>CAWUFW010002438.1:0-600000 GCA_963921515.1 Calotriton arnoldi | reverse complement strand
TGACCGTATGAACACCTCGAGTTTTTGTCAACCCACCACTCTACTCACTCACAACACCCTCACATCACTCCTCATACTTCACTATGGTAGCTTAAAAGAACTCTGGCAAAGAGCCCCCCTGCGGGGCACATTGGGCATTGCAGCACCGGCCTTCGAGGAGCTGCCCTATGATGAAGAATGACACCCCTTGGGGCTTGTGAGGGCTCTTGCTCCTGAATAATCAGATCCCCTGACTTGATCCCTCAGGCTTCCCCGACCTTCCTCAGTATAGGAACTGCACACCTCTACGTATACCTACATTCCTGAGGGTGCTACCTACATTCCTGGGGGCGAGTGTGCTGGACCTTGAACTGCCCTCTGTCCCTCCCTGTGATTATCAATATTCAGTGAACATTTACTCTTAACGTAGCACGAATAGAGCATTTTATTAAAGATATAGGGGCATATTAGCAAGACCCACGTTAAAATGATCGCCGTTTTAGCGGCAGGAAACTGCCGCTAAAACGGCGATAATGGGCTTGCTAATATGCGTTATGGAATTCCAATAGAAGCCCAGGTTAGGTGTCCTGCACATGTAACCTGGCCTTCTATTGGAATTCTATAACGCATATTAGCAAGCCCATTATCGCCGTTTTAGCGGCAGTTTCCTGCAGCTAAAACGGCGATCATTTTAACGTGGGTCTTGCTAATATGCCACTTGTTTTCGTTCCTAGTAGGGGAAGAGCTATCTCGAATGCTGCAAAGTTTTTCAGATAATTTCCAGATTACGCTTAAAGCCAGTGGTATTTTTCGATTACTTCTTTGCCGAGGTATGCTGCTATCAGGTAACAGGGATGAATGTAAGCTACACGATCGAACATAACAGATGCACGGGGAACCTTTAAAGTGGGACCTTCAGGCTGCCGCCCGATCTTTAATTAGACGAGCACTCCATTAAAAATATGACGTCAAGGAGCAGCAAGCTGTGGGTGTCAATCAGGCAACTCCGAAGCAGTGCCAAGTCCACGCCATTACAACTACATGGTCACCAAAAACTTCGAATGCGCAGAAGGAACACTGGGGCATATTAGCAAGACCGGCGATAAAATTATCGCCGTTTTAGCGGCAGGAAACTGCCGCTAAAACGGCGATAATGGGCTTCTATTGGAATTCTATAACGCATATTAGCAAGCCCATTATCGCCGTTTTAGCGGCAGTTTCCTGCCGCTAAAACGGCGATAATTTTATCGCCGGTCTTGCTAATATGCCCCACTGAAGAGCACAACCCAGGTGCTAAATGTCCCAAACTTTGACGGACAATTCATTGGGAGGAAATGAGCCAAACACAATAATGATGTGGTTTATGAAGGAGATTTCAAGGGTTAGTAATAGTCGTGTGTTTTGTTTAAAACAGACCATTTTGAGTGACACTCGTTTAAAACGATTTGCCCATTTTATTTGGAGGGCGAAAGTCTCTCGTAGTTTACAGAATGCACAGGATAGGCGATGAGTATACTTACATATCCCTTTTTTGACGTCTTCGATTGTTATTCGCAGGGCAAGAGAACAATGCTTCATATTATTCAATTGCCGTTCAAAACAGAATAAAAACTTAAAACATTAAAAGCATTTCCTCTATTCCTTCTCTCTTTTTACAACTGTTTTATTATTACCGTTCTATCGTTTCTGTAAAATGTATGGCATGTTGCGAGGGCGCTTCGTCACCGTTTTGGATACTAGAGCGCAAGGAACGTTACTATTCTGAATCAAAGAATATTCAGGGCTGCCTTCTTTAAATGTTCATTGTTTTTAGCAGTAATATGAATCATCATGTGAAATAAAATAAATAGCACAGTGTTAAAAAAACAAAGGGGCATATTATCAAGGACGGCGATAAAAGTATCGCCGCTTTAGCGGCAGAAAACTGCCGCTAACGCGGCGAAAATGGGCTTGATAATATGCCCTGGAGAATTCCAATAGAAGCCCATGTTCACACCAGAACATGGACTTCTATTGGAATTCTCAAGGGCATATTATCAATCCCATTATCGCCGCTTTAGCGGCAGTTTTCTGCCGCTAAAGCGGCGATAATTTTAACGATGTTCTTGATAATATGCCCCAAAAACCTTTAGGGATACCCCCATAAGTGATACCAAAGAAAGGATGTATTTAAACAAGTTTGGTTAAATCAGACATCAACATCTTATATTTTTGTACGTATAACAATGATTTACATAGAGTAAAAAAGGTATACGTTAGCAAAGATGAACGTCGCAACAGTTATATTAAAAAGAAATCCCAGTTAAGAAAAGGTTTCTTATTCAATCCACCTCCCACTATGGACGTTAATGCGGCTTGCAGGTGGTAGCAGATGGTACCTCTTGCATGCCCTTTGATACTCAAAGAAGTGGTCTTGCTAACTCTGGTATCAGGGGGCATAGAGGCTGCAGGTAGGGAAATACATTAATTAACGTTGACAAAGCCAATAAGCCTGTGATTTTTTCAAATTTTTTGCATATATACACCAGGTATTACAAGTACTAAAAAATAGAGGGGCCTATTACCAACAGCGTGCGTTAATTAACGCAAACCACAGTTAGCGTCGTTTTTTTTATCGCTGGATTCGTTTGCGGAGATAACGCGTTATTAGCAACGTTTTATCTCCAATGCGAAACAAATCCAGCGATAGCGGCGATTCCCAGCATTAGCACGAGAATTCCTTGCGATAAATTCCTATCGCTAAGGAAAAACTTGCTAATAGGCAGGTGGGGACTTAACCGTAGAATCCACCTCCCATAGACTATAATGGCTAAGTCAGGTTTCTAGCAGGTGTTAAAATCCAGCGCTAATCGGGGTTAACGCACATTTTTTTATCGCTTCGCGGGCCTTGCTAATAGTGTGAAGTTGTGTTTGCGACTGTCTGCGTGTATTTTTAGTGAGGAACGCCCACTTTGCATGTCATTAGCGATAAATATCGCTGACATGCAAAGCGGTAAAAAAACGGGCGCTAATGCCCGAAAACTGTCGCTAACTGCTGTTAGAGACAGTTTGCTGATAGGGCGATAAAAATATCGCCGCTTTAGCGGCAAAAAGTGCCGCTAAAGCGGCGATAGTGCCCTTGCTAATATGCCCCTGAAATACCACTGACTAAAGGTAGCACGCACATGATTGCAAAAAAATAAATAATGACTCATAACAAAAAAACGAAATGAAAGCAGAAATGAAAACATACACTGGCCCACCAGCGTTGGCACTACCTTTTGAGGCAGATGTGCACATGTACATTGCCCGTAGCTGTATGCTGGGGTCAGTAGATATAAGACGTTGTGAATATTTGGACAGACAACTGGATAAAGAGGGCAGATTGAATGCGTGTGTATATGTTTAGCAATATTTGTATCTATCAACACAAATCCCATAAATCTTCTGCAGACAAATCCGGACACAGACTCCGATTTCATAAGTGCATTTTACTTTATTGTCAACAACATGTCCATGCATATATGTATGTATATATATATATATATATATATATATATATATATATATATATATACACACACACACATATATATATATACATTTACTGCTCCAGAAATACCCACAAGGCGAGAAGCACTCCGGCACCAGATGGCAGCAGGCCCCTTGTAGGTATCAGCGCCTCCCAGCATGCCGGTCCATTCATCAGCTGTGCCGTCTTTGAAATGCCTGACGCGTTTCAAAGTCTTTACTTCTTTCTCAAAGGCAGACGGTGAAGTGGCGTGCAGTTTCCGGCCACACCCATCCTTTAAATGCTCAATTGCACGCCCCTAATGGACTGCCCAGATGAGTCCTGTGCAATGATTTATGGGTGTGGTAGTGCCGATAAAATCATTCCTCTAATGGATGCACAATATTCTGTTAGGTGAGTTCTTAAAAGCCCTCTAATGGGCCCCAGCATGTCAGTCCCGCTCTCAATCCCATTCCTGATGCCTCCACAAAGCGGCCCAGTAAATACTGTCCCACATGGCCCCCAGGTTTCGCGGGGTGGTGCTTCCCGACGGCAGGGCAGCCGCCATAAAATTACTGCTCCAGAAATGCCCACAAGGCGAGAAGCACTCCGGCACCAGATGGCAGCAGGCCCCTTGTAGGTATGAGCGCCTCCCAGCATGCCTGTCCATTCATCAGCTGTGCCGTCTTTGAAATGCCTGACGCGTTTCGAAGTCTTTACTTCTTTCTCAAAGGCAGACGGTGAAGTGACGTGCAGTTTCCGGCCACACCCATCCTTTAAATGCTCAAATGCACGCCCCTAATGGGCTGACCAGATGAGTCCTGTGCAATGCTTTATGGGTGTGGTAGTGCCGTTAAATTCATTCCTCTAAGTCTAATGGATGCACAATATTCTGTTAGGTGAGTTCTTAAAAGCCGTCTAATGGGCCCAGCATGTCAGTCCCGCTCTCAATCCCATTCCTGATGCCTCCACAAAGCGGCCCAGTAAATACTGTCCCACGTGGCCCCCAGGTTTCGCGGGGTGGTGCTTCCCGGCGGCAGGGCAGCCGCCATAACATTACTGCTCCAGAAATGCCCACAAGGCGAGAAGCACTCCGGCACCAGATGGCAGCAGGCCCCTTGTAGGTATGAGCGCCTCCCAGCATGCCGGTCCATTCATCAGCTGTGCCGTCTTTGAAATGCCTGACGCGTTTCGAAGTCTTTACTTCTTTCTCAAAGGCAGACGGTGAAGTGGCGTGCAGTTTCCGGCCACACCCATCCTTTAAATGCTCAATTGCACGCCCCTAATGGGCTGCCCAGATGAGTCCTGTGCAATGCTTTAAGGGTGTGGTAGTGCCGATAAAATCATTGCTCTAATGGATGCACAATATTCTGTTAGGTGAGTTCTTAAAAGCCCTCTAATGGGCCCCAGCATGTCAGTCCCGCTCTCAATCCCATTCCTGATGCCTCCACAAAGCGGCCCAGTAAATACTGTCCCACGTGGCCCCCAGGTTTTGCGGGGTGGTGCTTCCCGGCGGCAGGGCAGCCGCCATAAAATTACTGCTCCAGAAATGCCCACAAGGCGAGAAGCACTCCGGCACCAGATGGCAGCAGACCCCTTGTAGGTATGAGCGCCTCCCAGCATGCCGGTCCATTCATCAGCTGTGCCGTCTTTGAAATGCCTGACGCATTTCGAAGTCTTTACTTCTTTCTCAAAGGCACACGTTGAAGTGGCGTGCAGTTTCCGGCCATACCCATCCTTTAAATGCTTAATTGCATGCCCCTAATGGGCTACCCAGATGAGTCCTGTGCAATGCTTTATGGGTGTGGTAGTGCCGATAAAATAATTCCTCTAATGGATGCACAAAATTCTGTTAGGTGAGTTCTTAAAAGCTATCTAATGGGCCCAGCATGTCAGTCCCGCTCTCAATCCCATTCCTGATGCCTCCACAAAGCGGCCCAGTAAATACTGTCCCACGTGGCCCCTAGGTTTCGCGGGGTGGTACTTCCCGGCGGCAGGGCAGCCGCCATAAAATTACTGCTCCAGAAATGCCCACAAGGCGAGAAGCACTCCGGCACGAGATGGCAGCAGGCCCCTTGTAGGTATGAGCGCCTTCCAGCATGCCGGTCCATTCATCAGCTGTGCCGTCTTTGAAATGCCTGACGCGTTTTGAAGTCTTTACTTCTTTCTCAAAGGCAGACGGTGAAGTGGCGTGCAGTTTCCGGCCACACCCATCCTTTAAATGCTCAATTGCACGCCCTTAATGGGCTGCCCAGATGAGTCCTGTGCAATGCTTTATGGGTGTGGTAGTGCCGATAAAATCATTCCTCTAATGGATGCACAATATTCTGTTAGGTGAGTTCTTAAAAGCCCTCTAATGGGCCCCAGCATGTCAGTCCCGCTCTCAGTCCCATTCCTGATGCCTCCACACAGCGGCACAGTAAATACTGTCCCATGTGGCCCCCAGGTTTCGCGGGGTGGTGCTTCCCGGCGGCAGGGCAGCCGCCATAAAATTACTGCTCCAGAAATGCCCACAAGGCGAGAAGCACTCCGGCACCAGATGGTATGAGCGCCTCCCAGCATGCCGGTCCATTCATCAGCTGTGCCGTCTTTGAAATGCCTGACGCGTTTTGAAGTCTACTTCTTTCTCAAAGGCAGACGGTGAAGTAGCGTGCAGTTTCCAGACACACCCATCTTTTAAATGCTCAATTGGACACCCCAAATGGGCTGCCCAGATGAGTCCTGTGCAATGCTTTATGGGTGTGGTAGTGCCGATAAAATCATTCCTCTAATGCAGGTGTCTCCAACCTTTCCTATAATGAGAGCTACTTCTGATCGATGAAAATAGTCCAGAGCTACTAATGACTTTGACAATTGTTACAGCAATGACCACATCAGAGACAATCACAAAAGTGTCCACACTATGCAGAATTACAAGTAGTGGCCACCCAGATGTATGTCACAGTATTAAGTGTTACCGAAATATCCAGAATATTGACTAATACAATATCTGTAGATATAAAGGTAAGTATATAGATTTAGAATTCTAAACTCTACATCTACATACCTCATATATATCTTCAAGATAAACAGATGTGGAATTAAGAATGAAAATATATAAATAAAACTATATTTACCTATATATTTTATATTGTAATGGTGTACATACTGCATATAATATTTTGGCAAAACGATATTCAGGGATCAATACTGTAGGTGAACACCACCCATCCGCCACATACAATGGGGTTGCTAGCAGCAGTGTCAGAAGAAGCTTTATCATAATAAAATGCTGCCACAGGACTGATACATAACAGCCACAGAAGTAAGTACACACGGGCACAAAGGAAATACTAAAAGATATAAATCTACACAACTTAGGGCCCGATTCCGACATCGGTCAGGAACTGTAACCGACCGACCTCCTGTCGTCAGTTACAGACCTGCAAGTAGGATGCGACCGAACCCTGTTCGGTCACCATCCTATACTTAACAATGGGAGCATGCATTCTGAACAGAATGCATGCTCGCATTATTATGTGCAGAGGTGCAGTTCATCCATGCACCCCGGTGGCAGGCACCCCAAGGTGCCTGCCACCGGGTGCAGGGATCAACAGGGGGGCACTAGGCCGCCATTCGGTGGCCACGCACCCATGGGGGCCCTGCTGGGGGCTCCCAAATACAGTTTTCCACTGCCTTTTGTGCCGGAAAGACCGGCACAAAAAGGCAGTGGAAAAGTGCCATCATACTCCCTCGACCGGAAAGAGCCAGCCGGGGGAGTACTGAAGGCTTTCCGGATGGCAAACGGGCTCTCTGAGCCCGTCGGAAGCCATCCGGAAAACCGAGTCGGTTTCTTTTCCAACCGAGCCCATCGGAATGGCTCGGTCGGAAAGGAATCCGAACGGGCAACTCCGATGTGGTTAGGATGGCTCCGACCGAGGGTCGGAGCCATTCCTAACCGCATCGGAATCGGGCCCTTAGTATAAACTATCATTCAAATAGAAGTTTAAATATTGTTTTGGATTTTCAATCTTTTTGCTTACAAACCTCAGCGTATCAGTTATTCAGAATACATGGTTTTCTATCAAATAAGTAGTGTGCATTTTGGGTTAACACATTCAAAGAAAACCTGTTTTTTTCTTGCAAAGTCACCTTCCTTTACATGGTTAGAGTAGACCCTCTGAATTAAGTACTCTGATGGGCTGCACTTCAGGGAGCTACTTCTAGGGTACTGGCGAGCTACCAGTAGCTCCCGAGCTACCCGTTGGAGACTCCTGCTCTAATGGATCCACAATATTCTGTTAGGTGAGTTCTTAAAAGCCCTCTAATGGGCCCCAGCATGTCAGTCCCGCTCTTAATCCCATTCCTGATGCCTCCACAAAGCGGCCCAGTAAATACTGTCCCACGTGGCCCCCAGGTTTCACGGGGTGGTGCTTCCCGGCGGCAGGGCAGCCGCCATAAAATTACTGCTCCAGAAATGCCCACAAGGCGAGAAGCACTCTGGCACCAGAGGGCAGCAGGCCCCTTGTAGGTATGAGCGCCTCCCAGCATGCCGTTCCATTCATCAGCTGTGCTGTCTTTGAAATGCCTGACGCGTTTCGAAGTCTTTACTTCTTTCTCAAAGGCAATGGCATTTGGCATTTGAGATGTCATCAGTGATGTCATCAGTGATGTCACTGACCATGTCATGAATGATGTAATATGTGACGTCATCAGCAGTGCATTGCGGGGCGCGAGTTATAGTTAGCTGAACTAACTATAACGGCTGAATTTTTCTGGTTTGGTACGAGTGAAATGTCCAACTATCTATAACGTCCCTGGAACCTGTGGTTTTTTCAGTGAATATCAAAGGTTTTTTAAATGCTAATATCTAACTATAACGTCCCTGAAACCTGGCATTTGAGATGTCATCAGTGATGTCATCAGTAATGTCACTGACCATGTCATCAATGATGTAATATGTGACGTCGTCAGCAGTGCATTGCGGGGCGCGAGTTATAGTTAGCTGAACAAACTATAACAACCGAATTTCTCTGGTTTTGTACGAGTGAAATGTCCAACTAACTATAACGTCCCTGAAACCTGTGGTTTTTTCAGTGAATATCAAAGGTTTTTTAAATGCTAATTTCTAACTATAACGTCCCTGAAACCTATGTTTTTTTCAGTGAATTTCAAAGGTTTTTCAAATGCTAATTTCTAACTATAACATCCGTGAAACCTATGTTTTTTTCAGTGAATTTCAAAGGTTTTTTAAATGCTAATTTCTAACTATGCCTACAGAGGTAGGACATGTGCAGAAAGAGGAAGAAAGGCGCAGAAATAAGCAAGAGAAATTCAGAAAGAGGCAACAGAAGTCCAGAAAGTCGAAGAAAGGTGCAGAAAGAAGCAAGAGATATGCAGAAAGAACCAACAGAGGTGCAGAAAGAGGCCTTGTAGCAAAGTCATCCTGTGCCCCCAACTTTTTGCTGGCTGTTACTGGTGGTAACTGACTTTGACTAACCAGGCCCGGAGTAAGTGTTATGCTAAAAGACACTTAGAATACAGTTAAAACCCCTGCATACACTAGGGTACACTATGGGTTGGGGTACCCCTGTGATTGGCATGACCTCCTCTGTAAGGCCCTAGTATATAATAGGGCAGGGGGATTAAAACTACCTCTAAGTCAGAGGTGCAGAAAGATGCTTCTTTAAGTAGTAGTCACGTTTGCAGAGTGGTGGAGAATGGGTGCTGGGCCTCCGACCAGTGCTCAGGAATTCCGCTGCGTAGGACTTACAGGAGGTACCAGGTGGGCTTCTTGGCCCCCAAACTCCCTCAGGAGTAAATTGGACTTCATCCCCCATCCCGTAGTCTGCCAGGAGGCGCATTTGCAGAGTGGTGGAGAAAGGGGGGCATGGCCTCCGAAGACGTCTTAGCAATCCCACTGTGTGGGACTTACTGGAGGTAACAGGAGGGGTAGTTGGTCCCCAAGGACATCCTTGGGGGCCAACTACCCCTCCTATTACCTCCAGTAAGTCCCATACAGCAGCATTGGTAAGTACTCTTAGCAGGCCATGCCCCCTTTGCCCACCACTCTACAAACGCGCTCCCTGGCACTCTCTTGGATGGGGATTGAAGTCCCCTTTGCTGCTGGGGGTCCTTTAGGGGCCAACTAGCCTACCTCTTACCTCCAGTAATCCCCACACAGTTGGATTGCTGAGAGGTGGAAAAAGGCCACGCCCCCTTTCTCCACCACTCTGCAAACGCGCCCCCTGGCGCGTTGTTAGTTGGGGAATTAATTCCCCTTGAATACTGAGGGTCCCTGTGGGCCAAATAGCCCACCAGGTACCTCCAGTAAGTGCCACACAGCTGGATTGCAGAGAGGTGGTCCGAGGCCATGCCCCCTTTTTACACCACTCTGCAAACGCACCTCTTGGTGCACTGGTGCTCGGGGGATGAAGTCCACTTGTGTCCTCAGGACACAAGAGGACCTCATCACCCCACCAGCAGTGCGCCACGAGTCGCGTTTGCAGAGTGGTGTAAAAAGGGGCGTGGCCTCGGACCACCTCTCTGCAATCCAGCTGTGTGGCACGTACTATAGGTACCTGGTGGGCTAGTTGGCCCCCAGGGACCCTCAGTATTCAAGGGGACTTAATTCCCCAACTTACAACACGCCAGGGGGCGCGTTTGCAGAGTGCTGGAGGGAGGGGGCGGGGCCTCAGCGAGATACAGCTTTTTTTATTTTGTTTTTGGAAGGGGAGCTGTATGGTCCCCCTTCCCTTAATTATTTTTGGGCCCTGGGGACCCCATCCCCCAGGGCCTGTGCATTTTACTCCTTTTTAAAAAAAAAATGGGAAGGGGGCCGCGTGGCCCTCCTTCCCTGGGCCACTATTGGCCCTGGGACCCCATCCCCCGGGGCCTGGCCTCATTTTAATTTTTTTTTATTTAAGTGTGCGAGGAGGGGGGCCGCGTGGCCCCCCTCCCCAGGGCCATTTCTGTCCCCAGGGATCCCATCCCCCAGGGCTTGGCCTCGTTATTGTTTTTTATTTTGCAGGAGGGGGGCCATAGTGGCCCTCCTCTGGGCCACTATTGGCCCCCGGGACCCCATCCCCCGGGGCTTGGCCTCGTTATTGTTTTTTATTTCGTGGGAGGGGGGCTGCGTGGACCCCTTCCCTGTGCCACTATTGGCCCCGGGGACCCCATCGCCCGGGGCCTGGCCTCATTATTCTTTTTTATATTTGCAAGGAGGGGGGCTTGGCCTTGTTTTTTTTTTATTTCGCGGGAGGGGGGCTGCGTGGCCCCCCACCCCTGGGCCACTTCTGGCCCTGGGGTCCCCATCCCCCGGGGCCGACCCTTTGCGTTGGGGACTGTGGGGGGAGCCCCAATGCCCCCACGGTCCCGCCGGCTCCCCACCTCCTGCGGGAGCCGACATTGCTTTTGAGCAAGGGGGGCTGCTAACATGCAGCTCCCCTTGCTCAAAAGCAATCCTGCTTTGCTTCATTGAAGCGAGAGCAGGTTTTCCTGCTCTCGCTTCAATGAAGCAAAGCAGTGTTTGCTATGACAGGGCGGGAGCCATGCTCCCGCCCTGCCATAGCAAACAGCAATGTCCCGGGGGTGGGCATCCTGGGACATTGCAGGAGCTGGCCCTGGGGGGTGGCGGTCCCCAGGGCCATTGAGGGCTCCAGGAGGGGGGCCGTGTGGCCCCCCTCCCAATGTTTACAAAGCCCCAGGGAGGTGATGGTCCCCGGGGCTTGGGGGTCCATAATGGACCCCCGAATTTGAATTTTTAGTGCCCCGGGGAGGTGGTGGTCCCCGGGGCATGTGGAGGGACTCGAGCCCCCCACACACATGTATTTAAGTAAGAAATAGAGCCCCAGGGAAGTGGTGGTCCCCGGGGCTGTGGGGGGGGCCACGTGCCCCCCCACACACATTGTTTTTTTTAAAAATGGGAGCCCCGGGGAGGTGGTGGTCCCTGAGGCTGCGGGGGTGGCTGCATGCCCCCCGCAAATCATCAATGAAGCCCCGGGGAGGTGGCAGTCCCCGGGGCTGCGGGTCCCCCGCGGGCCCCCGCTATATATTTTAGGATTGCCCCCGGGACCTGGCCCACTTGGGGGCTTAACAATAACGAAGCACGGGAGCCCGCGCTTCATTTTTTTCATTTTCTCGACAGGATTCGCGCACCCAGCGCGAATTCTGCCGTTTAAAAAAAAATAATGCTTTTGTTGGCCCTGGGGGTCCCTGTGGGACCCCCTCAGCAGGCCTAGAGGGTCAGGGTGTTTCTACCCTGCCCCCTTTTCTTGTTTTTTTATGTTTTTTTCACTGTTTTCTTGTGACTCGGTTACTGAGTCACAAGATGGCTGCCAAAACTTTCTGGTTTGGAGTGTTGACAGCCAATCAGAATGAACCTCTTGCCCGGGAGGGTTCGCGAACCCTCCTCGGTGCTCAGATATCGAAACTTTACTTTTTCTAATTTCTCTGGAACTACTGAACGGATTTACACCATTTAAAAAAAGGGCTCTTTCTGAACCAAGACCTACCTTTTTGCCAAATTTGGTGTAATTCGTTCAGCAGTTCGGGCTGTAGCTTTGTCGATAGTTCCTATGGAAATTAACATGGGGAAAACGCATTTTGGGACCCTCCTTTTTCCTCGGCCCCCGCTTGACGAATCACCCCAAAACTTTCAAGACAGGAGCTGACCGGAGCGCCTCATTAGTTTTGAAAATTTCGCCAAGATTCGTCAACCGGCGTAGAGAGATATTGGCAAAAGAAAAAACACTTTTTGAATAGAAACGAGGTCCTAACTATAACTACCTACTGGTGACTGTCAGTAGGTAATATATATATATATATATTATCTACTGGCGGTCGCCAGTAGATAGTTATAGGTAGGACCTATTTTCCATAGGAAATCCGCAACATTCTATTTGAAATAACTTTTGCGCCGGTTGACGAATCTTCGAGAAATTTTCAAAACTCGTGGGGCACTCCGGTCCGCTCCTATCCTGAAAGTCTCGGGTTGATTTGTCAAGTGGGGGCCGAGAAAAAAGGGGTGTCCCAAAACGTGTTTTCCCCATGCAATTTTCCATAGGAACCTTTCATCGCAGCTACAGCCTGAACTGCTGAACGGAATTACACCAACTTTGGCAAAAAGGTAGCCCTTGGTTCAGAGTCGTGCCTTTTGGTTAAATGGTGTAAATCCGTTCTGTAGTTCCTGAGAAAATCAAAAGTAAAATCACATATATATCTGGGCGGAGCCTAACCACACATGTCATTGTGAGATCTGATTGGCTGTCAGCACTTCATCCTGGAATTGCTGGCAGCCATCTTGGGACCAATATACATGATAGTACCCCATTGAAATGCATTGTAGTGAATCAAAGATTTTGAGGGTTACCAAAAGGAGAACTATAAAGGGTGATAACAGATTTTAGTTACATTAGAATTCATTTGTTGATGGTACCATACTAATTTCAGGAATTGTGGTGTGTTCTAAGGTGATTTTACCCTGTGAAAAACTTTCTGCGGGTATATCATGAATCATGTTTGAGAGAAAACTATTTTCACATGCTTGTCCCATAGAGTTTTGGAAGGTGCTCCAGAAGCTAAAATGAGAGCATATTTTCTGTAAATTCACATTATCTTCCTCAGTCATGTGAGAATGAAGTCTGACATTCTCAGTAAAACATGTACATCCAACAAGGGCAGAGTCTGTCAGTTGATTCCTTTGTGTTCTACTGCAGCTTCCCAGAGTGTTCTAAAGAACAACTAGAGTGCTAACAGCCTTACTTATGACAAAAGTATGGCACACCTGAAGCCATCTTGATTGGAATAAACTGGTAACACTTAAAACATTTAATTTAAAAAGGAACAAAATGATGGGGTTCATTTTGTCATAGAAATTATGGTTAGTGCTGTAGAAAGAAAAATTAGGACATGTTTCAAGTGTGATCTCAAATATCTTCCTGTTATATTTCAACAGGAGCAGCCTGTCAGTTGATGCCTTTGTGTTCTAATGCAGCTTCCCAGAGTGTTCTAAAGAAAAACTAGAGCACTAACAGCCTTACTTATGACAAAAGTATGGCACACCTGAAGCCATCTTGATTGGAATAAACCGGTAACACTTAAAACATTTAATTTAAAAAGGAACAAAATGAGGGGTTCTTTTTGAAATAGAAATGATGGTTAGTGCTGCAGAAAGAAAAATTAGGGCATGTTTTAAGTGAGATCTCAAATCCTCTTCTATTTCATTAGAAAATTCTGACATGCAGACTGAAACAATCACTTTCAATACCAGCAGCAGACTTTCAGTTAACTCCCTGGTGAGCAGTAGCTTTACTACAGTGATCTAATGAGCAACTAGAGTGCTAACATTCTGAATTTATGGCAAATGTGAGACACATCTGAATGCCTTCTTGATGGAATCAAAGTAAAAAACTGACAGCATTTCCTACTGAGGAGACTGCAGTAAATGAGGAAATTAGGAAACTTCATAACAAAGAAGTCTTCCAAGATGGCCACCAGAGAAAAAAGAGCCCAAATGTAGCACAAATATTACCCAGATGTAGCCCACATATAGCCCAATGACAAAAGTGTGCAAAACACTTTTTATTTTTAGTTTTTTTGCAGTTTTATGTAGTGCAGACTGGTCAGGTATTAGAGCGTTGCATCTTAAAACATGACCCCCTATACTACAAAAACACCACTGCACTTCCCTAAACCCTAAAACACTACCCCCAGCACGACCCCCTACACTACACAAGCACCACTGCACTATCCTAAACCCTAAAACACTACCCCCAGCATGACCCCCTACACTACACAAACACCACTGCACTACCCTAAACCCTAAAACACTACCACCAGCACGACCCCCTACACTACCCAAACACTACTTCACTAACCTAAAGCCTAAAACACTACCCCCAGCACGACCCCCTACACTACCCAAACACTACTGCACTACACTAAACCCTAAAACACTACCCCCAGCATGACCCCCTACACTACCCAAACACCACTGCACTACCCTAAACCCTAAAACACTACCCCCAGCATGACCCCCTACACTACCCAAACACCACTGCACTAACCTAAATCCTAAAACACTACCCCCAGCACGACCCCCTACACTACCCAAACACCACTGCACTACCCTAAACCCTAAAACACTACCCCCAGCACGACCCCCTACCCTACACAAGCACCACTGCACTACCCTAAACCCTAAAACACTACCCCCAGCACGACCCCCTACACTGCCCGAACACCACTGTACTGCCCTAAACCCTGAAACACCAGCCCCTGCATGACCCCCTACACTGCCCAAACACCACTGCACTGCCCTAAACCCTGAAACACCAAACCCAGCACGACCCCCTACACTGCCCGAACACCACTGCACTGCCCTAAACCCTGAAACACCACCCCCTTCACAACCCCCTACACTGCCCGAACACCACTGCACTGCCCTAAACCCTGAAACACCACCCCCAGCACGACCCCCTACACTGCCCGAACACCACTGCACTGCCCTAAACCCTGAAACACTACCCCCAGCAAGACCCCCTATACTGCCTGAACACCACTGCACTGCCCTAAACCCTGAAACATCACCCCCAGCAAGACCCCCTACACTGCCAAAACACCACTGCCCTAAACCCTGAAACACCACCCCCAGCACGACCCCCTACACTTCCCGAACACCACTGCAATGCCCTCAACCCTGAAACACCACCCCCAGCACGACCCCCTACACTGCCCGAACACCACTGCTCTGCCCAAAACCCTGAAACACCAGCCCCAGCACGACCCCCTACACTGCCCGAACACCACTGCACTGCCCTAAACCCTGAAACACCAGCCCCAGCACGACACCCTACACTGCCCGAACACCACTGCACTACCCTAAACCCTGAAACACCAGCCCCAGCACGACCCCCTACACTGCCCGAGCACCACTGCACTGCCCTAAACCCTGAAACACCAGCCCCAGCACGACCCCCTACACTGCCCGAACACCACTGCACTGCCCTAAACCCTGAAACACCAGCCCCAGCACGACCACCTACACTGCCCGAACACCACTGCACTGCCCTAAACCCTGAAACACCAGCCCCAGCACGACCCCCTACACTGCCCGAACACCACTGCACTGCCCCAAACCGTGAAACACCAGCCCCAGCACGACCCCCTACACTGCCCGAACACCACTGCACTGACCTAAATCCTGAAACACCACCCCCAGCACGACCCCCTACACTGCCTGAACACCACTGCACTGCCCTAAACCCTGAAACACCACCCCTGCACGACCCCCTACACTGCCCGAACACTACTGCACTGCCCTAAACCCTGAAACACCATCCCCAGCACGACCCCCTACACTGCACGAACACCACTGCACTGCCCTAAACCCTGAAACACTACCCCCAGCAAGACCCCTACACTGCCCGAACACCACTGCACTGCCCTAAACCCTAAAACATCACCCCCATCAAGACCCCTACACTGCCCGAACACCACTGCCCTAAACCCTGAAACACCACCCCCAGCAAGACCCCCTACACTGCCCGAACACCACTGCACTGCCCTAAACTCTGAAACACCCGCCCCAGCATGACCCCCTACACTGCCCGAACACCACTGCACTGCCCTAAACCCTGAAACACCACCCCCTGCACGACACCCTACACTGCCCAAACGCCACTGCACTGCCCTAAACCCTGAAACACCACCCCCAGCACGACCCCCTACACTGCCCGAACACCACTGCACTGCCCTAAACCCTCAAACACTACCCCCTGCATGACCCCCTACACTGCCCGAACACTACTGCACTGCCCTAAACCCTCAAGCACCACCCCCAGCACGACCCCCTACACTGTACGAACATCACTGCACTGCCCTAAACCCTGAAACACTACCCCCAGCAAGACCCCTACACTGCCCGAACACCACTGCACTGCCCTAAACCCTGAAACATCACCCCAAGCAAGACCCCCTACACTGCCCGAACACCACTGCCCTAAACCCTGAAACACCACCCACAGCAAGACCCCCTACACTCCCCGAACACCACTGCACTGCCCTAAACCCTGAAACACCACCCCCAGCACGACCCCCTACACTGCCCGAACACCACTGCTCTGCCCAAAACCCTGAAACACCAGCCACAGCACGACCCCCTACACTGCCCGAACACCACTGCACTGCCCTACACCCTGGAACACCAGCCCCAGCACGACCCCCTACACTGCCCGAACACCACTGCACTGCCCTACACCCTAAAAACCCACCCCCAGCACGACCCTCTACACTGCCCGAACACCACTGCACTGCCCTAAACCCTGAAACACCAGCCCCAGCACACCCCCGTACACTGCCCGAACACCACTGCACTGCCCTAAACCCTGAAACACCAGCCCCAGCACGACCGCCTACTCTGCCCGAAAACCACTGCACTGCCCTAAACCCTGAAACACCAGCCCCAGCATGACCCCCTACACTGCCCGAACACCACTGCACTGCCCTAAACCCTCAAACACCAGCCCCAGCACGACCCCCTACACTGCCCGAACACCACTGCACTACCCTAAACCCTGAAACACCAGCCCCAGCAAGACCTCCTACACTGCCCGAACACCACTGCACTGCCCTAAACCCTGAAACACCAGCCCCAGCAAGACCCCCTACACTGCCCGAACACCACTGCACTGCCCTAAACCCTGAAACACCAGCCCCAGCAAGACCCCCTACACTGCCCGAACACCACTGCACTGCCCTAAACCCTGAAACACCAGCCCCAGCAAGACCCCCTACACTGCCCGAACACCACTGCACTAAACCCTGAAACACCACCCGCAGCAAGACCACCTACACTGGCCGAACACCACTGCACTGCCCTAAACCCTGAAACGCCACACCCTGCATGACCCCCTACACTGCCCAAACACCACTGCACTGCCCTAAACCCTGAAACACCACCCCCTGCACGACCCCCTACACTGCCCGAACACAACTGCACTGCCCTAAACCCTGAAACACCACCCCCCCAGCACGACACCCTACACTGCCCGAACACCACTGCACTGCCCTAAACCCTGAAACACCATCCCCAGCATGACCCCCTACACTGCCCGAACACTACTGCACTGCCCTAAACCCTGAAACACCACCCCCCGCACGACCCCCTACACTGCCGGAACACCACTGCACTGCCCTAAACCCTGAAACACCACCCCCATCACGACCTACTACACTGCCCGAACACCACTGCACTGCCCTAAACCCTGAAACACCACCCCCAGCATGACCCCCTACAATGCCCGAACACAACTGCACTGCCCTAAACCCTGAAACACTACCCCCAGCAAGACCCCCTACACTGCCCGAACACCACTGCACTGCCCTAAACCCTGAAACATCACCCCAGCAAGACCCCCTACACTGCCTGAACACCACTGCCCTAAGCCCTGAAACACCACCCCCAGCAAGACCCCCTACACTGCCCGAACACCACTGCACTGCCCTAAACCCTGAAACACCACCTCCAGCACAACCCCCTACACTGCCTGAACAAAATTGCTCTGCCCTAAACCCTGAAACACTAGCCCCAGCACAACCCCTTACACTGACCAAACACCACTGCACTGCCCTAAACCCTGAAACACCACCCCCATCATGACCCCATACACTGCCCGAACACCACTGCACTGCCCTAAACCCTGAAACACCAGCCCCAGCAAGACCCCCTACACTGCCCTAAACCCTGAAGCACCACCCCTTGCACGACCCCCTACACTGCCCGAACACCACTGCACTGCCCTAAACCCTGAAACACCACCCCTGCACGACCCCTACACTGCCCGAACACCACTGCACTGCCCAAAACCCTGAAACACCACCCCCAGCATGACCCCCTTTACTGCCCGAACACCACTGCTCTGCCCCAAACCCTGAAACACCACCCCAGCATGACCCCCTACACTGCCCAAACACCACTGCCCTAAACCCTGAAACACCACCCCCTGCACGACCCCCTACACTGCCCGAACACCACTGCACTGCCCTAAACCCTAAAACACCACCCCTAGCACGACCCCCTACACTGCCCGAACACCACTGCACTGCCCTAAACCCTAAAACACCACCCCCAGCACGACCCCCTACACTGCCCGAACACCACTGCACTGCCCTAAACCCTAAAACACTACCCCAGCACGACCCCCTACACTACCCGAACACCACTGCACTACCCTAAACCCTAAAATACTCCCCCCAGCACGACCCCCTACACTACCCGAACACGACTGCACTGCCCTAAACCCTCAAACACTCCCCCCAGCATGACCGCCTACACTACCCGAACACCACTGCACTGCCCTAAACCCTAAAACACTCCCCACAGCACGACCCCCTACACTACCCGAACACCACTGCACTGCCCTAAACCCTAAAACACTCCCCACAGCACGACCCCCTACACTACCCAAACACCACTGCACTGCCCTAAACCCTAAAACACTACCCCCCGCATGACCCCCTACACTACCCAAACAGCAATGCACTACCCTATACCCTAAAACACTACCCCCCGCACGACCCCCTACACTACCCAAAGACAACTGCACTACCCTAAACCCTAAAACACTACCCCCGCACAACTCCCTACACTACCCAAAGACCACTGCACTACCCTAAACCCTAAAATATGACCTCCTACACTACACAAACACCACTGCACTACCCTAAACCCTAAAACACTACCCCCAGCACGACCCCCTACACTACACAAACACCACTGCACTACTCTAAACCCTAAAACACTACCACCTACACTACACAAACACCACTGCACTACCCTAAACCCTAAATAACTATCCCCAGCACGAACCCCTACACTACCCAAACACCACTGCACTACCCTAAACCCTAAAACACTACCCCCAGCAGTACCCCCTACACTACCCAAACACCACTGCACTACCCTAAACCCTAAAACACTACCCCCAGCAGTACCCCCTACACTACCCAAACACCATTGCACTACCCTAATCCCTAAAACACTACCCCCAGCAGTACCCCCTACACTACCCAACCACCACTGCACTACCCTAAACCCTAAACCACTACCCCCAGCACGACCCCCTACACTACCCAAACACCACTGCACTACCCTAAACCCTAAAACACTACCCCCAGCACGACCCCCTACACTACCCAAACACCACTGCACTACCCTAAACCCTAAACCACTACCCCCAGCACGACACCCTACACTACACAAACACCACTGCACTACCCTAAGCCCTAAAACACTACCCCCAGCACGACCCCCTTCACTACCTAAACACAACTGCACAATTTGTTACAGGCGTTGCAACGCAGGCCTGTGGTGCTTACTGGAAGTACCTGGTGGGCTAGTTGGGCCCCAGGGACCCTCAGGATTCAAGGTGACCTAATCCCCCAACTTAAAACGCGCCACGGGGCGTGTTTGATCAGTGGTGAAGGGAGGGGGCGGGGCCTCAGGCGACATGTGCGCAAACACGCCCTGTGGTGCGTTTTAAGTTGGGGAATTAATTCCCCTTGAATCCTGAGGGACCCTGGGGGCCAACTAGCCCACCAGGTACCTTCAGTAAGCACAACAGAGTTGCGTTGCAGAGAGGTGAAAAAAGGTGCGTGGCCTCGGAACGCCTCTCTGCAACTCAGCTCTGTGGTCCTAACTGTAGGTACCTGGGGGGCTAGTTGGGCCCCAGGGACCCTCAGGATTCAAGGGGACTTAATCCCGCAACTTAAAATGCGCCACGGGGCGCGTTTGCACACATGTCACCTCAGGCCCCCCCTCCCTTCACCACTGTGCAAACGCGCCCTGTAGCGCGTTTTAAGAGGTAGTTTTAATCCCCTGCCCTATTATGTACTAGGGACTTACAGAGGAGGTCATGCTAATCACAGGGGTACCCCAACGCATAGTGTTCCCTAGTGTATGTAGGTGTTTTCACTGTATTCTAAGTGTCTTTTAGCATAGCACTGGCTCCGGTTAGTCAGAGTCAGTTACCACCAGTACCCGTCTGAAAAAGTTGTGGGCACAGGATGATTTTGCAACAAGGCCTCTTTCTGCTCCTCTGTTGGTTCTTTCTGCACATCTTTTGCTTCTTCCTGCACTTTTCTTCGTCTTTGTGGACTTCTGTTGCTTCTTTCTGCATTTCTTTTGCTTCTTTCTGTGCGTTTTTCTTCTTTCTTCACATGTCCTACCTCTGTAGGCATAGTTAGAAACTAGCATTTAAAAACCTTTGAAATTCACTTAAAAAATCATAGGTTTCAGGCACGTTATAGTTAGAAATTAGCATTTAAAAAACCTTTGAAATTCACTGAAAAAACCATAGGTTTCAGACACGTTATAGTTAGAAATTAGCATTTAAAAACCTTTGAAATTCACTGAAAAAACCATAGGTTTTAGGGACAGTTATAGTTAGTTGGACATTTCACTCGTACAAAACCATAGAAATTCCCCGTTATAGTTAGTTCAGCTAACTATAACTCGCGCCCCCGCAATGTACTGCTGATGACGTCACATATTACATCACTCATGCAGATTGTGCTTTTTGTTATTTGGTGCAAATCCGTCCAGTAGTTTTTGAGAAGTTTAAGCCAAAAATTATAGATATATCTCTGGCCGCGGATATTTCGCTGAAAATGTGTGTGAAATCTAATATAAGGTGTCAGGGTGGAGATACTTAGACACCATGTTTGAGAAATAGGTATGTTAGTAACACAAGTTATGTGTCCAAAATTGATTTCTTTAATGGTGTGTGATATTTGTGATGACGACGCGACCGCCAGCGTGGCTCCCAATGTACCATCGCAACATCATCGCAAATATGGGTGAAAATATAAAAAATATATATATCTGTACATACTCGCCAGTCACTGTCACTTACTCATGTACACACTCACAAACTAACTCAGACACTTATACATCCAGTCACAGACCCACTCAGATACTCATGCACTCACTTACATACACATTCAGGTACTTATACACCTACTTACAGACTTACTCGGAGAGTGACGCACCCATGTACAGAACCACTCACAGACTCACGCACCCACTTACAGTCCCACTCAATAACTCACGTATGTTCTCACAGACCCACTGAGTCACTCATACACCCACTCACACACCCATACAGTCACTCCCACACTCAACAGACTGTCTCAGAGACGTATGGACTCAGTCAGTCACTCATACACTCAGAAACTCACACACCCACTCAGAAACTCACTCAGATATACACGCACTCACTCACTCACCCAATCAAGGCTCATGCAGCCACTCACAGACCCATCCAGACACTCATCCTCCCAGTCACAGACCCACTCAGACACTTATGCATGCACCCATTCACTCACCCACTCGGAGACTTATGCTTTCACTCACAGACCAATTGATACACTCATACAACCATACAGTCACTCACACAGCCACTCATAGACACACTCAGAGACTTATGCACCCAGTTAGTTATACACTCAGAGACTCATGTACCCACGCACAGCAGCACTCACAGACCACATACCCACTGACAGAACCACTCAGACACTCACGCTGCCAGTCATAGACTCACTGAGAGACTCATGCACTCACTCACAGATCCACTCAGACACTCATGCACCCACTCACTCAACCATTCAGACACTCACTTAGACACTTGTGTATCCACTCACAGATCCAGTCAGACAGTCATATACTTACTTACAAATGCACAAAGGCACTAATGCACCTACTCACAGATTGAGTGAGAGACTTATGCAACCAATCTTAGACCCATTGTGACACTGATGCACCCACTCATAGATGTACTGAGGCAGTCACACATTTTGTTACAGAAGTATTGATAGACTGATGCATCGTCTCACAGTTCCCCTCAAATACTTATACAGTGAATGAGAGACTAAGTGATACAGTGATGCATGCAATCATAGATTACACTGAAAAAGCTATGCACTGTGTTATAGAGATATTAAGGGACTTGTACATGCTATTATACAGTTGTTTACATAGTGTGTTTAGTGTGTTGGTTATAATTCATTTTGCAGTTATAAGTTTTGAATGTGGTGGTTGCTATTGAATGTCTGCATTTGTTTTGTTATACCGCAATGTATTTGCGGTATTCGCGGCTATCGAAATCATTGCGACGTCCGGTGTCAATCAGAAAATGGAAAATCGGTTTAAATGGTTGTTTTTATGCAAACTTCCTACAAAAATACGACTTTAAACCGTGCAGTAATAAGCCCCTAGTGTCTAAAATACTGTAAAATGTGTGCATATATGTGTTTTGCACCCCATAAAAAAGCATGATCGTCACAGTTACCGGAGTCATCGCGACTCTCGGTGTAATCATGAAAACGGGAAGTAGGTTCAAGCACAGTTTTTTAAAAAGTTACTACAAATATATATGTGCAAATATGTTTTAAAAGCAGTGATGTGGTTAGTAATATGTTTATTGTAATAGTTAGAATGAATTTTTTAAGTTAACATTTTTTTATGTGGTGGTGGTCGTTGAATGTCTGCTTTTGTTTTGCAATTTCGCAATGTGATCGTGATCATCGCCATGTCATTGCGGATTTTAAAAATTTAAATAAAACATTATTTGACAAGAATATGAACAAAATTTTGGCCTCTTGGCTGGCTCTAATTTAAAAAAATTCTTTAAGTGTATTTTTCAGTATGTGAAATACATTTGCTGATCACAGATTTGTGAGAAGTTGGCCTGGTATATGCTGTCCACTAATTATAGTGGGCACCTTGCACCAGTCCAAACAACCCCTTATTGGAGATAGGTTAAAGACAACCTTATTGAAAGCTATCCTAGTGGTAGCTATGGAGAGCAGCCTTCAGGCTAAGTCTTGAAGGAATGTAAAGCAGCTTGTTTTACCAGTCTATAATCTCTTGAGTGATCAAATGAAAGAGCACCACACCAGGTATATATTCAAAATATATGTATTTATTGCTAAACACACCCCTCTAGTCTCTTTATGAGGCTAGAGTTCGAAGTACATAAGTTAGAAGTTATTTAAACACAGTAATAGCACAAATACACGTTTGGGCCCTAGGGGCGTACCAAACCATATACCAATAAAGTGGTATAAGAACCACGACTGAACTAGACACTAGGCCTAGAGCCTCTAGAAGTGCTTGGACCACAAGGAACCACCCAAGGTAGTGACACAGGGGACCCACGGGAGACGCGTGCAGTGTAATACACAACCACGATACGCCGTTGACTTCTATGGAGAAAGTCGTGATCGGGAAATTAGAGAAAAGGGACACTTAAAAGAGGACTTGGACCAAACCCTTTGAGATCTAGGACTTTGAAGAGTCTCTACCCACGGGAGCACCGGAGTACTCGTGTTACCTCACCCAGGGAAGCCGGGTGCATAGGTGCCTTTCGGGGTCGGGTTTCGTCGTCGATTTGAATGGCGATCTGCTGCAAAGTGCTGCTGGCGACCAAGAGAAAAGTGTCCGGGTGGATCCAAGAGTGGATCGGAGTTCTGAAGAACCTGAAAGCAGAGGGGACAGAGTCTGGGTCACTAGCCAGTGACCAGGAAGGCGATGGACAGATGCCCACCAATGTCGAGTGCTTCAGGTGCGTTGATGGTCGTCTTGTCTCTTCAGCCACGAGGTCCAGGAGGTGTTGTCGGCGACCAGGAGCAGGATTCGGGCTGAGTGCTGAGGTGTCGGCGACCGTATTGGACCCAACAAGCCTTGGCAACGGCAAGTCTCGGTGAAGATGTTGATCGTCGATGGTGCAGACCAGCAAGGTCTATGGAACTCACCCAGCAAGGGTAAGTGAGGGCAGGCCTGGAGCAATCAGCATGCCAAGTTAGAAAAGGATTGGCCTTCATTAAGGGCTACTAGCCAACGGGCTAGCAACCGCGAAGGAGCCTCATGACGCCGCACGTGGATCTGGCTTACAGGACACTCGTGGAGTGGGGGCCAGTGATCTTCGGTGCAGGTGGTGCTGGAGGCTAGGGCTACTCGGAGCCCAAAGCACGACTTCTTGGGAGACCCAGAAGAGGATGCACTTGCAAATGTGCTTGGTGTCCAGGGGTCTCGGTCTCAAGTCACCCACGATAGTCACGGGCCTCAGCTTTGCTGGGGACTCAGGGTAGCCTCAGGGAAGTCTGAGAATCCACCTCTGGTGATGCGATGACTTCGGCGTCCGACGGGAGCTTCAGAAATGCGAACCGGACAGATGCTTCTTTGGTGCCTGCCAAGCAGGGGAGTCACTCCTTGACCCCAAGGGAGATTCTTCTGTCCTCTAATCGTGAGTAGAGCGTCGAAGGTCCAGGATTCAGTTTCAGAGTTTCGTCCAGGGATAATCTAAAGTCCTAAGGACTGGGTTCCTATCTTTATACTAAAGATAGGGGTTGGACTACTCTGTGGCCCCACCTATGGGTGGGTCAGGGCAGAGGGGTGGCTACACCCCTTTCCCTTTGTCCAGTTCGCGCCAAAGCAGGGGCTGCAAGCCCCTGATCCGGTTTGAACTGGGGTATGCACAGGGACACCAAATGTGCCCCCAGTGCAGGACTTCAAAGCACCCGAAAGTGCTCCCGCCCAGCCCCAATACACATTATCCTGTCTGGGGAGGTGGTCACACCTCCCTGGGACAGGAAACCTATTGTCCAGGCCTCCCCTGCCGGAGTTTCGTCCAGCAGCAGGAGGCCAGACTCGTGTCTGTGGCAGCAGCATCCATTTTGTGATGCCAGGGTTCTGGAAAGAAGTTACCGGACTAGTCAGAGTTAACATGTCTTTCCCTCTAGAAGGGTGGAATGCTACCCCCGCCGCCAGGATTGGCGGGGGGGTAGTATTCCAAGATTTTTGACACCAAACACGACATGTTTAGGTGCAGCCATTCCAAAGTTAGCATTTTACCGCGAGGATATAATGCGCTTAAGAGTATATGGTCAGGCTGCACTACAAACAGCATCAGAGATGGTCTCCGAACGCTGCAGAGGGGCCCTGCTCATGCAGGGGCACCCTCTCACATAGGAACCATGCACTCTGCCTTTAGGATTGATAAGGCCTGCCTTAGGAGTGACTTATAGGTTTATATGTGTGTATGTATTTAGTGAGATAGGTAACCTATATCACAGTAAGGGGTGCATGCACCACCTTACCCAGGCTGCAGTAGCAGACCTGTGGTGTCAGTTTGGATGGCCTTCCAGGGGTGGCATAATACATGCTGCAGCCCCTGGCAGGCCTCTGAGGTACCTATGCCCTTGGTACATAGTATACCATATACTAGGGACTTATAAGGGCACTCCAGATCCCAATCAGTGATGTGCCTAAGGCACATGGAAACCATTTTAGAGAGGAAGCAGCTAGGCTGGGGTTCTGATTAGCAGGGCCCCAGCCAGACTAATGTCGAAAAACAGTGAAGCATCAGCAAAAAGTGGGGGTACCCATGTGAAGCAGATCCTACTCTCCTACAAGATTCACCACAGTAAATGCGACAATGTTGTACCGACTCAAAAAATTCTTAAAAATAAAACCAGTTATTAATGTACTTTCTGATAAACACATACCATATAAAAAAAAATAGTGGTATATAATATAAATATAATATACAATATACAATTATAGAAAGAAAATACAAAAGTCTTGGAGGATCACTTAAAAAAATGGACGTTACAATTAAGAAATAGAATTAAAAAAAATCTTAGAAATTCACTGAAAACACCAAAGGTTACATGGATGTTATAGTTAGGAATTAGCATTTAAAAAACCTTAGAAATTCACTGAAAAAAACAAAGGTTACAGGGACTTTATAGTTAGGCTGATATTTCACTTGTACAAAGCCAGAGAAATTCAGCAGTTATAGTTAACTATAACTTGTGCCCCCGCATGCACTGCTTATGACCTCACATATTAAATCACTCATGGCATGGTCAGTGGCATCACTGATGACATCTCAAATTACATCACTGATGAATCTCTGATGCACCCACTCATACCCCAATATAACCTTACATAAACCCACTCCAACTTCCACACTACCATTCTCAAAACCATTGGTACACCCATACCAGTACTTACACACCCACTCACAGATTTATATGTCTACACATACATCTACTCAGTCACCCATACAGCCACTCATACACCAACTCACTCACTAATACAGCCACTGATATATCCACTCATACAGCCACTCACACACTGTCAGTCACCCATAGAGCTACTCACACACCTACTCAGTCACCCATAGAGTCAACCACAGAGCCACTTACTCACCTATACAATTATATACACACCCACTCACTTATTCATACAGATTCTAGCACATACTCACTCACCTATACTGTCAGTGACACAAGCACACACTCACCCATACAGCCACTCTCACAATCACTCACTCACACACAGTCATTCATATAGTCCAACACTCACTTATACTGCCTTCTACATATGCAGTTACTCACCCATATACCACTGACACATCCATTCACTCACCAACACAGCCATACACATACTCAATCACCCATAAGGCCCCTCACAGATATACTCACAAACCCATACAGCCACTGACTCACCTACTCACTCATCCATGCAGGCATTCACACACACCCTCACCCATCCAAATAGACATTTATACACCCATACATGTACTCAGACAACCAATCAATCACACATACAGCCATTCACATACCACTCACCAACCCATACAGCCACTTAGCCACCAACTGACAGACTGATACAGACATTCACACAACCTAGTCACTCACCCATACATTCACTGACACACCTGATCACTGAGTTATACAGTCAGTCATGCACCCACTGAGTCATCCATACAGGCACTCATACACCCACTGATTCATCAATACACCTTGGTATATATATTTAACACTCATAAACATTTTTAAAACACTCACAGTCACTAGATGATGTCATCAGTGATGTCATCAGTGATCTAATTTGAGATGTCATGAGTGATGTCACTGACCATGTCATGAGTGATGTAATTTGCGAGGTCATAAGCAGTGCATTGTGGGGGCATGAGTTATAGTTTTCTCAGCTAACTATAACTTCTGGAAATCTCTGGGTTTGTACGAGTGAAATGTCAGCCTAACTATAACGTCCCTGTAACCTTTGGTTTTTTCAGTGAATATATATTATATATATATATATACATACATATGGCAATAAAAACAAAAGGTTAAAGATAATGAATTATAACTCGCCCCTTCTCCATGCATTTGTTATGCCCTTGCATATTACATGACTTACAGCATGTGAAATTATAGCATTCATAGCAACACCTGTAACATCTGAAATTACAAAATTTCAGAGAACACAGTGCATGGTAGAGTGGCGAGTTATACTTAATGTAGTGGGGCGAGTGAGATGTCAAGACTGTGTACGGAGGTGCGTGACTTGAAGTAAATTGAAGGTGGTGCCTAAATTAGCTAAACTCCCAGGACTGACTAAGTGTCGTATCATCTGACCCCTCGATCCTTACTCCTTCAGTTTTGCCTAATACTACCACCACCGACCCAAACATACTCAAGGTTTTGAGTTGGAATATTGCTGGCACTAGTGGGAAGTTGGGGAAGATGGAGTGCACTGACTTTTTACTCCTGAATGACATCATATTTCTACAAGAGAAGTGGCATACGGAGGGCTCCCTAGTTCTAGATGACTTTGCCTCGTTTATGTCTCCTGATTTGCCTTCATCTCATGGTAGAGCCAAAGGTGGACTTGCCACCTTTATTAGAGTCAGTCTCAAATGTAAAATGGAGACAGTTGACTCACCCATACACTCCATTTTAGGCACACTTCTGACCTTTTCCAACCAACTGAGGGTTCTTGTTATCAATGTCTAGCATTCACCTCGGGGGGAGCAGGCTACGGTAAGTGATCTTAGTCAGCTCCTTAGTATTAATGGTACCACGTCCTCTGGCTTTACCAAACTCATTTTGATGAATGATTTCAATTTATACCCCTGTGCCGATTGTTCCTTGTATGGGGATTCGTTGCAAGATGATGACCTGGCTACTGGTGACCAGGTTCATCTGAAACATACACCCCTAGGTGATAGGTTTAACTCACTGTTCATAGACCACTCTCTTGTGAACCTTTTAAATCGGCGGGACTCCTCCAATGATTTGCAGATCCCAGGAGTTGGGACATATTTTCTAGTATTGATTATATTTTTGCCTCTTCCTGTTTTTTCGTCTCTTTAATTAACTTTAAGGTAGCCATGCACCCTTTGAGTGATCATAACCCCCTGCTGGCCTCCTTCAGATGGTTTGTGTCTGAGGCTAGGCCTGATGCCATTTTTCTGGAAACGGTTTTCTCTGTCGCTCAGGCATGAAGGCTTAAATGGGCCAAGGTGGTTCAGGCGGATTTCAATCTTTCTTTACTTTTCACCTGCTATCAGGACGTTTGCATCTGTTTAGATGAGGGGGCCTCTGATTCGAATATCCTGATTGCTTTTGCCAACATAGCCGGCCACATAAAGTCTACCCTTACTGCCTCTCGAGCAGTCTACTCAGTGCCACCTAGAAGATGGTTTGATAAAGCATGTATTAAGGCCCACAGAGTACTCATGGTTGCCCTGCACATGCTGCTTCGTGATGGGGAGGAAATCAAGAGGGACAGAGCCTGATATCATGCAGTTCATTGTGAGAGGTAGAAGTCACTCAATAGGGAGCTCTGGGATAAGTTGTTTGGGGCCTGTGCCCTGCACAACTCTGCTGAGTTTTGGAGGGTAGTGAACCATCCTATTTTTCTTTCCTACCAAGTGAGTGCTCAGGTCCTGACCTTTCCCACCCCAGGCGTGGCAGGATCATTTTAATGCTATTTATGATCTTAAATCCGGTGATGATTTTTCACCAGAGGTGAGAGCATCACAGGGTCGTTGCCTGCAATGGGAGGAGGTGAGGAAGCTATTATGTCTTTGCCAGGGGGCAAGGCTCCAGGCCCAATGGTATTCTGGGTAATCTATTTCAATCAGAGGTGGCTCTGGGTGCCCTCTTGCTTACGCAGCATTTTAATGCAGCTGCGAGAGGGAGGCTCCCCACTGACTGGAAATGCTCCATCATCATTCCGATTTTCAAGAAGGGTAGCAGTTAGGCCTGGGCGGTAAATTCCGTTCCGCTCGCGGAATTTGCAGAATTTGGGTAATTTCGCGTTCCGCGGAGAACGCGGAATTACCAAAAATTCCGCGATCCGCGTCTTCGCGGAACTTTTTGCTTGTTCGCGCTTTCAAAATGCGTGTTCGCGAGATATTTCTCCCCGAGCACGCAAACAGCGTTCGCGAACAGGAAAAAAGCATCGCGAACGGGCGGAAAAAGCAATTCCGCGTGTTCGCGGAACTTTTGCGTGCTCGCAGAGATTTTTTACCGTTTCGCGGAGCTTTGCGTAGCGCGACTACGCGAATTCCGCCCACCCCTACCAGTGCCGACCCTGCTTGTTATCGCCCCATCTCGCTGGTGGACAGCGAGGTCAAGGTGTTGGGTAGGGTCCAGCTGGACCGCTTGTCTACATAGGCGACCAACAAGAACATCCTTTCAGAAGCCCATATGGGTTTAAAGCTGGATGGGGTTTGTGGCTCAAACCCTGAATCTTTTCATGTTGTCTGCAAAGTATACCAGGGCAAGGGAGGCGGTGGTACACTTGGCTTTCATGGACCTAAGCTCAGGCTTTGACTGAGTCACCAGAGCTAAGCTCTGGGCTGCGCTTGGATCCATGATGGTCGAACCGGCCCTGCTCTGCTTCTTACATACTCTATGCTAGATATGGGTCGGAGGGGGAATGTATAATGCCCCTGGCGTTGAAGAGAGGGGTGCACCAGGGGTGTATCCTGCCCCCTTTCTCTTCACTCTTTACATCAATGGTCTGGACACAGCCCTGCTGGATTCTGGAGTGGATGTCCCGGCGGTAGGCAGTCGTCATCTGCCTGTTCTTTTATATGTGGATGACGCCGTCCTCATGTCTCGAACAGCTCAGGGTCCGCAGTGGCTGTTAGATCATTTTGTCATTTATATGAATGGACTTGATCCTACTACTAATTACCTTAAATCCCACGTTATTGTGGTGGGCCCTAGGAATACTAGATCAAAAAGTTATGTGGTCAAGGGCCACTCCATCTCCAGGGTTGAGCATCTTTCGTATTTTTAGGGATCCTTTTGGACCCCAGATTCTCTTGGCAACCCCTGTTGAAAAACAATACCATGAGGCTTAAATCGGCCATTAATGGAGTTTGTTTTTTGGGCAAGGTGCATGGGTCATACCAATGTAGAGGCGATACTCAAAGTTTTTAAGGCCATGTGTGTCTCATTGGCATGTTATGGCTGTGAAATTTGGAGCTATGTGTCCTGCCCTCAGCTCCAGGCTGCAGAAAATGCTTTTTTGAGATGCCTTCTCAAGTACCAGCGAGAACCCCTTTGAAATGCTTCATGAGGAAGTGGGATCAGGGTATATAACTGACTTGATTGCCCTGCTTCCGCTGTTATTTTGGTTGTCAGTTTGGTTGAAAGAGGATTTGTCTCTTAATAGGCTTATCACGTGCGACTGATTGGCCATGGACGGTTTGCTAAGCATTCCATGGTTATCTTACCTTAGGTGATTTTTTTATTCTCTGGGCCATTATCAGCTGTTTACTGACCCAGAAGGTATAGTTAGGAGGGATATTCCATGGCTTAAACAGGCTTTTTTTGAAGGAGTGGCTGTGGAACATGAGGCTGCAGCCCTTCACAAACGTTCCATGTGTCATTTTATCATGGTGAAAACTGTACTTGGAATTGGGCCCTATTTGTCACTGAAGATGTCCAATTATCATTGCGGGCTCCTGACATATTTTAGGTACAACATGTTCTATCAACGTTTGTTACCTAAGGGGTTCTGGTGCAAAGTCTCAGACCTTTCGCCTTGTCCCTGTGACGATGTTTCTCTCCTATCTGTGACCACATACCCACATCAGTTTGCATATTTCTAAGGTGACAATGAGAGGGGTGCTTGCTCTTTTGTATGAATTGGTTTAGAAGCAGCCATGAGTCCCAAATATAGGATGCATAATCACATCTCTCCTGTTCTCTCGAGCACCACCAGACGATGCAATGTGCCGCAATACATACAGTGATTCTACTGCATTTGTTTCATTTTAAGGTGCCACAATTGTGCTGCATACTTCATAAAGGCAAGTGATTTTACTCCCTACATGCGTTCAGTTAGTACTGCATGACTAGTCACTCACTGTAGTGAATTCACGCTGACACCGGGGCTATGGTATGCTATACATCCTAATAAAAGCCTGGGACCTTGTATGCCAGTGATAGGGGCTGAAATATGTCGACGGCTTATGATAGGGTCTTAGGACCATAATATAATACTCCTATTAAACCTGGAATTTTTAGCAGGTATATCCCCAGACTTTTTGGCCTCCTATTTTTGACCCATTTTTCATTGGTTTTACGTATTCTGGGCACTTTGCCACTGCTAATCAGAGCTAAAGTGCATTTGCTTTACATGTACATTGTGTTATGGATCAGTGTTTCCGTGATTGGCTTATTTGATTTACTACAAAGTTCCTAGTAATGTGCACATGTGTGCCCATGGCCTGTAAATCAAATGCTACTAGTGGGCCTGCAGCCCTGGTTGTGCCACCCACACTAGTAGCCTTTCCAAGGTGTCTCAGACCTGCCACTGCAATGTCTGCGCTCAGTTTTTTACTCCCATGTTGACTGCCATGTTGACCTAGTAAGTACACACACATTTGCTAGACCCTAACCATCCCTTTTCTTAATACAACCTAAATGGACTCGAGGTCGTCTTTGGTCCAAACTCCCTTTTGAGAATTGGACCAAAGAACTGGAACGGACCTGCCCCATATCCGATCCATGCCCAGTTAAAGCTAATGATAACTTCGTGAGCTGGATTTCGGATACTCTGGATGTGGTCCTCCCAAAGACTAGGATAAAAAAGACCAATGGTCCCCATAACTCTCCTTGGTTTTCAGCAGAGTTGCACATTTTAAAACAGCACTGTAAGGTCAAAGAAAGGCTCTGGAGGAAGGATTTTTTGCCCAGTAAGAAGCTGGAGTATAAGGCGGCTATCAGCGCCTACAAAGTAGAGATAAAAAAAGCCCAGGCAATCTTTTACGAATCTAAGATTTTGTCAGCCTCTAACTCACCCAGAGAAACTTTCAATGTTATTAAAAAGCTACTCAAAGCCCCGGACCCGTACATAGCACCAGACCTTTCCGGGATACGCTGTAATAAACTGGCAGAATACTTTTCCACTAAGGTCATAAACATCCTCAAATCACTGCCGCATATGGCAGATATAGGTGACATCTCTAATAAGCACCTGACCCCCGACCCACATTCTTTGCAACCTACACTTGAGGCTTTCCCTCTCTGCCTGAAGTCTGCTGTACCCTGCTATCCAAGGTGAAAAGTGGATCACCTAAGGACCCTGCACCAATTAATATACTGAAACAGGTGGGATCTACAATTGCCCCCATCCTGACCGATCTAATCAATGCATCTCTGTCCTTAGGAATAGTGCCCCTGCCTGGAAAGCAGCTATGGTGAAAGCTCTGTTAAAAAAACCTAATCTAGATACGGCAGATTTAGCTAACTACCGTCCCATATCTCTCTTACCAGGCATAGGAAAGATGACAGAGAAATATGTAAATCAACACTTGTCAGGCTTTCTCGAAATGCATAATTTGTTGCACTCTTCGCAAACAGGCTTCCGCCCGCGTCAGAGCACTGAGACGGCCCTGTTAGCAGTGGTGGAGGAAAGCAGGAAAATACTAGATTCAGGAGGATCCTCGGCCATCATACTCCTCGACTTGAGCGCAGCATTTGATACAGTGAACCATAGGATTTTGGTTCACCGTCTCAGGACTCTCGGAGTAACTGGCTTAGCACTGAAGTGGCTGGATTCTTTCCTAGAGGAAAGATCCTTTCAGGTATTCGAGGAGAATACGGTATCCAATACAACCCCTCTAAAGAACGGGGTGCCTCAGGGTTCCACGCTCAGTCCTACCCTTTTTAATGTATATATGGCTCCATTGGCTGCAATTATTGCCCCATCCGGAATTCGTATGGTAACTTATGCCGACGATACCCAATTGGTGGTTGCACTCAATCAAATGGACCAAGAAATTAACACCCTCCGCTCCTGTCTAGAAGACATCTCAAACTGGATGGACACATCCCAGCTCAAGCTCAACGGGGGGAAGACTGAGCTTATGATTTTAGGTAACCCCCTCTGCTTTAAATCTAGCTCCATGTGGCCAGCGTGTATGGGACCACCCCCTATCCCCAAGCCAGAAATTAAGAGCCTGGGCATCTGGTTGGACCAGGATCTGAGCTTTAGAGCTCAAGCAAGGAAGACGGCAGGCATCTGTTATGGCCTACTTAGAATGGCTCGCAAAGTGCTACCTCTGCTCCCCTTCCAAGCAAAAAAAGTACTGGTGCAATCACTTATACTTTCTAGGCTAGACTACGGTAATGCGTTGTATCTGGGCTCCCCCTCTACTGTAGTCTCTAAACTACAGTCTGTGCAAAATAGTGCTGCCAGACTCTTAACCGGAACTAATAACCGACACTCGGCTAAACCGGCACTTGCGTCCCTTCACTGGCTCCCCATACAGGAACGCATTAGATTTAATTCACTTTGCCTAGTACATAAATCTATGCAGGGGATTGGCCCCTCCATCAACTCAGCCATGATTCGTCCCTATAAAGCCAAACACAACCTTCGATCTGATAATCTCTACCTGGCCGAAGTACCTAAGATCAGGAGGGCCAGGAAGGGCGGACGGTTGTTCTCATATAACGCCTCTAAACTCTGGAACTTGCTCCCACTCCAGCTACGCCTAGTCCAAAACCACGGGTCCTTCCGTAAACAACTTAAGACCCTCTTGTTCCCTCAGCCCGCATAATCCCTCTGTCTCCGGCAGTAGTCAGTTCCAGCGCTGGGATGCTTCCGGGTAGCCATGCGCTTTATAAATGTGTCTTTCATTTCATTTCATTTCATGTATGGCACCCCTCAGGTAGGTCCAAGGTACCCTCATGGGCAGGATGCAGTGTATGTGAAAGGTAGAACATGTACTGGTGTATGTTACATGTCCTGATAGTGAAATACTGTGTATTGCTCGTTCGTGTCACTGTTGAAAGGCTGTCTGTCCTATAAGCTGCAATATAACATTTTACATATGTAACTTTCAATTTGGACAAGATTGAGAAATGGAGTTTAGGCTCTCTGAACTCAGAATTTGGTAACACATCTTTTAATATAGGTGTTTTTTAAATTGTGTGTTTGAAAAAGGCCACTTTTAGAAAGGGAACATTTTCTTGCTTAACCATCCTGTGTGCCTCTGCCGGTCTGTGTATTCACCATATGGTTTTGGAGTGACAGGACTGGGGATGTGCATTCACTCTAGACAGACACAAGGGGTGTTGAGGTGTGTCCTGCCGTTCCTGGGTGACTCATTGACAGGCTGAAGAGACCTTTCTGCATTTAGAGTGGTGAGAGGAGTTTTCACTAGCATTTGAATAGGCTGTGTCTGCTCTGCACAATGCTGTCTCCACCTCCTGTAGTGAAACTGGACCAGGGAGGACATAACTGGTTTTTACTGAGCCAAAGAGACTAACTGCCTAAAACTTAAAAGAGAAAATGTAGTATAAATATTGGGGCACTGACCCCAGAACTTTAGATTCCTACTGAACTAAGGAATCTGCCAGGAAGAAGGGCTGGAAACGTTGTCAGGAGGAACTGCCACTTTGCTGTGTGCTTTGTTGTGTTGGCCTGCTGCTTGTTGCTTCTGTCTTGTGCAGGGAAAGAACTGGATTGTACTTTCATCGTCCCACTGTTAGAGTTTTCTCCAAGGGCTTGAAGCAGAGCTTGCCTCCTATTGGAAGTCCCAGGGAAAATAAAGACTTAATGAGAATTCTTTTGGACTAAGAACCTGCCAAGAAGAAGAGCTGGAGAAGATGTGAGGAGGAACTACCACTTTGCTGTGTTGGCCTGCAGTGGCTGCTTCTGTCTTGGGCAGTGAAAGGACTGGACTGGACTTTCTGCAACTTATTTTCCTGAGTTTCTCCAAGGGCTTGAGGTAGAACTTGCCCCCTGTTCAAGAAGAACAGTAAAGACTTCAAGTTCATCTATTACCACCACTGGGAACTGTGTGTTTTGTGCTGCAACAGAAGAAAAAGCAACTCAACGCCTTCAACAATGCCGCTGCCAGCTCCATGACCTGTTGGCACCACAGAGAGCAACGCCTCACTTCACACCGAAACCCTGGTCTCACCAACACCGCCGACTGACGCCGCCACCGAGCTGCTGCTTGCACCGTGACCTGAGAGCCCTACACTTTACACCACCTTGCTTCACATTGCGCCCTGGTATCCCCAACACCACCACTACCCCCCAACATCGACGCCGCTGCCTGCACCGTGGCATGAGGGCACCGCTTGTAAGTTACTCGATTCACCAGCTCATCCCACACAGCAGCCTTGGCCTACCGCTGAGGGCACCATTGACTCCCGATTGTCTACTGATGCAACTGCAAGGACGCTGCTTGCACCGTGACCTGCCAGCAATTCGCCGAATATTGACCCACTTCGCACCACAGCCCTGGTCTCACCGATGCTGCTGGATGCCGTCACTGAACCTCTGCCTGCAAGCGATCTGAGGGCATTGCAGACTGCACCGTGCCAGTTCACACCGTAGCCCTGATGCCTGCCGGCGCTCCTGAATTCAACCTCACAGAGTTCGATCTGCAACGACTCCAGAACTGACCTCAGGAAGCAACACCGCTTCTTTGGAGCTCATCGCAAGGTCTGAGGCGCCCTGCATTTCCAAGGTACTGTTTGCGGGTCTTCCCGACACCGTAGCTGACCCGCAACACCGCGGTCGGCCTGAACTGTTGGATTTGTTTGTTCATGACATAGTGATATCCCTGGACAGAGCTATCGACTTCAAGGAACTGTATTTTAAGTCTATTTTTGAAATATTCCTATTTTGATTACTGTATGTTGGATCTTTATCATTTTGATCTTGTTTTACACATATAAATATTGCCTATTTTTCTAAAACTGGTGTGGTGTCCTTTTGTAGTGTTTTCACTGTATTACTGTGTGTTATGTGCAAATGCTTTACACTTTGCCTCTGAGATAAGCCTCACTGCTTGTGCCAAGCTACCTAGGAGTTGAACAGGGGTTATTTTAGAAGTGTAATCCACTTACCCTGACGAGAAGGAATGGTCCCTACTTGGACAAGGTGCATACCTCTGCCAACTAGAGACCCCCATTTCTAACAACCCCCCTATATAGTTATTTTTAATCCATACCCACTTGCACCTCAAATAAAGGGATACTTTGATGAGATTGAGGTATTTTTCATCTTTAATCCCCACCAGCAGGATCTTTCAAGTCCTCCCAGAATGTCGGTTGATCCCACCTTGGGCTTTAGGGTCTGAGGTGGACCCGATGATGAAGCATGCAGCTATTAGAGTGGGTGAGGGTCATATAAATGAAAATAATTATTTTCTCTGGATTTACATTGTTGGCCGGGACCTTGAAGTGTAGACCAGGAGTTGCCATGCTCAGGGCATTTGAGAACTTTGATTTTGAGCCTTAGACTGTTGATGGAGAGTGTACTCTTTAGACCCCCCTGGGTTTATCAGGGAAAATTCTTCCTTCCCTTCTGGGGACTGAGTCTAGTTCTATGACCTTGGCATTCCCCTTTTTGTGATCGACTGGGAGCCTGTGCTCCTAAGCCATGCTGATATCTCCAATCAACAGCCTGGAGATATTCAAGTGTGCATGTTGGTTTGGCCATCCTAAGATAGCCAGCCAAACTGACATGTGCACTTGCCCTGTTAAGTGCCATGTGGCCACCACTCATCCTGCTGCTGTCCCTCAAAGGATGGCCCCATCCTCAAGACTCGGCTGCAGCTCCAGTGTAAAATAAGATTATAATAAAGCAATTTATTAAATGCTTTATTATCATTTTATTTTACATGCGTCTGCTGGTTCCAACAATGTGGCAACGATCCTCCGCCATAATGGAGGAGCCGCCCCTGCACAGTTCAGTGTTGTTGAGTGGAGTGTCATTGAATAGAGTGGCAGAGAGTATAGTACAGTGTAGTGCCGTTTACTGGAGTGTCGTATGGTGGTGTGTTATACAGTGGACAGTGGTACAGTGTCGTACAGTGTCATAGAGTGGAGTGCCATGTCATTTAGTCGAGTGGAGTGGCTTGTCGTAGAGAGGATGCGTGGTGTGTGCTAGAGTGTTATACAGTATAGTACAGTGGCATAGAATAGATGGGTATAGAGTTGAGTAAAATGTCATATAGTGGCGCCTCCTTTGCAAATAACGTGGTCAGATCACTATCTGCTGTACTTTTCATGGCAACTTCCTAGTAAAGCCCTTTTGGCCAGACCTTGTAGGGACGGTTTGCGGACTGCCACCCATAGAATTGATCCTGCTGCATTTAGTCAAGCTCTGGCTGAATGTCAGCCTCAGCTTCCGGAGGATTTTCATTGGGCCCTTGAGAACTACAATAACTGGATCCTAAAGGCGGTGTCGTATCTTACCCCGCAAAATAAACCTAGGCGTCTAAATGCGCCTCTTTCTAAACCTTGGTTCTCACCTGCACTTAAAGTGCAAAAACAGCATTGCAAAAGGTTAGAAAGGCAATGGAGACTGAATTATTGTAGTGAGGCCAAAGCTGCCCTCAAAGCGGGCCAAAAATCCTATTACGCTGCTATTGTGCAAGCTAAACGCTTGCACTATGCTGAACGTATTGCCTTGTCTGGCAATAATGCTAAAGAGCTTTTTCATATTGTACAAAGCTATACGACACCTAAAGCCATGATCAATGCCCATGTTCCATCGCTCCCATGATGTGAAGAACTTTCTAACATTTTTATTAATAGGGTGACAACACGTCAATCTCACTTTTCCAATCTGGATACCCAGGCCATTTCCATACCCTCTCTTCTACAAGATTCATCTCCTTCCGAGGTCTCTCTCTCCACCTTTGATGTAATTCCTTTAGCGGACTCCATGGCCGCTTTGTCCACTCTCAAATCAGGCTCCCCTAGTGCCCTGCCAAACTTTTGGCGAGCGCTGCCACTGTAATCAACCCTTTCCTGAATCAGTTGATTAACACCTCCTTGGCATCGGCCATGGTCTCTCCTGCCTGGAAGCAGGCCTTGATTGTTTCCCTTATAAAAAAGGTGTCCCTCGATCCCAACCTCCCGGCCAGCTACTGCCCGATTTCGCTTCTCCCTGTTATTGCTAAAGTTTGTGAGAAGATGGTTGATAAGAAGTTGACTGCCTATGTTGAACAGCCCGGACTCCTTCATCCGGCCCAATCTGGCTTTAAAGCCTCATATAGTACGGAGTCTGCATTGGTGGAAATTGCTGAAGCCATTTGCGAAACCTTGGATATGGGCAGCAGGGCTGTACTGGTCCTTTTGGACCTGTCTGCCGCTTTTGATACGGTTCCCCATTCACTTCTCCTTGCCCGCTTGCAACAGCTGGGTATCACGGGTTCCGTTAGTAAGTGGCTTAAATCTTTTTTGGAAGGTAGAACTCAGCGAGTTTGGATGCCCCCGTTCACGTCCACCACTCAAGAACTTCAGACCGGGGTACCTCAAGGATCTGTGTTAAGCCCGCTCTTGTTCAACATCTATATGTCTCCTCTCATTCAGCTGGTGGAGGAATTAGGTGCCAAAGTTGTCGCTTATGCTGACAATGCTCAGCTTAAGTTTACCTGGAAAAAGCATGAGTTGTCTACTGATCATGTTAAAACCTGTCTTGCAGCTGTGTTTAATTGGCTCACTTCCGCCCAGCTCAAGTGCAATGAAGATAAAACTGAGATTTTATTCTTTGGCACGTTTCCCCCTCTGCTCTGGCACTCTTTCTGGCCGGAGGAGTCCCCTAAGCCCTTGCCGCAGGGCCTCCAAGTCAAGAACCTTGGGATCTGGTTCGATGAAAGGCTTAGCTTCAGCAGCCAAATCAGTAAGCTGACAGGTACCTGCTTTGGCATTAAAACGTTTCTGCCTCTTCTCCCTTTAGCAGCTAAGGAAAGGTTACTCGTGCGCTGGTCACCTCCCGCATCGACTAGGCTAATGCACTCTATGTAGGTCTTCCTGGCTTCCTCCTGGATAGACTCCAGGTGGTTCAGAACGCCGCTGCCAGACTACTTCTCGGTCTCCCCAAACGTATGAGTGTCAGACAACATTTGCGTAGTCTTCATTGGCTTCCTGTGAGAACAAGGGTTAAGTTCAAGGCCCTGGTAATGGCCCACGCTGCCCTGTATGAGTATATCAATCAATCAATCAATCATGTCACTTATAAAGCGCACTACATACCCGCGAGGGTCTCAAGGCGCTGGGGGAAGAGGGGGGTGGTGCTGCTACTGATCGAAGAGCCAGGTCTTGAGGAGTCTTCTGAAGGCCAGTAGGTCTTGGGTCTGTCGGAGGTTGGTGGGGAGGGTGTTCCAGGTCTTGGCGGCGAGGTGGGAGAAGGATCTGCCGCCGGCGGTCGTTTTCCGGATGCGGGGGACTGTGGCGAGGGCGAGGCTGGTCGAGCGGAGCTGGCGGGTGGGGGTGTAGAAGCTGAGTCGTCTGTTGAGGTAGGCTGGTCCGGAGTTGTGGAGTGCTTTGTGTGCGTGGGTGAGGAGCTTGAAGGTTATCCTCTTGTTGACAGGGAGCCAGTGCAGGTCTCTCAGGTGGGGTGTGATGTGGCTGCGTCGGGGGATGTCGAGGATAAGACGTGCAGAGGCGTTCTGGATGCGTTGCAGCCGTCTCAGGAGCTTAGCCGTCGTTCCTGCGTGAGGGCGTTTCCGTAGTCCAGCCTGCTGGTGACGAGGGCCTGGGTGACTGTTTTTCTTGTTTCGGTGGGGATCCACTTGAAGATCCTGCGGAGCATTCGGAGGATGTTGAAGCAGGATGAGGAAACGGCGTTGACCTGCTTAGTCATGGAGAGGGTGGGGTCGAGGATGACCCCTAGGTTGCGTACGTGGTCGGTGGGTGGCGGGGCTGTTCCCAGTGATGTTGGCCACCAGGAGTCGTCCCAGGCTGAAGGGTTGGAACCAAGGATGAGGACCTCCGTCTTGTCCGAGTTCAGCTTCAGGCGGCTGGTCCTCATCCATTCGGCGACGGCCTTCATTCCTTCGTGGAGGTGGGCTTTGGCGGTGGTGAGGGTCTTTGGTGAGGGAGAGGATCAGCTGGGTGTCGTCAGCGTAGGAGATGATGTTGAGGTTGTGCTGTCGGGCGACGTGGGCGAGGGGTGCCATGTAGATGTTGAACAGCGTTGGGCTGAGGGAGGAGCCTTGGGGTACGCCGCAGATGATCTTGGTGGCCTTGGATCGGAAGGGGGCGAGGCGGACGCTTTGTGTTCTGCCGGAAAGGAAGGATGTGGTCCAGTCCAGGGCCTTCTCTTGGATCCCGGCGTCGTGAAGGCGTGTTCGTAGTGTGTGGTGGCAGACCGTGTCGAAGGCGGCTGATAGGTCCAGGAGGATGAGGGCTGCTGTTTCTCCATTGTCTAGCAGGGTCCTGATGTCATCGGTGGCGGCGATGAGGGCGGTTTCGGTGCTGTGGTTGCTGCGGAAGCCGGACTGGGAAGGGTCCAGGATGTTGTTCTCCTCGAGGTAGCGGGTCAGTTGTTTGTTGACGATTTTCTCGGTGACCTTCGCGGGGAACGGGAGCAGAGAGATGGGTCGGAAGTTCTTGAGGTCCTTGGGGTCTGCCTTGGGTTTCTTGAGTAAGGCGGTGATCTCGGCGTGCTTCCAGCTTTCCGGGAAGGTTGCTGTCTCGAAGGAGATGTTGATTATTTTCCGGAGATGGGGCGCGATGGCTGTACTGGCTTTGTTGAAGATGTGGTGAGGGCACGGGTCTAGCGGTGAACCGGAGTGGATGGTGTTCATGATCTCGCTGGTGTCCTCGTCGCTGATGTTGGTCCAGGAGAGCAGGCGGTTGGTGGTTGTGGGGGCAGTGGTCTCGGTGGTTGCCGGGGCGGTCGTGGTGTTGAAGCTGTCGTGGATGTCGGCGATTTTGCGGTGGAAGGAGGTGGACAGTGAGTCGCACAGGTCTTGCGACGGCTGGATGTCGTTGGTGTTGGAGCTGGGGTTGGAGAGTTCCTTCACGATGTTGAAGAGCTCTTTGCTGTTGTGTGCGTTGTTGTCTAGGCGGTCTTTGAGTGAGGCCCTTTTGGCGGATCTGATGAGGTGATGGTGATTGCGGGTGGCGCTCTTGTGGGCGGCATAGCTGTCCGCTGTCCGTTCATGGAGCCAGATCTTCTCCAGTTTTCGGCATGTTCGTTTGGAGGCCTGGAGGTCTTCGGTGAACCAGGTGGCTTTCTTGCTGGTGTGGCTGTTGGGCGGATTCTTGAGCGGGGCGAGGGTGTTGGCGCAGTCGTCGATCCACTGTCTGAGGTTGCGGGCGGCGGTGTCGGGGTCGGAGGGTTCGGCGGGTGGGCTCAGGGCGAGGGTTGTGGTTAGCTGGTCTTCCGTGACTCTGCTCCAGCAGCGGCGAGGCATTTGTTCGGTGCGGTGGTGCGTGGTGGGCTTCCTGTAGGTGAAGTGGATGCAGTGGTGGTCAGTCCAGTGGGGTTCGGAGGTGTGGTTGAAGGAGACGTGTGGGCTTGCGGAAAAGATGGAGTCTAGCGTGTGGCCGGCGGCGTGGGTGGGTGTAGTCACGAGCTGTCTGAGTCCGAGGGTGGCGAGGTTGTCGATCAGGGTGGTGGAGTTGGTGTCCTTGTTGTTCTCGAGGTGGAAGTTCAGGTCCCCGAGGAGGATGTAGTCCGTGGAGGCGATGGCGTGTGTGCTGACGAAGTCAGCGATGGAATCGCTGAACTGTGGTCGGGGTCCGGGGGGTCTGTAGATGAGGGTTCCTCTGAGGGTGGTGTTGGGATCGGTGTGGATCTGGAAGTGCATGTGTTCGGCGGTGCTGAGGGTGTCGTCGGTGTTGGTTGAGACTCTGAGGGTGTTCCTGTGGACGATGGCGATGCCTCCTCCGACTCCGTTGGTGCGGTCCCTGCGGGTGATCTTGTATCCGTCCGGGATGGCAATGGCGATGTCGGGGGCTGAAGCGGGATTCAGCCAGGTCTCCGCCAGGAATGCGACGTCTGGGGAGGTTGAGTCGAGAAGGTCCCAGAGTTCGATGGCGTGTTTGCGGGCGGAGCGGGTGTTGAGGAGGATGCATCTGTGAGAAGTTGGCCTGGTATATGCTGTTCACTAATTAAAGTGGACACCTTGCACCAGGGCAAATCGACTCTTATGGTAGATAGGTTTAAGACAACCTTTTAAAGAAAGCTATCCTAGTGGTAGCTGTGGAGAGCAGCCTTCAGGCTAAGTCTCGGAGGAATGTAAAGCAGCTTGTTTTACCATATAATCTCTTGAATCACCAAATGAAAAGACACCACACAGGTATATATATCAAATATATATGTATTTATTTCTAAATAACTCTCTACTAATCTCTTTATGAGATTAGAAGACAAACATATGCACAAATCAACGTTTCACAATAAGTTAAGCACAAAATATGGCTGGGGCCCTAGGGGCGTACCAGACCATATACTAAGTAAGAGACTTAGAAACAACGACTTGCAGGGAGACAAGGCCTAGGGCCTTCAGAAGTGCTGGGGCCTCACGAAACCACCCAAGGCAGGTAAGTAAAGGACCCACGGGGGACGCGTGCAGTGTGGATACACAGGCGCGAATCGCCGTTAACTTCAATGGGGCAAGTCGCGGTTGGAAATAAAGAGTTTTAGGATACTTCGGGAGAACCTACAAGCAAGTCACTTACAGGGTAAGTAGTTCTAGGGCCCACACCCACAGGAGCACCGTAGTGCTGGAGTTACCTCACCCAGGGAAGCCGGGTGCACAGGTGTCCTTTGGTGTCGGGTCGCGGCGTCGTTTTCAATGGCGAACAAAGAAGACTTGCTGCTTGCGGGAGCTGAAGAAGTGTCCGGTGGAATCCAAGCCTGGATTCTGAAGAAGGATGACCTGAAAGCAGAGGGGACAGTGTTCAAAGTCACTAGGCAGTGACCCGGGGCAAGGAAGATGGATGCCCACCGTCGTCGGTTGATTCAGGTCGGTTGCAGGTGCCTTGACTCTTCAGCCACGTGGTCCAGGAGGTGTCGACGATGACCAGGAGCTGGATTCGGTGGGTCCCTCGACGTCTGCAGCTGACTGCGGTGTCGGCAACTCAATAGGAGCCAACAAGCCTTGGCAGCAGCAAGTCTCGGGGAGATAAAGAAAAGTTGATGGCGCAGACCAGCAAGGTCTGGGGGACTCACCCAGCGAGGGTAAGTTAGGGCAGGCCTGGAGCAACCAGGGGAGCCCTTGGTTTCTTTAAGATGTCTTCTGGGGACCCACAAGCCAGCGGGCAAGGGATCGCAAAGACACCTCGGGCGGAATCACTCAACAGGGGCCCACGGTCACTCGGGACGGTGTAGGCCTCTGATCTTCGGAGGGATTCCTGTTGGAGGTCGGGACCACACGTGGTCCAAAGCACAAGTTCGTAGAACGTTGTGAAGGGGTTGCACTCGACAATAGTGCACGGTACCCAGGGGTCGCGGTTCCTCGTTACTCGTGGGGTCCACTTGCCTCAGCTTCGCTGGGGACTCACGATGGCCTGGGAGAGGTCAGGAAATCCACTTCTTGGGCTGCAGGGACTTCGGACTCCGGCGGGAGCGGCGTAGTTTGCGACCGTCGTTGTCGTTTTTGGTGCCTGCCAAGCAGGGGAGTCACTCCTTGACTCCAAGGGAGATTCTTCTGTCTTCCAAAGGTAGTGGAACGTCGAAGGGCCAGGATTCTTCTGTAGAGCGTCGTCCAGGGGTTATCTGCTTTGCAATGGCAAGGTTCCCCTCTTATACTAAAAAGAGGGGATGGACTAGCTCTATGACCCCACCTATGGGAGGGTCAAGGAGGGGGTGGCTACACCCACTTCCCTTTGTCCAGTTTCGCGCCAGAGCAGGGGCAGGTAGCCCCTGAGCTGGTTTGAACTGGCATATGCACAGAGGAGCCTTCTGCTCCCCCAGTGCAGGACTTCAAAGCACTCTAAGAGTGCACCCACCCAGCCCCAATACACTAAACCCTGTCTGGGAGGTGGTTACACCTCCCTGTGACAGGATGCCTATTGTTGGGCTTCCTCCACTGCGAGTTTCGGTCATCAGCAGGAGGGCAGCCCAGTGTCTGTGACTGGTGGCATCCATTTTGTGATGCCAGGGCTCTTTAGGATTCTACCGCGTTTCCACAGCAGGTACATGTCTTATCCCTCTAGAAGGGTGGAATGCTACCCCCGCCGCCAAGATTGGCGGGGGTAGTATTCCAAGATGTTTGACACCAAACACGACATGTTTTGATGCAGCCATTCCAAAGTTAGCATTTACCGCGAGGATATAATGCACTTAATAGTATATGGTTTAACCGCATCCACAAACAGCACCAGAGAATAGACTCTGAGAGCTGCAGAGGGGCCCTGCTCAGGCAGAGGCACCCCCTCACATAGAAGCCAAGCACCCTGCCCTCAGGATTGATAGGGCCTGCCTTAGGGGTGACTGATAGGTTTATATGTGTGTGCAGGAGAGATATAGGAAACCTATATCTCAGTGAGGGGTGCTAGCACCACCTCACCCAGGCTGCAGTAGCAGGCCTGTGGTGTCAGATTTAGACTGCTTCCCAGGGGTGGCATAATACATGCTGCAGCCCCTGGTAGGCCTGTGAAGTACCTATGCCCTTGGCACCTAAGGTACCATATACTAGGGACTCATAAGGCACCACAGTATCCAATCACTAGTGCACCTAGAGTGCACTCCATGTCGTTTAGAGAGAGCAGATAGACTGGGGCCCTGAATAGCAGGGTCCCAGTCCAACTAAGTCATAAACCAGCAAAACACCAGGAAAAAGTGGGGGCAACCATATAGTCAGATTCCACCTTCCTACATAACCCCCCCCAAACGAAAGGAGATAAGGCTAACCTTGACCAGTTGAGCCTTTATTGATTAAGTGGTCATATAAGGAAGCACCTGCACTAGCATGGTTGCCCCCTGTCTTATGGTCCACTAAGCAATCCCTCACCCTAAGGGTATGAGAGGGTCTCCACCATGGGGAATCACTACCTCTGGTGTGCTTTGGTAAAGTACAAGGCTGGTGGGGTGTCTGAGTAGGGAAGTGAGGCCCTAGGAAGGTTGGCCTCAGCTTCCTCAGATCACTGGTCACCATGTATGCCTGTCTTTCCATGACTGAGTTGCACTTTGCTCTAAGGGTCAACCTTTGACTGCCTACAGCTGGGGTTGGGTCCCTTTGGATGGAACACTGGAGGGACATGGCATGTTTGGAACCTTTGGTCCCAGGTTTGCCCTTGCCTAACAGAGTCCTTCTGGGGGAGGTCCCTACATAAAGGTATGGGGCATCCCTCAGTGGGTTGAGGAATTTTCACCTGGCTAGGGCTACTAGACTGGGTGCCCCTAATCTGCTGATGGGGGGTTCCTCTGGACAGGGGGCCCTGGGGGTCCACTGACCTCCCTGACCTCTGCAGCCCTGGGCTGACTGAGGCAGGGTAGAGAGGGGCAGTTTACCTGCTCCAGACTGGGTACCACCTTGGAAGGGTCCTCTGCCATCAGGGGTGGGGCCAGGCCAGGCCTGACTACCTCTGTGGCAGTTCCTTCACTAGGGGGAGGGTCAGTTCCCTGAGGAGGCTGACCCTTACCTACTGTCTGGAGGGAAGAAGACTTTTCTTCAACCCTTGTGCTCTCTTCTGGGGAGAGTGGGCCATTCTTCCAGGCTCCATCTCTCCAAAATCTTGGGCTGGGGCTGTGGCCATCACAGCCCCACTAACCTTTACAGGGACACCCAACATCCTCAGATGGGTTTGGTGTTCAATTTCAGCCCAGGCTGAAATTTCCAGATCATTGCCCATCAGGCAATCTACAGGTAAGGTTGGGGACACTGCCACTCTTTTGGGCCTGTGACCCCCTCCCAGCTGAGATTGACTATGGCCATGGGGTGCTCTGTTCTGACACCATCAATGTTGGTCACCTGGTATTTAAACTCAGGTAAAAGCTGGTGAGGGGGACTAGTTTCCTGCCACCATGGTGACACTAGCCCCTGTGTCCCTAAATGCCACAGCTTTCTGACCATTAATTATTGGCTCCAGTCTGTACCTGCCCAATGCTGTGGGACCCACGGTAAAGGTGGCAAATCCTATACCACCATCAGAATCTGAGGAGTCTGTTGAGGGGGTCCTGTCTGAACTAGGGCCCACCTCTGTTCCTCTTGCAAAAGCACCTAACTTTTTGGGTGCACTACTCCCAACTGGAGGATTACTACTGGTAGTACCAGGAGGGGTGGTAGTAGTTGTTGGAGGAACATTTTCTTTATTGCCAATCCTGGGACAACTGGGATCAGATTTCCAGTGCCCAGGCTTTTACAGACATGGCAATAGGGTTTCTTTTCAGGAGAGGAAGGAGTTTGGGACCCACCCCCAGAAGAGGACTTTTGGGGCCCTGTAGTGGACTTATCCTTAGATTTATCCCCACCTTTCTCTTGGGACTTGGTAGAATCTTTCTTGTGGTCGCCACCCTGATTCTTAGGCCTTACTCTGGTTCTGACCCATTTGTCTGCCTTCTTTCCCAATTCTTGGGGAGAGGTCAGATCAGAGTCCACCAGGTACTGGTGTAAAAGCTGGTTTTGACAATTATTAAGGATCTGTTCTCTCATCATTAGATTATAAAATCCTTTGAAATCAGTAACCCTACTGCCAACCAGCCAACCCTCCAGAGCCTTGGATGCACAATCTACAAAGTCTGTCCAGTCCTGAGTCTGTGCCTTCTGGGTATCTCTGAACTTCAACCTGTACTCTTCAGTGGTTAAGCCAAACCCATCTATCAGTGCACTCTTCAGGACCTCATAATCATCAGCATCCTCCTCTCTAACAGTGAGGAGCTTGTCTCTTCCTTTATCTGAAAAGGAGAGCCACAAGATTGCTGCCCACTGCTTTTGGGGGACCTGCTGTACTCTACAGGCCCTCTCCATAGCAGTTATCCACTTGTGGATATCATCCCCACTCTGGTAGGGAGGAACAACCTTGCTCAGGTTCCTATGGTCAGGAATATATTCTCTGCCTCTAGGGACACTGTTGCTGCCACCAGGGGGTTCTAACCCCTCTTTCTAGAAGCTCTCTGGATCTCCAGGGCTTCCTATCCAGTGCCAACTGCTTGGTTCTGAGGGCCACTTTGGCTTCCTCATACTGGAGCAGTTTGCACCTTCTCTCAGAGGAGGTCTCTCTTAAGGAAAAGTATGAGCTCCTCTGCTGGACAAATTCTCTGCCAGAGTGATAAGAGTGGTCAGATTCCCTGGAAGGGGATCTGGGCCTCTCCTCCTCTCTGTCAGTTCTCTTAGGGAGAATTCCTCTGTCCTTTTCAGGCCCCTTGAAGCCTGGCCCTTCAATCACAGAGTCTTGGTCATTCTGATTTTCATCATCTGACCCAGATACTATGACTGACCCACCCACTGATTCAAACCCTTTAGCTCCTAGAGCCAATCTAAGGTCATCTGCTGTTAGCAGATCTATCAGGTGCAGGGTTGAGGGACTCTGTCCTAGCCTCAGGTGTCTGTCAACACACATGGCTCTCAAGTCAGAGAAAGCCATGTCCTTATACTGAGGCTGAGTGGATCCACTGGGTCCACCCTTTAAGGACATTCTAGTGTTGTGCAGTGTTGTACTACCTACACTAGTTTGTGGCCTACTGATCCTAGCTTGAGCTGTGGAAAGGGTGTGCTATCCCTTGGCACACAGCTCTAAGTTCAGTAGAACTTATTGATACTAAGCTTGACTTTATATGTACCTTGAGTACCTATAATGGTTTTCAGTTAGTAATTCAAATAGAGATTTTCTGGTAAAACAATGGCAAGCTGGAATCCCACACGCTGCCCACCAATGTGAGAAGTTGGCCTGGTATATGCTGTTCACTACTTAAAGGAACACCTTGCACCAGGGCAAATCGACTCTTATGGTAGATAGGTTTAAGACAACCTTTTAAAGAAAGCTATCCTAGTGGTAGCTGTGGAGAGCAGCCTTCAGGCTAAGTCTCGGAGGAATGTAAAGCAGCTTGTTTTACCATATAATCTCTTGAATCACCAAATGAAAAGACACCACACAGGTATATATATCAAATATATATGTATTTATTTCTAAATAACTCTCTACTAATCTCTTTATGAGATTAGAAGACAAACATATGCACAAATCAACGTTTCACAATAAGTTAAGCACAAAATATGGCTGGGGCCCTAGGGGCGTACTCAGACCATATACTAAGTAAGAGACTTAGAAACAACGACTTGCAGGGAGACAAGGCCTAGGGCCTTCAGAAGTGCTGGGGCCTCACAAAACCACCCAAGGCAGGTAAGTAAAGGACCCACGGGGGACGCGTGCAGTGTGGATACACAGGCGCGAATCGCCGTTAACTTCAATGGGGCAAGTCGCGGTTGGAAATAAAGAGTTTTAGGATACTTCGGGAGAACCTACAAGCAAGTCACTTACAGGGTAAGTAGTTCTAGGGCCCACACCCACAGGAGCACCGTAGTGCTGGAGTTACCTCACCCAGGGAAGCCGGGTGCACAGGTGTCCTTTGGTGTCGGGTCGCGGCGTCGTTTTCAATGGCGAACAAAGAAGACTTGCTGCTTGCGGGAGCTGAAGAAGTGTCCGGTGGAATCCAAGCCTGGATTCTGAAGAAGGATGACCTGAAAGCAGAGGGGACAGTGTTCAAAGTCACTAGGCAGTGACCCGGGGCAAGGAAGATGGATGCCCACCGTCGTCGGTTGATTCAGGTCGGTTGCGGGTGCCTTGACTCTTCAGCCACGTGGTCCAGGAGGTGTCGACGACGACCAGGAGCTGGATTCGGTGGGTCCCTCGACGTCTGCAGCTGACTGCGGTGTTGGCAACTCGATAGGAGCCAACAAGCCTTGGCAGCAGCAAGTCTCGGGGAGATGAAGAAAAGTCGATGGCGCAGACCAGCAAGGTCTGGGGGACTCACCCAGCGAGGGTAAGTCAGGGCAGGCCTGGAGCAACCAGGGGAGCCCTTTGGTTTCTTTAAGAAGTCTTCTGGTGACCCACAAGCCAGCGGGCAAGGGATCGCGAAGACACCTCGGGCGGAATCACTCAACAGGGGCCCACGGTCACTCGGGATGGTGTAGGCCTCTGATCTTCGGAGGGATTCCTGCTGGAGGTCGGGACCACACGTGGTCCAAAGCACAAGTTCTTAGAACGTTGCGAAGGGGTTGCACTCGACAATAGTGCACGGTACCCAGGGGTCGCAGTTCCTCGTTACTCGTGGGGTCCACTTGCCTCAGCTTCGCTGGGGACTCACGATGGCCTGGGAGAGGTCAGGAAATCCACTTCTTGGGCTGCAGGGACTTCGGACTCCGGTGGGAGCGGCATAGTTTGCGACCGTCGTTGTCGTTTTTGGTGCCTGCTAAGCAGGGGAGTCACTCCTTGACTCCAAGGGAGATTCTTCTGTCTTCCAAAGGTAGTGGAACGTCGAAGGGCCAGGATTCTTCTGTAGAGCGTCGTCCAGGGGTTATCTGCTTTGCAATGGCGAAGGTTCCCCCTCTTATACTAAAAAGAGGGGATGGACTAGCTCTATGACCCCACCTATGGGAGGGTCAAGGGAGGGGTGGCTACACCCACTTCCCTTTGTCCAGTCTCGCGCCAGAGCAGGGGCAGGTAGCCCCTGAGCTGGTTTGAACTGGCATATGCACAGAGGAGCCTTCTGCTCCCCCAGTGCAGGACTTCAAAGCACTCTAAGAGTGCACCCACCCAGCCCCAATACACTAAACCCTGTCTGGGAGGTGGTTACACCTCCCTGTGACAGGATGCCTATTGTTGGGCTTCCTCCACTGCGAGTTTCGGTCATCAGCAGGAGGGCAGCCCAGTGTCTGTGACTGGTGGCATCCATTTTGTGATGCCAGGGCTCTTTAGGATTCTACCGCGTTTCCACAGCAGGTACATGTCTTCTCCCTCTAGAAGGGTGGAATGTTACTCCCGCCGCCAAGATTGGCGGGGGTAGTATTCCAAGATGTTTGACACCAAACACGACATGTTTTGATGCAGCCATTCCAAAGTTAGCATTTACCGCGAGGATATAATGCACTTAATAGTATATGGTTTAACCGCATCCACAAACAGCACCAGAGAATAGACTCTGAGAGCTGCAGAGGGGCCCTGCTCAGGCAGAGGCACCCCTCACATAGAAGCCAAGCACCCTGCCCTCAGGATTGATAGGGCCTGCCTTAGGGGTGACTGATAGGTTTATATGTGTGTGCAGGAGAGATATAGGAAACCTATATCTCAGTGAGGGGTGCTAGCACCACCTCACCCAGGCTGCAGTAGCAGGCCTGTGGTGTCAGATTTAGACTGCTTCCCAGGGGTGGCATAATACATGCTGCAGCCCCTGGTAGGCCTGTGAAGTACCTATGCCCTTGGCACCTAAGGTACCATATACTAGGGACTCATAAGGCACCACAGTATCCAATCACTAGTGCACCTAGAGTGCACTCCATGTCGTTTAGAGAGAGCAGATAGACTGGGGCCCTGAATAGCAGGGTCCCAGTCCAACTAAGTCATAAACCAGCAAAACACCAGGAAAAAAGTGGGGGCAACCATATAGTCAGATTCCACCTTCCTACAGCATCTGAGGTAGTTGGGTTCTTTCCTGGGCGGTGGTTTGGCGGGGCGGGTGCTGGCGAAGCTGCAGTTCCGGCAGGTGAAGGGCCCTTGGGTGCGCTTCGGGGTGGCCTGGTAGCAGGCGTGATCTTTTCCGGGGTTGAGTGCGTGGAGGGTGCTGGCGTCGCATTGGCGTCTGTTGATGTGGCGGGCGCGGGGGATGCCCGGACCAGGGGGTCTGGTGCTGGGCGCGGCCACGGCGCAGACGGGCGCAGACGGGCTTGCCTTAGGCGCGCCTTCGGCGCGCCAGCGGCGCGGCCGCGCAGCACCCGCCATAAATGGGGAGGTGGGAGGGAGGAGCAGGGAATGGGGCAGCGAATGGGCAGTGAGGGGGCGGGGCCGCAGGGGCGCAGTGGCGGGAAACAGGCACAGAAAGGAAAACGATCACAATCAGGGGCAGCAAGGGGGCACAGAAAGGAAAAAACGATCACAATCAGGGGCAGCAAGGGGGCACAGAAAGGAAAAAACGAGCACAATCAGGGGCAGCAAGGGGGCACAGAAAGGAAAAAACGAGCACAATCAGGGGCAGCAAGGGGGCACAGAAAGGAAAAAACGAGCACAATCAGGGGCAGCAAGGGGGCACAGAAAGGAAAAACGATCACAATCAGGGGCAGCAAGGGGGCACAGGAAGGAAAAAACGATCACAATCAGGGGCAGCAAGGGGGCACAGAAAGGAAAAAACGATCACAATCAGGGGCAGCAAGGGGGCACAGAAAGGAAAAAACGAGCACAATCAGGGGCAGCAAGGGGGCACAGGAAGGAAAAACGATCACAATCAGGGGCAGCAAGGGGGCACAGGAAGGAAAAAACGATCACAATCAGGGGCAGCAAGGGGGCACAGGAAGGAAAAACAGAGCACAATCAGGGGCAGCAAGGGGGCACAGAAAGGAAAAAACGAGCACAATCAGGGGCAGCAAGGGGGCACAGAAAGGAAAAAACGAGCACAATCAGGGGCAGCAAGGGGGCACAGAAAGGGAAAAACGATCACAATCAGGGCCAGCAAGGGGGCACAGAAAGGAAAAAACGATCACAATCAGGGGCAGCAAGGGGGCACAGAAAGGAAAAACGAGCACAATCAGGGGCAGCAAGGGGGCACAGGAAGGAAAAAGCGAGCACAATCAGGGGCAGCAAGGGGGCACAGAAAGGAAAAAACGAGCACAATCAGGGGCAGCAAGGGGGCACAGAAAGGAAAAAACGATCACAATCCGGGGCAGCAAGGGGGCACAGAAAGGAAAAAACGATCACAATCAGGGGCAGCAAGGGGGCACAGGAAGGAAAAAACGATCACAATCAGGGGCAGCACGGGGGCACAGGAAGGAAAAAACGATCACAATCAGGGGCAGCAAGGGGGCACAGGAAGGAAAAAACGAGCACAATCAGGGGCAGCAAGGGGGCACAGAAAGGAAAAAGCGAGGCACAATCAGGGGCAGCAAGGGGGCACAGAAAGGAAAAAACGATCACAATCAGGGGCAGCAAGGGGGCACAGAAAGGAAAAACGATCACAATCAGGGGCAGCAAGGGGGCACAGAAAGGAAAAAACGATCACAATCAGGGGCAGCAAGGGGGGCACAGGAAGGAAAAAACGAGCACAATCAGGGGCAGCAAGGGGGCACAGAAAGGAAAAAACGAGCACAATCAGGGGCAGCAGCAGGGCACACAGACGGAGCTGTGTGGTGGGGGAGCGACCTACCAGTCAAGGTCAGGGGTCTATGGCCGTCTATCTTAGGAAGCGCTTTCAGTTCTACGTCCCCGGTAGACATTTGCGCTCCTCTAATATGCTAAAGGCATCTATGCCCAGATGCTGCCTGAAAAGGAAAGGCGGCAGTTCCTTGGCCTACCTGGCCGTGGAGGCCTGGAACTCTCTCCCGTTCAATTTACGTAGCCTACAGAACCCCATTCAATTTAGAAAAAAAAATTCAACGTTCCTTTTTAACTGAATTTCTCTCTGTTTTATCTGTTTTCCTTTCCTGTCTTACTCTGGCTCGCGCCGGGACACTCTTCTGAGTAGCTGTGTGCATTATAAAACCCGCTAACATAACATAACATAACATAGAGTGTAGTAGAGTCTTGTGCAGTGGAGTTCCATAGAGTGCAGTATGGTGTCGTACAGAGGGCCAGCAAAGAGTGGAGTTTCTAACAATGGTGTGGAGTGGGCTTAAATATTATACAGTGTAGTAGAGTGGAGTGGAGTTCAGTGGAGTTGAGTAGGATACAGTGTAGCACATTGTAATACAGTGGAGTATTATGTTGTAGAGTAGAGTGGCATGGAGTGGAGTAGAGTGGTCTGGTGAATCTTACAGTGTATTAAAGGGTCATAAAGTGGAGTGCTGTGTGGTTTAGTGGAGTGGAGTGGAGTGGATAGTGTTGTAAAGTAGGGTACAGTAGAATACAGTTGAGTGGCATAGAGGAGAATAAAATGTTGTAGAGTAGTATGGCGTACAGTTCAGTGTCATAGAGTGTGGTAGACTGCAGTGGTATAGAGTGTTGTAGAGTTGTGTGGCATATAGTAATTTAGGGTGGAGTTGTGCAAGTCAAGTAGTGGAGTAGAGTGGAGTAGTGTGTCATAGAGTACAGTGGAGTAAAGTGTGCTGCAGTGGCATAGAGGTAGCTGTGTAGTGTGCCTTAAAGTGGAATAGAGTATCATAGAGTGGCAGCAGGGTTTCTCAGCGCCTGGATACCCTTGCGGGTAATTAGCAATGCTGTACAAGTCCTGTTTGAATTGAATTGAATAGAGTTGAGTATAGTGCTGTACAGTGGCATAGAGTGTTGTAGAGTGGAGTGTATGGGCATACAAGGTAGTACAGTGTTGTACAGTGGCATAGAATGTAGTAGAGTGTTATGGAGTGCACTTTTATAGAGTAGAGTTGAGGGTTGTAGAGTGGAGCAACATATATTGGAGTATCGTACATTGACATAGAGTGGGGTAAACTGTTGTACAGTAGAGTCGAGTGGAGTGGCATAGCATAGAGTTGACTAAAGTGTCAGATAGTGGAGTGGCGTCTCATATAGTACAGTGTCGTGGAGGTGTGTACAGTGTAGTGGCGTAGCATAGAGTTGAGGAAAGTGTTGTATAATGGAGGGGAGTGGTGTGTCATACAGTGAAGTGATATGCCGTGCCGTAGAGTGTGGGAAACTGTTGTGGAGTGGGGTGGAGTGGCATAGAGTGGAGTACGGTGTTGTAGTGTGGAGTGAGGTAGAGTACAGTAGAGTGTGGTACAGTGGAGTGGCATAGAGTGTTTTAGAGTCAAGTGGCATACAGCGCCATTGAGTAGAATTGCGTAGAGTGGAATAGTGGAGTAGAGTGGAGTAAATTCTGGAAGAGTGGCATAGAGGGAGTTGCATAGAGTGTTATAGAGCGGAGTACAACCTGGCAGAGTGGTATAGAGTGGACTACAGTGTTGTGTAGTGACATAGACTGTAGTACAGTGTTGTACAGGAGAGTAGTATAGAGTGGAGTAGTTTGGTAGCATAGAGTGTTGCACAGTGGAGTAGAGGTTCGTACAGCAGAGTAGACTTAAGTGGCATTTACTGCAGTGTCATACAGTGTTGTGTCATACAGTGTCATATCGTAGAGATTGTGGCATGCAGTGTCATGGTGTAGAGTGTTGTGAAGTAGAGTGTCATGGCGTACAGTGTAGTGGTGTAGAAGGAGTGACGTACAGTGGAGTGGCATACATTGGAATAGCCTATCGTAAAGTGGCGTGAAGTTGAGCGCCATACAGTAGAGTGGAATGGCATACAGTGGAGTGGCATATAGTGGAATAGCATGGAGTGGAGTGGTGTATACTGGTGTAGCGTAGAGTGTAACAGCATAGAATGGAATAGAGTACAGTGGAGTGGTGTGTAGTGGAGTATCCTAGACTGGAGTGGCATACAGTGGAGGGGGTAGAGTGGAATAGCATACAGTGGAGTGGGGTACAGTGGAGTGGCATAGAGTGGAATAGCATAGATTAGAGTGGTATACAGTGGCATAGAATGTAGTAGAGTGTTGTGGAGTGCACTTTTATCGAGTAGAGTAGAGTGTTGTAGAGTGGAGCAGCATGCATTGGAGTATCGTACATTGACATAGAGTGGGGTAAACTGTTGTACAGTAGAGCCGAGTGGAGTGGCATAGCATAGAGTTGACTAAAGTGTCAGATAATGGAGTGGTGTCTCATATAGTACAGTGTCATGAAAGTGTGTACAGTGTAGTAGCATAGCATAGAGTTAAGTAAAGTGTTATATAGTGGAGTGGAGTGGTGTGTTGTACAGTAAAGTGATTTGCCGTGTCATAGAGTGTGGGAAACTGTCATGGAGTGGAGTAGATTGGGGTGACATAGAGTGGAGTACGGTGTTGTAGTGTGGAGTGAGGTAGAGTATAGTAGAGTGTGGTACAGTGTGGTACAGTGGAGTGGCAGAGAGTGTTTTAGAATCAAGTGACATACAGTGCTATTGAGTGGAGTGGCATAGAGTGGAATAGTGGAGTAGAGTGGAGTAAATTCTGGAAGAGTGGCATAGAGGGAGTTGCGTAGAGTGTCATAGAGTGGAATACAATCTGGCAGAGTGGCATAAAGTGGACTACAGTGTTGTATAGTGACATAGACTGTAGTACAGTGTTGTACAGGAGAGTAGTATATAGTGGAGTAGAGTTTGGTAGCGTAGACTGTTGCACAATGGAGTGGAGGTTTGTAGAGCAGAGTAGACTCGAGTGACATAGACTGCAGTGTCATACAGTGTTGTGTCATACAGTGTCATTTCTTAGAGATCGTGGCGTACAGTGTCATGGTTTGGAGTATTGTGACGTACAGTGTCGTGGCGTACAGTGTCCTGGTGTAGAGTGGAGTGACGTACAGTGGAGTGGCATACACTGAAATAGCGTATAGTGGAGTGGTGTACAGTTGAGCGGCATACAGTGGAGTGGATTGGCATAAAGTGGAGAGGCATATAGTGGAATAGCATAGAGTGGTGTATACTGGAGTAGCGTAGAGTGGAACAGCATAGAATGGAATAGAGTACAGTGGAGTGGCGTATAGTGGAGTGTCCTAGATTGGAGTGGCATACAGTGGAGGGGAGTAGAGTGGAATATCATACAGTGGAGTAGGGTACAGTGGAATAGTGTACAGTGGAGTGGCATCGAGTGGAATAGCATAGATTGGAGTTGGGTACAGTCCAGTGGCATACATTGGAGTTGTGTGCAGTAGAGTGGGGTAGAGTGAACTAGCATAGAGTGGAGCAGCGCCAAATGGAGTTGCATAAATAGAATAGTATAGAGTAGAGTGGCGTACAGTGGAGTAGTTTATGGTGTAGTGGCATAGAGAAGAGTGGCGTACAGTAGAAGAACGTAGAGTGGAGGGGGAAAAGTGGAGTGGCGTACACTGGAGTGGCGTAGAGAGGAGTAACGTGCAGTGGCGAGGCATACAGTGGAATAGCATAGAGTGGAGTGTTGTACTGTGGAGTGGAGTACACCGGAATAGCATAGAGTGGAGTAGCATAGGGGGTGGTGCATACAGTGGAGTGGTATAGACTGGAGTGGCATACAATGGAGTGGCATGCAGTGGAATAGTGTCAAATGGAGTGGCGTACAGTCTAATGGCATACAGTGGAATTGGGTAGAGTGACATGGAGTACAGTAAAATGGCGTAGAATGGAATAGCGTACAGTGGCTTAGCGTACAGTGACCTGGCAGTGCAGAGGCGTATAGTGGAGTGTCCTGGACTGGAGTGGCATCCAGTGGAGTGTGGTAGAGTGAAATAGCATCAATATTGATGTTGAAAATGTCATTATATGTCTTACAGTGGAATAACGTTCAGTGGAGTGGCATACAGTGGAACAGCATAGAATGTAGTGGGATACAGTGGAGTGGCGTAAAGTGTAATAGAATAGAGTGGAGTAGTGATCTAGCGGTGTACTAACAACAGATACTCTACTACCATATACTCACCTGGGCCCATATAACTCTTCCACAAATACCAAGTAGACTGCTGGAGCTTTAGTTTATAGATTTCATATTTTCAGGAATAGTTATTGTTCCTTTCTAACTAAACCTTTCACTGATCAAAAAGTTCTTTCCTCTGGTCGATGGACCATTAGTTGAAACTAATTGATGGTGATAATTAACATAACTTATTAAACATTCTTTAATTAAAGTAAATAATCACAGACTCGGGAAGTTTTAAAATCTTTATCTAAATTAATTGAATGTGAACCATCTCAAAGTTTCAGTACAAAACACCCTCATTCGCAAGAGTGTCAATTCAATCAATAATCAATAAGCAAAAATATTTTAGACTCACACAATAACTATGCTCAGAAAGGAGAGGACAGAGAGAGAAGAACATCTATCAATACAATGAATTTATATTTACCAAGAATGGTGTGAAGACCAACCCCCTGGCCAAAGGGCTGGTAAGGGTGCCCCGGGATAGATCAGGAGACAAAGACTTCAGGACAGGAATCAGGACAGGATACTTCACCTCTCTAAATACCGACGCCTGCGTCGCACCCCTCTCTGACACTCTCTTCCTCCTCGTGGTTCTTCCGCGATCTTCTTTCTAACCCAATTAAGTTAAGATGGAAGTTTCTGCATTTGTCTTCTTCATCAGCGTCTCACAGCATCAGCACCACCCACAGCACCGACAGCATCCCGAGCTCTGCATCGCCTGCTCCCGCTTCTGCCAACTTCTGCTCCCGCTTCTGCTAGCTAACTAACTAAAGCTACCTCAGTTATACCTTTCAATATTCATGTACCACCCATTAATGTTTCAATATCATAAAATACTAACTCTGATTGGTCAGGCAAGGGAGGGATGATCATCACACCATGCTTACATTTCACTTATTTCATTGAACTATTGTTTGCAAACCCATCCCCTTAAACTTTATTAAGTCGTTTCCTTTCCCATACATCTTCAAACTTTATTGATACAATTTGTTTCAATCTCATGAATAAGGCTTCTTCATATGAACTCTTCACCCTCATGTTCCCGGGGCATATCTTTCTTGTCCTTGGATGCTTGACAAATCCTTACTCATCCTTCCTAGTTCTCTCTCATGTGCGGATTCAAATCAGTCAGCTCAGTTCAGACAAGTGTGGAAGGCCCAAATGCGCACTAATAATAAAGTCAAAAGAAGAAATGTTATTTTCAAAAATAAATGGTTTCACTGTATGCCACCAAACTCTACTCTAACCCACTTTAATTATTAATACCCTTTCTGCATTTGCGTTAGTATAAAAACGTATTTTCTATTTAGCCAAGCAGGTGCCATGCATGTGAACTTTCAAGCTGCCATTTTAATGCCTTTTGCGCATGCGCAAGATTTTCCCTCCAAGCGTTAAACGTCATACTACGTAGATGCAGTAGAAGCATGCGCAGTAAAGATCCCTTGTTAGAGTGCGTTTAGTCCTTCGTTCATATTGTTAGAGTTAGTAAAACACATATGCAAGCTTCGTTGTCCCGCGTGTCTTTCTGAAATGCGAATTATTAATTACAAACACATAGTTAGTAATTCGTTAATGAGTTAAAATGAGAGGATTGCTTCCGAGCAAGTCTCATTTACGAGTCCTTGCTCCATCAATCCCCTCTCTGATGGCATTTTAAGCCATCACAAAATTACCCATCCCATCCCAGATACCAACTTTAGCACATCTCAGTTCTCTATTTCTCCTCTCAATTTTCCATCAGTCAACTCGTTTCCCTCTAAATCTTTCATTCTCTTGTATATTTTTCCTTTAATTTCTTCCAGCTGTATTTCATCATATTTCCTTTTTTGTTTCTTTCCCTTTCCTTCTCCTTTAAAATGTATTTTTCCTTTCCCTCCTTTTCTACAACATTTATATGTAATCATTATTATCATCACTACTGTTATTATCATAACTAATGGTATTATTTTTTGACCTAGAAAACTTTTCCCAAAATCAGTAAACCATCTCCCTATTGATGTTATACTTTTTGTTAGTCTTCCCCATACACTGTCAACCTCCAGTTGGGTCAAGTCTTTATGCATTCTTGAAATGTTTTCAATATATCCTTTAATTTCTCTGCTCTTGTCCGGAATATAAGTGCAGCAATGTTGAATTTTCAACATACCACAGACTCCAACTTCTTTTGCTAGTAATATATCAAGAGCAAGACGGTTCTGTGAAACCATAGACCTGATTGCAATCATCTCTGTGTTAATCATTAAGAATCCTCATGCAGTATCTGTAGAAAGACGATCAACTATGGTTGATAACTTACAAATTTTCTGTGAATTAAGAATAACTCCAGCTGAGGGTATCAATGCACTAAATATATCTCCTACTATTTCAGAAAAACTAGCTCTTCTTCTACGTGTTAGTCCATTAGAATTTCCATGGATTCCACTGATTCTGTCCACATGGTAAATTTTCGGAAAAACTATTCCAAAATAACAGCTTCCGTACCATCTTGCGGGTAACCTCTAATAGGCATTATTCCCGCAGACATAATAAACTCCTGGAAATACAGGATCAGTTTCCCCTTTTAGTCCCCACCCTCCTAAAATTAAGAAGTTGTGTTCACATTCACTGGAACCAATGTAATTATTGTTATAATCTGTCTTTAATCTATGGAGGCAGAATTTTCCCTTTTTCACAAAATCCAGGGACATCGCAGCATGAGCCTTGCCATTTGCATAGATTCCCTCTTTCCCAGCCCATGGAGGTACATGGGTTTTCTGTTCAGTCGCTTTCTTTATTAAATCCTGTCTCCTTTCTTCTACTAAATCCAAAAATTATTTTTCTTCTTTTCTTAATGTACATGTTAGATTATTTTTATGTGCTTGAACTAAATCTATTGAACTCATTGTTAAGAAAAATCCACCCATAAATTGTGCATTTTTACTACTAACTACTGGATTCATATTGTTTCTAATAGGTAATTCAGAAAATACTACATCTATATTTGAATAAAAATATTGATGTCTCCCTGTAGCATAAAATAAACTTGATAAAATACTACATGACACACCATATGTTAAAGGTATATGGTGATACGTCACCCCTTCTGATGCTGATGAGGGTAACTTCATACACACATAACAATTACTAGTTTCCATTGTATTAACATACTGAAATAACAATTTAATAAACACATTTGAAGACGTATTATAGTCTGATTCATTATGATAATTTGCTTCATCTTCTACCCCTATTTCTATTTTAGTTCCTTTTATTCTACCTATCTTATCATTAGTATTTGTGTTATTCTTGTCACTTGTTTCCATTAATAAAGGTACTCCTACTGTTAGGAATAACCATACTAATACTACTAATAAAATACTACAAAAACAAAATCTAAAACATTTTCTTTTTAATCCTCGTTTTGGTCTTTCTGTAACTTCAATTTCTGGCATTTTACTCTGTGAAAATTTCTTTTCTCTTATCCTTTCTTTGTCAATTTAACTTTCTTTTTGTTCTTAAGGAGGCCTCAATTTGCTTTCATAAATCTGTGCAACATGAACTTCTTCTGTTTCATCACTTAAATCTAGGGATTCAAATTATTCGAGTATAACATAGGTCCACTCAGGGGCCTTGTACCTTCTATTTAAATTTCTCAATCTTGGACTTCTTTGAGTTATTTTCGCTAAAGTTTGTTTAGATTGTGTTTCACTTGTGACTTCATTTACTTGTTCTGGTCTCTTTTCTGATTTTCTCAAATGATATCTTAATTTCTTTACTCCAACTGGCCAATTGTCTCCCTTTCTGATTCTTTTGAGCTGTACTGCACTTTCACCTTCTTTATCTCCTTTTAAAGTTCTTTTATTTTCACTTAATCTAGGCACAATCTGTTCTCGTTCTCTGTTTTCTGTGCTTGAACCTTCTTTTACTTCTACCTGCTCAGGTCTTATCGTACTTTGTTCTTCTTCTTCCTGAGCTTGTTCTTCTAATTCTATCTGACCCTGTTCAGGTCTTACTTCAAACTGTTCTTTTTCTGCCTGAACTTGTTCTTCTAGTTCTATCTGATCCTGTTCAGGTCTTATTTCAAACTTTTCTTCTTCTGCCTGAACGTGTTCTTCTAATATTCCCTCCTCAGGTTCCTGAAAGTCTTTTTCTATTTCCACCTGAGTGTATTCTTCTTTCTCTGTCTCTTCCTGACTACTTTCCTGTCTTTTCAGTTCTGTTATTATTCTTGTTTCAATAGCATCATCAATTACTTCAATCACTGGTATCCACTCTTCCTGACTTGTACTTGGCTGTTCGTCATATGGTTGTCTTTCAGAATCTATTACTCTAGATTCTTCAATTTCACAGCTTACAACTCCTGACGCTTCAGCCTGTTCAGTTAGTGGTTGCTCTTGTTGTTCTGATGGGCTCGGAACTCTTCTGGTATGACTGGCATGAATCCAATTGGGCAAACCTGCACACTTCACTGCTGTGGTAGTGACTAGTATGACTTGAGGCGTTTTGTCCCACCTTGGTGCTAGGCACGACTTTCTTGCGTGTTTCTTCACTAGCACCCAATCTCCAGGATTCAAATCATGTGCTTGGTCTGGCTGTCTTTCAACTGCGTCCTCTCCAACCTGGTGAGAGACAGAACGCACCATTTCAGCCAATCCTTTGCAATAGTCCAATACCAGATCATCAGTTATATTCATTAATTTATTTCCAGGAATAAATGCTTGTCCCATTGCTCTTCCCATGAGAACTTCATGTGGGCTCATTCCTGTTTTTCTGTCTGGAATACTTCTGAGACCCATCAATACAAGAGGTAATGCATCTGTCCATTTCAGCATTGTGGATGCACACACTTTCCCTAGTCTTGACTTGATTGTGCCATTTAACTGTTCAACTATTCCAGAAGCCTCTGGACGATAAGCACAGTGCAATTTTTGTTCTATGTTAAATGCAGCACAGATTAATCAAATTATTTCATTATTAAAATGAGGTCCTCTATCTGATTCCAAAGTGACTGGAAAACCAAAACGTGGAATTAACTCCCTCAACAACAATTTAGCAACTGTAAGACTGTCATTTCTTCGAGTGGGATATGCTTCCACCCATCTTGAGAAAAGGCATACTATGACAAGTATATATTTCAGTCCATTGCTAGGGGGCAACTCAATAAAATCCAACTGTAATCTGGTGAAGGGTTCTTCTGCTTTTCCAATCTTTCCCCAGCTAACCACAGTCTTCCTACCTGGATTTTGCTGCTGACAGGTTAAGCATCTTTGGCAAAGGCTCTCTGCGACTACCCTGAATTTTGGATTGTACCAACTCTGTCTGAATAACCTGATCATTGAGTCTCTCCCTATGTGTGTTGCTCCATGATACACTCTTGCCATTTTTGAAAGCAAACAATCTGGCATAACTGGTCTTCCATCTAAATACACCCATACCTCATCTTCTGGTCTCTTTGTACAAGCTGCCTTTATCCAAATTTCCTTTTCCCTTTCCTCAACTTCTTCCTGCAATTGTCTAATCTCATCCCATGTTTGTGGTACTGAGAAAAACATAAGTTGGCATCTGGTTTCACCCGTTTCAATTTTTCTGTTTATTGCCACTGTATTTCTGGCACAGTATTGAGCAACTTGGTCAGCATATCTATTGGCAGCAGCCACATAGTCATTTCCTGACTGATGTGCAGCGCATTTACCAACTGCTATTTCCTTTGGCAATTGTAATGCTTCCAGCAGATCTTTCACATTTTTACTGTTTCTTATGGGAGATCCTGAAGAAGTCAGAAATCCCCTCTGCATCCAGAGTTGGCCAAAATCGTGCACAACCCCGAACCCATATTGACTGTCCGTAAATATGGTTACTCTCCAATTTTTCCCCTTTTTGCATGCCATGGTTAGGGCTACCAATTCGGCTACTTGTGCAGATTTGACTCCCGGTAAACAGGATGCTTCAATTACCCCGGATATCTTACAAACAGCATATGCAGCACTTAATCATCCTTCTTGTGTCCTGAGGCAGGACCCATCTACTAATAACTCATGGTCAGCCTCTTTTAAGGGTGTCTCCTTTATGTCTGGTCGGGGCTTAGTACATAATTCAGTTACATACAAACAATCATGATCACTCTCATCTTTCACTTCTTCATTGCATGGGTCTGGTAATAGGGTAGCTGGGTTCATGATCGTACACCTTATCACTGTCACGTTCTCAGCTCCCAAAAACACTCTTTCATACTTAGTCAATCGACTAGGGGTGAGATGTTGTGTTCTTGTTCTCGTCAAAAGAATCTCAACTGAATGTGGAACATAAACCTTTACCGGAAGTCCCATCACTATTGACTCGCTTTGTTCCAGACTCATACAAGTAGCAGCTACTGCTTTTAAGCAGCCAGGTAATGCTAAAGCCACTGGATCCAATGTGGCTGAAAAATATGCCACTGGACGTCGACTCAATCCATGTCTCTGTGTTAAGACTTTAAGTGCACAATTTTCTCTCTCACAACAAAACAATGCAAAGTCTTTTGAATACTCAGGCATGCCCAAGGCAGGAGCCTCACACAAGCAATTTCGCAATTTCACAAAGGCCTCTATGCAGTCATCATTCCAATCATTCAGATCTTTTGCTTTTTTCTGGGTCATTTGTATTAATGGTTTTGCTAGCATGGAAAAAGCATTAATCCATTGCCTACAGTACCCAACCACTCCCAGGAACATTCTCATTTCTCTCTGAGTCTGTGGCAATTGCATTTCTTTGATTATTTTTATTCTTTCCGGTGTCACTTTTCTAACTCCTCTTTCTATTTTATGCCATAAGTATCTAACTTCTTGTTGACAGAACTGTAATTTTTCTGGAGACACCTTGTGTCCTCCTTCAGCCAAATGGTTCAGTAATGCAATTGTGTCTGTGACACAATCTTCTCGTGTTTTTGATGCCACCAGTAGGTCATCAATATACTGAACCAAAACAGATTTTCCAGGCATAATCAATGATTCTAGATACTTTTTCAAAATCTGATTAAAAATTGAGGGACTCTCTGTGTACCCTTGAGGAATCCTCCACCATGCATAGATATGATCCTCAAACTTAAATGTAAACAAATATTGACTATCTGGGTGCAAAGGAATATAAAAGAATGCTTGACATAAATCAATTACTGTGAACAAGCCTGCATTCCAAGGTATCTGATAAAGAATCACGGCTGGATTTGGCACTATTGAGCAACATGGCACTACAATTTTATTTATTTTTCGTAAATCCTGCACTATTCCATATTTTCCGGAAGGCTTTTTCAGTCCCATTATTGGCGAATTACAAGGACTGCCCATCACTTCTTTTAAAATACCTTGTTTAACCATTCGTTCAATTTCTGGAATAACTCCTGCTTTTACTTCTGGACTCATCTTGTACTGTCGGGTGTTTGGATAAACTGCACCTTCCTTCACTGTCACTTTAACTGGGTCTATATTTGTCATTAACCCAATATCCTTTCTTGTAAAGTCCCACACTTCTGGGTTAACTGTGGTTCTCAACTCTTCCGGTAATTCATTTTCAGTCATTAATGAAAACATCTCAACTACTTCTGTTCCCTGTTTAGCTAACATCATTTTGTATACAACGTCTTCATCAGGAGTTTGGAAAGCGACACCATCTGGTGTACAATAGATTGTGCAGTTCATTTTGCACAATAGATCTCTTCCCAACAGATTTACAAGACTGGAATCGCAAACTACAAACCAATGCATTTCTTTAAAGTTACCAATGTGCACCTCCATTGGTTTTGTGATTGGGGTTCTAATCTGTTGGTTAGACATGCCTACAACTTGGATTGATTCTCCCGAGAGGGGTAGGTTTGGGATGTCTGCTGTTCTCACAGTAGACCTGGTAGCACCAGTATCCAATAGAAAAGTGATGTCTTTACCTTCTACTTTCCCATCAACAAATGGACCTGACTGATCTACCGGCAAGGATGCGCCAAGCACGCACTCCTCTTCCTCCCCCCTCAGGCACCGTCATTGCGAGTAGTCCGAATTTTCCTCATCATTCTGCAACAAATATTGCGTAATTGTTCTATTATTCTTACCACTTTCTCCTTGAAATCCGGTATTCGCACTGAAACTTTGATGATTCACAAAATTTGCCATAGAAGCTGGTGGCACCTGATATTGTGGAGTAACTACCTGCTGCTGCTGATTCATAAGTACTTCATTCTGCATCTGTGGGATTAAATTTTGATTTGGCCCATTATTACTTTTATTATTCTGAATACTCTTACACTCGTTCTTCCAATGTCCAAGCTTTCCACACGCATGACAAGGAAACTTCTTTTTCGCTTCTTCTCTGTCCATTCGTCCCCTGTATTTATTACCATTCGTCACTTGATCATTCTGACTCTGCTCTTTCACTTGATTATTATTTTGGGCATTTGTTTTCTCCTCTTGCTGTTCTGCCAATTTTACTTGTGCCCACATCATTTTCTCCTTTAGCTTTCTACGCCTGGCCTCAATGTCATCTCCGCAATATTTCGCGTACTTTAAATTTAAAATCTCATCCACTGTCTTGCTTTGCCAACACAACATGTGCTGTTGTATCATCTGACTAATCTCTGGTTTCAAACCATATACAAACCGATACACAAAATGTCCCATATCCTTATCACCGATATTCTCAAAACCACTATACTGCTTAAACACCTGTAATAACCTTTCATAATATGCATGTACATATTCATTTGGTTCTTGTGTTGTTCTATCTATTTTTACCCAATCTGTTTCTTTAGGAGGAATCTTCCCTTTCAAGTAAGTAATTACTTGGTGATACTTCTTCATCACCTCCTCTGAGGGTGCTCCTGTGTTTGAGTCTCTAGCATACTCCTCATTATGCCAGTCAATTGTGATTTTACATTCCGTCCATAAATCAGCAGGCACTACAATATCAAATAAACCATCCAAATCCTTCAATAAAACTTTTGAAACCTTCACAAATCTTTCTACCTGTTTATACATTCAACCGGTTTTTCTCTCGGCTTTGGGAAATCATTTGTAAATGACAAAATATCTTGTCTACTCCAAGGAACATGAACATATCCACCTCCGGGAACCTCTCTCATTGGACACAATTTTTCAACTTTGTTTGATTCTCTTACTAGAAATGCAGCTGCTGCTTCTCTCGCTTGTACTTCCTCTTTCTTTCTTATCCATCTAATTCTCCATTTATCAATGTCTCCCCATTTTTGCAAAATGCTCATTAATTCCTTTATCTGTAGTCTCTTTCCAGAAGCCTTTACACTTTCTAAATCTTTATCAGTAAAGTCCACTCGATATGGTTTCTGTAACAACTTTGATTTCCCTATGTCTATTCCAATCTCTGAAGCAACTTCGGTCAATCTCTCATGAAATACCCTTGCTCTTCTGGTTATACTCTTACATAAATATAACAATTCCTCATCATTATAAACATTCAATCTTTCTATGCCCACACATCCTGTCATCATCTCTTCCAATTCCACTTTCAATCTGCTGATGTCTAAAATCTTTGGTGGTGGATTTTGATTATCTATTTCCTGTGCCCATCTCTCTATTTCTTCAGGGGTAACTACTGTTGCACCTTCAGTTCTTATAGGTACTAAAGATCTCTTTTCTCTCAAATTCATAGGTGTATTTCTCTTCGGAGTTTCAGTTGAAGATTCTACATTTGGGAGATCCATTAATGAAATAACTGACTTACTTTTGCTAACCTGATCATCTGTAATTATTATTTCTTTTCTAGGACTATTTAATGGAATTGTCACAGGTTATGGTTTCTGGCAAATCTTTTTAGCTCCATACAATGGGATTACTGGACCAATGGTCACTGGCACTGTCAAAGCTTCAGTATTCAAATTTAATTGACTTATCTTCTGAACTAGTTCTTCTATAGTTTTGTTTAAAACATCTCTCTCATTATCCTGCAACACTCTGTTATATGACATATCCTGTAACATCTGTGGGGTTAATGGCATTCCCATTACTGGTGCACTTGGGGTAACCTTACTAGTTGCTTCTTGATACGGCGGTGGATTTTTAATTAAAATATCATCTAACAACTCATCATCTGATTCACCATATCCTGCTGTGTTCATGTGCTTCGTTTTCTCTTTACATTTTCTTCCAGACTGTTCCTCAGCCATTAACACTGGATATAAACCTTCTGATACCATAGCTCTCCTCCATTGTTTCATCTGTCCTTCGCGTGACTCATGCAAGTGTCTGGGAAAAAATCCTCTATATCTCCCACCCCTACATTTCTCTCATTCATATGACTGAGTCTCCCATTCTTCCAGAGCCTCATATTGAGTTAACCTTGATCTAGGTTCTAAATCATTCATTTTCAATCTCAAATTCTGAAGAATTCTCCCATTAAACGTACCATCTTTAGGAAATGCTAACACCCCATCATCCTTTGTATATTCTATCCAGTTTTCCAACCACACGCAAGTATGATATCTTCTTTCTATCATCATGAAAGATGCTGGTGTTTTCAGAGGCGGAATAGGAATTCCCTCTCTGGTCAACACAGGCTTATCTTTCTTAAAGAAATTCTTAATTTTCTTTATAAATGACATCTTTCTTTTCTCTCCATACATCCTTGAGGAACGATGTATAAAATTGTATTCTGCAAACCCTTGAAATCTTCTACCTGTACGCCTTGCACTAACAGTCAAATCAAAATCCCGCATACAAACTCTCTCTCCACCAATCCTAGCGCGGCTTCTAACTAGCTATCCAATTAAATCAGGCTCACGCTCGTGATCTGACCAATGCCAGCACGGCCTTTTTCTGACATCAGTTCTGCTCCTTACTACTGACCCCTTCTTTACAGGGCTGCTCCTGTCACACGCCCGCTGTTTCTACCAATTCCAGCGCGGCTCACTGTGACGTCAGTACAACTCCAGCAACTGACCCTCCCTTCACAAGGTAATACGAAAACTTATTTCTCAATAGTTTCTTTAAAATTCTTTGTTATTAACGACATAAAAACTATCACTACTCTGTCTGTTCCACTAAAATCAAAGGATAGTTTATTTATTTCTACTGCGAGTAAAACCTTCCGCTTACTCTTCATATACTACGAGTAAAACCCTTCCGCTTACCCCTTCATTCAAGCTCCAGAGAACCTGCTACTCCTCCGGTGTCACCCGTATTGGGAAAATTGAGACCAAAGTTTCACCAGCGAACTCCTTTTGCTGTCAATCTAGCTTGGAAGAACCTGCTACTCCTTCAGGGTTACCCTTTCTAGGTGATATAACGCCTAAAGTTTCACTAGCGAACTCTTTGCTATCAATCACTCACTTTTGCACAGAAAATAGTCCCTACTTTAACACTGGCAGCCCTACCTAGCTTCTCAGTGTTATTCCAGCAGACGAGTAACCTCACTGCAGTGTGGTTTCTATCGCCACCCGCTATTCATTCCCCGGGAATTTTCCAGACAACATAAAACAAGGACGCTAACTCTTTTGTTAAAACATAAATTAATAATCAATAATCTATACCTATCACCAAACTAGTCAATAATAACCATAACTCTGCTACCAGAAAACTGATCTAGCGGTGTACTAACAACAGATACTCTACTACCATATACTCACCTGGGCCCATATAACTCTTCCACAAATACCAAGTAGACCTCTGGAGCTTTAGTTTATAGATTTCATATTTTCAGGAATAGTTATTGTTCCTTTCTAACTAAACCTTTCACTGATCAAAAAGTTCTTTCCTCTGGTCGATGGACCATTAGTTGGAACTAATTGATGGTGATAATTAACAAACTTATTAAACATTCTTTAATTAAAGTAAATAATCACAGACTCGGGAAGTTTTAAAATCTTTATCTAAATTAATTGAATGTGAACCATCTCAAAGTTTCAGTACAAAACACCCTCATTCGCAAGAGTGTCAATTCAATCAATAATCAATAAGCAAAAATATTTTAGACTCACACAATAACTATGCTCAGAAAGGAGAGGACAGAGAGAGAAGAACATCTATCAATACAATGAATTTATATTTACCAAGAATGGTGTGAAGACCAACCCCCTGGCCAAAGGGCTGGTAAGGGTCCCCCGGGATAGATCAGGAGACAAAGACTTCAGGACAGGAATCAGGAAAGGATACTTCACCTCTCTAAATACCGACGACTGCGTCGCACCCCTCTCTGGCACTGTCTTCCTGCTCGTGGTTCTTCCGCGATCTTCTTTCTAACCCAATTAAGTTAAGATGGAAGTTTCTGCATTTGTCTTCTTCATCAGGGTCTCACAGCATCAGCACCACCCACAGCACCGACAGCATCCCGAGCTCTGCATCGCCTGCTCCCGTTTCTGACAACTTCTGCTCCCGCTTCTGCTAGCTAACTAACTAAAGCTACCTCAGTTATACCTTTCAATATTCATGTACCACCCATTAATGCTTCAATATCATAAAATACTAACTCTGATTGGTCAGGCAAGGGGGGATGATCATCACACCATCTTACATTTCACTTATTTCATTGAACTATTGTTTGCAAACCCACCCCTTAATCTTTATTAAGTCGTTTCCTTTCCCATACATCTTCAAACTTTATTGATACAATTTGTTTCAATCTCATGAATAAGGCTTCTTCATATGAACACTTCACCCTCATGTACCCAGGGCACATCTTTCTTGTCCTTGGACGCTTGACAAATCCTTACTCATCCTTCCTAGTTCTCGCTCATGTGTGCATGTGCAGATTCAAATCAGTCAGCTCAGTTCAGACAAGTGTGGAAGGCCCAAATGCGCACTAATAATAAAGTCAAAAGAAGAAATGTTATTTTCAAAAATAAATGGTTTCACTGTATACCACCAACCTCTACTCTAACCCACTATAATTATTAATACCCTTTCTGCATTTGTGTTAGTATAAAAACGTATTTTCTATTTAGCCAAGCAGGTGCCATGCATGTGAACTTTCAAGCTGCCATTTTAATGCCTTTTGTGCATGCGCAAGATTTTCCCTCCAAGCGTTAAACGTCATACTACGTAGATGCAGGAGACGCTTGCGCAGTAAAGATCCCTTGTTAGAGTGCGTTTAGTCCTTCGTTCATATTGTTAGAGTTAGTAAAACACATATGCAAGCTTCGTTGTCCCGCGTGTCTTTCTGAAATGCGAATTATTAATTACAAACACATAGTTAGTAATTTGTTAATGAGTTAAAAAGAGAGGATTGCTTCCGAGCAAGTCTCATTTATGAGTCCTTGCTCCATCAGTAGCGTACAGTGGAGTGACATACACTGAAGTGGCGTACACTGGAGTGGCTTACAGTGGAGCAGGTGTTTGGTCAAAATATCAGAAAAATAATATTGTGTTACAAAAATATTGTGTCAAGAATATTGGGACATCAAAAATATTGAACAGGAATATCGAAGGTAAAAATATCATTGTAAGTGTTTTTAATTTTGTAAAAAATATTGATGTTGAAAATATCGTTGTATGTAACCGTGACAAAGACTATCTCTTGGTCGAAACGTTTGGTGGTGGTAATGGTGGTGGCAATTATGCTTTATTAAAAAGCTTTCTTAAATCACACGACTTCTTGAGTTCAGTGCCTTATTTTTGTTTGAAGATATATATATATATATATATATATAAAGGTTTGTAGTTTAGATTAGTGTGTTTTTATATAACACTTTAGTAATTTTTATATTTAAAAAAAATGTGAGAATATGGAGTATTGATTGTAATATTTTTAATTTGTAAAATGTTAAGTAAAATGTCTTATTTTGACAGGGATAATGTAAATTTCAACTCTTTACTGTCCAACACCTTCCCCCAAAATGGTTAGATTGGAGTGGGAATATTAAATGTCACCCTTTTAGTTTCCAACACCTTCCCCAAATTGGTTTAGATTAGAGTAGGAATAGTAAATGTCACCCTTTTAGTGTTCAACACTTTCCCCAAATTGGTTTAAATTGGAGTGAGAATAGTAAATGTCACCACTTTAGTGTCCAACACCTTCCACCGATATGGTTAGATTGGAGTGGGAATATTAAATGTCACCTTTTTACTGTCCAACACCTTCCCCCAATATGTTTAGATTGGAGTGGGAAAAGTAAATTTCACCCATTTAATGTCCAACGCCTTCCTCCAATATGGTTAGATTGGAATGAGAATAGTACATGTCACCTCTTTAGTGTCCAACACCTTCCCCAAATTGGTTTAGATTGGAGTAGGAATAGTAAATGTTACTCCTTTATAGTGTCCAACACCTTCCACCAATGTGGTTAGATTGGAGTGGGAATAGTTAATGTCACCCCTTTAGTGTCCAACACCTTCCCTGAATTATTTTAGATTGGAGTGGCAATAGTAAATGTCACCCCTTTAGTGTCCAACACCTTCCACCGATCTGGTTAGATTGGAGTGGGAATATTAAATGTCACCATTTTACTGTCCAACACCTTCCCCCAATATGTTTAGTTTGGAGTGGGAACAGTAAATTTCACCCATTTAATGTACAACACCTTCCCCCAATATGGTTAGATTGAAATGAGAATTGTAAATGTCACCTCTTTAGTGTCCAACACCTTCCCCAAATTGGTTTAGATTGGAGTAGGAATAGTAAATGTTACCCCTTTATAGTGTCCAACACCTTCCACCAATGTGGTTAGATTGGAGTGGGAATAGTAAATCTTACCCCTTTAGTTTTCAACACCTTCCCCCAATATGGTTAGATTGGAGTGGAAATAGTAAATGTCACCGCTTTAGTGTCTAACACCTTCCCCCAATATGGTTAGATTGGAGTGGGAATAGTAAATGTGACCCCTTTGGTGTCCAACACCTTCCCTGAATTCGTTTAGTTTGGAGTGGTAATAGTAAATGTCACCATTTTAATGTCCACAACCTTCCACCAATTTGGTTAGATTGGAGTTGGAATAGTAAATACCATCCCTTTAGTGCCCCCAATATAGTTAGATTGGAGGGGGAAAGTAAATATCACCCCTTGGGTGTCCAACACCTTCCCCACATTTTGTGTAATAAAATCATCACACATTTTCTGTTTTTATTTGTCTGCAATTTTTAATATTCTATCATTATACCAAATAATCGTCATATTTATATACATTTATATGTTATACATTTTCAGCTCTTATTTTTCATTGTTAACAATTTTTTAACATTTATTATCTTTTTAAATATATATTTTCATCATTATTTTCAAATATGTTTCATTAGAATATATTAAATAATTGTAGATATTCTATACTATTATTTAATCTATACTTTACAATATTTTGATTTTTTTTAAACTATGTTTCATAGGGTTAATAATTTATTACTTTTTGTAACATTTCCAAACCATATATATATATATATATATATATATATATATATATATATATATATATATATTATCTACTGGCGGTCGCCAGTAGATAGTTATAGTTACAACCTATTATCCATAGGAAATCCGCGACATTCTATTTGAAATAACGTTGGCGCCGGTTGACGAATCTTCGTGAAAGTTTCCAACTTGTTGGGGCGCTCCGCTCCTACCCTGAAAGTCTCGGGGTGATACGTGAAGCGGGGGCCGAGAAAAAGGGGGTCCCAAAACGCGTTTTCCCCATTCATTTTTCCATAGGAACCTTTAGTCGCAGCTACAGCCCGAACTGCTGAACGGAATTACACCAAATTTGGCAAAGAGGTAGTCCTTGGTTCAGACTGGTGCCTTTTGCTTAAATGGTGTAAATCCGTTCAGTAGTTCCTGAGAAAATCAAAAGTAAAAGTACATATATATCTATGGGCGCGTCGGATACGCGTACCCTCAGCGCACCCTGCGCGCACCGTCCCGATCACGAGCTGCATGCTAATTGGCTGTCAGCTGGCTGTCAACATTCCGATTCAGGAAGTGTTGGCAGCCATTTTGTCCCTCGGTAGAACCGAGGGACAGAAACAAGTACGCAAAGCGCAAAAAGGGGGCAGGGTAGAAACACCCTGACCCCCTAGGTCTGCTCAGGGGGTCCCACAAGGACCCCCTGGGCAGAAAAAGATTTTTTTTTTTTTAAATCGGCGGGATGCGCTTAGGGTGCGCGTATCCCGCCGAGAAAAAAAAAGAAACAAGTGTGCAAACGCACAAAGGGGGCAGGGTAGAAACACCCTAACCCCTAGGCCTGCTCAGGGGGTTCCACAAGGACCCCCTGGGCAAAAAAAGCATTTTTTTTAAAAAAATCGGCAGGATGCCCTCAGGGTGCGCGAATCCTGCCGAAAAAAAAAATCGAAGCGCGGTCTCCCGCGCTTCGATATATTTTGCCCCCGGGTGGCCCAAGTCCCGGGGGCATGGTGGGGGTTTAATTTTATGTGTGGGGGCCTCAAAGGGCCCCCAAGCCCCGGGGACCGCCACCCCCGGGGCTTTCTTTTAAAGATGGTGCGGGAGGGCTCAGAGCCCTCCGCAGCCCCGGGGACCACCACCTCCCCGGGGCTTTTTTTTTTAAAATTAAACAACCTGTGTGGGGGCTCCAGCCCCCCACACGCCCGGGGACCGCCACCTCCCCGGGGCACTAACAAATTAAAATGGGGTCCGTTTTGGACCCCGAAGCCCCGGGGACCACCACCTCCCCGGGGCTTTTTTTTTAAATTAAACAACCTGTGTGGGGGGCTCCAGCCCCCACACGCCCGGGACCGCCACCTCCCCGGGGCACTAACAAATTAAAATGGGGGTCCGTTTTGGACCCTCGAAGCCCCGGGGACCACCACCTCCCCGGGGCTGTGCTGATGTAGGGAGGGGGGCCGCGCGGCCCCCTCCTGGAGCCCTTGATGGCCCTGGGGACCGCAACCCCCAGGGCCGGCTCCTGCAGTGTCCCGGGTGCCTACCCCCGGGACACTGTAGTTGCTATGGCAGGACGGGAGCCTCGCGGCTCCCGTCCTGCCATAGCAAACTGCTTTGGATATTGGAAGAGAGAGCAGGAAACCTGCTCTCTCTTCCAATATCCAAAGCCGATTGCTTTCCACATGGGGAGCAGCATGTCAGCTGCTCCCCATGTGGAACAGCAATGCCGGCTCCCAAGGGACGTGTGGAGCCGGCGGGACTGTGGGGGATTGGGGACCCCCACAGTCCCCAACGGAGAGGGCCAGCCCCGGGGATGGGGTCCCCGGGGCAAGTAGTGGCTCGGGAGGGGGCCACGCGGCCCCCCTCCCCAAAAAAGAGCAAAAAAATTTTTAAAAAAAGGAAAGGCCGGCCCCGGGGGATGGGGTCCCCGGGGCCTTAAAATGGCCAGAGGAGGGGGCCACGCTGCCCCCTCAAAAAAATAAATATAGAGGCCATGCCCCGGGGGATGGGGTCCCCGGGGCCAATACAGGCCAAGGGAAGGGGGCCACGCGGCCCCCTTTCCCGTTTTTTTTTAAAGGTAATTTAAAAAAGGGGTAAGGCCCTGGGGGATGGGGTCCCCAGGGCCCAAAAAAGAAAAGGAAGGGGGCTACACAGCCCCCCTTCAGGGGAGAATTTTTTTTTTTTTTTTAAACGATCGGGCCCGCAGGCCCCGCCCCCTTCCTTCACCACTCTGCAAACGCCCCCTGGCGCGTTTGCAGAGGGGAACGAATTCCCCTTGAATACTGGGGGTCCCTGAGGGCCAACTAGCCCACCAGGAACCTCCAGTATGCGCCAGGGAGCTGCCTTGCAGAGAGGTGTACAGAGGCCACGACCCTTTTACACCTCTCTGCAACGCAGCTCTGTGGCGCTTTTGGAGGTATATGGTGGGCTAGTTGGACTCCGGGGACCCTCAGGATTCAAGGGGACTTAATCCCCCAACTTAAAACGCGCCACGGGGCGCGTTTGGACAGTGGTGAAGGGAGGGGGCGGGGCTTCAGCTGACATGTGTGCACACAGGCCCCGTGGCGCGTTTTAAGATGGGGAATTAAATCCCCTTCAATCCTGAGGGTCCCTGGGGGCCAACTAGCCCAACAGGTACATCCAGAAAGCGCCACAGAGCTGCATTGCAGAGAGGTGTAAAAAGGGGTGTGGCCTCTCTACACGTCTCTGCAACGCAGCCCCCTGGCGCATATTGGAGGTTCCTGGTGGGCTAGTTGGCCCCTAGAGACCCTCAGGATTCAAGGGGACTTAATCCCCCAACTTAAAACGCTCAACGGGGCGCGTTTGCACAGATGTCACCTGAGGCCCCGCCCCCTCCCTTCACCATTGTGCAAATATTCCTCTAAAATCAGCCGAAATACGAATTCCGATTTACTCACCTGTTATCAGGAGAGACCTCAGTGCTGCATCTTTCAGCCCAGTACTGGTCCTGAAAAGTAATTTTAACCGTACTTACCGGTAACTTGAATTTCCTTCATAGGCTAACATTGACTGGTTTCACTTGGAAATTCTTCTAAGTGTGGAGTTTTGGAACTTTAAAATATTCCTCTAAAATCAGCCGAAATACGAATTCCGATTTACTCACCTGTTATCAGGAGAGACCTCAGTGCTGCATCTTTCAGCCCAGTACTGGTCCTGAAAAGTAATTTTAACCGTACTTACCAGTAACTTGCATTTCCTTCCATAGGCTAACATTGACTGGTTTCACTTTGAAATTCTTCTAAGTGTGGAGTTTTGGAACTTTAAAATATTCCTCTAAAATCAGCCGAAATACGAATTCCGATTTACTCACCTGTTATCAGGAGAGACCTCAGTGCTGCATCTTTCAGTCCAGTACTGGTCCTGAAAAGTAATTTTAACCGTACTTACCGGTAACTTGAATTTCCTTCATAGGCTAACATTGACTGGTTTCACTTGGAAATTCTTCTAAGTGTGGAGTTTTGTAACTTTAAAATATTCCTCTAAAATCAGCCGAAATACGAATTCTGATTTACTCACCTGTTATCAGGAGAGACCTCAGTGCTGCATCTTTCAGCCCAGTACTAATCCTCAAAAGTAATTTTAGCCGTACTTACCAGTAACTTGAATTTCCTTGCATAGGATATCATTGCCTGCTTTTTGCTGAAAAAGTTTCTAAGTGTTGATTTTTGGAACTTTAAAATATTCCTCTAAAATCAGCCGAAATCCGAATTCTGATTTACTCACCTGTTATCAGGAGAGACCTCAGTGCTGCATCTTTCAGCCAAGTACTGATCCTCAAAATAAATTTTAACCGTACTTACCGGTAACTTGAATTTCCTTCATAGGCTAACATTGACTGGTTTCACTTGGAAATTCTTCTAAGTGTGGAGTTTTGGAACTTTATAATATTCCTCTAAAATCAACCAAAGTACGAATTCCAATTTACTCACCTGTTATCAGGAGAGAACCCAGTGCTGCATCTTTTAGCCCAGCACTGACCCTGAAAAGTAATTTTAACCGTACTTACCAGTAACTTATATTTTCTAACATAGGAATCCATTGTCTGGTTTTCAGCAGAAAACTTTCAAAGTGTCGATTTTCACAAACTACAAATATTCCTTAAAAATCGCCTGTATGACTTAAACGCATTCATTCAACTGTTTACAGGAGATGCACCAGTGCTGGATCCAGGATCCAACACTGAGTAAGAAAAAGTAACGATAACAGTTTTTACCTGCTAAGTGAATTTCCTTCCATAGGATAACATTGGTGATTCTATGAGAAAAAGTTTCTAAGTGTCAACTTTTAAAGTACAATAATATTCCTTAAAAATCACGACTGTAACCAAAACGCTTTTACTCAACTGTTTACAGGAGATGTGCCAGGACTGAATCTAGGATCCAGTCCTGTGGTTAGAAAAGTAATCCATAAAGTAACTAATTGCATTTAACTAGAAATTCACATTGAGCTGAATGTTGCATTGTGTTTGAAAATGTGTTGCACATTGCAACAACTGTAACTACTGTACTTAAAAGTCTATTGCCTATGTGTAAAGTATTTAAACTAAAGTAATTCATTCTGAGAAAGTATTTTTTGTAATGTAATGTATAATGTAATTACAATGTAATTTAAATAATAAAATATGTTAAAAAAAATTGTTTCTAAAAATGTAGTAAATCAGTATTTTAAAAATTTATATAACAATTAATACATTTAAAAATTGTCATTTACAAAACCTTTGAAATTCACTGAAAAAACCGTAGGTTTCAGACATGTTATAGTTACAAATTAGCATTTAAAAAACCTTTGAAATTCACTGAAAAAACCATAGGTTTCAGGGACGTTATAGTTACAAATTAGCATTTAAAAAACCTTTGAAATTCACTGAAAAAACCATAGGTTTTAGGGACAGTTATAGTTAGTTGGACATTGCACTCGTACAAAACCCGTGAAATTCCCCCGTTATAGTTAGTCCAGCTAACTATAACTCGCGCCCCGCAATGCACTGCTGATGACGTCACATATTACATCACTCATGACATGGTCAGTGACATCACTGATGACATCACTGATGACATCTCAAATGACATCACTGATGACATCACTGATGACATCATCCATGTGATAATTTCATGCATCTTCTCACACCCTAATATAACCTTTGATACACCCACTCTAAAGTACAGACTGCCATTCGCAAAACCATAGACACTCCAACACCAATAACTACATACCCACTCACTGATTCTTAGGTCTACGCACACATCCACTCACTCACCCGAACAGTCACTCATATTTACGGTCACTCAGTACAGGACTATCATATGCACTCATACTCCTATATAGACACTCAAACACCGCCACTCATCCATAGAGGTACTCACACACCTAGTCAGTCATGCAAATAATTAAACACACTACCATTTACTCACCTATACAGTTATACACACACCAGCTCACTTACTCATACAAATACTAGCACATTCTTACGCTCTTATACAATCACTGATACAAGCACACACTCATCCATACAGCCACTATCACAATCAGTCACTCTTGCTTATAGCTATTTATATACTCCAACACACATATATACTGCCTTTCACATATGTAGTTACTCACACATGTACCACTGGGACATACATTCACTCACTAACACACTCTTACACACACTTACCCACCCATACAGTCTATCACAGATGCACTCTTGAAACCATCCACCCAGTGAATCACCCACTCACACATCTATGCACAGAGTCGCACACACCCCTCCCACACAAACACTCAGGCACCCATACAGATACTCACACAAGCATTCAATAACTCATATAGACACTCATGTAGCTATTCTCAAACACATGCAGCCACTTACAAAGCAACAGACAGACGGATACAGACATTCACCCAGTTTAGTCACTAACCCATGCATTCAGTAAGATACGTTAAATCACTCACTTATACAGTCAGTCACGCACCTACTAAATCATCCATACAGACACTTACACACCCACTCATTCTTCAATACGTCTTTTCCTATATATATTAAAAATATTTAAACTTTACAGAAACACACAGTCACTGGATGATGTCATCAGTGATGTCATCAGTGATGTCATTTGAGATGTCATCAGTGATGTCATCAGTGATGTCACTGACCATGTCATGAGTGATGTAATATGTGACGTCATCAGCAGTGCATTGCGGGGCGCGAGTTATAGTTAGCTGGACTAACTATAACGGGGAATTTCACGGGTTTTGTATGAGTGCAATGTCCAACTAACTATAACTGTCCCTAAAACCTATGGTTTTTTCAGTGAATTTCAAAGGTTTTTTAAATGCTAATTTGTAACTATAACGTCCCTGAAACCTATGGTTTTTTCAGTGAATATATATATATATATACATATATATATATATATATACATATATATATATATATATATATACATATATATATATTATCTACTGGCGGTCGCCAGTAGATAGTTATAGTTAGGACCTATTTTCCATAGGAAATCCGCAACATTCTATTTGAAATAACTTTGGCGCCGGTTGACGAATCTTCACGGAATTTTCATACTTTGTGGCCCGCTCCGGTCCGCTCCTATCTTGTAAGTTTCGGGGTGATTCGGCAAGCGGGGGCCGAGAAAAAAGGGGGGTCCCAAAACGTGTTTTCCCCATGCAATTTTCCATAGGAACTTTTCATCGCAGCTACAGCCCGAACTGCTGAACGGAATTACACCAAATTTGGCAAAAAGTTAGCCCTTGGTTCAGAGTCGTGCCTTTTGCTTAAATGGTGTAAATCCGTTCAGTAGTTCCTGAGAAAATCAAAAGTAAAATCACATATATATCTATGGCCGAGTAGGGTCCGCGTACCCTCCCGATCACGAGCTGCATGCTAATTGGCTGTCAATTGGCTGTCAACACTCCAAATCAGGAAGTGTTGGCAGCCATTTTATGCCTCGGTAGAACCGAGGCACAGAAACAAGTGCGCAAAACGCAAAAAGGGGGCAGGGTAGAAACACCCTGATCCCCTAGGTCTGCTCAGGGGGTCCCACAAGGACCCCCTGGGCAGAAAAAAGCATTTAAAAAAAAAAAAAAATCAGCGGGATGCGCTTAGGGTGCGCGGATCCCGCCGAGAAAAAAAGAAACAAGTGCGCAAAACGCACAAAGGGGGCAGGGTAGAAACACCCTGACCCCTAGGTCTGCTCAGGGGTCCCACAAGGACCCCTGGGCAGAAAAAGCATTTTTTTAAAAAAAATCAGCAGGATGCGCTTAGGGTGCGCGGATCCCGCCGAGAAAAAAATCAAAGCGCGGTCTCCCGCGCTTCGATTCTATTTTGCCCCCGGGTGGGCCAAGTCCCGGGGGCATGCGGGGTTTGTTTTATATTTTATGTGGGGGAGTCTAAGGCTCCCCAAGCCCCGGGACCGCCACCCCCGGGGCTTTAAGATGGTGCGGGAGGGCTCTCCGCCCTCCCGCAGCCCCGGGATTGCCACCCCCAGGGCTTCTTTTTAAATAATGACCTGTGTGGGGGCTCCAGCCCCCACACGCCCGGGGACCGCCACCTCCCCGGGGCACTAACAAAGAAATGTGGGGGTCCGTTTCGGACCCTCGAAGCCCCGGGGACCACCACCTCCCCGGGGTTTACTAATGAAGGGAGGGGGGCCATGCGGCCCCCCTCCTGGAGCCCTCCATGGCCCTGGGGACCACCACCCCCCAGGGCCAGCTCCTGCAGTGTCCCGGGGTGCCTACCCCCCGGGACACTGCTGTTTGCAATCACAGGACGGGAGCCTCGCGGCTCCCGTCCTGTGATTGCAAACTTGCTTTGCTTCATTGAAGCGAGAGTGGGTGTATCAAAGGTTATATTAGGGTGTGAGAAGATGCATCAAATTATCACATGGATGATGTCATCAGTGATGTCATCAGTGATGTCATTTGAGATGTCATCAGTGATGTCATCAGGGATGTCACTGACCATGTCATGAGTGATGTAATATGTGACGTCATCAGCAGTGCATTGCGGGGGCGCGAGTTATAGTTAGCTGAACTAACTATAACGGGGGAATTTCTATGGTTTTGTACGAGTGAAATGTCCAACTAACTATAACTGTCCCTAAAACCTATGGTTTTTTCAGTGAATTTCTAAGGTTTGTTAAATGCTAATTTCTAACTATAACGTGCCTGAAACCTATGGTTTTTTCAGTGAATTTCAAAGGTTTTTTTTTTTTTTTTTTAACAAATTTTTATTGTCAAGTGCCACATATATTGCGGGGCCCTGTACCCCAGGGGCATCCGCAGAATCAAAAGCAATTATCATTGACTTTGACATTTTACAAAATAATATCGAGAAGAAATTAAGGGCAATACAAACAAAATCCAACTCCCCTCCCCTCCCAACCCTCCCCCGATCGCACAACACACCAACTCCAGCCGGAGCCGTTCCAATGTTAAAATAAGAAATACCCACCAGGGTTCCATCGTCCATCCCTCTCTCTGAAACCTCCCCAATGAACCCCATCCTACATACGCGGGTCCCTCTCCGACGGGACCGGATCCAGGAGCAATCCCCTATAATCCGCCCACCTTTTCCATATTTTAAAGTGTTTGAGAGGGCATCCCCTGGCAACGAAAATGGGTTTCTCTAGGCCCATGCAGAAATCCAGGCCATTCTTCCAGGCAGTTAGTGCTGGGGGCCCCGGTGCCTTCCACGCCCTTGCTATGTCTCTTTTGGCTAATGTAAGACCTAACAGCAACAGATGGCGTTTGTAGATATTGCCGCCTATCTCCTCCATAACATGTAAAAGTGCTAGTTTCGGCGAGCGGGGAAGATCCCAGCCCAGCACCTCTGATAGGCAACTGAAGACCCCCTCCAGAAACGATCTAAGGAGAAACACTGCCAAACCGTGTGTATTAACGTACCCTCTTCTCGCTCACATCGTAGACACACCGGGAGGCAATCAACCCCGCCCTCCACAGACGCATACGGGTATAATAAATCCTATGCAGGTACTTAAATTGAACCAGGCGCAGGCGCACCGCTATGGCCGCTCCTCGCGGGGCAGCCAGAGCCTCCACCCAATCCTCTTCCTCTAAGGGGCCTAGATCTCCCTCCCAATCCTCCCGGAGTTTTTGAAGCCTGGAAGAGCAGTGACTAACCAGGGTTTGATATATTCTCGAGATCTTACGATCCGGTAGTTCGCCCATAAAAACTTTGGGTTCCAGAGGACTAAACTCAGCCAAAGACTCCAGTCCCGCCAGACTAGGCAGCAGAGCATGACGAAATTGCAGGTACTTGTAGAACTGGGACTTCGGCATATGAAATTCCGCCTGAAGGTCCTGGAAGGACTTCAACACGAGGCCCCTCATGACGTCACCCAGGACCGATATCCCTATGTGATCCCAGCCCCGAAATCCCGGCAGGGCCGCCAGTTGTGGCAACCGCCCATTATCCCATAGGGGAGTCTCCCGCGTTAGCGTGTTCCACCACCCCATCCTACGCAGCGCCTGCCGCCAGATCTGGAACACAACCCTCGTTGCGGAAGGCAAAGATCTCCGTAGAGGTGCCGAATATAATACCCGGTGCAGCGAGTGGTCTCCCAAGAGCCGCCTCTCTACTGCATATGCCGGGTCCTCCCGATCGCCATACCACCATTCATTCAATACGAGCAAATGAGATGCTTGATAGTATGACAGGATGTCCGGTGAAGCCAATCCCCCACAGTAAGTAGATAAGAAGCACGTCCGTAAGGCCACGCGTACCCTACCCCCATCCCACAAGAATTGCCCAAGGGCCGCATTTACCTGCCTAAACCAGCGAGGAGAAATCGGATAGGGGTGATTTTGCAGCTGATATAACAGGCGAGGGAGCGCGATCATCTTAAATATAACTGATCTACCATATATAGTCAGCGGCATGCGGGACCAGATCTTAATATCTTCACGTACTCGATCCCACACTGGTACTAAGTTGCGCTCCCAAGCGACTGCCGGCACCTGTGTTATAAATACTCCCAAATATTTCAGTCCTCCTGCTGCCAGCTGAATCGATGATGCCCAAGCGCCTAAATCTACCCGGCCTCCAAGCATCCACAGCGTGGACTTGCGGGGATTCATATAAAGTCCAGACGTCTCCCCGAAAATTTGATTATTCGCAGGAGTCGTGGCCCTGTTCTATTCACATTTGTGAGGAAGAAGAGGACATCATCCGCATACAATGCAATCCTGTCCGACAACCCTGTGTCCCATTCAAATCCCTGTATCTGTGCGTCCATTCGCACCCACGCCGCTAGAGGCTCCATCGCAAGGGCAAATAAATATGGGGATAAGGGGCATCCCTGTCTCACCCCCGCCCAATAGAGAACACGGATGAAGCCATGCCAGCCACCCGCACCAATGCCGTAAGATCTGTATATAAGAGAGACAAGTAGGAAATAAACCGCGGCCCGAGATTCAACCGTTGTAATAAGGCAAAGAGGTACACCCAACTAAGAGAATCAAATGCCCTGTCCATGTCCGCTAGCAACAACGCTGCCGGCGCTCCCAGGTGCTGGATGGCCGCCACCGCGACATGTGCCCTCCTAATGTTATGTCTAGTCGCCCGCTGGGGCATGAAACCCGCCTGGTCGGGATGCACCAAAGCAGCCACATGGGGCAGTAAGCGATTGGCCAGGGCCTTTGCCAGAATTGTGGCCTCCACGTTCAAGAGGGAGATGGGCCTGTAGGACGCATGTTGATCCGGCGGTCGGCCGGGCTTGTGGAAGACCACCACCTCCGCATGCCTCCAATCCGGGGGGAGAGAGCCACGATCTCGCGCCTCCTCCACCACTGCACGGTAGTGAGGCCCCACCTGTGGGAAGTATCGCTTAAAAAATTCACTGGGGAACCCGTTGGGTCCCGGAGCCTTCCCGGAGTTAAGCGCCCCCAATGCAACTCCCAGCTCCTCGTCTGTCAGTGGGAGCTCCAGATCCTCTCTTACTGCATCTGGTAGGGCCCTTGGTGGAAGGTCGGACAAAAACCTATCAATCGTGGCTGCAGGCAGACACTCATTAGCGGCATGGAGTTCCGCATAATATGTAGCGAAGCTCTCCGCCAGGGCTCTTGGATCTGTGAGTGGCACACCCTCTGGGCCCAGTATGCCCGGTAGACTCTGGGCATGATACACCCCCTGGCAGAGTCGATGAAGCATCTTGCTGGATTTGTCCCCCATTGATACACTCTGCTGCGCGTCGCCAGCCAGGCCTGTCGGGCCTCGTCTAGCAGTAGCGCGGCATAATTTTGTTGGGCAAACAGCAATTGTCGTCTGACCTGGCCGCCGCCTGCCTCTCGCCCCCGACGCTCAAGATCTTCGATACCCGCCTCAGCCTGGATAAGTGCCTCCCTACGTGTTCTGCGAGCCGCTGCACACCAGGCGATATCTGTACCCCTCAATGCCGGCTTCATCGCCTCCCACACAGAATCGGCCCAGATCACAGACCCCACATTCACTCTCAAATACTCATCAATAGCATCGCTCATCCGTTCCCTATAATCGTCGTTCTGCAAGTGCCACACCGACAGGCGCCACCTAAACGGTTGCCTCCTCCGCCCCATCTGTATGGTGAGGGCCACCGGGGAATGGTCAGAAAGACCTCGCGGGAGAATCTCTGCCCCCATCACCCTACCCACTATCACTCGGGGAACAAATATGTAGTCGAGTCTAGAGAAGGAGTTGTGGACCGCCGAGAGATAAGTAAACTCTCGGTCATCCCGATGCAAGTGACGCCAGGCATCCACCCAGTCCAGACCCGTCGCCAGTGAGTGCAGTCGTGTGGTGCCGCCTCCCTCAGAAACACCCCTCTCTCTCCAGCGGTCCATGCCCACATTCATGACATCATTCCAATCTCCACCAATAACAGCCCCTCCATCTGGCATGTCCACCCATATAGCCATAAGCCGCTCCACCAGGCTCCATTGTAGCGGAGGAGGAGCGTATACACTGCCCAGGATCAGGAAGTCCTCCCCCACCTTGCCTTGTAAGAATATATAGCGCCCCTGGGTGTCGGTCCAAAGCCTACTATGCACATAAGGAACCCTACGATGAACTAGAATAGCTACTCCCCTGGACCCCCTCACAAAACCAGAGTGGAACACCTGTTGATATCCATATCGTTGAAGGCAAGGGGCTTTTGTCCCCAGGAGATGTGTCTCCTGTAGTAGGAGGATATCTGCCCCCGCCCGCTTGGCCTGCTGCAATATGGCCCCACGTTTAATTTTATCGAGAGCTCCCCTCACGTTCCAGCTGAGAATACGGAGAGAGCCCAGGGATATTTTCTCCCTATGGGGTATATCTGCCATGTAGTATTGTAACTGCGTGGGCGGGGATGTGGAATCCTACCCGGCGTGCAAATATGAGCCGACTATCTGAGCGGTGAAGTGCGATCAACAAACCAAACAACCCTTTTCCCAACAAACCCCCCACCCCATACCTCAACCACAATGAAGTATCTGTCGCGGCGGGTACGTCCCGCGCCCGCCAACGGGAGGGCCCGGTCCGTCCCGACCAATGGATCCCCAACTCACAGCCCATCTTTTGCTAACACTCCCTCAAGACGCACGGATCCACTAACGGACCCGGCCCACATTTAAGCCTCTCCGATCCAGCAGGTACAAACTGTTCTGCTTCTGCTTCTGCTCCTCGCTGATACATCTTTCAGGGCTGCACTGTCTGCCGGCCTGAAACCGAGCCAGCCCGGGATGCCGCACCACAGGACAGGGAGCGGCGCCTGGAGCGCGACCTTCTGGCCCCCTTCGACTTCACCGAGGGCCCCCCCCGAGCAGCCTCCGACGAGGAGGAATCAGACCCTCGTCCCGGTGGCGTATGAGCCCGCACTCGCACCGTTTCATCAGTCCATTTAAACACCTCTTCCGGTGAGTCGAAAAAATGGGTGCGGGAGCGATAGACCACCCGCAGACGAGCCGGATATAGTAGGGCATACGGGAGTTTGAGTTCCCTCAAGCGGGCCTTTGCAGCTAGGAACGACTGCCGCTGTTGCTGGACCAGCCTCGTGTAGTCAGGAAAAATTAGGATACGAGCGTTATCGTACTGGAGGGGTTCTTTCGGACTGCCTGCTTCAGAATAACATCCCTGTCATGATAGTTTAATAGCTTTGCAATGACAGATCTCGGGCGGGCTCCCAGGCGGAGGCTTCTGAACGAGCGCTCGATGAGCACGCTCAATCACAAAGCAGCGGGACATCGAATCTGGTGGAAGCCAACTTTCGAGCCACCGCGTAAGGAACTGCTCCATGGCGCCCCCTCGCATCCTTCCGGAAACCCAACGAAGCGGAGATTATTGCGTCTTGCCCTCCCCTCCGCATCCTCCACCCGCAGTGCGAGACCCCGCTGGGTGGTCTCCAGTGCAGCCACCCGCGCCTTCAGCGTGGTAACATCATCCTCCACTCCAGAGATACGGGTCTCGGCCTCTGTAATTCGGGACACGGCGTTCCGCAGATCCTGCCGCAATAGCATGATGTCCGAGCCCACCGCCCCTATCTTGGCGTCTAACATGTCTCTGGACTGTGTAATGGCCGCAAGGAGCGCTGCATTGTCCGGCACACCCCCAGAAGGTCCTCCAGCGGCCCCCGGGCCCGTGAACTTATCAATAGGGCCCTGCTTAGGCGGCCCTCCGCCGCCCTTATCTCGTGTCATGACGGACTCTGAGGAGTTCTTAGCCCCGTCCGGGCAGTTGCAACGTGATCAATAGAGCGCCACCTGTCGCCAGAAATATGTGATCCACCGCCCAGGGCCACCGCCCGGGATCCTGAAGAAGATCCACCCAAACCAACCGGCCCCTCACAACTGGTCCTCCGAGATGGGGGATTCCATCCACAGAAATAGGCAGCAGGTGTCAGCGAGGGTCTTCCCCCACAACCCCTGGGGCTCACGCACCTCCCACCAGTGCTGATGGGCCCCCCGCGGTCCGACCTGACTGCCGAACCCCTCACCATATGGCGGAGGGGGGGAGAGAATGAGAGGGGGGGATGCCAAAGACACCCCAGCGTCGAGCTCTGCCGGCAAGTCGCGTGTTAATGACCAGCAGTGGACCCCCACAACGGCATCCGTAGGTAATGGTCGCACTTCCAGAGCGAGAGTGCCCCCCCGGGGCCAGCGCACCAATCTCAGTCAGGCACCAGGGCAAGATGGACCAAGCACCAACTCACTCCCCTCCAGTATCGATGATGTAGGAGAGAGGGGGGGGGAAGAGCCGCAACCCCCCCGTTCCCTCCGAGTGTGCAGGGCCGCCGGTGCAAAGTGCCTCCCTCGCTGCCGCCACTCACCTCCTCGCGGCCCGAAAGGACCGCCGGCACCCCCCAGATGGATACGCCAGGGGGGAGGAGGATCAAGGGCCCCAGAGCACCGCTCGTCGTCTGCCTCCGGACTCAGGGGGATGGAAGAAACAAAAAGGGGGGGGGACAGAGAATCAGCGGGCCCCCGCCCCTACCGCCTCAGCCAGACAGCAGCCACCAGCGCGCCGATGGCGTCGGACCACCCTCCTCCATCCTCGCCGCCGCGGCCCGAATCGGCCGCCGAGCCTCAGCTTTGCGCCCTCAGGATCTGCCCCTGGCAGGATTGGCCGGCCCCGGATAGAGACCTCCGCCCAGGAGTGTACACTGGCGCCAATGTCCGCTCCGTCCCGGGACAACACCGCCAAGGCCGCTCCGCCCCACGCCGGCCCGAGATCCAGGCAACGCCCCCGGCCCTGCTCCAGGCCGCGCACCTCGCAGGCCCCACCGGACCTCCACCGAGGAATCGCCGCCTCCGGGGGCATCCACCGCACCAGCTTTCGCCCAGGCAGGGACCGTCGCAGCAATTCAGCAGCGAGGCATAGCGGAGTCACGGGAGAGTATCGGAGAGGTAGGATATTGTAGGATGTCTAAGTGGGCTGGACGGAGCGCTCTTAACCCATGTCCGCCATGTCGGCTTGCCAAGCCACGCCCCAATTTCAAAGGTTTTTTAAATGCTAATTTCTAACTATAACGTGTCTGAAACCTATGGTTTTTTCAGTGAATTTCAAAGGTTTTTTAAATGCTAATTTCTAACTATAACGTGCCTGAAAGCTATGGTTTTTAAGTGAATATATATAAATATATGGCGGTCATCAGTAGGTAGTTTTAGTTAGGACCTTGTTTCTATTCAAAAAGCGTTTTTTCTTTTGCCAATATCTTTGGGGCCATTTGACGAATCTTTACGCAATTTTCAAAACTAATGGGGCGGTCAGGTCAGCTTTTGTGTTGTAAGTTTTGGGGAGATTCGTCAAGCGGGGGCGGAGAAAAAGGGGAGGACACATAACACATTTTCTCCATGTTAATCTCCATCGGAAACTTTAGACACGGCTACAGCCCGAACTGCTGAACGGAATCACACCAAATTTGGCAAAAATGTAGCTCTTGGTTTAGAAATCACTCTTTTTGTTAAATGGTGTTAAATGGTGTAAATCCATTTAGTAGTCCCAGAGAAATTTAAACCTTTCTCAGATATCCATATATCGATGCGAAGGATCCGCAAACCCTCCCGATCTCGTGCCTGCACTCTGATTGGCTGCCAACACTTCAAAACATGTTGGCAGCCATCTTGTGACTTGGTTGACAAGAAAAAAGGTAAAAAAACGATAAACAAAACAAGAAAAGGGGCCAGGGTAGAAACACCCTGACCGCCTAGGCCCATAGGGACCCCAGGGCCCAAAAAACCATTTTTAAAAAAAAATAATTGCGGCAGGAGTCACGTTGGGTCCGTGAATCCGGCTGAAATTTTTTTAAATAATGACGCGTGGGTTCCCGAGTTCATTTTCTTTAAGCCCCCGGGTGGGCCAGGTCCCAGGGGCAATCATCAAAATACATGCGGGGGCCCGCGTCGGCCCCCACAGCCTTGGGGACCGCCACCTCCCCGGGGCTATGTTCATTAAATGCGGGGGGCCACGTGGGCCCCCCCAGCCCCAGGGATTGCCACCTCCCTGGGGCTATCTTAATAAATAAAGTGTTGGGGGGCTTGAGCCCCCCACACAGCCCTGGGGACCACCAGCTCCCCAGGGTGATTTCCAAGATGGGAGGGGTCCACGCAGCCCCCCTTCAGGAGCCATAAATGGCCCTGACGACCACCACCCCCCAGAGCCGGCTCCAGCAATGTCCCGGGGTGCCTACCCCAGGACATTGCAGTTTGCTATGACATGGTGGGAGCACTGCTCCCACCATGCCATAGCAAACATTGCTTCGCTTCATGGAAGCAAGAGCATTGAAAATGCTCTCGCTTCCATGAAGTGAAGCAGAATTGCTTTTGGGCAGAGGGAGATGAATGTCAGAAGCTCCCTCTGCCCAAAAGCAATGCTGGCTCCCGCTAGAGGTGGGTAGCCGGCAGGGACCATGGGGGCCTTGAGGCTCCCCCCACATCCCCCAGCATTGTGGTCATGCCCCAGGGGATGGGGTCCCTGGGGCAAAAAATGGCCCAGGTATAGGGGCCGTGCAGGCCCCCCTACCCTTTCTTTTAAAAAAAAAATAAAGGATGTGGCCATGCCCTGGGGGATGGGGTCTCTGGGGCTATATCGGCCTCAGGAGGGGGGCCGCGCGGCTCCTCTCCAAGTTTAAAAAAATAAAATAGAGGGAAGACCCCGGGGGATGGAGTCCCAGGGCCAAAACTGGCCCAGGAAAGGGGGGCCACGTGGCCCCCCTTCCTTATAAGTAAATAAAAATAAAAATAAAATAAAGGCCAGGCAAAGGGCCAGCACCAGGGGATGGGGTCCCCGGGGCAGAAATTAGCCGAGGGAGGGAGGCCGCGTGGCCCCCCTCCTATTTTATTACAAAAACAAAGGGTCAGGCCCGGGGAATGGGGTCCCCGGGGCCCAAAGCATCAAGGGAAGGGGGGGCACACAGCCCCCTTCCTTAAAAGTAAATAAAAATGAAATTAAAATAAAGGCTGGGCAAAGGGCCAGCCCCAGGGGATGGGGTCCCCGGGGCAGAAATCAGCCTCAGGAAGGGGGCCGCGTGGTCCTCCTCCTGTTTTATTACAAAAAAAAGGGTCAGGCCCCGGGGATGGGGTCCCAGGGGCCCAAAAGTATCAAGGGAAGGGGGGCCACACAGCCCCCCTTCCTAGAATTATTTTTGATAGAAACGGAAGCCGGCAACTCACCGAGGCCCCTCCCCCTTTCTTCACTACTCTGGAAACGTGCCTCCTGGTGCGTTCTTAGTTGGAGGATGAAGTGCCCTTCATTGCTGAGGGTTCTTAGGGGCCAACTAGCCCACCTGTTACCTCCAGTAAGCCCCACACAGCTGGATTGCTGAGAGGTGGTTGGAGGCCACGCCCCTTTTCCCACCACTCTGTAAACGAGCCTCTCGGTGCACTGCTGGTGGGGTGATGAGGTCTGCTTACCTCTTGAGGGCCTCAGGAGTAAAGTAGACTTCATCCCCCAAGCAGCAGTGCGCCAGGAGGCATATTTGCAGAGTCGTAGAGAAAGGGGGCATGGCCTCTGACCACTACTCAGCAATGCAGCTGTGTGGGGCTTACTGGAGGTAACAGGTAGGCTAGTTGGCCCCTAAGGACCCCCAGGAGCAAAAGGGACTTCATCCCCCAACCAAGAGCACGCCACCAGGTGCGTTTGCAGAGTGGTGGACAAGGGGGCATGGCCTGCTATCAGAACTCAGCAATCCTGCTGTGTGGGACTTGCTGGAGATAATAGGAGGGGTAGTTGGGGGCCAACTATCCCTCCTGTTACCTTCAGTAAGTCCCACACAGTGGGATTGCTAAGAGGTCTTTGGAGTCCATGCTCCCCTTTCTCCACCTCTCTGCAAATGCACCTCCTGGTGTGCTACTGGTTGGGGGATGAAGTCCACTTTACTCCTGGGGGCCCATGGGGGTCAAGAAGCCCTCCTGGTACCTCCTGTAAGCCGTACGCAGTGGAATTCCTAAGCACTGGCTGGTGGCCCAGCCCGAATTCTCCACCTCTCTGCAATTCAGCTGTTATAGTTAGATGAGCTATCTATAACTTGCGCCCCCTCAATACACTGCTTATGACCACACATATTACATCATTCATGACATGGTCAGTGACATCACTGATGACATCTCAAATGACATCACTGATGATATCAGTGATGACATTGTCTACAGCATCTCTGACACACCCACTTATACCCCTTTAGAATCTTTTATACACCTACTCCCACTCCCACACAACCATTCACAAACCCATTCACAGAGCCATACCAGTACTTACACACCCACTCACTGATTCCTTGATCTATACACACATGCATTCACTCACCCATACTGCCACTCATAGACCCACTCACTCACTGTTATGTTATGTTATGTTATTAGGGACTTATAAAGCGCACAGCTACTCGATAGAGTGTCCCGGCGCTGCAAATTCTGGGTGGGGCTAACCGTGAGCACTATCTTGCATAAGTCACACTATTGCTGAAAAAGCCAGGTCTTCAATGACTTTCTAAAAGGGAGAAGATCCTGCATCTGCCTGAGTGCCAGGGGGAGACTATTCCAGAGTCGTGCTGCTTGCACCTGGAAAGAGCGGCCCCCAATACGAGCATGGGAAGATTTAGGGATGCGAGCTAATACAGCCACTGACATATCCACTCATACAGCCATACAAACACTCACATACTGAGTGAGTCACCCATAGAACTACTCACACACCTAGACACTCACCCATACAGTCAATCATACAGTCAGACTCACCCAAACAGTTACAAACCCACCCACTTACTTACTCATACAAATAGTAACACATACTCACTCAGCTATAGACTGAGAGAAGCATGCACTCATCTATATAGGCACTCTCACATTTACTCACTCAGGCATACAGTCACTCATATAGCCTGTCACTCATGTATACCGCCTTTCACATACTCAGTTACTCACCCATACTGATGCATGGACTCAATCACCGACATAGCCATACAGACACTCACTCACCTATACAACTTTTAACACACGCAACAGTACCCCATACAGCCACTGACTCACCCACTCACTGATCCATACAGGCAGTCACACACCTCCTCACCCACAAACACAGACACCCAACAACCATAGATGTAGTCAGACAACCAATCAATCACCCATACAGCCATTCACGTGCCCACTAACTTACTCATATACCTACTTAGACATTAACTGACAGACAGATAGACACATTCACACAACCAGTCACTCACTCATACATTCACTGAGACACCCAATCACTCACTTATACAGTCAGTCACGCACCCACTGAGTCATCCATAAAGTCACTCATAAACCCATTGATTCATTAATACACCTTGGTATATTTTTAACACTCATAAACTTTTAAAAAACACTCACAGTCACTGGATGATGTCTTCACTGATGTCATCAGTGATGTCATTTGAATTAACAAAATCCTCAGCACACGTCTGTAAAGTAATGTTAAATACGAATGCAAGTCTACACAAATTATAAACACAGTTTTTGAAATCTTCTCTTTTATTCTTTTCTTTCTGTTATTTCATAATGTTCTCAATCAGCCAACACGTGTTTCGTCACAAACACTGGGAAATCGTCCCGCGACTTTCTCAAGGCTGAGTAAACAAAATAAACAATGGCCATTGTGACACCATACATAAAACTGGTGTACACAAACTTAATTCAAATGTTACCGTGACATAATGTGCAAGTGCATAGGCATGCTCATGGTGAACCTATAGTGCAAGATAGTGACTTCGTGAGCATCATTGTGCGAAGATTTAAATCAATATAACACGCAAGTATATTGAATATTTCATAATCCCTACATCCAGGTGATGGAGAAAAACCTATATAAGTGAAAAGCTACCAACACCCGAAAATGTCCAAAGGCATCAAGACAATGCCACAAGTACATACAACTGAACAAAAGTGAAGAAACACCTAGCCCGTGTATGTCGAACCCTCATCTCCTTGCCTGAGAGGGTTCTGCTCATTTTCTGCCTTTTTTCTCCTCACTTCTGTTCTGACATTTATCTTGGCTCTTTCTGCTTATTTCTGACCTGCATTTTGCCTCTTTTTGCTTGTTTCTAACCTTTTTCTTCCCTCTTTCTGCTAGTTTCTGACCTTTATTTTTCCTCTTTCTGCTCGTTTCTGACCTTTATTTTGCCTCTTTCTGCTCATTTCTGATCTCTATTTTGCCTCTTACTGCTCATTTCTCAGCTTTATTTTGCCTCTTTCTGCTAGTTTCTGGTCTCTAATTTGCCTCTTTTTCTTGGCTCTGGGCTTTATTTTACACCTTTCTGAATTTTATTTTGCCTCTTTCATTTCGTATCTCTAATTTGCCTCTTTCTACTAGTTTCTGATCTTTATTTTGCCACTTTCAGCTCATTTCTGATCTCGATTTTGCTTCTTTCTGCTCAATTCTGATCTCTAATTTGCCTTCTGCTCATTTCTGGTCTCTATTTTGCCTCTATCTGCTCGTTTCTGACCATTATTTTGCCTCTTTCTATGAGTTTCTAATCTCGATTTTTCCTTTTTCTGCTTGTTTCTGACCTTTATTTTGCCTCTTTCTGCTTGTTTCAGGTCTCTATGTTGCCTCCTGCTGCTCGTTTCTGTCCTTTGTTTTGCCTCTTTCTGCTAGTTTCTCATCTTAATTTTGCATCTTTCTGCTCATTTCTGATCTCTATTTTGCCTCCTTCTGCTCGTTTCTGATCTCTATTCTGCCTCTTTCTGCATGCTTGTGACATCTATTCTGCCTCTTTCTGCTCGTTTCTCACCTTTATCATGCATCTTTCTGCTTGTTGCTAACCTTTATTCTGCCTCTTTCTGCTCGTTTCTCACCTTTATTTTTACTCTTTCTGTGCATCTATCAAGTTCATTTTGCCTTTTTCTGCTAATTTCTGACCTGTACTCTGCCTCTTTCTGTTCGTGTCACACCTTTATTTTGCCTCTTTCTCCACATTTCGACCTTTATTTTGTCTCTTTCTACGAGTTTCACTCCTTTACTTTGCCTCTTTCTGCTCATTGCTGAATGTTATTCTGCCTCTTTCTGCTTGTTTCTGACCTTTATTTTGCCACTTTCTGCTTGTTTCTCACCTTTATTTTACCTCTTTGTGCTCTTTGCTGACCTTTATTCTGCCTCTCTCTACTCGTTTCTCACCTTTATTTTGCCCCTTTCAATTAATTGTTGACCTTTATTCTGCCTCTTTCTGATTGTTGCTGACCTTTTTTTCTGCCAATTTCTTCTCATTTCTAACCTTTATTCTGACTCTTTCTGCTCGTCTCTGTCCTTTATTTTGCCTCTTTCTGCTCATTGCTGACCTTTATTCTGTCTCTTATGCTCGTTTCTGAGCTTCTTTAGCCTCTTTCTGCTTGTTTCTGACCTTTATTTTGCCCCTTTCTGCTCGTTTTGTACCTTTATTTTGCTTCTTTTGTTCATTACTGACCTTTATTCTTCCTCTTTCTACTCATTCTGACCTTTATTCTGCTTCTTTTTGCTTGTTACTCACCTTTATTTTACCTTTTTTGATTCATTGCTGACTTTTATTCAACCTCTTTTTGCTCATTTCTCACGAATATTTTGGCTCTTTCCGCTCATTGCAGACCTTTATTCTGCCTGTTTCTGCTCATTTCTGACCTCTATTCTGCCTCTTTCTGCTAGTTTCTGACCTTTATTTTTCCTCTTTCTGCTCGTTGCTGACCTTTATTCTGCCTTTTTCTGACTGTTTCTGACCTTTATTCTGCCTCTTTCTGCTCATTTCACACCTTTATTTTTCCTCTTTCTGCTAGTTGCTGACCTTTATTCTGCTTCTTGCTGCTCGTTTCTGACTTTTATTTTAGCTCTTTCTGCTCGTTTCTCATCTTTAATTTGCTCTTTCTGCTCATTGCTGACCTCTATTCTGCCTCTTTCTGAACGTTTCTGACCTTTATTCTGCCTCTTTCTGCTCATCTCTCACCTTTATTTTGCCTCTTGCTACACATTGCTGATCTTTATTATGCCTATTTCTGCTCGTTTCTCATCTTTATTTTGCCCCTTTCTGTTCCCTGATGACCTTTATTCTGCCTCTTTCTGCTCATTTCTGAGCTTTCTTTTGCCACTTTCTGCTTGTTGCCTGACCATTATTTTGCCTCTTTCTGCTCTTTGCTAACCTTTATTTTTCCTGTTTCTGCCTGTGAGAAGTTGGCCTGGTATATGCTGTTCACTAATTAAAGTGGACACCTTGCACCAGAACAATTCGACTCTTATGGTAGATAGGTTTAAGACAACCTTTATAGAAAGCTATCCTAGTGGTAGCTGTGGAGAGCAGCCTTCAGGCTAAGTCTTGAAGGAATGTAAAGCAGCTTGTTTTACCACACAATCTCTTGAATCACCAAATGAAAAGACACCACACAGGTATATATATCAAATATATATGTATTTATTAATAAACACTCTCTACTAATCTCTTTATGAGATTAGAGGTCAGGAACATATGTACAAGTCAAATATTATCAGAATAAGTTTGGCACAATTGAATATTACAATCTTAGTTTGCTAGACCTAGGTCTAGGGCATCTAGAATGGCGGGACCCCCAAGAACCACCCCAGGTAGTTGTAGGAGACCCACAGGGGACGGACGCGGTGATCTGGCACCGATGCGAATCTTGTACGAGTCTATGCACTCAGACGCGATTGAGATATCAATGTTAAAGGTCCCTTGCGTGTTCGAGGCGAACACACCGATCGGTCCTTGTACGAGTCGAAGGACGTGGTTACAGATGGAATTGCAAGGGAGTTGGACGCGGTGTGTCTAACACAGACGCGAACCTTGTACGAGTCAGTGCGATAGTCGCACTTGGAAAGTTAGAGTTTTAGGACACTTCGAGGGAAGCTACAAGCAAGTCACTTACAGGGCAAGTAGTTCATGGGCCCACACCCACAGGAGCACCGTAGTGCTGAAGTTACCTCACCCAGGGGAGCCGGGTGCATAGGTGTTCTTTGGTGTCGGGTCGCGGTGTCGTTTTCAATGGGAGCCAGTGAAGACGTGCTGCTTGCAGCGACAGGAGAAGTGTCCGGAGGAATCCAAGCCTGGATTCGGAAGATGGAAGACCTGAAAGCAGAGGGGACAGTGTTCAAAGTCACTTGGCAGTGACTCGGGGCAAGGAAGATGGATGCCCACCGTCGTCACAAGATTCAGCTCGTTCGCAGTTGCCTTGACTCTTCAGCCACGAATTCCAGGAGGCGTCGACGACAACCAGGAGCTGGATTCGGTGTGTGCCACAATGTCTGCAGCTTACTGCAGTGTCGGCAACTCGATCAGAGCCAACAAGCCTTGGTAACAGCAAGTCTTGGGGAAAGTGTGAAGTGACAATGGCACAGACCAGCAAGGGCTGTGGAACTCACCCAGCAAGGGTAAGTTAGGGCAGGCCTGGAGAAACCAGGGGAGCTCTTTGGTTTCTTTAGAAAGTCTTCTGGGGACCCACAAGCTGGCTGGCAAGGGATCACGAAGATGCCTTGGGAGGATTCACTCACAGGGGCCCACGGTCACTCGGGATGTGGTAGGCCTCTGATCTTAGCAGGAATTCCTGCTGGAGGCCGGAACCACACGTGGTCCAAAGCACAAGTTCGTGGAACGTTGTGAAGGGGTTGCACTCGACAATAGTGCACGGTACCCAGGGGTCACGGTTCCTCGTTACTCTTGGGGTCCACTGGCCTCAGCTTCACTGGGGACTCACGATGGCCTTTGAGAAGTCAGGAAATCCACTTCTTGGGCTGCAGGGACTTCGGACTCCGGCGGGAGCGGTATAGTTTGCGACCGTCGTTTGTAGTTTTTGGTGCCTGACAAGCAGGGGAGTCACTCCTTGACTCCAAGGGAGATTCTTCAGTCTTCCAAAGGTAGTGCAACGTCGAAGGTCTGGGATTCTTCTTCAGAGCATCGTCCAGGGAAATCTGAGGTGCTATGCACAGGTTCCCCCTCTTATACTAAAAGAAGGGGAGGGACTAGCTCTATGACCCTACCTATGGGAGGGTCAGGGGAGTGGGTGGCTACACCCACTTCCCTTTGTCCAGTTTCACGCCAGAGCAGGGACAGGTAGCCCTGAGCCGGTTTGAACTGGCATATGCACAGAGGAGCCTTCTGCTCCCCAGTGCAGGACTTCAAAGCACTCTAAGAGTGCACCCACCCAGCCCCAATACACTAAACCCTGTCTGGGAGGTGGTCACACCCCCTTGGGACAGGATATATATTGTTGGGCTTCCTCCACTGCGAGTGTTGGTCATCAGCAGGAGGGCAGCCCAGTGTCTGTGACTGGTGGCATCCATTTTGTGATGCCAGGGATCTTCAGGATTCTACCGCGTTTCCACAGTAGGTACATGTCTATCCCTCTAGAAGGGTGGAATGCTACCCCCGCCACCAGGACTGGTGGGGGGGGTAGTATTCCAAGGTGTTCGACACCAAACACGACATGTTTCGATGCAGCCATCCCAAAGTTAGCATTTTACCGCGAGGATATAATGCACTTAAAAGTATATGGTTTAACCGCATCCACAAACAGCACCAGAGAATGGACTCTGAGAGCTGCAGAGGGGCCCTCCTCAGGCAGAGGCACCCCCTCACATAGAAGCCAAGCACCCTGCTCTCAGGATTGATAGGGCCTGCCTTAGGGGTGACTGATAGGGTTACATGTGTGTGTAGGAGAGATATAGGGAACGTATATCTCTGTGAGGGGTGCTAGCACTTCCTCACTCAGGCAGCAGTAGCAGGCCTGTGGTGTCAGATTTAGTCTGCTTCCCAGGGGTGGCATAATACATGCTGCAGCCCCTGGTAGGCCTGTGAAGTACCTATGCCCTTGGTACCTAAGGTACCATATACTAGGGACTCATAAGGTACCACAGTATCCAATCACTAGTGCACCTAGAGTGCACTCCAAATCGTTTAGAGAGAACAGAGAGGCTGGGGCCCTGATTAGCAGGGTCCCAGCCAGACTATAGCCAGAAACCAGTGTAAACATCAGAAAAAAAGTGGGGGCAACATAAGAGGCAGATCCTACTCTCCTACACAACCTCCCCAAATGCAGGGACACTAAACTAACCTTGACCAGTTGAGTCTTCGTGTTCAAAGTGGAAATACCTTGAGAGTCCATCTGCATTGGCATGTTGGGTCCCAGGTCTATGTTCCACTGTATAGTCCATCCCCTGTAGGGAAATGGACCACCTCAAAAGTTTTGGGTTTTCTCCTTTCATTTGTTTAAGCCACAGGAGGGGCTTGTGGTCGGTCTGAACTATGAAGTGAGTACCAAACAAGTATGGCCTCAGCTTCTTCAGGGCCCATACCACAGCAAAGGCCTCCCTCTCTATAGCTGACCAACGTTTCTCTCTAGGGGTCAGCCTTCTGCTAATAAAAGCTACTGGCTGGTCTTGACCTTCATCATTCAGTTGAGACAGTACAGCTCCCACACCCAGCTCAGAAGCATCTGTTTGGACAATGAACGTTTTGGTGTAGTCTGGACTCTGTAAGATGGGGGCAGTGCACATGGCCTGCTTTAGGTCTTCAAATGCCTTCTGACAGCTAGCTGTCCACTGAACCTTTTTGGCATTTTCTTTGAGGTCAGATCATTCAAGGGGGTCACTATAGATCCATATCCCTTGACAAACCTCCTATAGTACCCAGATAGGCCTAAGAAGGCTCTCACCTGTGTCTGGGTGGTTGGAGCAACCCATTCCATTATGGTTTGGATTTTGCTCTGTAAAGGCTGAACCTGGCCTCCACCTACAAGGTGGCCCAGGTACACAACCTGACTCTGCCCTATCTGGCACTTAGTGGCCTTGATAGTGAGGCCTGCTTTCTGCAGGGCCTCCAAAATATTCCTGAGGTGGACCAGGTGATCCTGCCAGGAGGAACTAAAGACAGCAATATCATCTAGATAAGCTGAGCAATAAGTTTCCATCCCTGTCAGAACTTTATTCACCAACCTCTGAAAAGTGGCAGGTGCATTTTTCAATCCAAAGGGCATCACCACAAAGTGGTAGTGCCCACCAGGAGTCGAAAATGCTGTCTTGGCTTTTGCATCATCAGCTAATCTGATCTGCCAGTAGCCAGCTGTTAGGTCAAACGTGCTTAGATACTTGGCTGAGGCCAAAGTATCAATCAGCTCATCTGCCCTTGGTATGGGATAGGCATCAGTCCTAGTGACTGCATTGAGGCCTCTGTAGTCTACGCAAAACCTCATTTCTTTCTTACCACCCTGGGTATGAGGCTTGGGTACCAGGACTACTGGACTAGCCCAAGGGCTATCTGAAGGCTCAATTACACCTAGCTCCAACATCTTCTGGACTTCAGTCCTGATACAGTCCCTGACATGGTCAGGTTGCCTGTAGATTTTATTCTTGACAGGCAGACTGTCTCCAGTGTCCACCTCGTGGGTGCACCAGGAAGTCTGACTAGGGGTCAGGCTAAACATATGTCTAAACTGTTGCAGAACTTGTCTGCACTCAGTTTGCTGATGGTCGGTGAGGCTGCTTGCCAAAGCAACACCATCTACTGACCCATCATCAGGGTTCTGAGAGAGCAGGTCAGGGAGAGGGTCACTCTCCTCCTCCTGGTCCTCATCAGTTGCCATGAGCAAGCCCATGTCAGCCCTGTCAACATATGGCTTTAATCTGTTGACATGGAGCACCCTCAGGGGGCTCCTGGGAGTTCCAAGATTCACCAGGTAGGTGACTTCTCCCTTCTGTTCAACTATTGTATGGGGGCCACTCCACTTGTCCTGGAGGGCTGCTGGGGCCACAGGCTCCAACACCCACACTTTCTGTCCTGGCTGATATACAGTCAGTACAGCCTTTTGGTCATGCCAAGCTTTTTGTAATTCTTGGCTGGCCTCCAGGTTTTGGTTGCCTTTTTCATGTACTCTGCCATCCGGGAGCGGAGACCAAGTACATAGTCCATCACATCTTGTTTGGGGGGCTTGAGAGGTATCTCCCAGCCCTCTTTTATCAAATACAGTGGACCTCTCACAGGATGCCCAAACAGAAGCTCAAATGGGCTGTAGCCAACCGCCTTCTGTGGAACCTCTCTGTATGCAAACAACAGGCAAGGAAGAAGAAGGTCCCATTTCCGCCTAAGCTTCTCTGGGAGTCCTTTAATCATTCCTTTCAAGGTTTTGTTGAAGCGTTCAACTAAACCATTGCATTGTGGGTGATAGGGGGTGGTGAACTTGTAAGTTACACCACACTCCTTCCACATTGCTTTTAGATATCCTGACATGAAGTTGGTACCTCTGTCAGAAATGACCTCCTTTGGAAAACCCACTCTGGAGAAGACTCCAATGAGGGCTCTTGCCACCACAGGGGCTGTGGTGGTCCTCAGAGGAATTGCTTCTGGGTACCTGGTGGCATGATCCACTACCACCAGGATAAAGCTGTGCCCAGATGCAGTTTGAGGGTCAAGGGGACCAACAATGTCAATCCCTACCCTTTCAAAGGTACCCCCACCACCGGTAGTGGTATCAGGGGGCCTTTGTTGTGCCACCTGCCTTACCACTGGCTTGGCATGTGACACAGGAGCGACAAAACTCCTTTGTGTCCTCTGACATATGTGGCCAATGAAAATGTGGAACAAGCCTGTCCCAGCTCTTGTTTTGGCCCAAGTGTCCTGCTAAAGGGATGTCATGTGCTAGGGTCAAGAGGAACCCCCTAAACTTCTGAGGTATTACCATCCTCCTGGTGGCTCCAGGGGCTGGGTCTCTACTCTCAGAATATAGGAGTCCCTCATCCCAATAAACTTTATGGGACCCACTAGCACTCCCAGCAGCTTCAGCAGCAGCCTGCTGTCTGAGGGGTTCAAGAGAGGGGCAGCACTGTTGCTCCTTCCTCAGATCTTCCCTAGAAGGTCCCCCTGCCCCCAAGAACTCAACCTGATCAGGCTCAAGTCCCTCTGGGGCAGTTCCTTCTTCAGGATCTGCTTCACCTCCCTCTGGGGGTGAATCTGTGATCTGAGACAGAGGGAAGGCACTGCCTTTACCCTACTGCTCCTCCTCTTGGGAAGCATCTGGTCCATTGTTCCAGGATCCAGAGCTGGTTCAGTGTCATGCATTCTTGCTTGTGACCTGGTCACAGCAAATACCTCTGCAGGGATGCCCAACATCTCAGCATGAGTCCATAACTCTACTTCAGACCAGGCTGAAGTCTCTAGATCATTGCCCAATAGACATTCGACAGGGAGGTCTGCACTGACTACAACCTTCTTGAGGCCAGTTACCCCTCCCCAGGAGAAATTCACAACTGCCAGACTATGGTTGGTCTTGACGTTGCTTGCATTGGTCACCTGGTACATTTACGCCCAGGATGATCTGTCCAGGGTCCACAAGATCCTCTGCCACCATGGTGACACTAGCACCTGTGTCCCTAAATGCCAAAGCCTGTTTGCCATTTATTACAGGCTGCTGTTTGTATTTGCCCAGATTACTGGGACTCACTAGGAAGGACATATTAAGGTCTCCCTCACAAATCAGCATTGCCTGAGTGGGCACTCTGACTAGGTCAGAGTCCACTTCAGAACCCAGGGTCAACCCTACTACACCCTTATTCTGTGTACCACCTCCACCAGTAGTTGAACTAGGGGGAACAGTTGCCTTAGGGGCAGGAGTGGTGGTGGTTTGGTCTTTGGACTTGTTACAGTCAGAAGTCCAGTGCCGTTTCTGTTTACAGAATTTGCACCAGGGCTTCTTTTATAGCTGCACAGTGACTTAGGTAGTCCCAGCGCCAGGATGCCCGTTGGGTGACAGCTGCGCTATATAAATGCAACTTACATTACATTACATTTTGGCCTTTTCCCTTGTTGGATTGTGACTCCCCACCAGATGCAGATTTTTGGGGCCCTTGTGAAGACTTCTGGTCTTTTGACTTATCCCCACCTTTCTCAGAGCCCTTAGGATCTTGCTTCTTGGTGTCACCCCCTTGGTTCTGGGGTTTCTGCCTCACCCTGGTTCTGACCCACTTGTCTGCCTTCTTTCCCAATTCTTGGGGAGAGGTCAGATCCGAATCCACCAGGTACTGATGCAACAACTGGTTCTGGCAATTATTAAGGATTTGTTCTCTCATCATCAGATTATACAATCCCTTGAAATCAGTAACCCTACTGCCAACCAGCCAACCCTCCAGAGCCTTGGTTGCACAATCAACAAAGTCAGTCCAGTCCTGAGTCTGTTCCTTCTGGGTGTCTCTGAACTTTAACCTGTACTGTTCAGTGGTTAAGCCAAACCCATCTATCAGTGCACTCTTCAGGACTTCATAATCATCAGCATCCTCTTCTCTAACAGTGAGGAGCTTGTCTCTACCTTTATCTGAAAAGGAGAGCCACAAGATTGCTGCCCACTGCTTCTGGGGGACCTGCTGTACTCTAGAGGCCCTCTCCATAGCAGTTATCCACTTGTGGATATCATCCCCACTCTGGTAGGGAGGAACAACCTTGCTCAGGTTCCTATGGTCTGGGATAGATTCCCTGCCTCTAGGGACACTGTTGCTGCCACCAAGGGGTTCTAACCCCTCTCGTCGAGAAGCTCTCTGGATCTCCAGGGCTTCTCTATCCAGTGCCAACTGCTTGGTTCTGAGGGCAACTCTTGCTTCCTCATACTGCAGCAGTTTGCACATTCTTTCAGAGGAGGTCTCTCTTATGGGAAAGTATGAGTTCCTCTGGTGGACAAATTCTCTGCCAGAGTGATAAGAGTGCTCAGATTCCCTGGAAGGGGACCTATGCCTCTCATCCACTCTGTCAGTTCTCTTAGGGAGAATTCCTCTGTCCTTTTCAGGCCCCTTGAGGCCTGGCCCTTCAATCACAGAGTCCAGGTCATTCGGATTTTCATCGTCTGACCCAGATACTGTAATTGACCCACCCACTGATTCAGACCCATTAGCTCCTAGAGCCAATCTAAGATCATCTGCTGGCAGCAGATCTATCAGGTGCAGGGTTGAGGGACTCTGTCCTAGCCTCAGGTGTCTTTCAACACACATGGCTCTCAAGTCAGAGAAAGCCATGTCCTTATACTGAGGCTGAGTGGATCCACTGGTTCCACCCTTTAAGGACATTCTAGTGTTGTGCAGTGTTGTACTACCTACACTAGTTTGTGGCCTACTGATACTAGCTTGAGCTGTAGAAAAGGTGTGCTATCCCTTGGCACACAGCTCTAAGTTCAGTAGAACTTATCGATACTAAGCTTGACTTTATATGTACCTTAAGTACCTATAGTGGTTTTCAGTTAGTAATTCAAATAGAGATTTTCTGGTAAAACAATAGCAAGCTGGAATCCCACACGCTGCCCACCAATGTGAGAAGTTGGCCTGGTATATGCTGTTCACTAATTAAAGTGGACACCTTGCACCAGAACAATTCGACTCTTATGGTAGATAGGTTTAAGACAACCTTTATAGAAAGCTATCCTAGTGGTAGCTGTGGAGAGCAGCCTTCAGGCTAAGTCTTGAAGGAATGTAAAGCAGCTTGTTTTACCACACAATCTCTTGAATCACCAAATGAAAAGACACCACACAGGTATATATATCAAATATATATGTATTTATTAATAAACACTCTCTACTAATCTCTTTATGAGATTAGAGGTCAGGAACATATGTACAAGTCAAATATTATCAGAATAAGTTTGGCACAATTGAAGATTACAATCTTAGTTTGCTAGACCTAGGTCTAGGTCATCTAGAATCGAGGGACCCCCAAAAACCACCCCAGGTAGTTGTAGGAGACCCACAGGGGACGGACGCGGTGACCTGGCACCGATGCGAATCCTGTACGAGTCTATGCACTCAGTCGCGATTGAGATATCAATGTTAAAGGTCCCTTGCGTGTTCGAGGCGAACACACCGATCGGTCCTTGTACGAGTCGAAGGACGCGGTTACAGATGGAATTGCAAGGGAGTTGGACGCGGTGTGTCTAACACAGACGCGAACCTTGTACGAGTCAGTGCGATAGTCGCACTTGGAAAGTTAGAGTTTTAGGACACTTCGAGGGAAGCTACAAGCAAGTCACTTACAGGGCAAGTAGTTCTAGGGCCCACACCCACAAGAGCACCGTAGTGCTGAAGTTACCTCACCCAGGGGAGACGGGTGCATAGGTGTTCTTTGGTGTCGGGTCGCGGCGTCGTTTTCAATGGGAGCCAGTGAAGACGTGCTGCTTGCGGTGACAGGAGAAGTGTCCGGAGGAATCCAAGCCTGGATTCAGAAGATGGAAGACCTGAAAGCAGAGGGGACAGTGTTCAAAGTCACTTGGCAGTGACTCGGGGCAAGGAAGATGGATGCCCACCGTCGTCGCAAGATTCAGGTCGTTCGCAGTTGCCTTGACTCTTCAGCCACGAGGTCCAGGAGGCGTCGATGATGACCAGGAGCTGGATTCGGCGTGTCCCTTGATGTCTGCAGCTTACTGCGGTATCGGCAACTCGATCGGAGCCAACAAGCCTTGGTAACAGCAAGTCTTGGGGAAAGTGTGAAGTGACAATGGCGCAGACCAGCAAGGTCTGTGGAACTCACCCAGCGAGGGTAAGTCAGGGAAGGCCTGGAGCAACCAGAGGAGCCCTTTGGTTTCTTCAGGAAGTCTTCTGGGGACCCACAAGCCAGCTGGCAAGGGATTGTGAAGACGCCTTGGGAGGATTCACTCACAGGGGCCCACGGTCACTTGGGATGTGGTAGGCCTCTGATCTTAGGAGGGATTCCTGCTGGAGGCTGGGACCACACGTGGTCCAAAGCACAAGTTTGTGGAACGTTATGAAGGTGTTGCACTCGACAATAGTGCACAGTACTCAGGGGTCGCGGTTCCTCATTACTCTTGGGGTCCACTGGCCTCAGCTTCGCTGGGGACTCACGATGGCCTTTGAGAAGTCAGGAAATCCACTTCTTGGGCTTCAGGGACTTCGGACTCCGGCGGCAGCGGCGTAGTTTGTGACCGTCGTTTGTAGTTTTTGGTGCTTGCCAAGCAGGGGAGTCACTCCTTGACTCCAAGGGAGATTCTTCAGTCTTCCAAAGGTAGTGGAACGTCGAAGGTCCGGGATTCTTCTTCAGAGCATCATCCAGGGAAATCTGAGGTGCTATGCACAGGTTCCCCCTCTTATACTAAAAGAAGGGGAGGGACTAGCTCTATGACCCTACCTATGGGAGGGTCAGGGGAGTGGGTGGCTACACCCACTTCCCTTTGTCCAGTTTTGCACCAGAGCAGGGACAGGTAGCCCCTGAGCCGGTTTGAACTGGCATATGCACAGAGGAGCCTTCTGCTCCCCCAGTGCAGGACTTCAAAGCACTCTAAGAGTGCACCCACCCAGCCCCAATACACTAAACCCTGTCTGGGAGGTGGTCACACCCCCTTGGGACAGGATATCTATTGTTGGACTTCCTCCACTGCGAGTGTTGGTCATCAGCAGAAGGGCAGCCCAGTGTCTGTGACTGGTGGCATCCATTTTGTGATGCCAGGGCTCTTCAGGATTCTACCGCGTTTCCACAGTAGGTACATGTCTATCCCTCTAGAAGGGTGGAATGCTACCCCCGCCGCCAGGACTGGCGGGGGGGTAGTATTCCAAGGTGTTCGACACCAAACACGACATGTTTCGATGCAGCCATCCCAAAGTTAGCATTTTACCGCGAGGATATAATGCACTTAAAAGTATATGGTTTAACCGCATCCACAAACAGCTCCAGAGAATGGACTCTGAGAGCTGCAGAGGGGCCCTGCTCAGGCAGAGGCACCCCCTCACATAGAAGCCAAGCACCCTGCCCTCAGGATTGATAGGGCCTGCCTTAGGGGTGACTGATAGGGTTACATGTGTGTGTAGGAGAGATATAGGGAACCTATATCTCTGTGAGTGGTGCTAGCACTTCCTCACTCAGGCTGCAGTAGCAGGCCTGTGGTGTCAGATTTAGTCTGCTTCCCAGGGGTGGCATAATACATGCTGCAGCCCCTGGTAGGCCTATGAAGTACCTATGCCTTTGGTACCTAAGGTACCATATACTAGGGACTCATAAGGTACCACAGTATCCAATCACTAGTGCACCTAGAGTGCACTCCAAATCGTTTAGAGAGACCAGAGAGGCTGGGGCCCTGATTAGCAGGGTCCCAGCCAGACTATAGCCAGAAACCAGTGTAAACATCAGAAAAAAAGTGGGGGCAACATAAGAGGCAGATCCTACTCTCCTACACTGCCCATTGCTGATCTTTATTCTGCCTCTTTATGCTATTTTCTGACCTCTATTCTGAAATTCTTTCTGTTCGTTGCTGACTTTTATTCTGCCTCTTTCTTCTCGTTTCTGAACTTTATTCTGCCTCTTTCTGCTCATTTCTCAACTTCATTTTGCCTCTTTCTGCTCGTTTCTGGCCTTTATTCTGCCTCTTTCTGCTCGTTTCACACCTTTATTTTGCGTTTTGCTGCTCGTTTTTTACCTTTATTTTGTCGATTTCTGTTCGTTGCTAACCTTTATTCTGCCTTTTTCTGCTCGTGTCTCACTTTTATTTTGCCTCTTTCTGCTAGTTTTTTAACCTTTATTTTGCCTTTTTCTGCTCCTTGCCGACCTTTATTCTGCATCTCTCTGCTCGTTTCTGACCTTTATTCTGCCTCTTTCGGCTCATTTCCCACCATTAGTTTGCCTCTGTCTGCTCAGTTCTGACCTTTATCTTGCTCCTTTCTGCTCATTTCTGATCTTTACTTTGCCTCTGTCTGCTCTTTTCTGGTCTCTATTTTGCCTCTTTCTGCTCGTCTCTGGTTTCTAGTTTGCCTCTTTCTTCTCATTTCTGACCTTTAATTTGCCTCTTACTGCTCATTTCTGACCTTCTTTCTTCCTTTTTCTGCTAGTTTCTGATCTCTATTTTGCTTCTTTGTGCATGTGCCTGGTCTCTATTTTGCCTCTTTCTCCTCGTTTCCGACCTTTAGTTTCCCTCTTTCTGCTTGTCCCTGACCTTTATTTTTTTCCCTTTCTGCTCGTTTCTGATCCTTATTTTGCCTCTGTCTGCTCTTTTCTGACCTTACTTTAGCCTCTTTCTGCTCGTTTCTGATCTCTATTTTGCATCTTTCTGTTCGATCCTGGGTGTCCATTTTTCCTCTTTCGCTTGTTTCTGATTATTATTTTGCCTCTTTCTGCTCGTTTCTGATCTCTATTTTTGCCTCATACTGCTCGTTTGACATCCCTATTTTGCTCTTTCTGCTCATTTCTGCTCATTATTTTTCCTCTTACTGCTTGTTTCTGACCTTTATTTTGCCTCCTTCTCCTCGCTTCTGTTCTCTATTTTGCCTATTTCTGTTCGTTTCTGGTTTCTGATTTTTCCTCTTTTTGCTCATTTCGCACTTTATTTAGCCACTTTCTGCTTATTTCTCACCTTTATTTTGCCCCTTTCTGCTAGTTTTTTACCTTTATTTTTCCTCTTTCTTCACTTTGCTCGTCTTTATTCTTCATCTTTCTGCTAGTTTCTGACCTTTATTCTGCCTCTTTCTGCTTGTCTCTACCCTTTATTTTGCCTCTTTTAACTAATTGCTGACCTTTAATCTGCCTCTTTCAGCTACTTTCTGACTGGTATTCTGCTTGTTTTGCTTGTTTCTGATCTTTATTCTGCCTCTTACTGCTCGTTTCCCATCTTTATTTTGCCTCTTTTTGCTCATTTCTGACCTTTATTCTGCCTCATTCTGTTCCTTTCATACCTTTATTTTACTTCTTTCCGATCCTTTCTGACCTTTATTTTGCCTCTTACTTTTAGTTTCTCACTTTTATTTTGCCTCTTTCTGCTCGTTGCTGACCTCATTCTGCTGCTTTCTGATTCTGAGCGTCATTTTTCCTTATACTGCTATTTTCTCACCTTTTTTTGCCTCTTTCTGCTCGTTGCTAACCTTTATTCTGCCTTTTTTCCGCTTGTGTCTCAATTTTATATTGCCTCTTTCTGCTCGTTTTTCACCTTTATTTTGCCTCTTTCATCTCCTTGCTGACCTTTATTCTGCATCTGCCTGCTCGTTTCTGACCGTTATTCTGCCTCTTTTTGCTCATTTCACACCTTTATTTTGCCTCTTTCTGATCGGTTCTGACCTTTATCTTGTCCTTTCTGCTCATTTCTGAGCTTTATTTTGCCTCTTCCTGCTCCTTTCTGGTCTCTATGTTGCTCTATCTGTTCGTCTCTGGTTTCTAGTTTGCCTCTTTCTGCTAGTTTCTGACCTTCTTTTTTCCTGTTTCTCCTCGTTTCTGATCTCTATTTTGCTTCTTTGTGCATGTTCATGGTCTCTATTTTGCCTCTTTCTCTTCGTTTCTGATCTTTATATTCCCTCTTTCTGTAAATTCCTGATCTTTATTTTTTCCTCTTTCTACTCATTTCTGATCTCTATTTTGCCCCTTTCTGCTCTTTTCTGACCGTTGTTTGCCTCTTTCTGCTTGTTTATGATCTCGATTTCCATCTTTCTGTTCGTTCCTTGTCTCCATATTCCCTCTTTCTCCTTGTTTCTGACAATTATTTTGCCTCTTTCTGATCTCTATTTTTGCCTCTTTGTGCTCGTTTATCATCCCAATTTTGCCCTTTCTTTTCATTTCTGGTTGTTATTTTTCCATTTACTGCTTGTTTCCGACCTTTATTTTCCCTCTTTCTGCTCGTTTCTAGTTTCTAATTTTTCCTCTTTCTCCTAGTTTCTGACATTTATTTTTCCTCTTTTTGCACGTTTCTGATCTTTGTTTTTTCTCTTTCTGGCGTTTTTGACCTTCCTTTTCCCTCTTTCTGCTTGTTTCTTATCTCTATTTTGCTCTTTCTGCTTTTTCCGACCTTCACATTGCCTTTTCCTGCTCGTTTCTCACTTGTATTTTGCCTCTTTCTGCTCGTTTCTCACCTTTATTTTACCTCTTACTGTTCATTTCTCACCTTTATTTTGCCTCTTTCTGCTTGTTTCTGACCCGTATCCTGCCTCTTTATGCTTGTTTCACACCTTTATTTAGCCACTTTCTGCTTATTTCTGACCTTTATATTGCCCCTTTCTCCTAATGTTTTAACTTTATTTTGCCTCCTTCTGCATCTTGCTCACCTTTATTCTTCCTCTTTCTGCTCGTGTCTGACCTTTATTCTGCCTCTTTCTGCTTGTCTCTCACCTTTATTTTGCCTCTTTTTACTAATTGCTGACCTTTAATCTGCCTCTTTCTGCTAGTTTCTGACTGGTGTTCTGCTTGTTTCTGACCTTTATTCTGCCTCTTTCTGCTTGTTTCTCATCTTTATTTTTCCTCTTTCTGCTCCTTTCTGACCTTTATTCTGCCTCATTATGCTCGTTTCACACCTTTATTTTGCCTTTTGCTGCCCATTTCTCACCTTTATTTTACTTCTTTCTGATCATTTCTGACCTTTATTTTGCCTCTTCCTGTTAGTTTTTTACCTTTATTTTGCCTATTTCAGCTCATTGGTGACCTTCATTCTGAGGCTTTTAGATAGTTTCTGAGCGTTATTTTGCCTTTTCCTGCTAATTTCTCACCTTTATTTTGCCACTTTCTGCTCATTGCTAACCTCTATTCTGCCTTTTTTCTGCTTGTGTCTCACTTTTATTTTTCCTCTTTCTGCTCATTTTTTACCTTTATTTTGCCTCTTTCTGCTCCTTACTGACCCTTATTCTGCATCTCTCTGCTCGTTTCTGACCTTTATTTAGCCTCTTTCTGCTCATTTCTCACCTTAATTTTGCCTCTTTCTGCTCGGTTCTGATCTTTAACTTCCTTCTTTCTGCTAATTTCTGAGCTTTATTTTGCCTCTCTCTGCTCCTTTCTGGTGTCTATGCTGCTCTTTCTGCTCGTCTCTGGTTTTTAGTTTGCCTCTTTCTGCTCGTTTCTGACCTTTATTTTGCCTCTTTCTCCTCGTTTCTTTTTAAAAAAAAAATGTTTTCTATTAAGTTATAGTTTCAAAAGAACATAACAGGTTAAAACTTAACCATACGATATGGCAGAGGACACATTTTTCCCTGTTTCTGCTCTTTTCTGATCTCTATTGTTCTTTTTGCGCATGTTCCTGGTCTCTATTTTGCCTCTTTCTCCTCGTATCCAACCTTTGTATTCCCTCTTTCTGTTCATTCCTGACCCATTTTATTTCTCTTTCTACTCATTAATGATCTCTATTTTGCCTCTTTCTGCTTGTTTCTGATCTTAATTTTGTATCTTTCTGTTCGCTCCTGGTCTCCATTTTTCCTCTTTCTCCTTGTTTCTGACCTATATTTTGCCTCCTTCTGCCCATTACTGATCTCTATTTCTCCTCTTTCTGCTTGTTTCTGAGGATTATTTTGCCTCTTTCTGTTCGTTTCTGATCTCTATTTTTGCCTCTCTGTGCTCGTTTATCATCACTACTTTGCTCTTTCTGCTAATTTCTGCTCGTTATTATTCCTCTTACTGCTCGTTTCTGACCTTTATTTTCCATCATTCTGCTCGTCTCTGGTTTCTAACTTTCCTCTTTCTGCTAGTTTCTGACATTTATTTTTCATCTTTCTGCGCGTTTCTCATCTTTGTTTCTCTCTTTCTGCTCTTTTTTGACCTTCATTTTGCCTCTTTCTTCTTGTTTCTGATCTCTATTTTCCCTATTTCTGCTCGTTTCTGATCTCTATTTTGCTCTTTCTGCTCGTTTCTGACCTTCACATTGCCTTTCGCTGCTCGTTTCTTACTTTTATTCTGCCTCTTTCTGCTCGTTTCTCCCCTTTATTTTACTTCTTTATGTTCATTTCTCACCTTTGTTTTGACTCTTTCTGCTTGTTTCTGACCCGTATTGTGCCTCTTTATGCTCGTTTCACACCTTTATTTAGCCACATTCTGCTTATTTCTGACCTTTATAATGCCCCTTCCTGCTAATTTTATTACTTTATTTTGCCTCCTTCTGCACCTTGCTCACCTTTATTCTTCCTCTTTCTGCTCGTTTATGACCTTTATTCTGCCTCTTTCTGCTTGTCTCTCACCTTATTTTGCCTCTTTCTACTAATTGCTGACCTTTAATCTGCCTCTTTCTTCTTGGTTCTGACTGGTATTCTGCTTGTTTCTGACTTCTATTCTGCCTCTTTCTGCTCCTGTCTCACTTTTACTCTGCCACTTTCTGCTCGTTTCTGACCTTTATTCTCCCTCTTTCTGCTCGGTTCTGACCTTTATCTTGTTCCTTTCTGATTGCTTCTAAGCTTTATTTTGCTTCTTCCTGCTCATTTCTGATCTCTATTTTGGCTATTTCTGCTAATTTCTGAGCTTTATTTTGCCTCTTTCTGCTCCTTTCTGGTCTTTATTTTTCCTCTTTCTGCTCATCTCTGGTTTTTAGTTTGCCTCTTTCTGCTCGTTTCTGACCTTTATTTTGCCCCTTTCTGCTTGTTTCTGACCATCTTGTTCCCTCTTTATGCTCGTTTCTGATCTCTATTTTGCTGCTTTCTGCTTCTTCCTGATCTCAATTTTGCCTCTTTCTCCTTGTTTCTGACCTTTGTTTTGCCTCTGTCTGCTCGTTTCTGATCTCTATTTTTGACTCTTTGTGCTTGTTTACCATCCCTATTTTGCTCTTTCTGCTCATTTCTGATAGTTATTTTTCCTCTTATTCATCATTTCTGTCCTTTATTTTGCCTCTTTCTGCTCGCTTCTGATCTCTATTTTGCCTCTTTCTGTTTGTTTCTGTTTTCTTATTTTTAGCCTTTTTGCTCGCTTCTAACCTTTATTTTTCATCTTTCTGCGCGTTTCTGATCTCAGTCTTTCCTGTTTCTGCTCATTTCTAACCTTTATTTTGCCTCTTGTGCTCGTTTATCATCCCTATTTTGCTCTTTCTGCTTGTTATTTTTCCTCTTACTGCTCAATTCTGACCTTTATTTTGCCTCTTTCTACTCATTTCTGATCTCCATTTTGTCTCTTTCTGCTCGTTTCTGGTTTCTAATTTTTACTCTTTTTGCTAATTTCTGACATTTAATTTTCTTCTTTCTGTGTGTTTCTGATCTTTGTTTTTTCTCTTTCTGCTAGTATTTTACCTTAATTTTGCCTCTTTCTACTCGTTTCTGATCTCTATTTTGCCTCTTTCTACTCGTTTCTGATCTCTATTTTGCCTATTGCTGCTCGTTTCTGATCTCTATTTTGCTTTTTCTGCTCGTTTCCGACCTTGACATTGCCTTTTGCTCCTAGTTTCTCACTTTTATTTTGCCTCTTTCTGATCGTCTCTCACCTTTATTTGACCTCTTTCTGTTCATTTCTCACCTTTATTTTGCCTCATTCTGCTTGTTTCTGACCTGTATCTTGCCTCTTCATGCTCATTTCACACCTTTATTTAGCCATTTTCTGCTTATATCTGACCTTTATATTACCCCTTTCTGCTAATTTTTTAACTTTATTGTGAGAAGTTGGCCTGGTATATGCTGTTCACAAATTAAAGTGGACACCTTGCACCAGGGCAAATCGACTCTTATGGTAGATAGGTTTAAGACAACCTTTTAAAGAAAGCTATCCTAGTGGTAGCTGTGGAGAGCAGCCTTCAGGCTAAGTCTCGGAGGAATGTAAAGCAGCTTGTTTTACCATATAATCTCTTGAATCACCAAATGAAAAGACACCACACAGGTATATATATCAAATATATATGTATTTATTTCTAAATAACTCTCTACTAATCTCTTTATGAGATTAGAAGACAAACATATGCACAAATCAACGTTTCACAATAAGTTAAGCACAAAATATGGCTGGGGCCCTAGGGGCGTACCAGACCATATACTAAGTAAGAGACTTAGAAACAACGACTTGCAGGGAGACAAGGCCTAGGGCCTTCAGAAGTGCTGGGGCCTCACAAAACCACCCAAGGCAGGTAAGTAAAGGACCCACGGGGGACGCGTGCAGTGTGGATACACAGGCGCGGATCGCCGTTAACTTCAATGGGGCAAGTCGCGGTTGGAAATAAAGAGTTTTAGGATACTTCGGGAGAACCTACAAGCAAGTCACTTACAGGGTAAGTAGTTCTAGGGCCCACACCCACAGGAGCACCGTAGTGCTGGAGTTACCTCACCCAGGGAAGCCAGGTGCACAGGTGTCCTTTGGTGTCGGGTCGCGGCGTCGTTTTCAATGGCGAACAAAGAAGACTTCCTGCTTGCGGGAGCTGAAGAAGTGTCCGGTGGAATCCAAGCCTGGATTCTGAAGAAGGATGACCTGAAAGCAGAGGGGACAGTGTTCAAAGTCACTTGGCAGTGACCCGGGGCAAGGAAGATGGATGCCCACCGTCGTCGGTTGATTCAGGTCGGTTGCGGGTGCCTTGACTCTTCAGCCACGTGGTCCAGGAGGTGTCGACGACGACCAGGAGCTGGATTCGGTGGGTACCTCGACGTCTGCAGCTGACTGCGGTGTCGGCAACTCGATTAGAGCCAACAAGCCTTGGCAGCAGCAAGTCTCGGGGAGATGAAGAAAAGTCGATGGCGCAGACCAGCAAGGTCTGAGGGACTCACCCAGCGAGGGTAAGTCAGGGCAGGCCTGGATCAACCAGGAGAGCTCTTTGGTTTCTTTAAGAAGTCTTCTGTGGACCCACAAGCCGGCGGGCAAGGGATCGCAAAGACACCTCGGGCGGAATCACTCAACAGGGGCCCACGGTCACTCGGGACGGTGTAGGCCTCTGATCGTCGGAGGGATTCCTGCTGGAGGTCGGGACCACACGTGGTCCAAAGCACAAGTTCGTAGAACGTTGGGAAGGGGTTGCACTCGACAATAGTGTACGGTACCCAGGGGTCGCGGTTCCTCATTACTTGTGGGGTCCACTTGCCTCAGCTTCGCTGGGGACTCACGATGGCCTGGGAGAGGTCAGGAAATCCACTTCTTGGGCTGCAGGGACTTCGGACTCCGGCGGGAGCAGCGTAGTTTGCGACCGTCGTTGTCGTTTTTGGTGCCTGCCAAGCAGGGGAGTCACTCCTTGACTCCAAGGGAGATTCTTCTGTCTTCCAAAGGTAGTGGAACGTCGAAGGGCCAGGATTCTTCTGTAGAGCGTCGTCCAGGGGTTATCTGCTTTGCAATGGCAAGGTTCCCCCTCTTATACTAAAAAGAGGGGATGGACTAGCTCTATGACCCCACCTATGGGAGGGTCAAGGGAGGGGTGGCTACACCCACTTCCCTTTGTCCAGTTTCGCGCCAGAGCAGGGGCAGGTAGCCCCTGAGCTGGTTTGAACTGGCATATGCACAGAGGAGCCTTCTGCTCCCCAGTGCAGGACTTCAAAGCACTCTAAGAGTGCACCCACCCAGCCCCAATACACTAAACCCTGTCTGGGAGGTGGTTACACCTCCCTGTGACAGGATGCCTATTGTTGGGCTTCCTCCACTGCGAGTTTCGGTCATCAGCAGGAGGGCAGCCCAGTGTCTGTGACTGGTGGCATCCATTTTGTGATGCCAGGGCTCTTTAGGATTCTACCGCGTTTCCACAGCAGGTACATGTCTTATCCCTCTAGAAGGGTGGAATGCTACCCCCGCCGCCAAGATTGGCGGGGGGTAGTATTCCAAGATGTTTGACACCAAACACGACATGTTTTGATGCAGCCATTCCAAAGTTAGCATTTACCGCGAGGATATAATGCACTTAAATAGTATATGGTTTAACCGCATCCACAAACAGCACCAGAGAATAGACTCTGAGAGCTGCAGAGGGGCCCTGCTCAGGCAGAGGCACCCCCTCACATAGAAGCCAAGCACCCTGCCCTCAGGATTGATAGGGCCTGCCTTAGGGGTGACTGATAGGTTTATATGTGTGTGCAGGAGAGATATAGGAAACCTATATCTCAGTGAGGGGTGCTAGCACCACCTCACCCAGGCTGCAGTAGCAGGCCTGTGGTGTCAGATTTAGACTGCTTCCCAGGGGTGGCATAACATATGCTGCAGCCCCTGGGAGGCCTGTGAAGTACCTATGCCCTTGGCACCTAAGGTACCATATACTAGGGACTCATAAGGCACCACAGTATCCAATCACTAGTGCACCTAGAGTGCACTCCATGTCGCTTAGAGAGAACAGAGAGGCTGGGGCCCTGATTGGCAGGGACCCAGCCAGACTATAGCCAGAAACCAGTGCTAACATCAGAAAAAAAGTGGGGGCAACATAAGAGGCAGATCCTACTCTCCTACACAACCCCCCCAAACGTAGGGACACTAAACTAACCTTGACCAGTTGAGTCTTCGTGTTCAAAGTGGAAATACCTTGAGAGTCCATCTGCATTGGCATGTTGGGTCCCAGGCCTATGTTCCACTGTATAGTCCATCCCCTGTAGGGAAATGGACCACCTCAAAAGTTTTGGGTTTTCACCTTTCATCTGCTTTAGCCATAGGAGGGGCTTGTGGTCAGTCTGAACTATGAAGTGAGTACCAAACAAGTATGGCCTCAGCTTCTTCAGGGCCCATACCACAGCAAAGGCCTCCTCTCTATAGCTGACCAACGTTTCTCTCTAGGGGTCAGCCTTCTGCTAATAAAAGCTACTGGCTGGTCTTGACCTTCATCATTCAGTTGAGACAGTACAGCTCCCACACCCAGCTCAGAAGCATCTGTTTGGACAATGAACTTTTTGGTGTAGTCTGGACTCTGTAAGATGGGGGCAGTGCACATGGCCTGCTTTAGGTCTTCAAATGCCTTTTGACAGCTAGCTGTCCACTGAACCTTTTTGGCATTTTCTTAGAGGTAAGATCATTCAAGGGGGTCACTATAGATCCATATCCCTTGACAAACCTCCTATAGTACCCAGTCAGGCCTAAGAAGGCTCTCACCTGTGTCTGGGTGGTTGGAGCAACCCATTCCATTATGGTTTGGATTTTGCTCTGCAAAGGCTGAACCTGGCCTCCACCTACAAGGTGGCCCAGGTACACAACCTGACTCTGCCCTATCTGGCACTTGGTGGCCTTGATAGTGAGGCCTGCTTTCTGCAGGGCCTCCAAAACATTTCTGAGGTGGACCAGGTGATCCTGCCAGGAGGAACTAAAGACAGCAATATCATCTAGATAAGCTGAGCAATAAGTTTCCATCCCTGCCAGAACTTTATTCACCAACCTCTGAAAAGTGGCAGGTGCATTTTTCAATCCAAAGGGCATCACCACAAAGTGGTAGTGCCCACCAGGGGTCGAAAATGCTGTTTTGACTTTTGCATCATCAGCTAATCTGATTTGCCAGTAGCCAGCTGTTAGGTCAAATGTGCTTAGATACTTGGCTGAGGCCAAAGTATCAATCAGCTCATCTGCCCTTGGTATGGGATAGGCATCAGTCCTAGTGACTGCATTGAGGCCTCTGTAGTCTACACAAAACCTCATTTCTTTCTTACCACCCTGGGTATGAGGCTTGGGTACCAGGACTACTGGGCTAGCCCAAGGGCTATCTGAAGGCTCAATCACGCCTAACTCCAACATTTTCTGGACTTCAGTCCTGATACAGTCCCTGACATGGTCAGGTTGCCTGTAGATTTTATTCTTGACAGGCAGACTGTCCCCAGTGTCCACCTCATGGGTGCACCAGGTAGTCTGACTAGGGGTCAGGCTAAACATATGTCTAAACTGTTGCAGAACTTGTCTGCACTCAGTTTGCTGATGGTCAGTGAGGCTGCTTGCCAAAGCAACACCATCTACTGACCCATCATCAGGGTTCTGAGAGAGCAGGTCAGGGAGAGGGTCACTCTCCTCCTCCTGGTCCTCATCAGTTGCCATGAGCAAGCCCATGTCAGCCCTGTCAACATATGGCTTTAATCTGTTGACATGAAGCACCCTTAGGGGGCTCCTGGGAGTTCCAAGATTCACCAGATAGGTGACTTCTCCCTTCTGTTCAACTATTGTATGGGGGCCACTCCACTTGTCCTGGAGGGCTGCTGGGGCCACAGGCTCCAACACCCACACTTTCTGTCCTGGCTGGTATACAGTCAGCACAGCCTTTGGTCATGCCAAGCTTTTTGCAATTCGTGGCTGGCCTCCAGGTTTTTGGTTGCCTTTTTCATGTACTCTGCCATCCGGGAGCGGAGACCAAGTACATAGTCCATCACATCTTGTTTGGGGGCTTGAGAGGTAACTCCCAGCCCTCTTTACCAAACATAGTGGACCTCTCACAGGATGCCCAAACAGAAGCTCAAATGGGCTGTAACCAACCCCCTTCTGTGGAACCTCTCTGTAGGCAAACAACAGGCAAGGAAGAAGAAGGTCCCATTTCCGCCTAAGCTTCTCTGCGAGTCCTTTAATCATTCCTTTCAAGGTTTTGTTGAAGCGTTCAACTAAACCATTGCATTGTGGGTGATAGGGGATGGTGAACTTATAAGTTACACCACACTCCTTCCACATTGCTTTCAGATATCCTGACATGAAGTTGGTACCTCTGTCAGAAATGACCTCCTTTGGAAAACCCACTCTGGAGAAAACTCCAATGAGGGCTCTTGCCACCACAGGTGCTGTGGTGGTCCTCAGGGAATTGCCTCTGGGTACCTGGTGGCATGATCCACTACCACCAGGATAAATCTGTGCCCAGATGCAGTCTGAGGGTCAAGGGGACCAACAATGTCAATCCCTACCCTTTCAAAGGGTACCCCCACCACAGGTAGTGGTATCAGGGGGCCTTTGTTGTGCCACCTGCCTTACCACTGGCTTGGCAAGTGACACAGGAGCGACAAAACTCCTTTGTGTCCTCTGACATATGTGGCCAATGAAAATGTGGAACAAGCCTGTCCCAGGTCTTGTTTTGGCCCAAGTGACCTGCTAAAGGGATATCATGTGCTAAGGTCAAGAGGAACCCCTAAACTTCTGAGGTATTACCAACCTCCTGGTGGCTCCAGGGGCTGGGTCTCTACCCTCAGAATATAGGAGTTCCTCATCCCAATAAACTTTATGGGACCCACTAGCACTCCCAGCAGCCTCAGCAGCAGCCTGCTGTCTGAGGGGTTCAAGAGAGGGGCAGCACTGTTGCTCCTTACTCAGATCTTCCCTGGAAGGGCCCCTGCCCCCAAGAACTCAACCTGGTCAGGTTCAAGTCCCTCTGGGGCAGTTCCTTCTTCAGGTTCTGCTTCACCTCCCTCTGGAAGTGAATCTTTGATCTGAGACAGAGGGAAGGCACTGCCTTAACCCTACTGCTCCTCCTCTTGGGAAGCATCTGGTCCATTGTTCCAGGATCCAGAGCTGGTTCAGTGTCATGCATTCTCGCTTGTGACCTGGTCACAGCAAATACCTCTGCAGGGATGCCCAACATCTCAGCATGAGTCCATAACTCTACTTCAGACCAGGCTGAAGTCTCTAGATCATTGCCCAACAGACATTCTACAGGGAGGTCTGCACTGACTACAACCTTCTTAGAGGCCAGTTACCCCTCCCCAGGAGAAATTCACAACTGCCAGACTATGGTTGGTCTGGACATTGCTTGCATTGGTCACCTGGTACATTTCACCCAGGATGATCTGTCCAGGGTCCACTAGGTCCTCTGCCACCATGGTGACACTAGCACCTGTGTCCCTAAATGCCAAAGCCTGTTTGCCATTTATCAAAGGCTGCTGTTTGTACTTGCCCAGATTACTGGGGCTTACTAGGAAGGACATATCAATGTTTCCCTCACAAATCAGCATTGCCTGAGTGGTCACTCTGACTAGGTCAGAATCCACTTCAGAACCCAGGGTCAACCCTACTACACCCTTATTCTGCATACCACCTCCACCAGTAGCTGAGCTAGGGGGCACAGTTGCCTTAGGGGCAGGAGTGGTGGTGGTTTGGTCTTTGGACTTGGTACAATCAGAAGTCCAGTGCCCTTTCTGTTTACAGAATTTGCACCAGGGCTTCTTTTGGCCTTTTCCCTTGTTGGACTGTGACTCCCCACCAGATGCAGATTTTTGGGGCCCTTGTGAAGACTTCTGGTCTTTTGACTTATCCCCACCTTTCTCAGAGCCTTTAGGATCTTGCTTCTTAGTGTCACCCCCTTGGTTCTGGGTTTTCTGCCTCACCCTGGTTCTGACCCATTTGTCTGCCTTCTTTCCCAATTCTTGGGGAGAGGTCAGATCAGAGTCCACCAGGTACTGATGCAACAACTGGTTCTGGCAATTATTTAGGATCTGTTCTCTCATCATCAGATTATACAATCCCTTGAAATCAGTAACCCTACTGCCAACCAGCCAACCCTCTAGAGCCTTGGTTGCACAATCAACAAAGTCAGTCCAGTCCTGAGTCTGTGCCTTCTGGGTATCTCTGAACTTCAACCTGTACTGCTCAGTGGTTAAGCCAAACCCATCTATCAGTGCACTCTTCAGGACCTCATAATCATCAGCATCCTCCTCTCTAACAGTGAGGAGCTTGTCTCTTCCTTTATCTGAAAAGGAGAGCCACAAGATTGCTGCCCACTGCTTTTGGGGGACCTGCTGTACTCTACAGGCCCTCTCCATAGCAGTTATCCACTTGTGGATATCATCCCCACTCTGGTAGGGAGGAACAACCTTGCTCAGGTTCCTATGGTCAGGAATATATTCTCTGCCTCTAGGGACACTGTTGCTGCCACCAGGGGGTTCTAACCCCTCTTTTCTAGAAGCTCTCTGGATCTCCAGGGCTTCCTATCCAGTGCCAACTGCTTGGTTCTGAGGGCCACTCTGGCTTCCTCATACTGGAGCAGTTTGCACCTTCTCTCAGAGGAGGTCTCTCTTAAGGAAAAGTATGAGCTCCTCTGCTGGACAAATTCTCTGCCAGAGTGATAAGAGTGGTCAGATTCCCTGGAAGGGGATCTGTGCCTCTCCTCCTCTCTGTCAGTTCTCTTAGGGAGAATTCCTCTGTCCTTTTCAGGCCCCTTGGAGCCTGGCCCTTCAATCACAGAGTCTTGGTCATTCTGATTTTCATCATCTGACCCAGATACTATGACTGACCCACCCACTGATTCAAACCCTTTAGCTCCTAGAGCCAATCTAAGGTCATCTGCTGTTAGCAGATCTATCAGGTGCAGGGTTGAGGGACTCTGTCCTAGCCTCAGGTGTCTGTCAACACACATGGCTCTCAAGTCAGAGAAAGCCATGTCCTTATACTGAGGCTGAGTGGATCCACTGGGTCCACCCTTTAAGGACATTCTAGTGTTGTGCAGTGTTGTACTACCTACACTAGTTTGTGGCCTACTGATCCTAGCTTGAGCTGTGGAAAGGGTGTGCTATCCCTTGGCACACAGCTCTAAGTTCAGTAGAACTTATTGATACTAAGCTTGACTTTATATGTACCTTGAGTACCTATAATGGTTTTCAGTTAGTAATTCAAATAGAGATTTTCTGGTAAAACAATGGCAAGCTGGAATCCCACACGCTGCCCACCAATGTGAGAAGTTGGCCTGGTATATGCTGTTCACTAATTAAAGTGGACACCTTGCACCAGGGCAAATCGACTCTTATGGTAGATAGGTTTAAGACAACCTTTTAAAGAAAGCTATCCTAGTGGTAGCTGTGGAGAGCAGCCTTCAGGCTAAGTCTCGGAGGAATGTAAAGCAGCTTGTTTTACCATATAATCTCTTGAATCACCAAATGAAAAGACACCACACAGGTATATATATCAAATATATATGTATTTATTTCTAAATAACTCTCTACTAATCTCTTTATGAGATTAGAAGACAAACATATGCACAAATCAACGTTTCACAATAAGTTAAGCACAAAATATGGCTGGGGCCCTAGGGGCGTACCAGACCATATACTAAGTAAGAGACTTAGAAACAACGACTTGCAGGGAGACAAGGCCTAGGGCCTTCAGAAGTGCTGGGGCCTCACAAAACCACCCAAGGCAGGTAAGTAAAGGACCCACGGGGACGCGTGCAGTGTGGATACACAGGCGCGGATCGCCGTTAACTTCAATGGGGCAAGTCGCGGTTGGAAATAAAGAGTTTTAGGATACTTCGGGAGAACCTACAAGCAAGTCACTTACAGGGTAAGTAGTTCTAGGGCCCACACCCACAGGAGCACCGTAGTGCTGGAGTTACCTCACCCAGGGAAGCCGGGTGCACAGGTGTCCTTTGGTGTCGGGTCGCGGCGTCGTTTTCAATGGCGAACAAAGAAGACTTGCTGCTTGCGGGAGCTGAAGAAGTGTCCGGTGGAATCCAAGCCTGGATTCTGAAGAAGGATGACCTGAAAGCAGAGGGGACAGTGTTCAAAGTCACTTGGCAGTGACCCGGGGCAAGGAAGATGGATGGCCACCGTCGTCGGTTGATTCAGGTCGGTTGTGGGTGCCTTGACCCTTCAGCCACGTGGTCCAGGAGGTGTCGACGATAACCAGGAGCTGGATTCGGTGGGTCCCTCAACGTCTGCAGCTGACTGCGGTGTCGGCAACTCGATTAGACCCAACAAGCCTTGGCAGCAGCAAGTCTTGGGGAGATGAAGAAAAGTCGATGGCGCAGACCAGCAAGGTCTGAGGGACTCACCCAGCGAGGGTAAGTCAGGGCTGGCCTGGAGCAACCAGGGGAGCCCTTTGGTTTCTTTAAGAAATCTTCTGGGGACCCACAAACCGGCGGGCAAGGGATCGCAAAGACACCTCGGGCGGAATCACTCAACAGGGGCCCACGGTTACTCGGGACAGTGTAGGCCTCTGATCTTCGGAGGGATTCCTGCTGGAGGTCGGGACCACACGTGGTCCAAAGCACAAGTTCGTAGAACGTTGTGAAGGGGTTGCACTTGACAATAGTGCACGGTACCCAGGGGTCGCGGTTCCTCGTTACTCGTGGGGTCCACTTGCCTCAGCTTCGCTGGGGACTCACAATGGCCTGGGAGAGGTCAGGAAATCCACTTCTTGGGCTGCAGGGACTTCGGACTCCGGCGGGAGCGGCGTAGTTTGCGACCGTCGTTGTCGTTTTTGGTGCCTGCCAAGCAGGGGAGTCACTCCTTGACTCCAAGGGAGATTCTTCTGTCTTCCAAAGGTAGTGGAACGTCGAAGGGCCAGGATTCTTCTGTAGAGCGTCGTCCAGGGGTTATCTGCTTTGCAATGGCAAGGTTCCCCCTCTTATACTAAAAAGAGGGGATGGACTAGCTCTATGACCCCACCTATGGGAGGGTCAAGGGAGGGGGTGGCTACACCCACTTCCCTTTGTCCAGTTTCGCGCCAGAGCAGGGGCAGGTAGCCCCTGAGCTGGTTTGAACTGGCATATGCACAGAGGAGCCTTCTGCTCCCCCAGTGCAGGACTTCAAAGCACTCTAAGAGTGCACCCACCCAGCCCCAATACACTAAACCCTGTCTGGGAGGTGGTTACACCTCCCTGTGACAGGATGCCTATTGTTGGGCTTCCTCCACTGCGAGTTTCGGTCATCAGCAGGAGGGCAGCCCAGTGTCTGTGACTGGTGGCATCCATTTTGTGATGCCAGGGCTCTTTAGGATTCTACCGCGTTTCCACAGCAGCTACATGTCTTATCCCTCTAGAAGGGTGGAATGCTACCCCCGCCGCCAAGATTGGCGGGGGGTAGTATTCCAAGATGTTTGACACCAAACACGACATGTTTTGATGCAGCCATTCCAAAGTTAGCATTTACCGCGAGGATATAATGCACTTAAATAGTATATGGTTTAACCGCATCCACAAACAGCACCAGAGAATAGACTCTGAGAGCTGCAGAGGGGCCCTGCTCAGGCAGAGGCACCCCTCACATAGAAGCCAAGCACCCTGCCCTCAGGATTGATAGGGCCTGCCTTAGGGGTGACTGATAGGTTTATATGTGTGTGCAGGAGAGATATAGGAAACCTATATCTCAGTGAGGGGTGCTAGCACCACCTCACCCAGGCTGCAGTAGCAGGCCTGTGGTGTCAGATTTAGACTGCTTCCCAGGGGTGGCATAACATATGCTGCAGCCCCTGGGAGGCCTGTGAAGTACCTATGCCCTTGGCACCTAAGGTACCATATACTAGGGACTCATAAGGCACCACAGTATCCAATCACTAGTGCACCTAGAGTGCACTCCATGTCGTTTAGAGAGAACAGAGAGGCTGGGGCCCTGATTGGCAGGGACCCAGCCAGACTATAGCCAGAAACCAGTGCTAACATCAGAAAAAAAGTGGGGGCAACATAAGAGGCAGATCCTACTCTCCTACATTTATTTTGTCTCATTCTGCACCTTGCTCACCTTTATTCTTCCTCTTTCTGCTTGTTTATGTACTGTATTCTGCCTCTTTCTGCTTGTCTCTCGCCTTTATTTTGCCTCTTTCTACTAATTGCTGACCTTTAATCTGCCTCTTTCTTCTAGTTTCTGACTGGTATTCTGCTTGTTTCTGCTTGTTTCTGACCTCTAGTCTGCCTCTTTCTGCTTGTGTCTCACTTTTACTCTGCCACTTTCTGCTAGTTTCTGACCTTTATTCTCCCTCTTTCTGCTTGGTTCTGCTCTTTATCTTGCTCCTTTCTGCTTGCTTCTGAGCTTTATTTTGCTTCTTTCTGCTAATTTCTGATCTCTATTTTGCCTATTGCTGCTCATTTCTGAGCTTTATTTTGCCACTTTCTGCTCCTTTCTGGTCTTTACTTTGCCTCTTCCTGCTCATCTCTGGTCTCTAGTTTGCCTCTTTCTGCTCATTTCTGCTTTCTAATTTTTCCTCTTTCTGCTCGCTTCTGACCTTTATTTTTCCTCTTTCTGCTCATTTCTGATCTCAATTAGTCCTTTTTTCTACTCTTTTCTAACCTTCATTTTGCCTCTATCTGCTCGTTTCTGATATCTATTTTTCTCTTTCTGGTAGTTTCTAACGATTATTTTGCCTCTTTCTGCACATTTCTGATCTCTACTTTTGCCTATTTGTGCTTGCTTATCATCCCTATTTTAATGTTTCTGCTCATTTCTGCTCATTATTTTTCCTGTTATTGCTCGTTTTTGACATTTTTTTTGCCTCTTTCTACTCGTTTCTGATCTCTATTTTGCCTCTTTCTTCTCATTTCTGGTTTCTAATTTTTCCTCTTTCTGCTAGTTTCTGACATTTATTTTTCCTATTTCTGCACGTTTCTGATCTTTGTTTTTTCTCTTTCTGCTCTTTCCTACCTTCATTTTGCCTCTTTCTGCTAGTTTCTGACCTTTATTTTTCCCCTTTCCTCAAGTTTCTGACCTTCTTTTTCCTTGTTTCTGATCATTTCTGATCTTTATTTTTCCTCTTTGTGCATGTTCCTGGTCTCTATTTTGCCTCTTTCTCCTCGTTTCCGACCTTTGTATTCCCTCTTTCTGTTCATTCCTGACCCATTTTTTTCTCTTTCTAGTCATTCATGATCTCTATTTTGCCTCTTTCTGCTTGTTTCTGATCTCTATTTTGTATCTTTCTGTTCATTCCTGGTCTCCATTTTGCCTCTTTCCCCTCGTTTCTGACCTATATTGTGCTTCCTTCTGCCAGTTACTGATCTCTATTTTTCCTCTTTCTGCTTGTTTCTGGCGATCATTTTTCCTCTTATTGCTCGTTTCTGACATTTATTTTGTTTCTTTCTGCTTGTTTCTGGTTTCTAATTTTTGCTCTTTCTGCTTGTTTCTGATCTCTATTTTGCCTAGTTCTGCTCGTTTCTGATCTCTATTTTACCTATTGCTGCTCGTTCCTGATCTCTATATTGCTTTTTCTGCTCGTTTCTGACCTTCACATTGCCTTTTGCTGCTAGTTTCTCACTTTTATTTTGCCTCTTTCTGATCGTTTCTCACTTGTATTTTGCCTCTTTCTGCTCGTTTCTCACCTTTATTTTATCTCTTTCTGTTAATTTCTCACCTTTATTTTGCCTCTTTCTGCTTGTTTCTGACCCGTATCCTGCCTCTTTATGCTCGTTTCACACCTTTACTTAGCCACTTTCTGCTTATTTCTGACCTTTATATTGCCCCTTTCTCCTAATGTTTTAACTTTATTTTGCCTCCTTCTGCACCTTGCTCACCTTTATTCTTCCTCTTTCTGCTTGTCTCTCACCTTTATTTTGCCTCTTTTTACTAATTGCTGACCTTTAATCTGCCTCTTTCTGCTAGTTTCTGACTGGTGTTCTGCTTGTTTCTGACCTTTATTCTGCCTCTTTCTGCTTGTTTCTCATCTTTATTTTTCCTCTTTCTGCTCCTTTCTGACCTTTATTCTGCCTCATTATGCTCGTTTCACACCTTTATTTTGCCTTTTGCTGCCCATTTCTCACCTTTATTTTACTTCTTTCTGATCATTTCTGACCTTTATTTTGCCTCTTCCTGTTAGTTTTTTACCTTTATTTCGCCTATTTCAGCTCATTGGTGACCTTGATTCTGAGGCTTTTAGATAGTTTCTGAGCGTTATTTTGCCTTTTCCTGCTAATTTCTCACCTTTATTTTGCCACTTTCTGCTCGTTGCTAACCTCTATTCTGCCTTTTTTCTGCTTGTGTCTCACTTTTATTTTGCCTCTTTCTGCTCATTTTTTACCTTTATTTTGCCTCTTTCTGCTCCTTACTGACCCTTATTCTGCATCTCTCTGCTCGTTTCTGACCTTTATTTAGCCTCTTTCTGCTCATTTCTCACCTTAATTTTGCCTCTTTCTGCTCGGTTCTGACCTTTAACTTCCTTCTTTCTGCTAATTTCTGAGCTTTATTTTGCCTCTCTCTGCTCCTTTCTGGTGTCTATGCTGCTCTTTCTGCTCGTCTCTGGTTTCTAGTTTGCCTCTTTCTGCTCGTTTCTGACCTTTATTTTGCCTCTTTCTCCTCGTTTCTTTTTAAAAAAAAAATGTTTTCTATTAAGTTATAGTTTCAAAAGAACATAACAGGTTAAAACTTAACCATACGATATGGCAGAGGACACATTTTTCCCTGTTTCTGCTCTTTTCTGATCTCTATTGTTCTTTTTTGCGCATGTTCCTGGTCTCTATTTTGCCTCTTTCTCCTCGTATCCAACCTTTGTATTCCCTCTTTCTGTTCATTCCTGACTCATTTTATTTCTCTTTCTACTCATTAATGATCTCTATTTTGCCTCTTTCTGCTTGTTTCTGATCTTAATTTTGTATCTTTCTGTTCGTTCCTGGTCTCTATTTTTCCTCTTTCTCCTAGTTTCTGACCTATATTTTGCCTCCTTCTGCCCATTACTGATCTCTATTTCTCCTCTTTCTGCTTGTTTCTGAGGATTATTTTGCCTCTTTCTGTTCGTTTCTGATCTCTATTTTTGCCTCTCTGTGCTCGTTTATCATCACTACTTTGCTCTTTCTGCTAATTTCTGCTCGTTATTATTCCTCTTACTGCTCGTTTCTGACCTTTATTTTCCATCATTCTGCTCGTCTCTGGTTTCTAACTTTCCTCTTTCTGCTAGTTTCTGACATTTATTTTTCATCTTTCTGCGCGTTTCTCATCTTTGTTTCTCTCTTTCTGCTCTTTTTGACCTTCATTTTGCCTCTTTCTTCTTGTTTCTGATCTCTATTTTCCCTATTTCTGCTCGTTTCTGATCTCTATTTTGCTCTTTCTGCTCGTTTCTGACCTTCACATTGCCTTTCGCTGCTCGTTTCTTACTTTTATTCTGCCTCTTTCTGCTCGTTTCTCCCCTTTATTTTACTTCTTTCTGTTCATTTCTCACCTTTGTTTTGACTCTTTCTGCTTGTTTCTGACCGGTATTGTGCCTCTTTATGCTCGTTTCACACCTTTATTTAGCCACATTCTGCTTATTTCTGACCTTTATAATGCCCCTTCCTGCTAATTTTATTACTTTATTTTGCCTCCTTCTGCACCTTGCTCACCTTTATTCTTCCTCTTTCTGCTCGTTTATGACCTTTATTCTGCCTCTTTCTGCTTGTCTCTCACCTTATTTTGCCTCTTTCTACTAATTGCTGACCTTTAATCTGCCTCTTTCTTCTGGGTTCTGACTGGTATTCTGCTTGTTTCTGACTTCTATTCTGCCTCTTTCTGCTCCTGTCTCACTTTTACTCTGCCACTTTCTGCTCGTTTCTGACCTTTATTCTCCCTCTTTCTGCTCGGTTCTGACTGTGAGAAGTTGGCCTGGTATATGCTGTTCACTAATTAAAGTGGAAACCTTGCACCAGGGCAAATCGACTCTTATGGTAGATAGGTTTAAGACAACCTTTTAAAGAAAGCTATCCTAGTGGTAGCTGTGGAGAGCAGCCTTCAGGCTAAGTCTCGGAGGAATGTAAAGCAGCTTGTTTTACCATATAATCTCTTGAATCACCAAATGAAAAGACACCACACAGGTATATATATCAAATATATATGTATTTATTTCTAAATAACTCTCTACTAATCTCTTTATGAGATTAGAAGACAAACATATGCACAAATCAACGTTTCACAATAAGTTAAGCACAAAATATGGCTGGGGCCCTAGGGGCGTACCAGACCATATACTAAGTAAGAGACTTAGGGACAACGACTTGCAGGGAGACAAGGCCTAGGGCCTTCAGAAGTGCAGGGGCCTCACGAAACCACCCAAGGCAGGTAAGTAAAGGACCCACGGGGGACGCGTGCAGTGTGGATACACAGGCGCGGATCGCCGTTAACTTCAATGGGGCAAGTCGCGGTTGGAAATAAAGAGTTTTAGGATACTTCGGGAGAACCTACAAGCAAGTCACTTACAGGGTAAGTAGTTCTAGGGCCCACACCCACAGGAGCACCGTAGTGCTGGAGTTACCTCACCCAGGGAAGCCGGGTGCATAGGTGTCCTTTGGTGTCGGGTCGCGGCGTCGTTTTCAATGGCGAACAAAGAAGACTTGCTGCTTGCGGGAGCTGAAGAAGTGTCCGGTGGAATCCAAGCCTGGATTCTGAAGAAGGATGACCTGAAAGCAGAGGGGACAGTGTTCAAAGTCACTTGGCAGTGACCCGGGGCAAGGAAGATGGATGCCCACCGTCGTCGGTTGATTCAGGTCGGTTGTGGGTGCCTTGACTCTTCAGCCACGTGGTCCAGGAGGTGTCGACGACAACCAGGAGCTGGATTTGGTGGGTCCCTCGACGTCTGCAGCTGACTGCGGTGTCGGCAACTCGATTGGAGCCAACAAGCCTTGGCAGCAGCAAGTCTCGGGGAGATGAAGAAAAGTCGATGGCGCAGACCAGCAAGGTCTGAGGGACTCACCCAGCGAAGGTAAGTCAGGGCAGGCCTGGAGCAACCAGAGGAGCCCTTTGGTTTCTTTAAGAAGTCTTCTGGGGACCCACAAGCCGGCGGGCAAGGGATCGCGAATACACCTCGGGCGGAATCACTCAACAGGGGCCCACGGTCACTTGGGATGGTGTAGGCCTCTGATCTTCAGAAGGATTCCTGCTGGAGGTCGGGACCACACGTCGTCCAAAGCACAAGTTCGTAGAATGTTGTGAAGGGGTTGTACTTGACAATAGTGCACGGTACCCAGGGGTCGCGGTTCCTCATTACTCGTGGGGTCCACTTGCCTCAGCTTCGCTGGGGACTCACGATGGCCTGGGAGAGGTCAGGAAATCCACTTCTTGGGCTGCAGGGACTTCGGACTCCGGCGGGAGCGGCGTAGTTTGCGACCGTCGTTGTCGTTTTTGGTGCCTGCCAAGCAGGGGAGTCACTCCTTGACTCCAAGGGAGATTCTTCTGTCTTCCAAAGGTAGTGGAACGTCGAAGGGCCAGGATTCTTCTGTAGAGCGTCGTCCAGGGGTTATCTGCTTTGCAATGGCAAGGTTCCCCCTCTTATACTAAAAAGAGGGGATGGACTAGCTCTATGACCCCACCTATGGGAGGGTCAAGGGAGGGGTGGCTACACCCACTTCCCTTTGTCCAGTTTCGCGCCAGAGCAGGGGCAGGTAGCCCCTGAGCTGGTTTGAACTGGCATATGCACAGAGGAGCCTTCTGCTCCCCCAGTGCAGGACTTCAAAGCACTCTAAGAGTGCACCCACCCAGCCCCAATACACTAAACCCTGTCTGGAAGGTGGTTACACCTCCCTGTGACAGGATGCCTATTGTTGGGCTTCCTCCACTGCGAGTTTCGGTCATCAGCAGGAGGGCAGCCCAGTGTCTGTGACTGGTGGCATCCATTTTGTGATGCCAGGGCTCTTTAGGATTCTACCGCGTTTCCACAGCAGGTACATGTCTTATCCCTCTAGAAGGGTGGAATGCTACCCCCGCCGCCAAGATTGGCGGGGGGTAGTATTCCAAGATGTTTGACACCAAACACGACATGTTTTGATGCAGCCATTCCAAAGTTAGCATTTACCGCGAGGATATAATGCACTTAAGACTATATGGTTTAACCGCATCCACAAACAGCACCAGAGAATAGACTCTGAGAGCTGCAGAGGGGCCCTGCTCAGGCAGAGGCACCCCCTCACATAGAAGCCAAGCACCCTGCCCTCAGGATTGATAGGGCCTGCCTTAGGGGTGACTGATAGGTTTATATGTGTGTGCAAGAGAGATATAGGAAACCTATATCTCAGTGAGGGGTGCTAGCACCACCTCACCCAGGCTGCAGTAGCAGGCCTGTGGTGTCAGATTTAGACTGCTTCCCAGGGGTGGCATAACACATGCTGCAGTCCCTGGTAGGCCTGTGAAGTACCTATGCCCTTGGCACCTAAGGTACCATATACTAGGGACTCATAAGGCACCACAGTATCCAATCACTAGTGCACCTAGAGTGCACTCCATGTCGTTTAGAGAGAACAGAGAGGCTGGGGCCCTGATTGGCAGGGACCCAGCCAGACTATAGCCAGAAACCAGTGCTAACATCAGAAAAAAGTGGGGGCAACATAAGAGGCAGATCCTACTCTCCTACACAACCCCCCAAACGTAGGGACACTAAACTAACCTTGACCAGTTGAGTCTTCGTGTTCAAAGTGGAAATACCTTGAGAGTCCATCTGCATTGGCATGTTGGGTCCCAGGCCTATGTTCCACTGTATAGTCCATCCCCTGTAGGGAAATGGACCACCTCAAAAGTTTTGGGTTTTCACCTTTCATCTGCTTTAGCCATAGGAGGGGCTTGTGGTCAGTCTGAACTATGAAGTGAGTACCAAACAAGTATGGCCTCAGCTTCTTCAGGGCCCATACCACAGCAAAGGCCTCCCTCTCTATAGCTGACCAACGTTTCTCTCTAGGGGTCAGCCTTCTGCTAATAAAAGCTACTGGCTGGTCTTGACCTTCATCATTCAGTTGAGACAGTACAGCTCCCACACCCAGCTCAGAAGCATCTGTTTGGACAATGAACTTTTTGGTGTAGTCTGGACTCTGTAAGATGGGGGCAGTGCACATGGCCTGCTTTAGGTCTTCAAATGCCTTTTGACAGCTAGCTGTCCACTGAACCTTTTTTGGCATTTTCTTAGAGGTAAGATCATTCAAGGGGGTCACTATAGATCCATATCCCTTGACAAACCTCCTATAGTACCCAGTCAGGCCTAAGAAGGCTCTCACCTGTGTCTGGGTGGTTGGAGCAACCCATTCCATTATGGTTTGGATTTTGCTCTGTAAAGGCTGAACCTGGCCTCCACCTACAAGGTGGCCCAGGTACACAACCTGACTCTGCCCTATCTGGCACTTGGTGGCCTTGATAGTGAGGCCTGCTTTCTGCAGGGCCTCCAAAACATTTCTGAGGTGGACCAGGTGATCCTGCCAGGAGGAACTAAAGACAGCAATATCATCTAGATAAGCTGAGCAATAAGTTTCCATCCCTGCCAGAACTTTATTCACCAACCTCTGAAAAGTGGCAGGTGCATTTTTCAATCCAAAGGGCATCACCACAAAGTGGTAGTGCCCACCCGGGGTCGAAAATGCTGTTTTGGCTTTTGCATCATCAGCTAATCTGATTTGCCAGTAGCCAGCTGTTAGGTCAAATGTGCTTAGATACTTGGCTGAGGCCAAAGTATCAATCAGCTCATCTGCCCTTGGTATGGGATAGGCATCAGTCCTAGTGACTGCATTGAGGCCTCTGTAGTCTACACAAAACCTCATTTCTTTCTTACCACCCTGGGTATGAGGTTTGGGTACCAGGACTACTGGGCTAGCCCAAGGGCTATCTGAAGGCTCAATCACGCCTAACTCCAACATTTTCTGGACTTCAGTCCTGATACAGTCCCTGACATGGTCAGGTTGCCTGTAGATTTTATTCTTGACAGGCAGACTGTCCCCAGTGTCCACCTCATGGGTGCACCAGGTAGTCTGACTAGGGGTCAGGCTAAACATATGTCTAAACTGTTGCAGAACTTGTCTGCACTCAGTTTGCTGATGGTCAGTGAGGCTGCTTGCCAAAGCAACACCATCTACTGACCCATCATCAGGGTTCTGAGAGAGCAGGTCAGGGAGAGGGTCACTCTCCTCCTCCTGGTCCTCATCAGTTGCCATGAGCAAGCCCATGTCAGCCCTGTCAACATATGGCTTTAATCTGTTGACATGAAGCACCCTTAGGGGGCTCCTGGGAGTTCCAAGATTCACCAGATAGGTGACTTCTCCCTTCTGTTCAACTATTGTATGGGGGCCACTCCACTTGTCCTGGAGGGCTGCTGGGGCCACAGGCTCCAACACCCACACTTTCTGTCCTGGCTGGTATACAGTCAGCACAGCCTTTGGTCATGCCAAGCTTTTTGTAATTCTTGGCTGGCCTCCAGGTTTTTGGTTGCCTTTTTCATGTACTCTGCCATCCGGGAGCGGAGACCAAGTACATAGTCCATCACATCTTGTTTGGGGGCTTGAGAGGTAACTCCCAGCCCTCTTTTACCAAACATAGTGGACCTCTCACAGGATGCCCAAACAGAAGCTCAAATGGGCTGTAACCAACCCCTTCTGTGGAACCTCTCTGTATGCAAACAACAGGCAAGGAAGAAGAAGGTCCCATTTCCGCCTAAGCTTCTCTGGGAGTCCTTTAATCATTCCTTTCAAGGTTTTGTTGAAGCGTTCAACTAAACCATTGCATTGTGGGTGATAGGGGTGGTGAACTTATAAGTTACACCACACTCCTTCCACATTGCTTTCAGATATCCTGACATGAAGTTGGTACCTCTGTCAGAAATGACCTCCTTTGGGAAACCCACTCTGGAGAAAACTCCAATGAGGGCTCTTGCCACCACAGGTGCTGTGGTGGTCCTCAGGGAATTGCCTCTGGGTACCTGGTGGCATGATCCACTACCACCAGGATAAATCTGTGCCCAGATGCAGTCTGAGGGTCAAGGGGACCAACAATGTCAATCCCTACCCTTTCAAAGGGTACCCCCACCACAGGTAGTGGTATCAGGGGGCCTTTGTTGTGCCACCTGCCTTACCACTGGCTTGGCAAGTGACACAGGAGCGACAATACTCCTTTGTGTCCTCTGACATATGTGGCCAATGAAAATGTGGAACAAGCCTGTCCCAGGTCTTGTTTTGGCCCAAGTGACCTGCTAAAGGGATATCATGTGCTAAGGTCAAGAGGAACCCCTAAACTTCTGAGGTATTACCAACCTCCTGGTGGCTCCAGGGGCTGGGTCTCTACCCTCAGAATATAGGAGTCCCTCATCCCAATAAACTTTATGGGACCCACTAGCACTCCCAGCAGCCTCAGCAGCAGCCTGCTGTCTGAGGGGTTCAAGAGAGGGGCAGCACTGTTGCTCCTTACTCAGATCTTCCCTAGAAGGGCCCCCTGCCCCCAAGAACTCAACCTGGTCAGGTTCAAGTCCCTCTGGGGCAGTTCCTTCTTCAGGTTCTGCTTCACCTCCCTCTGGAAGTGAATCCTTGATCTGAGACAGAGGGGAAGGCACTGCCTTAACCCTACTGCTCCTCCTCTTGGGAAGCATCTGGTCCATTGTTCCAGGATCCAGAGCTGGTTCAGTGTCATGCATTCTTGCTTGTGACCTGGTCACAGCAAATACCTCTGCAGGGATGCCCAACATCTCAGCATGAGTCCATAACTCTACTTCAGACCAGGCTGAAGTCTCTAGATCATTGCCCAACAGACATTCTACAGGGAGGTCTGCACTGACTACAACCTTCTTGAGGCCAGTTACCCCTCCCCAGGAGAAATTCACAACTGCCAGACTATGGTTGGTCTGGACATTGCTTGCATTGGTCACCTGGTACATTTCACCCAGGATGATCTGTCCAGGGTCCACTAGGTCCTCTGCCACCATGGTGACACTAGCACCTGTGTCCCTAAATGCCAAAGCCTGTTTGCCATTTATCAAAGGCTGCTGTTTGTACTTGCCCAGATTACTGGGGCTTACTAGGAAGGACATATCAATGTTTCCCTCACAAATCAGCATTGCCTGAGTGGTCACTCTGACTAGGTCAGAATCCACTTCAGAACCCAGGGTCAACCCTACTACACCCTTATTCTGCGTACCACCTCCACCAGTAGCTGAGCTAGGGGGCACAGTTGCCTTAGGGGCAGGAGTGGTGGTGGTTTGGTCTTTGGACTTGGTACAATCAGAAGTCCAGTGCCCTTTCTGTTTACAGAATTTGCACCAGGGCTTCTTTTGGCCTTTTCCCTTGTTGGACTGTGACTCCCCACCAGATGCAGATTTTTGGGGCCCTTGTGAAGACTTCTGGTCTTTTGACTTATCCCCACCTTTCTCAGAGCCTTTAGGATCTTGCTTCTTAGTGTCACCCCCTTGGTTCTGGGTTTTGTGCCTCACCCTGGTTCTGACCCATTTGTCTGCCTTCTTTCCCAATTCTTGGGGAGAGGTCAGATCAGAGTCCACCAGGTACTGATGCAACAACTGGTTCTGGCAATTATTTAGGATCTGTTCTCTCATCATCAGATTATACAATCCCTTGAAATCAGTAACCCTACTGCCAACCAGCCAACCCTCTAGAGCCTTGGTTGCACAATCAACAAAGTCAGTCCAGTCCTGAGTCTGTGCCTTCTGGGTATCTCTGAACTTCAACCTGTACTGCTCAGTGGTTAAGCCAAACCCATCTATCAGTGCACTCTTCAGGACCTCATAATCATCAGCATCCTCCTCTCTAACAGTGAGGAGCTTGTCTCTTCCTTTATCTGAAAAGGAGAGCCACAAGATTGCTGCCCACTGCTTTTGGGGGACCTGCTGTACTCTACAGGCCCTCTCCATAGCAGTTATCCACTTGTGGATATCATCCCCACTCTGGTAGGGAGGAACAACCTTGCTCAGGTTCCTATGGTCAGGAATATATTCTCTGCCTCTAGGGACACTGTTGCTGCCACCAGGGGGTTCTAACCCCTCTTTTCTAGAAGCTCTCTGGATCTCCAGGGCTTCCCTATCCAGTGCCAACTGCTTGGTTCTGAGGGCCACTCTGGCTTCCTCATACTGGAGCAGTTTGCACCTTCTCTCAGAGGAGGTCTCTCTTAAGGAAAAGTATGAGCTCCTCTGCTGGACAAATTCTCTGCCAGAGTGATAAGAGTGGTCAGATTCCCTGGAAGGGGATCTGTGCCTCTCCTCCTCTCTGTCAGTTCTCTTAGGGAGAATTCCTCTGTCCTTTTCAGGCCCCTTGGAGCCTGGCCCTTCAATCACAGAGTCTTGGTCATTCTGATTTTCATCATCTGACCCAGATACTATGACTGACCCACCCACTGATTCAAACCCTTTAGCTCCTAGAGCCAATCTAAGGTCATCTGCTGTTAGCAGATCTATCAGGTGCAGGGTTGAGGGACTCTGTCCTAGCCTCAGGTGTCTGTCAACACACATGGCTCTCAAGTCAGAGAAAGCCATGTCCTTATACTGAGGCTGAGTGGATCCACTGGGTCCACCCTTTAAGGACATTCTAGTGTTGTGCAGTGTTGTACTACCTACACTAGTTTGTGGCCTACTGATCCTAGCTTGAGCTGTGGAAAGGGTGTGCTATCCCTTGGCACACAGCTCTAAGTTCAGTAGAACTTATTGATACTAAGCTTGACTTTATATGTACCTTGAGTACCTATAATGGTTTTCAGTTAGTAATTCAAATAGAGATTTTCTGGTAAAACAATGGCAAGCTGGAATCCCACACGCTGCCCACCAATGTGAGAAGTTGGCCTGGTATATGCTGTTCACTAATTAAAGTGGACACCTTGCACCAGGGCAAATCGACTCTTATGGTAGATAGGTTTAAGACAACCTTTTAAAGAAAGCTATCCTAGTGGTAGCTGTGGAGAGCAGCCTTCAGGCTAAGTCTCGGAGGAATGTAAAGCAGCTTGTTTTACCATATAATCTCTTGAATCACCAAATGAAAAGACACCACACAGGTATATATATCAAATATATATGTATTTATTTCTAAATAACTCTCTACTAATCTCTTTATGAGATTAGAAGACAAACATATGCACAAATCAACGTTTCACAATAAGTTAAGCACAAAATATGGCTGGGGCCCTAGGGGCGTACCAGACCATATACTAAGTAAGAGACTTAGAAACAACGACTTGCAGGGAGACAAGGCCTAGGGCCTTCAGAAGTGCTGGGGCCTCACAAAACCACCCAAGGCAGGTAAGTAAAGGACCCACGGGGGACGCGTGCAGTGTGGATACACAGGCGCGGATCGCCGTTAACTTCAATGGGGCAAGTCGCGGTTGGAAATAAAGAGTTTTAGGATACTTCGGGAGAACCTACAAGCAAGTCACTTACAGGGTAAGTAGTTCTAGGGCCCACACCCACAGGAGCACCGTAGTGCTGGAGTTACCTCACCCAGGGAAGCCGGGTGCACAGGTGTCCTTTGGTGTCGGGTCGCGGCGTCGTTTTCAATGGCGAACAAAGAAGACTTGCTGCTTGCGGGAGCTGAAGAAGTGTCCGGTGGAATCCAAGCCTGGATTCTGAAGAAGGATGACCTGAAAGCAGAGGGGACAGTGTTCAAAGTCACTTGGCAGTGACCCGGGGCAAGGAAGATGGATGGCCACCGTCGTCGGTTGATTCAGGTCGGTTGCGGGTGCCTTGACCCTTCAGCCACGTGGTCCAGGAGGTGTCGATGATGAGCAGGAGCTGGATTCGGTGGGTCCCTCGACGTCTGCAGCTGACTGCGGTGTCGGCAACTCGATTAGAGCCAACAAGCCTTGGCAGCAGCAAGTCTCGGGGAGATGAAGAAAAGTCGATGGCGCAGACCAGCAAGGTCTGAGGGACTCACCCAGCAAGGGTAAGTCAGGGCAGGCCTGGAGCAACCAGGGGAGCCCTTTGGTTTCTTTAAGAAGTCTTCTGGGGACCCACAAGCCGGCGGGCAAGGGATTGCAAAGACACCTCGGGCGGAATCACTCAACAGGGGCCCACGGTCACTCGGGACGGTGTAGGCCTCTGATCTTCGGAGGAATTCCTGCTGGAGGTCGGGACCACACGTGGTCCAAAGCACAAGTTCGAAGAACGTTGTGAAGGGGTTGCACTTGACAATAGTGCATGGTACCCAGGGGTCGCGGTTCCTCGTTACTCGTGGGGTCCACTTGCCTCAGGTTCGCTGGGGACTCACGATGGCCTGGGAGAGGTCAGGAAATCCACTTCTTGGGCTGCAGGGACTTCGGACTCCGGCGGGAGCGGCGTAGTTTGCGACCGTCGTTGTCGTTTTTGGTGCCTGCCAAGCAGGGGAGTCACTCCTTGACTCCAAGGAGATTCTTCTGTCTTCCAAAGGTAGTGGAACGTCGAAGGGCCAGGATTCTTCTGTAGAGCGTCGTCCAGGGGTTATCTGCTTTGCAATGGCAAGGTTCCCCCTCTTATACTAAAAAGAGGGGATGGACTAGCTCTATGACCCCACCTATGGGAGGGTCAAGGGAGGGGGTGGCTACACCCACTTCCCTTTGTCCAGTTTCGCGCCAGAGCAGGGGCAGGTAGCCCCTGAGCTGGTTTGAACTGGCATATGCACAGAGGAGCCTTCTGCTCCCCCAGTGCAGGACTTCAAAGCACTCTAAGAGTGCACCCACCCAGCCCCAATACACTAAACCCTGTCTGGGAGGTGGTTACACCTCCCTGTGACAGGATGCCTATTGTTGGGCTTCCTCCACTGCGAGTTTCGGTCATCAGCAGGAGGGCAGCCCAGTGTCTGTGACTGGTGGCATCCATGTTGTGATGCCAGGGCTCTTTAGGATTCTACCGCGTTTCCACAGCAGCTACATGTCTTATCCCTCTAGAAGGGTGGAATGCTACCCCCGCCGCCAAGATTGGCGGGGGGGTAGTATTCCAAGATGTTTGACACCAAACACGACATGTTTTGATGCAGCCATTCCATAGTTAGCATTTACCGCGAGGATATAATGCACTTAAATAGTATATGGTTTAACCGCATCCACAAACAGCACCAGAGAATAGACTCTGAGAGCTGCAGAGGGGCCCTGCTCAGGCAGAGGCACCCCCTCACATAGAAGCCAAGCACCCTGCCCTCAGGATTGATAGGGCCTGCCTTAGGGGTGACTGATAGGTTTATATGTGTGTGCAGGAGAGATATAGGAAACCTATATCTCAGTGAGGGGTGCTAGCACCACCTCACCCAGGCTGCAGTAGCAGGCCTGTGGTGTCAGATTTAGACTGCTTCCCAGGGGTGGCATAACATATGCTGCAGCCCCTGGGAGGCCTGTGAAGTACCTATGCCCTTGGCACCTAAGGTACCATATACTAGGGACTCATAAGGCACCACAGTATCCAATCACTAGTGCACCTAGAGTGCACTCCATGTCGTTTAGAGAGAACAGAGAGGCTGGGGCCCTGATTGGCAGGGACCCAGCCAGACTATAGCCAGAAACCAGTGCTAACATCAGAAAAAAAGTGGGGGCAACATAAGAGGCAGATCCTACTCTCCTACACTGACCTTTATCTTGCTCCTTTCTGATTGCTTCTAAGCTTTATTTTGCTTCTTCCTGCTCATTTCTGATCTCTATTTTGGCTATTTCTGCTCATTTCTGAGCTTTATTTTGCCTCTTTCTGCTCCTTTCTGGTCTTTATTTTTCCTCTTTCTGCTCATCTCTGGTTTTTAGTTTGCCTCTTTCTGCTCGTTTCTGACCTTTATTTTGCCCCTTTCTGCTTGTTTCTGACCATCTTGTTCCCTCTTTATGCTCGTTTCTGATCTCTATTTTGCTGCTTTCTGCTTCTTCCTGATCTCAATTTTGCCTCTTTCTCCTTGTTTCTGACCTTTGTTTTGCCTCTTTCTGCTCGTTTCTGATCTCTATTTTTGACTCTTTGTGCTTGTTTACCATCCCTAATTTGCTCTTTCTGCTCATTTCTGATCGTTATTTTTCCTCTTACTCATCATTTCTGTCCTTTATTTTGCCTCTTTCTGCTCGCTTCTGATCTCTATTTTGCCTCTTTCTGTTTGTTTCTGTTTTCTTATTTTTAGCCTTTTTGCTCGCTTCTAACCTTTATTTTTCATCTTTCTGCGCGTTTCTGATCTCAGTCTTTCCTGTTTCTGCTCATTTCTAACCTTTATTTTGCCTCTTGTGCTCGTTTATCATCCCTATTTTGCTCTTTCTACTTGTTATTTTTCCTCTTACTGCTCAATTCTGACCTTTATTTTGCCTCTTTCTACTCATTTCTGATCTCCATTTTGTCTCTTTCTGCTCGTTTCTGGTTTCTAATTTTTACTCTTTTTGCTAATATCTGACATTTAATTTTCTTCTTTCTGTGTGTTTCTGATCTTTGTTTTTTCTCTTTCTGCTAGTATTTTACCTTAATTTTGCCTCTTTCTGCTTGTTTCTGATCTCTATTTTGCCTCTTTCTACTCGTTTCTGATCTCTATTTTGCCTATTGCTGCTCGTTTCTGATCTCTATTTTGCTTTTTCTGCTCGTTTCTGACCTTGACATTGCCTTTTGCTCCTAGTTTCTCACTTTTATTTTGCCTCTTTCTGATCGTCTCTCACCTTTATTTGACCTCTTTCTGTTCATTTCTCACCTTTATTTTGCCTCATTCTGCTTGTTTCTGACCTGTATCCTGCCTCTTCATGCTCATTTCACACCTTTATTTAGCCATTTTCTGCTTATATCTGACCTTTATATTACCCCTTTCTGCTAATTTTTTAACTTTATTTTGTCTCATTCTGCACCTTGCTCACCTTTATTCTTCCTCTTTCTGCTTGTTTATGTACTGTATTCTGCCTCTTTCTGCTTGTCTCTCGCCTTTATTTTGCCTCTTTCTACTAATTGCTGACCTTTAATCTGCCTCTTTCTTCTAGTTTCTGACTGGTATTCTGCTTGTTTCTGCTTGTTTCTGACCTCTAGTCTGCCTCTTTCTGCTTGTGTCTCACTTTTACTCTGCCACTTTCTGTAAGTTTCTGACCTTTATTCTCCCTCTTTCTGCTTGGTTCCGCTCTTTATCTTGCTCCTTTCTGCTTGCTTCTGAGCTTTATTTTGCTTCTTTCTGCTAATTTCTGATCTCTATTTTGCCTATTGCTGCTCATTTCTGAGCTTTATTTTGCCACTTTCTGCTCCTTTCTGGTCTTTACTTTGCCTCTTCCTGCTCATCTCTGGTCTCTAGTTTGCCTCTTTCTGCTCATTTCTGCTTTCTAATTTTTCCTCTTTCTGCTCGCTTCTGACCTTTATTTTTCCTCTTTCTGCTCATTCCTGATCTCAATTATTCCTTTTTCTGCTCGTTTCTAACCTTCATTTTGCCTCTATCTGCTCGTTTCTGATATCTATTTTTCTCTTTCTGGTAGTTTCTAACGATTATTTTGCCTCTTTCTGCACGTTTCTGATCTCTACTTTTGCCTCTTTGTGCTTGCTTATCATCCCTATTTTAATGTTTCTGCTCATTTCTGCTCATTATTTTTCCTGTTATTGCTCGTTTTTGACATTTTTTTGCCTCTTTCTACTCGTTTCTGATCTCTATTTTGCCTCTTTCTTCTCATTTCTGGTTTCTAATTTTTCCTCTTTCTGCTAGTTTCTGACATTTCTTTTTCCTATTTCTGCACGTTTCTGATCTTTGTTTTCTCTCTTTCTGCTCTTTCCTACCTTCATTTTGCCTCTTTCTGCTAGTTTCTGACCTTTATTTTTCCCCTTTCTCAAGTTTCTGACCTTCTTTTTCCTTGTTTCTGATCCTTTCTGATCTTTATTTTTCCTCTTTGTGCATGTTCCTGGTCTCTATTTTGCCTCTTTCTCCTCGTTTCCGACCTTTGTATTCCCTCTTTCTGTTCATTCCTGACCCATTTTTTTCTCTTTCTAGTCATTCATGATCTCTATTTTGCCTCTTTCTGCTTGTTTCTGATCTCTATTTTGTATCTTTCTGTTCATTCCTGGTCTCCATTTTGCCTCTTTCCCCTCGTTTCTGACCTATATTGTGCCTCCTTCTGCCAGTTACTGATCTCTATTTTTCCTCTTTCTGCTTGTTTCTGGCGATCATTTTTCCTCTTATTGCTCGTTTCTGACATTTATTTTGTTTCTTTCTGCTTGTTTCTGGTTTCTAATTTTTGCTCTTTCTGCTTGTTTCTGATCTCTATTTTGCCTAGTTCTGCTCGTTTCTGACCTCTATTTTACCTATTGCTGCTCGTTTCTGATCTCTATATGCTTTTTCTGCTCGTTTCTGACCTTCACATTGCCTTTTGCTGCTAGTTTCTCACTTTTATTTTGCCTCTTTCTGATCGTTTCTCACTTGTATTTTGCCTCTTTCTGCTCGTTTCTCACCTTTATTTTACCTCTTTCTGTTCATTTCTCACCTTTATTTTGCCTCTTTCTGCTTGTTTCTGACCCGTATCCTGCCTCTTTATGCTCGTTTCACACCTTTATTTAGCCACTTTCTGCTTATTTCTGACCTTTATATTGCCCCTTTCTCCTAATGTTTTAACTTTATTTTGCCTCCTTCTGCACCTTGCTCACCTTTATTCTTCCTCTTTCTGCTCGTGTCTGACCTTTATTCTGCCTCTTTCTGCTTGTCTCTCACCTTTATTTTGCCTCTTTTTACTAATTGCTGACCTTTAATCTGCCTCTTTCTGCTAGTTTCTGACTGGTGTTCTGCTTGTTTCTGACCTTTATTCTGCCTCTTTCTGCTTGTTTCTCATCTTTATTTTTCCTCTTTCTGCTCCTTTCTTACCTTTATTCTGCCTCATTATGCTCGTTTCACACCTTTATTTTGCCTTTTGCTGCCCATTTCTCACCTTTATTTTACTTCTTTCTGATCATTTCTGACCTTTATTTTGCCTCTTCCTGTTAGTTTTTTACCTTTATTTCGCCTCTTTCAGCTCATTGGTGACCTTCATTCTGAGGCTTTTAGATAGTTTCTGAGCGTTATTTTGCCTTTTCCTGCTAATTTCTCACCTTTATTTTGCCACTTTCTGCTCGTTGCTAACCTCTATTCTGCCTTTTTTCTGCTTGTGTCTCACTTTTATTTTGCCTCTTTCTGCTAATTTTTTACCTTTATTTTGCCTCTTTCTGCTCCTTACTGACCCTTATTCTGCATCTCTCTGCTCGTTTCTGACCTTTATTTAGCCTCTTTCTGCTCATTTCTCACCTTAATTTTGCCTCTTTCTGCTCGGTTCTGACCTTTAACTTCCTTCTTTCTGCTAATTTCTGAGCTTTTTTTGCCTCTCTCTGCTCCTTTCTGGTGTCTATGCTGCTCTTTCTGCTCGTCTCTGGTTTCTAGTTTGCCTCTTTCTGCTCGTTTCTGACCTTTATTTTGCCTCTTTCTCCTCGTTTCTTTTTTAAAAAAAAATGTTTTCTATTAAGTTATAGTTTCAAAAGAACATAACAGGTTAAAACTTAACCATACGATATGGCAGGGGACACATTTTTCCCTGTTTCTGCTCTTTTCTGATCTCTATTGTTCTTTTTGCGCATGTTCCTGGTCTCTATTTTGCCTCTTTCTCCTCGTATCCAACCTTTGTATTACCTCTTTCTGTTCATTCCTGACCCATTTTATTTCTCTTTCTACTCATTAATGATCTCTATTTTGCCTCTTTCTGCTTGTTTCTGATCTTAATTTTGTATCTTTCTGTTCGTTCCTGGTCTCCATTTTTCCTCTTTCTCCTCGTTTCTGACCTATATTTTGCCTCCTTCTGCCCATTACTGATCTTTATTTCTCCTCTTTCTGCTTGTTTCTGAGGATTATTTTGCCTCTTTCTGTTCGTTTCTGATCTCTATTTTTGCCTCTCTGTGCTCGTTTATCATCACTACTTTGCTCTTTCTGCTAATTTCTGCTCGTTATTATTCCTCTTACTGCTCGTTTCTGACCTTTATTTTCCATCATTCTGCTCGTCTCTGGTTTCTAACTTTCCTCTTTCTGCTAGTTTCTGACATTTATTTTTCATCTTTCTGCGCGTTTCTCATCTTTGTTTCTCTCTTTCTGCTCTTTTTGACCTTCATTTTGCCTCTTTCTTCTTGTTTCTGATCTCTATTTTCCCTATTTCTGCTAGTTTCTGATCTCTTTTTTGCTCTTTCTGCTCGTTTCTGACCTTCACATTGCCTTTCGCTGCTCGTTTCTTACTTTTATTCTGCCTCTTTCTGCTCGTTTCTCCCCTTTATTTTACTTCTTTCTGTTCATTTCTCACCTTTGTTTTGACTCTTTCTGCTTGTTTCTGACCCGTATTGTGCCTCTTTATGCTCGTTTCACACCTTATTTAGCCACATTCTGCTTATTTCTGACCTTTATAATGCCCCTTCCTGCTAATTTTATTACTTTATTTTGCCTCCTTCTGCACCTTGCTCACCTTTATTCTTCCTCTTTCTGCTCGTTTATGACCTTTATTCTGCCTCTTTCTGCTTGTCTCTCACCTTATTTTGCCTCTTTCTACTAATTGCTGACCTTTAATCTGCCTCTTTCTTCTGGGTTCTGACTGGTATTCTGCTTGTTTCTGACTTCTATTATACCTCTTTCTGCTCCTGTCTCACTTTTACTCTGCCACTTTCTGCTCGTTTCTGACCTTTATTCTCCCTCTTTCTGCTCGGTTCTGACCTTTATCTTGCTCCTTTCTGATTGCTTCTAAGCTTTATTTTGCTTCTTCCTGCTCATTTCTGATCTCTATTTTGGCTATTTCTGCTCATTTCTGAGCTTTATTTTGCCTCTTTCTGCTCCTTTCTGGTCTTTATTTTTCCTCTTTCTGCTCATCTCTGGTTTTTAGTTTGCCTCTTTCTGCTCGTTTCTGACCTTTATTTTGCCCCTATCTGCTTGTTTCTGACCATCTTGTTCCCTCTTTATGCTCGTTTCTGATCTCTATTTTGCTGCTTTCTGCTTCTTCCTGATCTCAATTTTGCCTCTTTCTCCTTGTTTCTGACCTTTGTTTTGCCTCTTTCTGCTCGTTTCTGATCTCTATTTTTGACTCTTTGTGCTTGTTTACCATCCCTATTTTGCTCTTTCTGCTCATTTCTGATCGTTATTTTTCCTCTTACTCATCATTTCTGTCCTTTATTTTGCCTCTTTCTGCTCGCTTCTGATCTCTATTTTGCCTCTTTCTGTTTGTTTCTGTTTTCTTATTTTTAGCCTTTTTGCTCGCTTCTAACCTTTATTTTTCATCTTTCTGCGCGTTTCTGATCTCAGTCTTTCCTGTTTCTGCTCATTTCTAACCTTTATTTTGCCTCTTGTGCTCGTTTATCATCCCTATTTTGCTCTTTCTGCTTGTTATTTTTCCTCTTACTGCTCAATTCTGACCTTTATTTTGCCTCTTTCTACTCATTTCTGATCTCCATTTTGTCTCTTTCTGCTCGTTTCTGGTTTCTAATTTTTACTCTTTTTGCTAATTTCTGACATTTAATTTTCTTCTTTCTGTGTGTTTCTGATCTTTGTTTTTTCTCTTTCTGCTAGTATTTTACCTTAATTTTGCCTCTTTCTGCTTGTTTCTGATCTCTATTTTGCCTCTTTCTACTCGTTTCTGATCTCTATTTTGCCTATTGCTGCTCAGTTTCTGATCTCTATTTTGCTTTTTCTGCTCGTTTCTGACCTTGACATTGCCTTTTGCTCCTAGTTTCTCACTTTTATTTTGCCTCTTTCTGATCGTCTCTCACCTTTATTTGACCTCTTTCTGTTCATTTCTCACCTTTATTTTGCCTCATTCTGCTTGTTTCTGACCTGTATCCTGCCTCTTCATGCTCATTTCACACCTTTATTTAGCCATTTTCTGCTTATATCTGACCTTTATATTACCCCTTTCTGCTAATTTTTTAACTTTATTTTGTCTCATTCTGCACCTTGCTCACCTTTATTCTTCCTCTTTCTGCTTGTTTATGTACTGTATTCTGCCTCTTTCTGCTTGTCTCTCGCCTTTATTTTGCCTCTTTCTACTAATTGCTGACCTTTAATCTGCCTCTTTCTTCTAGTTTCTGACTGGTATTCTGCTTGTTTCTGCTTGTTTCTGACCTCTAGTCTGCCTCTTTCTGCTTGTGTCTCACTTTTACTCTGCCACTTTCTGCTAGTTTCTGACCTTTATTCTCCCTCTTTCTGCTTGGTTCTGCTCTTTATCTTGCTCCTTTCTGCTTGCTTCTGAGCTTTATTTTGCTTCTTTCTGCTAATTTCTGATCTCTATTTTGCCTATTGCTGCTCATTTCTGAGCTTTATTTTGCCACTTTCTGCTCCTTTCTGGTCTTTACTTTGCCTCTTCCTGCTCATCTCTGGTCTCTAGTTTGCCTCTTTCTGCTCATTTCTGCTTTCTAATTTTTCCTCTTTCTGCTCGCTTCTGACCTTTATTTTTCCTCTTTCTGCTCATTCCTGATCTCAATTAGTCCTTTTCTGCTCGTTTCTAACCTTCATTTTGCCTCTATCTGCTCGTTTCTGATATCTATTTTTCTCTTTCTGGTTGTTTCTAATGATTATTTTGCCTCTTTCTGCACGTTTCTGATCTCTCCTTTTGCCTCTTTGTGCTTGCTTATCATCCCTATTTTAATGTTTCTGCTCATTTCTGCTCATTATTTTTTCTGTTATTGCTCGTTTTTGACATTTTTTTGCCTCTTTCTACTCGTTTCTGATCTCTATTTTGCCTCTTTCTTCTCATTTCTGGTTTCTAATTTTTCCTCTTTCTGCTAGTTTCTGACATTTATTTTTCCTATTTCTGCACGTTTCTGATCTTTGTTTTTTCTCTTTCTGCTCTTTCCTACCTTCATTTTGCCTCTTTCTGCTAGTTTCTGACCTTTATTTTCCCCTTTCTCCAAGTTTCTGACCTTCTTTTTCCTTGTTTCTGATCATTTCTGATCTTTATTTTTCCTCTTTGTGCATGTTCCTTGTCTCTATTTTGCCTCTTTCTCCTCATTTCCGACCTTTGTATTCCCTCTTTCTGTTCATTCCTGACCCATTTTTTCTCTTTCTAGTCATTCATGATCTCTATTTTGCCTCTTTCTGCTTGTTTCTGATCTCTATTTTGTATCTTTCTGTTCATTCCTGGTCTCCATTCTGCCTCTTTCCCCTCGTTTCTGACCTATATTGTGCCTCCTTCTGCCAGTTACTGATCTCTATTTTTCCTCTTTCTGCTTGTTTCTGGCGATCATTTTTCCTCTTATTGCTCGTTTCTGACATTTATTTTGTTTCTTTCTGCTTGTTTCTGGTTTCTAATTTTTGCTCTTTCTGCTTGTTTCTGATCTCTATTTAACCTATTGCTGCTCGTTTCTGATCTCTATATTGCTTTTTCTGCTCGCTTCTGACCTTCACATTGCCTTTTGCTGCTAGTTTCTCACTTTTATTTTGCCTCTTTCTGATCGTTTCTCACCTTTATTTGACTTCTTTCTGTTCATTTCTCACCTTTATTTTGCCTCTTTCTGCTCGTTTCTCACCTTTATTTTACCTCTTTCTGTTCATTTCTCACCTTTATTTTGCCTCTTTCTGCTTGTTTCTGACCCGTATCCTGCCTCTTTATGCTCGTTTCACACCTTTATTTAGCCACTTTCTGCTTATTTCTGACCTTTATATTGCCCCTTTCTCCTAATGTTTTAACTTTATTTTGCCTCCTTCTGCACCTTGCTCACCTTTATTCTTCCTCTTTCTGCTCGTGTCTGACCTTTATTCTGCCTCTTTCTGCTTGTCTCTCACCTTTATTTTGCCTCTTTTTACTAATTGCTGACCTTTAATCTGCCTCTTTCTGCTAGTTTCTGACTGGTGTTCTGCTTGTTTCTGACCTTTATTCTGCCTCTTTCTGCTTGTTTCTCATCTTTATTTTTCCTCTTTCTGCTCCTTTCTGACCTTTATTCTGCCTCATTATGCTCGCTTTCACACCTTTATTTTGCCTTTTGCTGCCCATTTCTCACCTTTATTTTACTTCTTTCTGATCATTTCTGACCTTTATTTTGCCTCTTCCTGTTAGTTTTTACCTTTATTTCGCCTCTTTCAGCTCATTGGTGACCTTCATTCTGAGGCTTTTAGATAGTTTCTGAGCGTTATTTTGCCTTTTCCTGCTAATTTCTCACCTTTATTTTGCCACTTTCTGCTCGTTGCTAACCTCTATTCTGCCTTTTTTCTGCTTGTGTCTCACTTTTATTTTGCCTCTTTCTGCTCATTTTTTACCTTTATTTTGCCTCTTTCTGCTCCTTACTGACCCTTATTCTGCATCTCTCTGCTCGTTTCTGACCTTTATTTAGCCTCTTTCTGCTCATTTCTCACCTTAATTTTGCCTCTTTCTGCTCGGTTCTGACCTTTAACTTCCTTCTTTCTGCTAATTTCTGAGCTTTTTTTTGCCTCTCTCTGCTCCTTTCTGGTGTCTATGCTGCTCTTTCTGCTCGTCTCTGGTTTCTAGTTTGCCTCTTTCTGCTCGTTTCTGACCTTTATTTTGCCTCTTTCTCCTCGTTTCTTTTTTAAAAAAAAATGTTTTCTATTAAGTTATAGTTTCAAAAGAACATAACAGGTTAAAACTTAACCATACGATATGGCAGGGGACACATTTTTCCCTGTTTCTGCTCTTTTCTGATCTCTATTGTTCTTTTTTGCGCATGTTCCTGGTCTCTATTTTGCCTCTTTCTCCTCGTATCCAACCTTTGTATTACCTCTTTCTGTTCATTCCTGACCCATTTTATTTCTCTTTCTACTCATTAATGATCTCTATTTTGCCTCTTTCTGCTTGTTTCTGATCTTAATTTTGTATCTTTCTGTTCGTTCCTGGTCTCCATTTTTCCTCTTTCTCCTCGTTTCTGACCTATATTTTGCCTCCTTCTGCCCATTACTGATCTTTATTTCTCCTCTTTCTGCTTGTTTCTGAGGATTATTTTGCCTCTTTCTGTTCGTTTCTGATCTCTATTTTTGCCTCTCTGTGCTCGTTTATCATCACTACTTTGCTCTTTCTGCTAATTTCTGCTCGTTATTATTCCTCTTACTGCTCGTTTCTGACCTTTATTTTCCATCATTCTGCTCGTCTCTGGTTTCTAACTTTCCTCTTTCTGCTAGTTTCTGACATTTATTTTTCATCTTTCTGCGCGTTTCTCATCTTTGTTTCTCTCTTTCTGCTCTTTTTTGACCTTCATTTTGCCTCTTTCTTCTTGTTTCTGATCTCTATTTTCCCTATTTCTGCTAGTTTCTGATCTCTTTTTTGCTCTTTCTGCTCGTTTCTGACCTTCACATTGCCTTTCGCTGCTCGTTTCTTACTTTTATTCTGCCTCTTTCTGCTCGTTTCTCCCCTTTATTTTACTTCTTTCTGTTCATTTCTCACCTTTGTTTTGACTCTTTCTGCTTGTTTCTGACCCGTATTGTGCCTCTTTATGCTCGTTTCACACCTTATTTAGCCACATTCTGCTTATTTCTGACCTTTATAATGCCCCTTCCTGCTAATTTTATTACTTTATTTTGCCTCCTTCTGCACCTTGCTCACCTTTATTCTTCCTCTTTCTGCTCGTTTATGACCTTTATTCTGCCTCTTTCTGCTTGTCTCTCACCTTATTTTGCCTCTTTCTACTAATTGCTGACCTTTAATCTGCCTCTTTCTTCTGGGTTCTGACTGGTATTCTGCTTGTTTCTGACTTCTATTCTGCCTCTTTCTGCTCCTGTCTCACTTTTACTCTGCCACTTTCTGCTCGTTTCTGACCTTTATTCTCCCTCTTTCTGCTCGGTTCTGACCTTTATCTTGCTCCTTTCTGATTGCTTCTAAGCTTTATTTTGCTTCTTCCTGCTCATTTCTGATCTCTATTTTGGCTATTTCTGCTCATTTCTGAGCTTTATTTTGCCTCTTTCTGCTCCTTTCTGGTCTTTATTTTTCCTCTTTCTGCTCATCTCTGGTTTTTAGTTTGCCTCTTTCTGCTCGTTTCTGACCTTTATTTTGCCCCTATCTGCTTGTTTCTGACCATCTTGTTCCCTCTTTATGCTCGTTTCTGATCTCTATTTTGCTGCTTTCTGCTTCTTCCTGATCTCAATTTTGCCTCTTTCTCCTTGTTTCTGACCTTTGTTTTGCCTCTTTCTGCTCGTTTCTGATCTCTATTTTTGACTCTTTGTGCTTGTTTACCATCCCTATTTTGCTCTTTCTGCTCATTTCTGATCGTTATTTTTCCTCTTACTCATCATTTCTGTCCTTTATTTTGCCTCTTTCTGCTCGCTTCTGATCTCTATTTTGCCTCTTTCTGTTTGTTTCTGTTTTCTTATTTTTAGCCTTTTTGCTCGCTTCTAACCTTTATTTTTCATCTTTCTGCGCGTTTCTGATCTCAGTCTTTCCTGTTTCTGCTCATTTCTAACCTTTATTTTGCCTCTTGTGCTCGTTTATCATCCCTATTTTGCTCTTTCTGCTTGTTATTTTTCCTCTTACTGCTCATTTCTGACCTTTATTTTGCCTCTTTCTACTCATTTCTGATCTCCATTTTGTCTCTTTCTGCTCGTTTCTGGTTTCTAATTTTTACTCTTTTGCTAATTTCTGACATTTAATTTTCTTTCTTTCTGTGTGTTTCTGATCTTTGTTTTTCTCTTTCTGCTAGTATTTTACCTTAATTTTGCCTCTTTCTGCTTGTTTCTGATCTCTATTTTGCCTCTTTCTACTCGTTTCTGATCTCTATTTTGCCTATTGCTGCTCGTTTCTGATCTCTATTTTGCTTTTTCTGCTCGTTTCTGACCTTGACATTGCCTTTTGCTCCTAGTTTCTCACTTTTATTTTGCCTCTTTCTGATCGTCTCTCACCTTTATTTTGCCTCATTCTGCTTGTTTCTGACCTGTATCCTGCCTCTTCATGCTCATTTCACACCTTTATTTAGCCATTTTCTGCTTATATCTGACCTTTATATTACCCCTTTCTGCTAATTTTTAACTTTATTTTGTCTCATTCTGCACCTTGCTCACCTTTATTCTTCCTCTTTCTGCTTGTTTATGTACTGTATTCTGCCTCTTTCTGCTTGTCTCTCGCCTTTATTTTGCCTCTTTCTACTAATTGCTGACCTTTAATCTGCCTCTTTCTTCTAGTTTCTGACTGGTATTCTGCTTGTTTCTGCTTGTTTCTGACCTCTAGTATGCCTCTTTCTGCTTGTGTCTCACTTTTACTCTGCCACTTTCTGCTAGTTTCTGACCTTTATTCTCCCTCTTTCTGCTTGGTTCTGCTCTTTATCTTGCTCCTTTCTGCTTGCTTCTGAGCTTTATTTTGCTTCTTTCTGCTAATTTCTGATCTCTATTTTGCCTATTGCTGCTCATTTCTGAGCTTTATTTTGCCACTTTCTGCTCCTTTCTGGTCTTTACTTTGCCTCTTCCTGCTCATCTCTGGTCTCTAGTTTGCCTCTTTCTGCTCATTTCTGCTTTCTAATTTTTCCTCTTTCTGCTCGCTTCTGACCTTTATTTTTCCTCTTTCTGCTCATTCCTGATCTCAATTAGTCCTTTTCTGCTCGTTTCTAACCTTCATTTTGCCTCTATCTGCTCGTTTCTGATATCTATTTTTCTCTTTCTGGTTGTTTCTAATGATTATTTTGCCTCTTTCTGCACGTTTCTGATCTCTCCTTTTGCCTCTTTGTGCTTGCTTATCATCCCTATTTTAATGTTTCTGCTCATTTCTGCTCATTATTTTTTCTGTGATTGCTCGTTTTTGACATTTTTTGCCTCTTTCTACTCGTTTCTGATCTCTATTTTGCCTCTTTCTTCTCATTTCTGGTTTCTAATTTTTCCTCTTTCTGCTAGTTTCTGACATTTATTTTTCCTATTTCTGCACGTTTCTGATCTTTGTTTTTCTCTTTCTGCTCTTTCCTACCTTCATTTTGCCTCTTTCTGCTAGTTTCTGACCTTTATTTTTCCCCTTTCTCCAAGTTTCTGACCTTCTTTTTCCTTGTTTCTGATCATTTCTGATCTTTATTTTTCCTCTTTGTGCATGTTCCTTGTCTCTATTTTGCCTCTTTCTCCTCATTTCCGACCTTTGTATTCCCTCTTTCTGTTCATTCCTGACCCATTTTTTCTCTTTCTAGTCATTCATGATCTCTATTTTGCCTCTTTCTGCTTGTTTCTGATCTCTATTTTGTATCTTTCTGTTCATTCCTGGTCTCCATTCTGCCTCTTTCCCCTCGTTTCTGACCTATATTGTGCCTCCTTCTGCCAGTTACTGATCTCTATTTTTCCTCTTTCTGCTTGTTTCTGGCGATCATTTTTCCTCTTATTGCTCGTTTCTGACATTTATTTTGTTTCTTTCTGCTTGTTTCTGGTTTCTAATTTTTGCTCTTTCTGCTTGTTTCTGATCTCTATTTAACCTATTGCTGCTCGTTTCTGATCTCTATATTGCTTTTTCTGCTCGCTTCTGACCTTCACATTGCCTTTTGCTGCTAGTTTCTCACTTTTATTTTGCCTCTTTCTGATCGTTTCTCACCTTTATTTGACTTCTTTCTGTTCATTTCTCACCTTTATTTTGCCTCTTTCTGCCTGTTTCTGACTTGTATTCTGCCTCTTCATGCTCATTTCACACCTTTATTTAGCCATTTTCTGCTTATATCTGACCTTTATATTACCCCTTTCTGCTAATTTATTTAACTTTATCTTGCCTCTTTCTGCACCTAGCTCACCTTTATTCTTCCTCTTTCTTCTAGTTTCTGACTGGTATTCTGCTTCTTTCTATTTGTTTCTGACCTCTATTCTGCCTCTTTCTGCTCGTGTCTCACTTTTACTCTGCCTCTTTCTGCTCGGTTCTGACCTTTATCTAGCTCCTTTCTGATTGCTTCTGAGCTTTATTTTGCTCATTTTTGATCTCTATTTTGTCTATTTCTACTCATTCCTGAGCTTAATTTTGCCTCTTTCTGCTCCTTTCTGGTCTTTATTTTTCCTCTTTCTGCTCATCTCTGGTTTCTAGTTTCCCTCTTTCTGCCCGTTTCTGACCTTTATTTTGCCCCTTTCTGCTTGTTTCTGATCTCTATTTTGCCTTTCTTCTTGATTCTGACCTTTGTTTTGCCTCTTTCTGCTTGTTTCTGGTCTCTATTTTGCCTCTTTATGCTTGTTCCTGATCTCTTTTTTGCCTCTTTCTCCTCGTTTCTGACCTATATTGTGCCTCCTTATGCCCGTCACTGATCTCTATTTTTCCTCTTTCTGCTTGTTTCTGGCGATCATTTTTCCTCTTACTGCTCGTTTCTGACATTTATTTTGCATCTTTCTGCTCGTTTCTGGTTTCTAATTTTTCCTCTTTCTGCTTGTTTCTGATCTCTATTTTGCCTCTTTCTGCTCGTTTCTGATCTCTATTTTGCCTATTGCTGCTCGGTTCTGATCTTTATTTTGCTTTTTCTACTCGTTTCTGACCTTCACATTGCCTTTTGCTGCTAGTTTCTCACTTTTATTTTGCCTCTTTCTAATCGTTTCACACCTTTATTTGACCTCTTTCTGTTCATTTCTCACCTTTATTTTGCCTCTTTCTGCTTGTTTCTGACCTGTATCCTGCCTCTTCATTCTCATTTCACACCTTTATTTAGCCATTTTCTGCTTATATCTGACCTTTATATTACCCCTTTCTGCAAATTTTTTTAACTTTATTTTGTTTCTTTCTGCACCTTGCTCACCTTTATTCTTTCTCTTTCTGCTCGTTTATGTACTTTATTCTGCCTCTTTCTGCTTGTCTCTCGCCTAAAATTTTGCTACTTTCTACTAATTGCTGACCTTTAATCTGCCTCTTTCTTCTAGTTTCTGACTGGTATTCTGCTTGTTTCTGCTTGTTTCTGACCTCTAGTCTGCCTCTTTCTGCTTGTGTCTCACTTTTACTCTGCCACTTTCTGCTAGTTTCTGACCTTTATTTTCCCTCTTTCTGCTTGGCTCTGCTCTTTATCTTGCTCCTTTCTGCTTGCTTCTGAGCTTTATTTTGCTTCTTTCTGCTAATTTCTGATCTCTATTTTGCCTATTGCTGCTCATTTCTGAGCTTTAATTTGCCACTTTCTGCTCCTTTCTGGTCTTTACTTTGCCTCTTCCTGCTCATCTCTGGTCTCTAGTTTGCCTCTTTCTGCTTGTTTTTCACCTTTATTTTGCCCCTTTCTGCTCGTATCTGACCTTTTTTCCCTCTTTCTGCTTGTTTCTGAACTCTATTTTGCTTCTTTCTGCTTGTTCCTGATCTCTATTTTGCCTCTCTCTCCTCGTTTCTGACCTTTGTTTTGCCTCTTTCTGCTCATTTGTGATCTCTATTTTGCCTCTTTGGGATTGTTTACTATCCCTATTTTGCTCTCTCTGCTCATTTCTGATCGTTATTTTTCCTTGTACTCATCATTTCTATCCTTTATTTTGCCTCTTTCTGCAAATTTCTGATCTCTATTTTGCCTCTTTCTGCTCATTTCTGGTTTCTATTTTGCCTCTTTCTGCTCATTTCTGGTTTCTAATTTTTCCTCTTTCTGCTCGCTTCTGACCTTTATTTTTCCTCTTTCTGCTCATTCCTGATCTCAATTAGTCCTCTTTCTGCTCGTTTCTAACCTTCATTTTGCCTCTTTCTACTCGTTTCTGATATCTATTTTCTCTTTCTGGTACATTCTAATGATTATTTTGCCTCTTTCTGCTCGTTTCTGATCTCTATTTTGCCTCTTTATTCTCATTTCTGGTTTCTAATTTTTCCTCTTTCTGCTAGTTTCTGACATTTATTGTTCCTATTTCTGCACGTTTCTGATCTTTGTTTTTTCTCTCTGCTCTTTCCTGACCTTCATTTTGCCTCTTTCTGCTAGTTTCTGACCTTTATTTTGCCCCTTTCTCCACGTTTCTGACCTTCTTTTTCCTTGTTTCTGATAATTTCTGAACTCTATTTTTCCTCTTTGTGCATGTTCCTGGTCTCTATTTTGCCTCTTTCTCCTTGTTTCTTACCTATATTGTGCCTCCTTCTGCCCATCACTGATCTCTATTTTTCCCCTTTCTGCTTGTTTCTGGCGATCATTTTTCCTCTTACTGCTCGTTTCTGACATTTATTTTGCATCTTTCTGCTCGTTTCTGGTTTCTAATTTTTCCTCTTTCTGCTTGTTTCTGATCTCTATTTTGCCTCTTTCTGCTCGTTTCTGATCTCTATTTTGCCTATTGCTGCTCGTTTCTAATCTCTATTTTGCTTTTGCTGCTCGTTTCTGACCTTCACATTGCCTTTTGCTGCTAGTTTCTCACTTTTATTTTGCCTCTTTCTAATCGTTTCACACCTTTATTTGACCTCTTTCTGTTCATTTCTCACCTTTATTTTGCCCCTTTCTGCTTGTTTCTGACCTGTTCCTGCCTCTTCATTCTCATTTCACACCTTTATTTAGCCATTTTCTGCTTATATCTGACCTTCATATTACCCCTTTCTGCTAATTTTTTTAACTTTATTTTGTTTCTTTCTGCACCTTGCTCACCTTTCTACTTTCTGCTCGTTTATGTACTTTATTCTGCCTCTTTCTGCTTGTCTATCGCCTTTATTTTGCTTCTTTCTACTAATTGCTGACCTTTAATCTGCCTCTTTCTTCTAGTTCCTGACTGGTATTCTGCTTGTTTCTGCTTGTTTCTGACCTCTAGTCTGCCTCTTTCTGCTTGTGTCTTTCTTTTACTCTGCCACTTTCTGCTAGTTTCTGACCTTTATTTTCCCTCTTTCTGCTTGGCGCTGCTCTTTATCTTGTTCCTTTCTGCTTGCTTCTGAGCTTTATTTTGCTTCTTTCTGCTAATTTCTGATCTCTATTTTGCCTATTGCTGCTCATTTCTGAGCTTTAATTTGCCACTTTCTGCTCCTTTCTGGTCTTTACTTTGCCTCTTCCTGCTCATCTCTGGTCTCTAGTTTGCCTCTTTCTGCTTGTTTTTCACCTTTATTTTGCCCCTTTCTGCTCGTTTCTGACCTTTTTTTCCCTCTTTCTGCTTGTTTCTGAACTCTATTTTGCTTCTTTCTGCTTGTTCCTGATCTCTATTTTGCCTCTCTCTCCTCGTTTCTGACCTTTGTTTTGCCTCTTTCTGCTCATTTGTGATCTCTATTTTGCCTATTTGGGCTCGTTTACTATCCCTATTTTGCTCTCTCTGCTCATTTCTGATCGTTATTTTTCCTTGTACTCATCATTTCTATCCTTTTATTTTGCCTCTTTCTGCTAATTTCTGATCTCTATTTTGCCTCTTTCTGCTCATTTCTGGTTTCTATTTTGCCTCTTTCTGCTAATTTCTGGTTTCTAATTTTTCCTCTTTCTGCTCGCTTCTGACCTTTATTTTTCCTCTTTCTGCTCATTCCTGATCTCAATTAGTCCTCTTTCTGCTCGTTTCTAACCTTCATTTTGCCTCTTTCTACTCGTTTCTGATATCTATTTTTCTCTTTCTGGTAGATTCTAATGATTATTTTGCCTCTTTCTGCTCGTTTCTGATCTCTATTTTGCCTCTTTATTCTCATTTCTGGTTTCTAATTTTTCCTCTTTCTGCTAGTTTCTGACATTTATTGTTCCTATTTCTGCACGTTTCTGATCTTTTTTTTTTTCTCTCTGCTCTTTCCTGACCTTCATTTTGCCTCTTTCTGCTAGTTTCGGACCTTTATTTTGCCCCTTTCTCCATGTTTCTGACCTTCTTTTTCCTTGTTTCTGATAATTTCTGAACTCTATTTTTCCTCTTTGTGCATGTTCCTGGTCTCTATTTTGCCTCTTTCTCCTCGTTTCTTACCTATATTGTGCCTCCTTCTGCCCGTTACTGATCTCTATTTTTCCTCTTTCTGCTTGTTTTCTGGCGATCATTTTCCCCTCACTGCTCGTTTCTGACATTTATTTTGCATCTTTCTGCTCAGTTCTGGTTTCTAATTTTCTCTTTCTGCTTGTATCTGATCTCTATTTTGCCTCTTTCTGCTCGTTTCTGATCTCTATTTTGTCTATTGCTGCTTGTTTCTGATCTCTATTTTGCTTTTTCTGCTCGTTTCAGACCTTCACATTGCCGTTTGCTGCTAGTTTCTCACTTTTATTTTGCCTCTTTCTGATCGTTTCTCACCTTTATTTGACCTCTTTCTGTTCATTTCTCACCTTTATATTGCCTCTTTCTGCTTGTTTCTGACCTGTATCCTGCCTCTTCATGCTCATTTCACACCTTTATTTAGCCATTTTCTGCTTATATCTGACCTTTATATTACCCCTTTCTGCTATTTTTTTAAACTTTATTTTGCCTCTTTCTGCACCTTGCTCACCTTTATTCTTCCTCTTTCTGCTCATTAATGTACTTTATTCTGCCTCTTTCTGCTTGTCTATTGCCTTTATTTTGCCTCTTTCTACTAATTGCTGACCTTTAATCTGCCTCTTTCTTCTAGTTTCTGACTGGTATTCTGCTTGTTTCTACTTGTTTCTGACCTCTATTCTGCCTCTTTCTGCTCGTGTCTCTCTTTTACTCTGCCACATTCTGCTAATTTCTTACCTTTATTCTCCCTCTTTCTGCTCGGTTCTGACCTTTATCTTGCTCCTTTCTGATTGGTTCTGAGCTTTATTTTGCTTCTTCCTGCTCATTTCTGATCTCTATTTTGCCTATTTCTACTCATTCCTGAGCTTAATTTTGCCTCTTTCTGCTCCTTTCTGGTCTTTATTTTTCCTCTTTCTGCTCATCTCTGGTTTCTAGTTTCCCTCTTTCTGCCCGTTTCTGACCTTTATTTTGTCCCTTTCTGCTTGTTTCTGAACTACTTTTCCCTCTTTCTGCTCGTTTCTGATCTCTATTTTGCTTCTTTCTGCTTGTTCCTGATCTCTATTTTGCCTTTCTTCTTGTTTCTGACCTTTATTTTGCCTCTTCCTGCCCATTTCTGATCACTGTTTTTCATCTTTCTGCTAAGTTCTGACGATCATTTTGCCTCTCTCTCCTTGTTTCTGATCTCTATTTTAGCCTCTTTCTGCTTGTTTACCATCCCTATTTTGCTCTTTCCAAGGGTACTAAAAATATCTCCACATACTTCAGCAAGCAAGGCAAAGTGACCACCATAAAACAAACTTCAAAGCAAACAAGCCCCTCAGTAATTGTACTTCACACCCCAGGGTCCCCACAGCTACGCAAGCTAATCCCTCCCAAACAGTCTCCCTCAGGCGAGATACTATAGAAACGAGCCAATCAAGTCCCGCAACTAGGGATCTTATAATCTTAGAATGTTCCAGCAGATATTCAATATTAGCAGATGGTCACGAAGAAGATTCTGGGGGACAAGCAAAGGAGACTGAGTGTAATACACGGCTTTCAGCCGGTTCTAGAGAAGTGGGGACCCAAACAGAGCTAGCTGACATTAATGGGATGTTGAGGGACCTTTGCCTAAAACAGAACTTTACGCAAGAAGAGATTGCAGGACTTAAGAGGATGATTGTGGATTTACTAAAATGTTTGCCCACAACTTTGAAAGAAAAAAGCAACGCGATAGATTGCTCCAAACATTATAGTGGAAAACCAGATCCTATCCTCACGGTAAACACGCAACCAGGGCATCCACTTGGGGCACACTCTAAACATTCTGTAAAGGACCCAACAAAGCAGTATAAGCATCTGACCAGTACAGTCCCTTATCCACCCAGGTCAACTGCGCACATGATTCTTCCGGATGAATTGCCTGTGTTGCCCGCTCTTCCAAGTCACGAGAGACGCAATAGAGTCCCTCGGAAGCCCTACAACTCACATAGAATGAAACCACTAAGCCAACATGAATCAGGTCAAAACCCAAAAAGTGGCTGGGAGGGGGGGGTTATCGCCATCTACAAAACGTCTATTCAACACCCCATCATTCGAATAAGCATAAGTCCACTACACATAACGTCTTTTTGACAAATGTCCCGAGATTAAACCGGGGAGCCAGAGAAGATGAGGGTTCCTTAGTTAACAAAGTGATCCATTGGATCAGATCCAAACGCCAGTGTCTCTCTGTAGTGAGATCTGACATTATAAGAGCTGAAAGGTTCCAGCAGGAAGTGGGAAATATGGATGATATAAAGCTAACGTTCCACTCAAGGTACATAGCAGATAGTTTGATAGATATGAACCTCAGTTCACACTCTTTCTTTGAAATGACAATTGGTATCAAACAGAACATTCCTGAATCAGCCAAGTGCACCAATCCATCTCAAGATACGCGGGAGTCAAATAATCTAGACTCTGCAGATTGACTGATTGAACAGGATATAGTGAACACAATGCTAAAGAGAGTCCCCACCGAACAAGATAGGAATCTCGCTAGACAAGGACCCAGCCCCTAATTTAATTATGATGTGAGCCCAGAATATACACTACACATGAAATTAGGGTAAGCAACATCTATACTATAGGGGAGAGTGACTGCCTATCTAAACTTAGTGACCCCCGACCACTCACACAGTCTTTTCCCCCAATTTGATAAAGATGGTCTCCTGGAACATTGCTGGGCTCAAACGAAAACTTAGGGAACCTGATTGGCAGAGCTATGTAGAAGATTTCGACCTATGTCTCTTTCAGGAGACATGGGCAAGAGAACCACAACATAAAGTAGGGTATAGAACATTCAGCATAGAGGCATTACAATCAAAAAAAGGGAGGGCCTCGAGTGGGCTGACAATTTGGGTAACAATCAATCTAAATGTCATCATAGAAATTGTACCCACTGGTTCACTGGACATCATGGGTCTGAAACTCAAGTTTTCGAATGCTACATAGCTGTACCTTTTTACTATTTATGTAAGACCTAGGGAACGTTCAAAAGAAGCTTCGTTGCTAGAACATTTTAAGGAGGTCTTGGAATCTATAGATTAAAAGATGCCATCATAGTTGGGGCGATTTTAATTGCTACTATGAACCCATAGTGGGACTAGATATAGCTTCTGAGGAGGAATATCAAGCCAGAGGGATCCCCCTCCTCACAATAAAAGACACAGTGAGGTGTACCATCTCTGCTATGCAGATATGCCACCTTACCATCGAGAAAGGCCTTAGGGCATGCAATGGTCGCTTTCCCTCAGACCTTGTTTGTGCAAACACTTTCTCCAGAGGAAATTCTACATTGAGAAAAGATTATGTGCTCATAAGTACAGAACACTGGGCATATGTACAGGATTTCAAGGTAGACAAGAGAGAAGAGAGCGACCACTTCCCGTTATGTTTATACCTAGACGGGAAACGATTTTCAACTCACGCAACCTTAGAAATCGACTTAGGAGTAGAAACAAGGCAGCCCCTGGTAACTAATAACCGGCAGTCAGTTAGATGGCCGGCCATATTAGATCAAGTCGAACTCCTCACTAGCATATATAACATCTTTAGTGACCTTGTAACTTCTTACCTGGAGCAAGATCCCGAGAATATTCAGATAACACACACCCATCAAAAATTGGTAGAGGAAATACAAGTCCACCTAACTAAACCACGGATAGTAACAGGTACTGTCAAGGCAGGGGTGCAACCATCCAATCCCTGGTATGACAAGGAATGTAGATTGGCCAAAGGCCGGCCCATTAGAGCCCTTAAAAACAAAAATATAATAGAGATTAGATCTGAAAGATCAAATTACAAGAAAACACAAAAGATAGCCCAAAGAAACTGGGAAGACGCATTTGGGAAGAGCTTATAGTAGCTGCAAAAATCGGGCACCAAGCCACGTTTTGGAAATTAATGACGCATGGAAGCAAACTAGATAAGACGGCTTCTGACCATTATTTAGATCCCAACACCTGGCAGAGACACTTTGCAAACCTTTATGACATCATGAATGAACCGGACATAGACCAAGATTCCACAAGTGAATTATGGGGGCTCCTGACATCAAGACGAACACCACCCTTACAGTTTAGTATGGAGGACATGGCGCTTGCTATAGCAGCTATTAAGCCATCAAAGGCACCCGACCCTGACAGAATACCAGGGGACCTATTTAAACACACCCCGGAAGTGTGGGTACGATATATAAATTAATTATCGAATGCAATAGCCAGGGGGCAGCCCATCCCAGTGTCCTGGAAGGGTGCCGAGATAGTCCCTATCCATAAAAAGGGTAGTAGAGAAGAGCCTGCAAATTACACACCCGTAAGTTTGATAGATGTTCTACAGAAGGTCTATTCAGAGCAAATTCTGTCCAAGTTTACTGACTGGATCACAGCAGAAGATATACTCTCACCGTGCCAGGCTGGCTGTAGAAAGAAAACAAGCACAGTAGACCAAGTATTTATGTTATGTTATGTTATGTTAGTGGGTTTATAAAGCGCGATAGCTGCCCCAGCAAAGAGGCATCCCGGCGCTGACAGCAATGAGGTGGACAGGATCAAGGAAGGGCCCCAGGGAGGCCTACGAAGTGGGAAAGAGAAAGGTTTTGATGGCTTTCCTGAATTCTAGGTAATTGTTAAGGCCACGAATGTGGGCAGGCAGCGAGTTCCAAAGAATGGCCGCTCTGTGCCGGAAAGAACGACTTTTGGTCTTAGCCTGGAAATATACAAGGTTAAGAGCTAGCCACTTGTATGTTGCCTTTATTGATTTAAAGGCAGCATTTGATTCTATCCCAAGGGATCAGCTGTGGGAAAATCTGCAGGCTGATGAGATCTTGTAGGAGAGTAGGATCTGCCTCTTATGTTGCCCCCACTTTTTTTCTGATGTTTACACTGGTTTCTGGCTATAGTCAGGCAGGGACCCTGCTAATCAGGGCCCCAGCCTCTCTGTTCTCTCTAAACGGAGTCCGACAGACCTTGCTGGTCTGTGCCATTGCCTCTTCACACTTTCCCTGAGACTTGCTGTTACCAAGGCTTGGTGGCTCCAATCGAGTCGCCGACACCGCCGTAAGCTGCAGACATCGTGGGACACGCCGAATCCAGCTCCTGGTCGTCGACGATGCCTCCTGGACCTCGTGGCTGAAGAGTCAAGGCAACCGCGGACGACCTGAATCTTGCGACGATGGTGGGCATCCATCTTCCTTGCCCCGAGTCACTGCCAAGTGACTTTGAACACTGTCCCCTCTGCTTTCAGGTCTTCCATCTTACGAATCCAGGCTTGGATTCCTCCGGACACTTCTCCTGTCGCCGCAAGCAGCAAGTCTTCACTGGCTCCCATTGAAAACGACGCCGCGACCCGACACCAAAGAACACCTATGCACCCGGCTCCCCTGGGTGAGGGTAACTTCAGCACTACGGTGCTCCTGTGGGTGTGGGCCCTAGAACTACTTACCCTGTAAGTGACTTGCTTGTAGCTTCCTAGAAGTGTCCTAAAACTCTAACTTTCCAAGTGCGACAATTGCGCTGACTCGTACAGGGTTCGCGTCTGTGTTAGACACACCGCGTCCATCTCCTTTGTAACACTATCTAAAACTGTATCCTTCGACTCGTACTGAGTATGATCGGTGTTCGCCTCGAACACACAAAGGGCCTGTAACTCTGAGATCTCCATTGCATTGACTTCGCACACGGTTCGCATCTGTGTTAGACACAACGCGTCCAACTCCTTGCAATACCATCTGTAACCGCGTCCTTCGACTCGTACAAGGACCGAACGGTGTGTTCGCCTCGAACACGCAAGGGACCTTTAACATGATATTTCAATCGCGTCTGAGTGCATAGACTCGTACAGGATTCGCATCGGTGCCAGGTCACCGCGTCCGTCCCCTGTGGGTCTCCTACAACTACTTGGGGTGGTTCTTGGGGGTCCCTCGATTCTAGATGCCCTAGACCTAGGTCTAGCAAACTAAGATTGTGATATTCAATTGTGCTAAACTTATCCTGATAATATTTGACTTGTACATATGTTCCTATCCTCTAATCTCATAAAGAGATTAGTAGAGAGTGTTTATTAATAAATACATATATATTTGATATATATATACCTGTGTGGTGTCTTTTCATTTGGTGATTCAAGAGATTGTGTGGTAAAACAAGCTGCTTTACATTCCTTCAAGACTTAGCCTGAAGGCTGCTCTCCACAGCTACCACTAGGATAGCTTTCTATAAAGGTTGTCTCAAACCTATCTACCATAAGAGTCGAATTGTTCTGGTGCAAGGTGTCCACTTTAATTAGTGAACAGCAAATACCAGGCCAACTTCTCACATTGGTGGGCAGCGTGTGGGATTCCAGCTTGCTATTGTTTTACCAGAAAATCTCTATTTGAATTACTAACTGAAAACCACTATAGGTACTTAAGGTACATATAAAGTCAAGCTTAGTATCGATAAGTTCTACTGAACTTAGAGCTGTGTGCCAAGGGATAGCACACCCTTTCTACAGCCCAAGCTAGTATCAGTAGGCCACAAACTAGTATAGGTAGTACAACACTGCACAACACTAGAATGTCCTTAAAGGGTGGAACCAGTGGATCCACTCAGCCTCAGTATAAGGACATGGCTTTCTCTGACTTGAGAGCCATGTGTGTTGAAAGACACCTGAGACTAGGACAGAGTCCCTCAACCCTGCACCTGATAGATCTGCTGCCAGCAGATGATCTTAGATTGGCTCTAGGAGCTAATGGGTCTGAATCAGTGGGTGGGTCAATTACAGTATCTGGGTCAGACGATGAAAATCCGAATGACCTGGACTCTGTGATTGAAGGGCCAGGCCTCAAGGGGCCTGAAAAGGACAGAGGAATTCTCCCTAAGAGAACTGACAGAGTGGATGAGAGGCATAGGTCCCCTTCCAGGGAATCTGAGCACTCTTATCACTCTGGCAGAGAATTTGTCCACCAGAGGAACTCATACTTTCCCATAAGAGAGACCTCCTCTGAAAGAATGTGCAAACTGCTGCAGTATGAGGAAGCAAGAGTTGCCCTCAGAACCAAGCAGTTGGCACTGGATAGAGAAGCCCTGGAGATCCAGAGAGCTTCTCGACGAGAGGGGTTAGAACCCTTGGTGGCAGCAACAGTGTCCCTAGAGGCAGGGAATCTATCCCAGACCATAGGAACCTGAGCAAGGTTGTTCCTCCCTACCAGAGTGGGGATGATATCCACAAGTGGATAACTGCTATGGAGAGGGCTTGTAGAGTACAGCAGGTCCCCCAGAAGCAGTGGGCAGCAATCTTGTGGCTCTCCTTTTCAGATAAAGGTAGAGACAAGCTCCTCACTGTTAGAGAAGAGGATGCTGATGATTATGAAGTCCTGAAGAGTGCACTGATAGATGGGTTTGGCTTAACCACTGAACAGTACAGGTTAAAGTTCAGAGACACCCAGAAGGCACAGACTCAGGACTGGACTGACTTTGTTGATTGTGCAACCAAGGCTCTGGAGGGTTGGCTGGTTGGCAGTAGGGTTACTGATTTCAAGGGATTTTATAATCTGATGATGAGAGAACAAATCCTTAATAATTGCCAGAACCAGTTGTTGCATCAGTACCTGGTGGACTCGGATCTGACCTCTCCCCAAGAATTGGGAAAGAAGGCAGACAAGTGGGTCAGAACCAGGGTGAGGCAGAAACCCCAGAACCAAGGGGTGACAGCAAGAAGCAAGATCCTAAGGGCTCTGAGAAAGGTGGGGATAAGTCAAAAGACCAGAAGTCTTCACAAGGCCCCAAAAATCTGCATCTGGTGGGGAGTCACAATCCAACAAGGGAAAAGGCCAAAAGAAGCCCTGGTGCAAATTCTGTAAACAGAAAGGGCACTGGACTTCTGACTGTAACAAGTCCAAAGACCAAACCACCACCACTCCTGCCCCTAAGGCAACTGTTCCCCCTAGTTCAGCTACTGGTGGAGGTGGTACACAGAATAAGGGTGTAGTAGGGTTGACCCTGGGTTCTGAAGTGGACTCTGACCTAGTCAGAGTGCCCACTCAGGCAATGCTGATTTGTGAGGGAGACCTTAATATGTCCTTCCTAGTGAGTCCCAGTAATCTGGGCAAATACAAACAGCAGCCTGTAATAAATGGCAAACAGGCTTTGGCATTTAGGGACACAGGTGCTAGTGTCACCATGGTGGCAGAGGATCTTGTGGACCCTGGACAGATCATCCTGGGCGAAATGTACCAGGTGACCAATGCAAGCAACGTCAAGACCAACCATAGTCTGGCAGTTGTGAATTTCTCCTGGGGAGGGGTAACTGGCCTCAAGAAGGTTGTAGTCAGTGCAGACCTCCCTGTCGAATGTCTATTGGGCAATGATCTAGAGACTTCAGCCTGGTCTGAAGTAGAGTTATGGACTCATGCTGAGATGTTGGGCATCCCTGCAGAGGTATTTGCTGTGACCAGGTCACAAGCAAGAATGCATGACACTGAACCAGCTCTGTATCCTGGAACAATGGACCAGATGCTTCCCAAGAGGAGGAGCAGTAGGGTCAAGGCAGTGCCTTCCCCTCTGTCTCAGATCACAGATTCACCCCCAGAGGGAGGTGAAGCAGATCCTGAAGAAGGAACTGCCCCAGAGGGACTTGAGCCTGATCAGGTTGAGTTCTTGGGGGCAGGGGCCCTTCCAGGGAAGATCTGAGTAAGGAGCAACAGTGCTGCCCCTCTCTTGAACCCCTCAGACAGCAGGCTGCTGCTGAGGCTGCTGGGAGTGCTAGTGGGTCCCATAACGTTTATTGGGATGAGGGACTCCTATATTCTGAGAGTAGAGACCCAGCCCCTGGAGCCACCAGGAGGATGGTAATACCTCAGACGTTTAGGGGTTCCTCTTGACCCTAGCACACGGCATCCCTTTAGCAGGACACTTGGGCCAAAACAAGACCTGGGACAGGCTTGTTCCACATTTTCATTGGCCACATATGTCAGAGGACACAAAGGAGTTTTGTCGCTCCTGTGTCACATGCCAAGCCAGTGGTAAGGCAGGTGGCACAACAAAGGCCCCCTGATACCACTACCTGTGGTGGGGGTACCCTTTGAAAGGGTAGGGATTGACATTGTTGGTCCCCTTGACCCTCAAACTGCATCTGGGCACAGGTTTATCCTGGTGGTAGTGGATCATGCCACCAGGTACCCAGAAGCAATTCCCTGAGGACCACCACAGCCCCTGTGGTGGCAAGAGCCCTCATTGGAGTCTTCTCCAGAGTGGGTTTTCCAAAGGAGGTCATTTCTGACAGAGGTACCAACTTCATGTCAGGATATCTAAAAGCAATGTGGAAGGAGTGTGGTGTAACTTACAAGTTCACCACCCCTATCACCCACAATGCAATGGTTTAGTTGAACGCTTCAACAAAACCTTGAAAGGAATGATTAAAGGACTCCCAGAGAAGCTTAGGCGGAAATGGGACCTTCTTCTTCCTTGCCTGTTGTTTGCATACAGAGAGGTTCCACAGAATGGGGTTGGCTACAGCCCATTTGAGCTTCTGTTTGGGCATCCTGTGAGAGGTCCACTGTGTTTGGTAAAAGAGGGCTGGGAGTTACCTCTCAAGCCCCCCAAACAAGATGTGATGAACTATGTACTTGGTCTCCGCTCCCGGATGGCAGAGTACATGAAAAAGGCAACCAAAAACCTGGAGGCCAGCCAAGAATTACAAAAGGATTGGCATGACCAAAAGGCTGTACTGACTGTATACCAGCCAGGACAGAAAGTGTGGGTGTTGGAGCCTGTGGCCCCAGCAGCCCTCCAGGACAAGTGGAGTGGCCCCCATACAATAGTTGAACAGAAGGGAGAAGTCACCTACCTGGTGAATCTTGGAACTCCCAGGAGCCCCCTGAGGGTGCTTCATGTCAACAGATTAAAGCCATATGTTGACAGGGCTGACATGGGCTTGCTCATGGCAACTGATGAGGACCAGGAGGAGGAGAGTGACCCTCTCCCTGACCTGCTCTCTCAGAACCCTGATGATGGGTCAGTAGATGGTGTTGCTTTGGCAAGCAGCCTCACTGACCATCAGCAAACTGAGTGCAGACAAGTTCTGCAACAGTTTAGACATATGTTTAGCCTGACCCCTAGTCAGACTTCCTGGTGCACCCACGAGGTGGACACTGGAGACAGTCTGCCTGTCAAGAATAAAATCTACAGGCAACCTGACCATGTCAGGGACTGTATCAGGACTGAAGTCCAGAAAATGTTGGAGCTAGGTGTAATTGAGCCTTCAGATAGCCCTTGGGCTAGTCCAGTAGTCCTGGTACCCAAGCCTCATACCCAGGGTGGTAAGAAAGAAATGAGGTTTTGTGTAGACTACAGAGGCCTCAATGCAGTCACTAGGACTGATGCCTATCCCATACCAAGGGCAGATGAGCTGATTGATACTTTGGCCTCAGCCAAGTATCTAAGCACGTTTGACCTAACAGCTGGCTACTGGCAGATCAGATTAGCTGATGATGCAAAAGCCAAGACAGCATTTTCGACCCCTGAGTGGGCACTACCACTTTGTGGTGATGCCCTTTGGATTGAAAAATGCACCTGCCACTTTCCAGAGGCTGGTGAATAAAGTTCTGACAGGGATGGAAACTTATTGCTCAGCTTATCTAGATGATATTGCTGTCTTTAGTTCCTCCTGGCAGGATCACCTGGTCCACCTCAAGAATGTTTTAGAGGCCCTGCAAAAGGCAGGCCTCACTATCAAGGCCACTAAGTGCCAGATAGGGCAGAGTCAGGTTGTGTACCTGGGCCACCTTGTAGGTGGAGGCCAGGTTCAGCCTTTACAGAGCAAGATCCAGACCATAATGGAATGGGTTGCTCCAACCACCCAGACACAGGTGAGAGCCTTCTTAGGCCTATCTGGGTACTATAGGATGTTTGTCAAGGGATATGGATCTATAGTGACCCCCTTGAATGATCTGAGCTCAAAGAAAATGCCAAAAAAGGTTCAGTGGACAGCTAGCTGTCAAAAGGCATTTGAAGACCTAAAGCAGGCCATGTGCACTGCCCCCATCTTACAGAGTCCAGACTACACCAAAAAGTTCATTGTCCAAACAGATGCTTCTGAGCTGGGTGTGGGAGCTGCACTGTCTCAACTGAATGATGAAGGTCAAGACCAGCCAGTAGCTTTTATTAGCAGAAGGCTGACCCCTAGAGAGAAACGTTGGTCAGCTATAAGGAGGAGGCCTTTGCTGTGGTATGGGCCCTGAAGAAGCTGAGGCCATACTTGTTTGGTACTCACTTCATAGTTCAGACCGACCACAAGCCCCTCCTATGGCTTAAACAAATGAAAGGAGAAAACCCAAAACTTTTGAGGTGGTCCATTTCCCTACAGGGGATGGACTATACAGTGGAACATAGGCCTGGGACCGAACATGCCAATGCAGATGGACTCTCAAGGTATTTCCACTTTGAACACGAAGACTCAACTGGTCAAGGTTAGTTTAGTGTCCCTGCGTTTGGGGGGTTGTGTAGGAGAGTAAGATCTGCCTCTTATGTTGCCCCACTTTTTTCTGATGTTTACACTGGTTTCTGGCTATAGTCTGGCTGGGCCCCTGCTAATAAGGGCCCCAGCCTCTCTGTTCTCTCTAAACGACTTGGAGTGCACTCTAGGTGCACTAGTGATTGGATACTGTGGTACCTTATGAGTCCCTAGTATATGGTACCTTAGGTACCAAGGGCATAGGTACTTCACAGGCCTACCAGGGGCTGCAGCATGTATTATGCCACCCCTGGGAAGCAGACTAAATCTGACACCACAGGCCTGCTACTGCAGCCTGAGTGAGGAAGTGCTAGCACCCCTCACTGAGATATAGGTTCCCTATATCTCTCCTGCACACACATATAACCCTATCAGTCACCCTTAAGGCAGGCCCTATCAATCCTGAGGGCAGGGTGCTTGGCTTCTATGTGAGGGGGTGCCTCTGCCTGAGCAGGGCCCCTCTGCAGCTCTCAGAGTCCATTCTCTGGTGCTGTTTGTGGATGCGGTTAAACCATATACTTTTAAGTGCATTATATCCTCGCGGTAAAATGCTAACTTTGGAATGGCTGCATCGAAACATGTCGTGTTTGGTGTCAAACTTCTTGGAATACAACCCCCCCGCCAGTCCTGGTGGCGGGGGTAGCATTCCACCCTTCTAGAGGGATAGACATGTACCTACTGTGGAAACGCGGTAGAATCTTGCAGAGCCCTGGCATCACAAAATGGATGCCACCAGTCACAGACACTGGGCTGCCCTCCTGCTGATGACCAACACTCGCAGTGGAGGAAGCCCAACAATAGATATCCTGTCCCAAGGGGGTGTGACCACCTTCCAGACAGGGTTTAGTGTATTGGGGCTGGGTGGGAGCACTCTTAGAGTGCTTTGAAGTCCTGCACTGGGGGAGCAGAAGGATCCTCTGTGCATATACCAGTTCAAACCGGCTCAGGGGCTACCTGTCCCTGCTCTGGTGCGAAACTGAACAAAGGGAAGTGGGTGTAGCCACCCACTCCCCTGACCCTCCCATAGGTAGGGTCATAGAGCTAGTCCCTCCCCTTCTTTTGGTATAAGAGGGGGAACCTGTGCATAGCACCTCAGATTTCCCTGGATGACGCTCTACAAGAAGAATCCCAGACCTTCGACATTCCAATACCTTTGGAAGACTGAAGAATCTCCCTTGGAGTCAAGGAGTGACTCCCCTGCTTGGCAGGCACCAAAAACTACAAACGACGGTCGCAAACTACGCCGCTCCCGCCGGAGTCTGAAGTCCCTGCAGCCCAAGACAGTGGATTTCCTGACTTCTCCAAGGCCATCGTGTGTCCCCAGCGAAGCTGAGGCCAGTGGACCCCAAGAGTAACGAGGAACCGCGACCCCTGGGTACCGTGCACTATTGTCGAGTGCAACCCCATCACAATGTTCCACGAACCTGTGCTTTGGACCACGTGTGGTCCTAGCCTCCAGCAGGAATCCCTCCTAAGATCAGAGGCCTACCATGTCCCGAGTGACCGTGGGCCCCTGTGAGTGGATCCTCCCAAGGCGTCTTCACGATCCCTTGCCAGCCGGCTTGTAGGTCCCCAGAAGACTTTCAAAAGAAACCAAAGGGCTCCCTGGTTGCTCCAGGCCTGCCCTGACAAACCCTCGCTGGGTGAGTCCGACAGACCTTGCTGGTCTGTGCCATTGTCTCTTCACACTTTCCCTGAGACTTGCTGTTACCAAGGCTTGGTGGCTCCAATCGAGTCGCCGACACCGCCGTAAGCTGCAGACATCGTGGGACATGCCGAATCCAGCTCCTGGTCATCGACAACGCCTCCTGGACCTCGTGGCTGAAGAGTCAAGGCAACTGCGGACGACCTGAATCTTGCGACGACGGTGGGCATCCATCTTCCTTGCCCCGAGTCACTGCCAAGTGACTTTGAACACTGTCCCCTCTGCTTTCAGGTCTTTCATCTTCCGAATCCAGGCTTGGATTCCTCCGGACACTTCTCCTGTCGCCGCAAGCAGCAAGTCTTCACTGGCTCCCATTGAAAACGACGCCGCGACCCGACACCAAAGAACACCTATGCACCCGGCTCCCCTGGGTGAGGTAACTTCAGCACTACGGTGCTCCTGTGGGTGTGGGCCCTAGAACTACTTACCCTGTAAGTGACTTGCTTGTAGCTTCCCTAGAAGTGTCCTAAAACTCTAACTTTCCAAGTGCGACAATTGCGCTGACTCGTACAGGGTTCGCGTCTGTGTTAGACACACCGCGTCCATCTCCTTTGTAACACTATCTAAAACTGTATCCTTCGACTCGTACTGAGTATGATCGGTGTTCGCCTCGAACACACAAAGGGCCTGTAACTCTGAGATCTCCATTGCATTGACTCGCACACGGTTCGCATCTGTGTTAGACACAACGCGTCCAACTCCCTTGCAATACCATCTGTAACCGCGTCCTTCGACTCGTACAAGGACCGAACGGTGTGTTCGCCTCGAACACGCAAGGGACCTTTAACATTGATATTTCAATCGCGTCTGAGTGCATAGACTCGTACAGGATTCGCATCGGTGCCAGGTCACCGCGTCCGTCCCCTGTGGGTCTCCTACAACTACTTGGGGTGGTTCTTGGGGGTCCCTCGATTCTAGATGCCCTAGACCTAGGTCTAGCAAACTAAGATTGTGATATTCAATTGTGCTAAACTTATCCTGATAATATTTGACTTGTACATATGTTCCTATCCTCTAATCTCATAAAGAGATTAGTAGAGAGTGTTTATTAATAAATACATATATATTTGATATATATACCTGTGTGGTGTCTTTTCATTTGGTGATTCAAGAGATTGTGTGGTAAAACAAGCTGCTTTACATTCCTTCAAGACTTAGCCTGAAGGCTGCTCTCCACAGCTACCACTAGGATAGCTTTCTATAAAGGTTGTCTCAAACCTATCTACCATAAGAGTCGAATTGTTCTGGTGCAAGGTGTCCACTTTAATTAGTGAACAGCAAATACCAGGCCAACTTCTCACATTGGTGGGCAGCGTGTGGGATTCCAGCTTGCTATTGTTTTACCAGAAAATCTCTATTTGAATTACTAACTGAAAACCACTATAGGTACTTAAGGTACATATAAAGTCAAGCTTAGTATCGATAAGTTCTACTGAACTTAGAGCTGTGTGCCAAGGGATAGCACACCCTTTCTACAGCCCAAGCTAGTATCAGTAGGCCACAAACTAGTATAGGTAGTACAACACTGCACAACACTAGAATGTCCTTAAAGGGTGGAACCAGTGGATCCACTCAGCCTCAGTATAAGGACATGGCTTTCTCTGACTTGAGAGCCATGTGTGTTGAAAGACACCTGAGACTAGGACAGAGTCCCTCAACCCTGCACCTGATAGATCTGCTGCCAGCAGATGATCTTAGATTGGCTCTAGGAGCTAATGGGTCTGAATCAGTGGGTGGGTCAATTACAGTATCTGGGTCAGACGATGAAAATCCGAATGACCTGGACTCTGTGATTGAAGGGCCAGGCCTCAAGGGGCCTGAAAAGGACAGAGGAATTCTCCCTAAGAGAACTGACAGAGTGGATGAGAGGCATAGGTCCCCTTCCAGGGAATCTGAGCACTCTTATCACTCTGGCAGAGAATTTGATAACCAGAGGAACTCATACTTTCCCATAAGAGAGACCTCCTCTGAAAGAATGTGCAAACTGCTGCAGTATGAGGAAGCAAGAGTTGCCCTCAGAACCAAGCAGTTGGCACTGGATAGAGAAGCCCTGGAGATCCAGAGAGCTTCTCGACGAGAGGGGTTAGAACCCCTTGGTGGCAGCAACAGTGTCCCTAGAGGCAGGGAATCTATCCCAGACCATAGGAACCTGAGCAAGGTTGTTCCTCCCTACCAGAGTGGGGATGATATCCACAAGTGGATAACTGCTATGGAGAGGGCTTGTAGAGTACAGCAGGTCCCCCAGAAGCAGTGGGCAGCAATCTTGTGGCTCTCCTTTTCAGATAAAGGTAGAGACAAGCTCCTCACTGTTAGAGAAGAGGATGCTGATGATTATGAAGTCCTGAAGAGTGCACTGATAGATGGGTTTGGCTTAACCACTGAACAGTACAGGTTAAAGTTCAGAGACACCCAGAAGGCACAGACTCAGGACTGGACTGACTTTGTTGATTGTGCAACCAAGGCTCTGGAGGGTTGGCTGGTTGGCAGTAGGGTTACTGATTTCAAGGGATTTTATAATCTGATGATGAGAGAACAAATCCTTAATAATTGCCAGAACCAGTTGTTGCATCAGTACCTGGTGGACTCGGATCTGACCTCTCCCCAAGAATTGGGAAAGAAGGCAGACAAGTGGGTCAGAACCAGGGTGAGGCAGAAACCCCAGAACCAAGGGGTGACAGCAAGAAGCAAGATCCTAAGGGCTCTGAGAAAGGTGGGGATAAGTCAAAAGACCAGAAGTCTTCACAAGGGCCCCAAAAATCTGCATCTGGTGGGGAGTCACAATCCAACAAGGGAAAAGGCCAAAAGAAGCCCTGGTGCAAATTCTGTAAACAGAAAGGGCACTGGACTTCTGACTGTAACAAGTCCAAAGACCAAACCACCACCACTCCTGCCCCTAAGGCAACTGTTCCCCCTAGTTCAGCTACTGGTGGAGGTGGTACACAGAATAAGGGTGTAGTAGGGTTGACCCTGGGTTCTGAAGTGGACTCTGACCTAGTCAGAGTGCCCACTCAGGCAATGCTGATTTGTGAGGGAGACCTTAATATGTCCTTCCTAGTGAGTCCCAGTAATCTGGGCAAATACAAACAGCAGCCTGTAATAAATGGCAAACAGGCTTTGGCATTTAGGGACACAGGTGCTAGTGTCACCATGGTGGCAGAGGATCTTGTGGACCCTGGACAGATCATCCTGGGCGAAATGTACCAGGTGACCAATGCAAGCAACGTCAAGACCAACCATAGTCTGGCAGTTGTGAATTTCTCCTGGGGAGGGGTAACTGGCCTCAAGAAGGTTGTAGTCAGTGCAGACCTCCCTGTCGAATGTCTATTGGGCAATGATCTAGAGACTTCAGCCTGGTCTGAAGTAGAGTTATGGACTCATGCTGAGATGTTGGGCATCCCTGCAGAGGTATTTGCTGTGACCAGGTCACAAGCAAGAATGCATGACACTGAACCAGCTCTGTATCCTGGAACAATGGACCAGATGCTTCCCAAGAGGAGGAGCAGTAGGGTCAAGGCAGTGCCTTCCCCTCTGTCTCAGATCACAGATTCACCCCCAGAGGGAGGTGAAGCAGATCCTGAAGAAGGAACTGCCCCAGAGGGACTTGAGCCTGATCAGGTTGAGTTCTTGGGGGCAGGGGGCCCTTCCAGGAAGATCTGAGTAAGGAGCAACAGTGCTGCCCCTCTCTTGAACCCCTCAGACAGCAGGCTGCTGCTGAGGCTGCTGGGAGTGCTAGTGGGTCCCATAACGTTTATTGGGATGAGGGACTCCTATATTCTGAGAGTAGAGACCCAGCCCCTGGAGCCACCAGGAGGATGGTAATACCTCAGACGTTTAGGGGGTTCCTCTTGACCCTAGCACACGGCATCCCTTTAGCAGGACACTTGGGCCAAAACAAGACCTGGGACAGGCTTGTTCCACATTTTCATTGGCCACATATGTCAGAGGACACAAAGGAGTTTTGTCGCTCCTGTGTCACATGCCAAGCCAGTGGTAAGGCAGGTGGCACAACAAAGGCCCCCTGATACCACTACCTGTGGTGGGGGTACCCTTTGAAAGGGTAGGGATTGACATTGTTGGTCCCCTTGACCCTCAAACTGCATCTGGGCACAGGTTTATCCTGGTGGTAGTGGATCATGCCACCAGGTACCCAGAAGCAATTCCCCTGAGGACCACCACAGCCCCTGTGGTGGCAAGAGCCCTCATTGGAGTCTTCTCCAGAGTGGGTTTTCCAAAGGAGGTCATTTCTGACAGAGGTACCAACTTCATGTCAGGATATCTAAAAGCAATGTGGAAGGAGTGTGGTGTAACTTACAAGTTCACCACCCCCTATCACCCACAATGCAATGGTTTAGTTGAACGCTTCAACAAAACCTTGAAAGGAATGATTAAAGGACTCCCAGAGAAGCTTAGGCGGAAATGGGACCTTCTTCTTCCTTGCCTGTTGTTTGCATACAGAGAGGTTCCACAGAATGGGGTTGGCTACAGCCCATTTGAGCTTCTGTTTGGGCATCCTGTGAGAGGTCCACTGTGTTTGGTAAAAGAGGGCTGGGAGTTACCTCTCAAGCCCCCAAACAAGATGTGATGAACTATGTACTTGGTCTCCGCTCCCGGATGGCAGAGTACATGAAAAAGGCAACCAAAAACCTGGAGGCCAGCCAAGAATTACAAAAGGATTGGCATGACCAAAAGGCTGTACTGACTGTATACCAGCCAGGACAGAAAGTGTGGGTGTTGGAGCCTGTGGCCCCAGCAGCCCTCCAGGACAAGTGGAGTGGCCCCCATACAATAGTTGAACAGAAGGGAGAAGTCACCTACCTGGTGAATCTTGGAACTCCCAGGAGCCCCTGAGGGTGCTTCATGTCAACAGATTAAAGCCATATGTTGACAGGGCTGACATGGGCTTGCTCATGGCAACTGATGAGGACCAGGAGGAGGAGAGTGACCCTCTCCCTGACCTGCTCTCTCAGAACCCTGATGATGGGTCAGTAGATGGTGTTGCTTTGGCAAGCAGCCTCACTGACCATCAGCAAACTGAGTGCAGACAAGTTCTGCAACAGTTTAGACATATGTTTAGCCTGACCCCTAGTCAGACTTCCTGGTGCACCCACGAGGTGGACACTGGAGACAGTCTGCCTGTCAAGAATAAAATCTACAGGCAACCTGACCATGTCAGGGACTGTATCAGGACTGAAGTCCAGAAAATGTTGGAGCTAGGTGTAATTGAGCCTTCAGATAGCCCTTGGGCTAGTCCAGTAGTCCTGGTACCCAAGCCTCATACCCAGGGTGGTAAGAAAGAAATGAGGTTTTGTGTAGACTACAGAGGCCTCAATGCAGTCACTAGGACTGATGCCTATCCCATACCAAGGGCAGATGAGCTGATTGATACTTTGGCCTCAGCCAAGTATCTAAGCACGTTTGACCTAACAGCTGGCTACTGGCAGATCAGATTAGCTGATGATGCAAAAGCCAAGACAGCATTTTCGACCCCTGGTGGGCACTACCACTTTGTGGTGATGCCCTTTGGATTGAAAAATGCACCTGCCACTTTCCAGAGGCTGGTGAATAAAGTTCTGACAGGGATGGAAACTTATTGCTCAGCTTATCTAGATGATATTGCTGTCTTTAGTTCCTCCTGGCAGGATCACCTGGTCCACCTCAAGAATGTTTTAGAGGCCCTGCAAAAGGCAGGCCTCACTATCAAGGCCACTAAGTGCCAGATAGGGCAGAGTCAGGTTGTGTACCTGGGCCACCTTGTAGGTGGAGGCCAGGTTCAGCCTTTACAGAGCAAGATCCAGACCATAATGGAATGGGTTGCTCCAACCACCCAGACACAGGTGAGAGCCTTCTTAGGCCTATCTGGGTACTATAGGAGGTTTGTCAAGGGATATGGATCTATAGTGACCCCCTTGAATGATCTGAGCTCAAAGAAAATGCCAAAAAGGTTCAGTGGACAGCTAGCTGTCAAAAGGCATTTGAAGACCTAAAGCAGGCCATGTGCACTGCCCCCATCTTACAGAGTCCAGACTACACCAAAAAGTTCATTGTCCAAACAGATGCTTCTGAGCTGGGTGTGGGAGCTGCACTGTCTCAACTGAATGATGAAGGTCAAGACCAGCCAGTAGCTTTTATTAGCAGAAGGCTGACCCCTAGAGAGAAACGTTGGTCAGCTATAGAGAGGAGGCCTTTGCTGTGGTATGGGCCCTGAAGAAGCTGAGGCCATACTTGTTTGGTACTCACTTCATAGTTCAGACCGACCACAAGCCCCTCCTATGGCTTAAACAAATGAAAGGAGAAAACCCAAAACTTTTGAGGTGGTCCATTTCCCTACAGGGGATGGACTATACAGTGGAACATAGGCCTGGGACCGAACATGCCAATGCAGATGGACTCTCAAGGTATTTCCACTTTGAACACGAAGACTCAACTGGTCAAGGTTAGTTTAGTGTCCCTGCGTTTGGGGGGGGGGTTGTGTAGGAGAGTAAGATCTGCCTCTTATGTTGCCCCCACTTTTTTCTGATGTTTACACTGGTTTCTGGCTATAGTCTGGCTGGGCCCCTGCTAATAAGGGCCCCAGCCTCTCTGTTCTCTCTAAACGACTTGGAGTGCACTCTAGGTGCACTAGTGATTGGATACTGTGGTACCTTATGAGTCCCTAGTATATGGTACCTTAGGTACCAAGGGCATAGGTACTTCACAGGCCTACCAGGGGCTGCAGCATGTATTATGCCACCCCTGGGAAGCAGACTAAATCTGACACCACAGGCCTGCTACTGCAGCCTGAGTGAGGAAGTGCTAGCACCCCTCACTGAGATATAGGTTCCCTATATCTCTCCTGCACACACATATAACCCTATCAGTCACCCTTAAGGCAGGCCCTATCAATCCTGAGGGCAGGGTGCTTGGCTTCTATGTGAGGGGGTGCCTCTGCCTGAGCAGGGCCCCTCTGCAGCTCTCAGAGTCCATTCTCTGGTGCTGTTTGTGGATGCGGTTAAACCATATACTTTTAAGTGCATTATATCCTCGCGGTAAAATGCTAACTTTGGAATGGCTGCATCGAAACATGTCGTGTTTGGTGTCAAACATCTTGGAATACTACCCCCCGCCAGTCCTGGCGGCGGGGGTAGCATTCCACCCTTCTAGAGGGATAGACATGTACCTACTGTGGAAACGCGGTAGAATCTTGCAGAGCCCTGGCATCACAAAATGGATGCCACCAGTCACAGACACTGGGCTGCCCTCCTGCTGATGACCAACACTCGCAGTGGAGGAAGCCCAACAATAGATATCCTGTCCCAAGGGGTGTGACCACCTTCCAGACAGGGTTTAGTGTATTGGGGCTGGGTGGGAGCACTCTTAGAGTGCTTTGAAGTCCTGCACTGGGGGAGCAGAAGGATCCTCTGTGCATATACCAGTTCAAACCGGCTCAGGGGCTACCTGTCCCTGCTCTGGTGCGAAACTGAACAAAGGGAAGTGGGTGTAGCCACCCACTCCCCTGACCCTCCCATAGGTAGGGTCATAGAGCTAGTCCCTCCCCTTCTTTTGGTATAAGAGGGGGAACCTGTGCATAGCACCTCAGATTTCCCTGGATGACGCTCTACAAGAAGAATCCCAGACCTTCGACATTCCAATACCTTTGGAAGACTGAAGAATCTCCCTTGGAGTCAAGGAGTGACTCCCCTGCTTGGCAGGCACCAAAAACTACAAACGACGGTCGCAAACTACGCCGCTCCCGCCGGAGTCTGAAGTCCCTGCAGCCCAAGACGTGGATTTCCTGACTTCTTCAAGGCCATCGTGTGTCCCCAGCGAAGCTGAGGCCAGTGGACCCCAAGAGTAACGAGGAACCGCGACCCCTGGGTACCGTGCACTATTGTCGAGTGCAACCCCATCACAATGTTCCACGAACCTGTGCTTTGGACCACGTGTGGTCCTAGCCTCCAGCAGGAATCCCTCCTAAGATCAGAGGCCTACCATGTCCCGAGTGACCGTGGGCCCCTGTGAGTGGATCCTCCCAAGGCGTCTTCACGATCCCTTGCCAGCCGGCTTGTGGGTCCCCAGAAGATTTTCAAAAGAAACCAAAGGGCTCCCCTGGTTGCTCCAGGCCTGCCCTGACAAACCCTCGCTGGGTGAGTCCGACAGACCTTGCTGGTCTGTGCCATTGTCTCTTCACACTTTCCCTGAGACTTGCTGTTACCAAGGCTTGGTGGCTCCAATCGAGTCGCCGACACCGCCGTAAGCTGCAGACATCGTGGGACATGCCGAATCCAGCTCCTGGTCATCGACAACGCCTCCTGGACCTCGTGGCTGAAGAGTCAAGGCAACTGCGGACGACCTGAATCTTGCGACGACGGTGGGCATCCATCTTCCTTGCCCCGAGTCACTGCCAAGTGACTTTGAACACTGTCCCCTCTGCTTTCAGGTCTTTCATCTTCCGAATCCAGGCTTGGATTCCTCCGGACACTTCTCCTGTCGCCGCAAGCAGCAAGTCTTCACTGGCTCCCATTGAAAACGACGCCGCGACCCGACACCAAAGAACACCTATGCACCCGGCTCCCTGGGTGAGGTAACTTCAGCACTACGGTGCTCCTGTGGGTGTGGGCCCTAGAACTACTTACCCTGTAAGTGACTTGCTTGTAGCTTCCCTAGAAGTGTCCTAAAACTCTAACTTTCCAAGTGCGACAATTGCGCTGACTCGTACAGGGTTCGCGTCTGTGTTAGACACACCGCGTCCATCTCCTTTGTAACACTATCTAAAACTGTATCCTTCGACTCGTACTGAGTATGATCGGTGTTCGCCTCGAACACACAAAGGGCCTGTAACTCTGAGATCTCCATTGCATTGACTCGCACACGGTTCGCATCTGTGTTAGACACAACGCGTCCAACTCCCTTGCAATACCATCTGTAACCGCGTCCTTCGACTCGTACAAGGACCGAACGGTGTGTTCGCCTCGAACACGCAAGGGACCTTTAACATGATATTTCAATCGCGTCTGAGTGCATAGACTCGTACAGGATTCGCATCGGTGCCAGGTCACCGCGTCCGTCCCCTGTGGGTCTCCTACAACTACTTGGGGTGGTTCTTGGGGGTCCCTCGATTCTAGATGCCCTAGACCTAGGTCTAGCAAACTAAGATTGTGATATTCAATTGTGCTAAACTTATCCTGATAATATTTGACTTGTACATATGTTCCTATCCTCTAATCTCATAAAGAGATTAGTAGAGAGTGTTTATTAATAAATACATATATATTTGATATATATATTAAGCCTGGGCGTAGTTCGCGAAGTAGCGCTACGCGAAGCTACGCAAAGTGCAGTTTGCACTACGCGAACTACGCGTAGCACTACGCGAACTGCGTAGTGCACTGTTCGCAATGATTGCACAGTGCCGGATGCTTGTCCGCACTGTGCAATCATTGAAACGGCATCTTGCACAGTGCGAGCAGTCTTTTACTGCCGCTCGAGTAGATTTTTACTCGAGCGGCAGCTTTCTCAACGCGAACTGGTAGTTTGTCATCGCGAGCGGTCGCGAGCATACGTGACCACTCGCAATGAGAAACCTGACCTCCCTGCGTTGAGAATCTCGCCGGGATGTCATTTTGCTTGCTCGCGGTCGCCAACTTGACGTTGAGGACCGCGAGCAAGCAAAAAATGACCGCTGCACTACGCTACGTTATGCTACGCGTGTTTGCACTGTGCTACGTGCAATTCGCGTTGTGCGAAGTAGCGCAAACTTCGCACACTACGCGAGCGTAGCGTAGTGCTTTGCCCAGGGTTAATATATATACCTGTGTGGTGTCTTTTCATTTGGTGATTCAAGAGATTGTGTGGTAAAACAAGCTGCTTTACATTCCTTCAAGACTTAGCCTGAAGGCTGCTCTCCACAGCTACCACTAGGATAGCTTTCTATAAAGGTTGTCTTAAACCTATCTACCATAAGAGTCGAATTGTTCTGGTGCAAGGTGTCCACTTTAATTAGTGAACAGCATATACCAGGCCAACTTCTCACATTGGTGGGCAGCGTGTGGGATTCCAGCTTGCTATTGTTTTACCAGAAAATCTCTATTTGAATTACTAACTGAAAACCACTATAGGTACTTAAGGTACATATAAAGTCAAGCTTAGTATCGATAAGTTCTACTGAACTTAGAGCTGTGTGCCAAGGGATAGCACACCCTTTCTACAGCCCAAGCTAGTATCAGTAGGCCACAAACTAGTGTAGGTAGTACAACACTGCACAACACTAGAATGTCCTTAAAGGGTGGAACCAGTGGATCCACTCAGCCTCAGTATAAGGACATGGCTTTCTCTGACTTGAGAGCCATGTGTGTTGAAAGACACCTGAGACTAGGACAGAGTCCCTCAACCCTGCACCTGATAGATCTGCTGCCAGCAGATGATCTTAGATTGGCTCTAGGAGCTAATGGGTCTGAATCAGTGGGTGGGTCAATTACAGTATCTGGGTCAGACGATGAAAATCCGAATGACCTGGACTCTGTGATTGAAGGGCCAGGCCTCAAGGGGCCTGAAAAGGACAGAGGAATTCTCCCTAAGAGAACTGACAGAGTGGATGAGAGGCATAGGTCACCTTCCAGGAATCTGAGCACTCTTATCACTCTGGCAGAGAATTTGTCCACCAGAGGAACTCATACTTTCCCATAAGAGAGACCTCCTCTGAAAGAATGTGCAAACTGCTGCAGTATGAGGAAGCAAGAGTTGCCCTCAGAACCAAGCAGTTGGCACTGGATAGAGAAGCCCTGGAGATCCAGAGAGCTTCTCGACGAGAGGAGTTAGAACCCCTTGGTGGCAGCAACAGTGTCCCTAGAGGCAGGGAATCTATCCCAGACCATAGGAACCTGAGCAAGGTTGTTCCTCCCTACCAGAGTGGGGATGATATCCACAAGTGGATAACTGCTATGGAGAGGGCCTGTAGAGTACAGCAGGTCCCCCAGAAGCAGTGGGCAGCAATCTTGTGGCTCTCCTTTTCAGATAAAGGTAGAGACAAGCTCCTCACTGTTAGAGAAGAGGATGCTGATGATTATGAAGTCCTGAAGAGTGCACTGATAGATGGGTTTGGCTTAACCACTGAACAGTACAGGTTAAAGTTCAGAGACACCCAGAAGGCACAGACTCAGGACTGGACTGACTTTGTTGATTGTGCAACCAAGGCTCTGGAGGGTTGGCTGGTTGGCAGTAGGGTTACTGATTTCAAGGGATTGTATAATCTGATGATGAGAGAACAAATCCTTAATAATTGCCAGAACCAGTTGTTGCATCAGTACCTGGTGGACTCGGATCTGACCTCTCCCCAAGAATTGGGAAAGAAGGCAGACAAGTGGGTCAGAACCAGGGTGAGGCAGAAACCCCAGAACCAAGGGGTGACAGCAAGAAGCAAGATCCTAAGGGCTCTGAGAAAGGTGGGGATAAGTCAAAAGACCAGAAGTCTTCACAAGGGCCCCAAAAATCTGCATCTGGTGGGGAGTCACAATCCAACAAGGGAAAAGGCCAAAAGAAGCCCTGGTGCAAATTCTGTAAACAGAAAGGGCACTGGACTTCTGACTGTAACAAGTCCAAAGACCAAACCACCACCACTCCTGCCCCTAAGGCAACTGTTCCCCCTAGTTCAGCTACTGGTGGAGGTGGTACACAGAATAAGGGTGTAGTAGGGTTGACCCTGGGTTCTGAAGTGGACTCTGACCTAGTCAGAGTGCCCACTCAGGCAATGCTGATTTGTGAGGGAGACCTTAATATGTCCTTCCTAGTGAGTCCCAGTAATCTGGGCAAATACAAACAGCAGCCTGTAATAAATGGCAAACAGGCTTTGGCATTTAGGGACACAGGTGCTAGTGTCACCATGGTGGCAGAGGATCTTGTGGACCCTGGACAGATCATCCTGGGCGAAATGTACCAGGTGACCAATGCAAGCAACGTCAAGACCAACCATAGTCTGGCAGTTGTGAATTTCTCCTGGGGAGGGGTAACTGGCCTCAAGAAGGTTGTAGTCAGTGCAGACCTCCCTGTCGAATGTCTATTGGGCAATGATCTAGAGACTTCAGCCTGGTCTGAAGTAGAGTTATGGACTCATGCTGAGATGTTGGGCATCCCTGCAGAGGTATTTGCTGTGACCAGGTCACAAGCAAGAATGCATGACACTGAACCAGCTCTGTATCCTGGAACAATGGACCAGATGCTTCCCAAGAGGAGGAGCAGTAGGGTCAAGGCAGTGCCTTCCCCTCTGTCTCAGATCACAGATTCACCCCCAGAGGGAGGTGAAGCAGATCCTGAAGAAGGAACTGCCCCAGAGGGACTTGAGCCTGATCAGGTTGAGTTCTTGGGGGCAGGGGCCCTTCCAGGGAAGATCTGAGTAAGGAGCAACAGTGCTGCCCCTCTCTTGAACCCCTCAGACAGCAGGCTGCTGCTGAGGCTGCTGGGAGTGCTAGTGGGTCCCATAACGTTTATTGGGATGAGGGACTCCTATATTCTGAGAGTAGAGACCCAGCCCCTGGAGCCACCAGGAGGATGGTAATACCTCAGACGTTTAGGGGTTCCTCTTGACCCTAGCACACGGCATCCCTTTAGCAGGACACTTGGGCCAAAACAAGACCTGGGACAGGCTTGTTCCACATTTTCATTGGCCACATATGTCAGAGGACACAAAGGAGTTTTGTTGCTCCTGTGTCACATGCCAAGCCAGTGGTAAGGCAGGTGGCACAACAAAGGCCCCCCTGATACCACTACCTGTGGTGGGGGTACCCTTTGAAAGGGTAGGGATTGACATTGTTGGTCCCCTTGACCCTCAAACTGCATCTGGGCACAGGTTTATCCTGGTGGTAGTGGATCATGCCACCAGGTACCCAGAAGCAATTCCCTGAGGACCACCACAGCCCCTGTGGTGGCAAGAGCCCTCATTGGAGTCTTCTCCAGAGTGGGTTTTCCAAAGGAGGTCATTTCTGACAGAGGTACCAACTTCATGTCAGGATATCTAAAAGCAATGTGGAAGGAGTGTGGTGTAACTTACAAGTTCACCACCCCTATCACCCACAATGCAATGGTTTAGTTGAACGCTTCAACAAAACCTTGAAAGGAATGATTAAAGGACTCCCAGAGAAGCTTAGGCGGAAATGGGACCTTCTTCTTCCTTGCCTGTTGTTTGCATACAGAGAGGTTCCACAGAATGGGGTTGGCTACAGCCCATTTGAGCTTCTGTTTGGGCATCCTGTGAGAGGTCCACTGTGTTTGGTAAAAGAGGGCTGGGAGTTACCTCTCAAGCCCCCCAAACAAGATGTGATGAACTATGTACTTGGTCTCCGCTCCCGGATGGCAGAGTACATGAAAAAGGCAACCAAAAACCTGGAGGCCAGCCAAGAATTACAAAAGGATTGGCATGACCAAAAGGCTGTACTGACTGTATACCAGCCAGGACAGAAAGTGTGGGTGTTGGAGCCTGTGGCCCCAGCAGCCCTCCAGGACAAGTGGAGTGGCCCCCATACAATAGTTGAACAGAAGGGAGAAGTCACCTACCTGGTGAATCTTGGAACTCCCAGGAGCCCCCTGAGGGTGCTTCATGTCAACAGATTAAAGCCATATGTTGACAGGGCTGACATGGGCTTGCTCATGGCAACTGATGAGGACCAGGAGGAGGAGAGTGACCCTCTCCCTGACCTGCTCTCTCAGAACCCTGATGATGGGTCAGTAGATGGTGTTGCTTTGGCAAGCAGCCTCACTGACCATCAGCAAACTGAGTGCAGACAAGTTCTGCAACAGTTTAGACATATGTTTAGCCTGACCCCTAGTCAGACTTCCTGGTGCACCCACGAGGTGGACACTGGAGACAGTCTGCCTGTCAAGAATAAAATCTACAGGCAACCTGACCATGTCAGGGACTGTATCAGGACTGAAGTCCAGAAAATGTTGGAGCTAGGTGTAATTGAGCCTTCAGATAGCCCTTGGGCTAGTCCAGTAGTCCTGGTACCCAAGCCTCATACCCAGGGTGGTAAGAAAGAAATGAGGTTTTGTGCAGACTACAGAGGCCTCAATGCAGTCACTAGGACTGATGCCTATCCCATACCAAGGGCAGATGAGCTGATTGATACTTTGGCCTCAGCCAAGTATCTAAGCACGTTTGACCTAACAGCTGGCTACTGGCAGATCAGATTAGCTGATGATGCAAAAGCCAAGACAGCATTTTCGACCCCTGGTGGGTCACTACCACTTTGTGGTGATGCCCTTTGGATTGAAAAATGCACCTGCCACTTTCCAGAGGCTGGTGAATAAAGTTCTGACAGGGATGGAAACTTATTGCTCAGCTTATCTAGATGATATTGCTGTCTTTAGTTCCTCCTGGCAGGATCACCTGGTCCACCTCAGGAATGTTTTAGAGGCCCTGCAAAAGGCAGGCCTCACTATCAAGGCCACTAAGTGCCAGATAGGGCAGAGTCAGGTTGTGTACCTGGGCCACCTTGTAGGTGGAGGCCAGGTTCAGCCTTTACAGAGCAAGATCCAGACCATAATGGAATGGGTTGCTCCAACCACCCAGACACAGGTGAGAGCCTTCTTAGGCCTATCTGGGTACTATAGGAGGTTTGTCAAGGGATATGGATCTATAGTGACCCCCTTGAATGATCTGAGCTCAAAGAAAATGCCAAAAAGGTTCAGTGGACAGCTAGCTGTCAAAAGGCATTTGAAGACCTAAAGCAGGCCATGTGCACTGCCCCCATCTTACAGAGTCCAGACTACACCAAAAAGTTCATTGTCCAAACAGATGCTTCTGAGCTGGGTGTGGGAGCTGCACTGTCTCAACTGAATGATGAAGGTCAAGACCAGCCAGTAGCTTTTATTAGCAGAAGGCTGACCCCTAGAGAGAAACGTTGGTCAGCTATAAGGAGGGAGGCCTTTGCTGTGGTATGGGCCCTGAAGAAGCTGAGGCCATACTTGTTTGGTACTCACTTCATAGTTCAGACCGACCACAAGCCCCTCCTATGGCTTAAACAAATGAAAGGAGAAAACCCAAAACTTTTGAGGTGGTCCATTTCCCTACAGGGGATGGACTATACAGTGGAACATAGGCCTGGGACCGAACATGCCAATGCAGATGGACTCTCAAGGTATTTCCACTTTGAACACGAAGACTCAACTGGTCAAGGTTAGTTTAGTGTCCCTGCGTTTGGGGGGGTTGTGTAGGAGAGTAAGATCTGCCTCTTATGTTGCCCCCACTTTTTTCTGATGTTTACACTGGTTTCTGGCTATAGTCTGGCTGGGCCCCTGCTAATCAGGGCCCCAGCCTCTCTGTTCTCTCTAAACGACTTGGAGTGCACTCTAGGTGCACTAGTGATTGGATACTGTGGTACCTTATGAGTCCCTAGTATATGGTACCTTAGGTACCAAGGGCATAGGTACTTCACAGGCCTACCAGGGGCTGCAGCATGTATTATGCCACCCCTGGGAAGCAGACTAAATCTGACACCACAGGCCTGCTACTGCAGCCTGAGTGAGGAAGTGCTAGCACTCCTCACTGAGATATAGGTTCCCTATATCTCTCCTGCACACACATATAACCCTATCAGTCACCCCTAAGGCAGGCCCTATCAATCCTGAGGGCAGGGTGCTTGGCTTCTATGTGAGGGGGTGCCTCTGCCTGAGCAGGGCCCCTCTGCAGCTCTCAGAGTCCATTCTCTGGTGCTGTTTGTGGATGCGGTTAAACCATATACTTTTAAGTGCATTATATCCTCGCGGTAAAATGCTAACTTTGGAATGGCTGCATCGAAACATGTCGTGTTTGGTGTCAAACTTCTTGGAATACTACCCCCCGCCAGTCCTGGCGGCGGGGGTAGCATTCCACCCTTCTAGAGGGATAGACATGTACCTACTGTGGAAACGCGGTAGAATCTTGCAGAGCCCTGGCATCACAAAATGGATGCCACCAGTCACAGACACTGGGCTGCCCTCCTGCTGATGACCAACACTCGCAGTGGAGGAAGCCCAACAATAGATATCCTGTCCCAAGGGGGTGTGACCACCTTCCAGACAGGGTTTAGTGTATTGGGGCTGGGTGGGAGCACTCTTAGAGTGCTTTGAAGTCCTGCACTGGGGGAGCAGAAGGCTCCTCTGTGCATATGCCAGTTCAAACCGGCTCAGGGGCTACCTGTCCCTGCTCTGGTGCGAAACTGAACAAAGGGAAGTGGGTGTAGCCACCCACTCCCCTGACCCTCCCATAGGTAGGGTCATAGAGCTAGTCCCTCCCCTTCTTTTGGTATAAGAGGGGGAACCTGTGCATAGCACCTCAGATTTCCCTGGACGACGCTCTACAAGAAGAATCCCGGACCTTCGACATTCCAATACCTTTGGAAGACTGAAGAATCTCCCTTGGAGTCAAGGAGTGACTCCCCTGCTTGGCAGGCACCAAAAACTACAAACGACGGTCGCAAACTATGCAGCTCCCGCCGGAGTCTGAAGGCCCTGCAGCCCAAGACGTGGATTTCCTGACTTCTCCAAGGCCATCGTGTGTCCCCAGCGAAGCTGAGGCCAGTGGACCCCAAGAGTAACGAGGAACCGCGACCCCTGGGTACCGTGCACTATTGTCGAGTGCAACCCCATCACAATGATCCACGAACTTGTGCTTTGGACCACGTGTGGTCCCAGCCTCCAGCAGGAATCCCTCCTAAGATCAGAGGCCTACCATGTCCCGAGTGACCGTGGGCCCCTGTGAGTGGATCCTCCCAAGGCGTCTTCACGATCCCTTGCCAGCCGGCTTGTGGGTCCCCAGAAGACTTTCAAAAGAAACCAAAGGGCTCCCCTGGTTGCTCCAGGCCTGCCCTGACATACCCTCGCTGGGTGAGTCCGACAGACCTTGCTGGTCTGTGCCATTGTCTCTTCACACTTTCCCTGAGACTTGCTGTTACCAAGGCTTGGTGGCTCCAATCGAGTCGCTGACACCGCCGTAAGCTGCAGACATTGTGGGACATGCCGAATCCAGCTCCTGGTCGTCAACAACGCCTCCTGGACCTCGTGGCTGAAGAGTCAAGGCAACTAGGGACGACCTGAATCTTGCGACGACGGTGGGCATCCATCTTCCTTGCCCCGAGTCACTGCCAAGTGACTTTGAACACTGTCCCCTCTGCTTTCAGGTCTTTCATCTTCCGAATCCAGGCTTGGATTCCTCCGGACACTTCTCCTGTCGCCGCAAGCAGCAAGTCTTCACTGGCTCCCATTGAAAACGACGCCGCGACCCGACACCAAAGAACACCTATGCACCCGGCTCCCCTGGGTGAGGTAACTTCAGCACTACGGTGCTCCTGTGGGTGTGGGCCCTAGAACTACTTACCCTGTAAGTGACTTGCTTGTAGCTTCCCTAGAAGTGTCCTAAAACTCTAACTTTCCAAGTGCGACAATTGCGCTGACTCGTACAGGGTTCGCGTCTGTGTTAGACACACCGCGTCCATCTCCTTTGTAACACTATCTAAAACTGTATCCTTCGACTCGTACTGAGTCCGATCGGTGTTTGCCTCGACAACACAAAGGGCCTGTAACTCTGAGATCTCCATTGCATTGACTCGCACACGGTTCGCGTCTGTGTTAGACACAACGCGTCCAACTCCCTTGCAATACCATCTGTAACCGCGTCCTTCGACTCGTACAAGGACCGATCGGTGTGTTCGCCTCGAACACGCAAGGGACCTTTAACATTGATATTTCAATCGCGTCTGAGTGCATAGACTCGTACAGGATTCGCATCGGTGCCAGGTCACCGCGTCCGTCCCCTGTGGGTCTCCTACAACTACTTGGGGTGGTTCTTGGGGGTCCCTCGATTCTAGATGCCCTAGACCTAGGTCTAGCAAACTAAGATTGTAATATTCAATTGTGCTAAACTTATCCTGATAATATTTGACTTGTACATATGTTCCTATCCTCTAATCTCATAAAGAGATTAGTAGAGAGTGTTTATTAATAAATACATATATATTTGATATATATACCTGTGTGGTGTCTTTTCATTTGGTGATTCAAGAGATTGTGTGGTAAAACAAGCTGCTTTACATTCCTTCAAGACTTAGCCTGAAGGCTGCTCTCCACAGCTACCACTAGGATAGCTTTCTATAAAGGTTGTCTTAAACCTATCTACCATAAGAGTCGAATTGTTCTGGTGCAAGGTGTCCACTTTAATTAGTGAACAGCATATACCAGGCCAACTTCTCACAGATCTTAATCCAAATTATAAGGCTACATGAAGGCAACTATGCCAAGGTACGTTGGGGCAAAGGAGGTGAACTTACTGACGAGATCCAGTTAAGAGGGGCGTGCGCCAGGGCTGTGTCCTGGCGCCGACTTTGTTCCTCCTGTACGTAAACGACTCGGTTGATTATCTACAAAAATCTGCCCATGACTCGCCCAAGCATGGAGGTAACCATATCTGCGCTTTAACATTTGCGGACGATACCTATCTGTTGTCCCAAACTCCCAGTGGTTTACAGAACTTACTTCCTAGCCTCAACAAATATTGTAAAGCAAAAGGTCTTGAGATTAATCCAAACAAAACAAAATACATGACTATGAGGCCACATAGTAGCTTTAAGAATAAAATATTCTTGAATGGTGCAACTTTGGAACGTGTATCGAACTTTGTATACTTGGGAGTCACTCTTGATTCTAAACTTTCCTAGGTCCCACAAATAGAGAAATCAAAGGCCATCTTAATGCAAAACTCCTTTCCCATTGTAAAAAAACAAGCTGCAACGTCTTCAAAAGCCATTACTCCCGCCCTGGAAGTATATAAGACCAGAGCTCAAACCGCTGCTCTGTATAGCTCAGAGATATGGGGAGGTGGTACTCTCAAATCCCTAACTACTCCAGAAAATACAATTTTGAGAATGCTTGTGGCCCTTCCTCAAAATACCCCACTGATTCCCCTGACCTATGACATGGGCATCAAACGCTTGGAGCATTTAGCTATCTGGAGAACCTTGTCATTTTGGATTAGAATTTGGACAACAGCGGAATTAGTAACATACAGAGAATCTCTAAGTGAGCTGTTGGAACTTGACACTTAAGTCACTTTCCCTTGGTCGGCTCATATTAGAACATGGCTTTTTGATCTAGGTCTGAGTAGATATTGGATGAATCCAAGTCTGCTGACACCTGAATCAAAACGAGAGATCAAGCATATATTTTGGAATTCTATTAGGCACAAGGTAATTTCAGACAGTACATTGGGAAGGATTACTATGCAATTCCTCCAGTTTAAAATGATCCCTTGTTTCAAGCCATTTTTGGATGAAATAGAACCACAATTGGCAAAGTGTTTATATCTGAAATTTAGATTTGAAATAATGCAGATAAACACTTATACCTCCAAATGGGTAACGCCACAATCAAAGGAGGGGGAGTCTCGCTGTAGCTTATGTCATCTGGGAGTTGAGGAGGATATTGCACATGTTCTGTTTTTTTGTCCAGCGTACAAAATCGACAGAAGGAAATGGATAAAACCGATAGGTAGGTGCTTAACGTCAGGAAACTGAATGGAATGCTGTGAATATTAAAACCAGATAATTCCCGCCTCATTGTATTTGGGCTTAGCAGATTCCTACTGGCCATCAACTTCATAAGGAAAAAGAGAGGGCAACATTTTTCAATCTAATAGCAGGATGCCGGGCCGATGCTCGTACTTAGTGACCATGGTGTATTACTTAGTATGAGTAGTCACATTTAAAATAATTCAAGAGGAATAGATACCTTTACCATGCACCATGCTGATGCCCTCGAATTATCCTCTTATAAAGATAATACCTTGCATTTTGGAAAAGGTTAGCTTGATGAAGATGGCCAAACAACTATTTTAGCGGGGAAGGTATACTGCAAAAGTTATTGTGTAAGCGCATATGGCATTGAAATTGAAGTTGATAGATTCTGTGTAACAACTAATAGATTCTTATCTGTTATGCATTTTTATAAGTCTTTAAATTTTTTTAGAAACATTTTGATGATCCCATGAATTGATTGGACTCATTTTATATATGCATTTTATTGAACTTAATTTTAAGAGCAATGTAAACGCCATTAGCCCTCGCACCTTTTGTATACGCATTTTAACCACTTTACAGTGATAGTCGAGTATAACGGACTATTGTAACAGCTTTGCCATTTCACATGTACTGTATATGCACTTTATCTGAAGTCGATGCTTGGTACTGGGGTGAATGTATGACATTGTTCTGCATTCTGTCCATCAACTTTTGTTTTTGCATTTGTCACCCCGAGTGTGACGGATATGCCCAGACGTGGGTCCCGTGCTCTCCATGCCACTGGAATCAAGCTATCCTGGCTGAAGAGGGGTGAAACCCCGAAACCGGTCCTAGGATGCTTGTTTCCAGTCCAGGGAGGACCTGGCTTGGCAGTTTGGGCTGGACTGTTCTCATGAGGCACAGGGTCAAGACTGATTTGCATATGGCTGGGTTCAAACTGGAATGGCATGGTGAGCAAAAAACGATGGATTTAGGCCCAGATCTCTGTACTGGGGTGAATGTATGACATTGTTCTGCATTCTGTCCATCAACTGTTGTTTTTGCATTTGTCACCCCGAGTGGGACGGGTATGCCCAGACGTGGGTCGCGTGCTCTCCATGCCACTGGAATCAAGCTATCCTGGCTGAAGAGGGGTGAAACCCGAAACCAGTCCTAGGATGCTTGTTTCCAGTCCAGGGAGGACCTGGCTTGGCAGTTCGGGCTGGACTGTTCCCATGAGGCACAGGGTCAAGACTGATTTGCATATGACTGGGTTCAAACTGGAATGGCATGGTGAGCAAAAAACGATGGATTTAGGCCCAGATCTCTGTACTGGGGTGAATGTATGACATTGTTCTGCATTCTGTCCATCAACTGTTGTTTTTGCATTTGTCACCCGAGTGGGGCGGGTATGCCCAGACGTGGGTCCCGTGCTCGCCATGCCACTGGAATCAAGCTATCCTGGCTGAAGAGGGTGAAACCCGGAAACCGGTCCTAGGATGCTTGTTTCCAGTCCAGGGAGGACCTGGCTTGGCAGTTCGGGCTGGACTGATCCCATGAGGCACAGGGTCAAGACTGATTTGCATATGGCTGGGTTCAAACTGGAATGGCATGGTGAGCAAAAAAACGATGGATTTAGGCCCAGATCTCTGTACTGGGGTGAATGTATGACATTGTTCTGCATTCTGTCCATCAACTGTTGTTTTTGCATTTGTCACCCCGAGTGGGACGGGTATGCCCAGACGTGGGTCCCGTGCTCTAAAGTGAACTGGAATCAAGCTATCCTGGCTGAAGAGGGGTGAAACCCCGAAACCGGTCCTAGGATGCTTGTTTCCAGTCCAGGGAGGACCTGGCTTGGCAGTTTGGGCTGGACTGTTCTCATGAGGCACAGGGTCAAGACTGATTTGCATATGGCTGGGTTCAAACTGGAATGGCATGGTGAGCAAAAAAACGATGGATTTAGGCCCAGATCTCTGTACTGGGGTGAATATATGACATTGTTCTGCATTCTGTCCATCAACTGTTGCTTTTGCATTTGTCACCCCGAGTGGGACGGGTATGCCCAGACGTGGGTCGCGTGCTCTCCATGCCACTGGAATCAAGCTATCCTGGCTGAAGAGGGGTGAAACCCCGAAACCGGTCCTAGGATGCTTGTTTCCAGTCCAGGGAGGACCTGGCTTGGCAGTTCGGGCTGGACTGTTCCCATGAGGCACAGGGTCAAGACTGATTTGCATATGACTGGGTTCAAACTGGAATGGCATGGTGAGCAAAAAAACGATGGATTTAGGCCCAGATCTCTGTACTGGGGTGAATGTATGACATTGTTCTGCATTCTGTCCATCAACTGTTGTTTTTGCATTTGTCCCCCCGAGTGGGGCGGGTATGCCCAGACGTGGGTCCCGTGCTCTCCATGCCACTGGAATCAAGCTATCCTGGCTGAAGAGTGGTGAAACCCGGAAACCGGTCCTAGGATGCTTGTTTCCAGTCCAGGGAGGACCTGGCTTGGCAGTTCGGGCTGGACTGATCCCATGAGGCACAGGGTCAAGACTAATTTGCATATGGCTGGGTTCAAACTGGAATTGCATGGTGAGCAAAAAAACGATGGATTTAGGCCCAGATCTCTGTACTGGGGTGAATGTATGACATTGTTCTGCATTCTGTCCATCAACTGTTGTTTTTGCATTTGTCACCCCGAGTGGGACGGGTATGCCCAGACATGGGTCCCGTGCTCTCCATGCACTGGAATCAAGCTATCCTGGCTGAAGAGGGGTGAAACCCCGAAACCGGTCCTAGGATGCTTGTTTCCAGTCCAGGGAGGACCTGGCTTGGCAGTTCGGGCTGGACTGTTCCCATGAGGCACAGGGTCAAGACTGATTTGCATATGGCTGGGTTCAAACTGGAATGGCATGGTGAGCATAAAAATGATGGATTTAGGCCCAGATCTCTGTACTGGGGTGAATGTATGACATTGTTCTGCATTCTGTCCATCAACTGTTGTTTTTGCATTGGTATAAGATAAACAGCATCATGTTGCTCATGTATTGCACAAGCACTTTATATATTAGTATGACAATAGGTTAGTCTTTAGACCGTTGAGGCTAGCCTGCGGGATAGGTCCCGCAGTGCAGACTGATTCCCTCTACACGTGCCTTCAAAAGGGAAGTTAAAGCTCTACTAATGAACAATGCCTTGAACTAGATGCCTTGCTCCTCCTGCCTCTAGCTTACTGTACACATATCACTTGTTGCGACCCTTTGTCGCTGGACAAATTATCTGGTTGCTTTTGTTGTATATTGCCCTATTTCTCACTCTCTCCTAACCTGCATCCTATGTCCGCGTTAATTTTATTCTGCTCCTTTTGTATTTTATCCCACTGTTTCCCCGATCTCTACCACTAGCTGTTTTACCTTGTATGCCTCAACTGCATGTAAAGCGCTCTGATACCCAACTGGGTCATGTTCGCGCTATACAAAACTCTAAATAAATAAATAAATAAAATAAATAGGTGATAGTCTTATTTAAATCCATTGTGAATTTTTATCAAACAGATGTATTTTGGTGCCCTGTAACGAGCAAAGGATGAGTGTATTTTTAAATTCCTATGTATGTACTGTATTCTATTTGCATTTTTACTTTTATGGCCTTATAGGCCAAAATAAAGTATTTTGAATTTAATTGAATTGAATTGACTGGTATTCTGCTTGTTTCTGACCTCTAGTCTGCCTCTTTCTGCTTGTGTCTCACTTTTACTCTGCCACTTTCTGCTAGTTTCTGACCTTTATTCTCCCTCTTTTTGATTGGTTCTGATCTTTATCTTGCTCCTTTCTGCTTGCTTCTGAGCTTTATTTTGTTTCTTTCTGCTAATTTCTGATCTCTATTTTGCCTATTGCTGCTCATTCTGAGCTTTATTTTGACACTTTCTGCTCCTTTATGGTCTTTACTTTGCCTCTTCCTGCTTATCTCTGGTCTCTAGTTTGCCTCTTCCTGCTCGTTTTTCACCTTTATTTTGCCCCTTTCTGCTCGTTTCTGACCTTTTTCCCCCTCTTTCTGCTCGTATCTGAACTCTATTTTGCTTCTTTCTGCTTGTTCCTGATCTCTATTTTGCCTCTTTCTCCTTGTTTTTTAACATTTTTTTTCCTCTTTCTGCTTGTTTCTGATCTCTATTTTGCCTCTTTATACCCGTTCCTGGTCTCTTTTTTGCCTCTGTGTGCTCGTTTACTATCCCTATTTTGCTCTCTCTGCTCATTTCTGAATGTTATTTTTCCTCTTACTCATCATTTCTATCCTTTATTTTGCCTCTTTCTGCTAATTTCTGATCTCTATTTTGCCTCTTTCTGCTCATTTCTGGTTTCTAATTTGTCCCCTTTCTACTCGCTTCTGACATTTAATTTTCCTCTTTCTGCGCATTTCTGATCTCAATAAGTCCTCTTCCTGCTCAGTTTCTAACCTTTATTTTGCCTCTTTCTGCTCGTTTCTGATCTCTGTTTTGCTCTTTCTGCTAGTTTCTAACGATTATTTTGCCTCTTTCTGCTCGTTTGTGATCTCTATTTTTGCCTCTTTGTGCTTGTTTATCATCCCTATTTTAATGTTTCTGCTAATTTCTGCTCATTATTTTTCCTCTTACTGCTCGTTTCTGACCTTTATTTTGCCTCTTTCTCCTCGTTTCTGACCTTCTTTTTCCCTGTTTTTGCTAATTTCTGATCTCTATTTTTCCTCTTTGTGCATGTTCCTGGTCTCTATTATGCCTCTTTCCCCTCATTTCCGACCTTTGTATTCCCTCTTTCTGTTCATTCCTGACCCATTTTATTTCTCTTTCTATTCATTCATGATCTCTATTTTGTCTCTTTCTGCTTGTTTCTGATCTCTATTTTGTATCTTTCTTTCCGTTCCTGGTCTCCATTTTGCCTCTTTCTCCTAATTTCTGACCTATATTGTGCCTCCTTCTGCCCGCTACTGATCTCTATTTTTCCTCTTTCTGCTTATTTCTGATGATTATTTTTCCTCTTACTGCTCGTTTCTGACATTTATTTAGCATCTTTCTGCTCGTTTCTGGTTTCTAATTTTTCCTCTTTCTGCTAGTTTCTGACATTTAGTTTTCGTCTTTCATGCGCGTTTCTGATCTTTGTTTTTTCTTTCTGCTTGTTTTTGACCTTCACATTGCCTTTTGCTGCTTGTTTCTCACTTTTATTTTGCCTCTTTCTGCTCGTTTCTCACCTTTATTTTACCTCTTCCTGTTTATTTCTCACCTTTATTTTGCCTTTTTCTGCTTGTTTGTGACCTGTATCCTGCCTCTTTACGCTCGTTTCACACCTTTATTTAGCCACTTTCTGCTTATTTCTGACCTTTACATCGCCCCTTTCTGCTAATTTTTTTACTTTATTTTGCCTCCTTCTGCACCTTGCTCACCTTTATTCTTCCTCTTTCTGCTCGTTTCTGACCTTCGTTCTGCCTCTTTCTGCTTGTCTCTCACTTTTATTTTGCCTCTTTTTATTAATTGCTGACCTTTAATCTGCCCTTTCTTCTAGTTTCTGACTGGTATTCTGCTTGTTTCTACTTGTTTTTGACCTCTATTCTGCCTCTTTCTGCTCGTGTCTCACTTTTACTCTGCCACATTCTGCTCATTTCTGACCTTTATTCTCCCTCTTTCTGCTCGGTTCTGACCTTTATCTTGCTCCTTTCTGATAGCTTCTGAGCTTTATTTTGCTTTTTCTGCTCATTTCTGATCTCTATTTTGCCTATTTCTACTCATTCCTGAGCTTAATTTTGCCTCTTTCTGCTCCTTTCTGGTCTTTATTTTTCCTCTTTCTGCTCATCTCTGGTTTCTAGTTTCCTCTTTCTGCCCGTTTCTGACCTTTATTTTGCCCCTTTCTGCTTGTTTCTGACCTTCTTTCCTCTCTTTTGCTCGTGCTCTGATCTCTATTTTGCTTCTTTCTGCTTGCTTCTGATCTCTATTTTGCCTCTTTATGCTTGTTCCTGGTCTCTTTTGCCTCTTTCTCCTCGTTTCTGATCTTTATTTTGCCTCTTCCTGCCCATTTCTGATCACTGTTTTTCATCTTTTTGCTAAGTTCTGATGAATATTTTGCCTCTTTCTCCTTGTTTCTGATCTCTATTTTTGCCTCTTTCTCCTTGTTTATCATCCCTATTTTGCTCTTTCTGCTCATTTCTGATCGTTATTTCTCCTCTTACTCATCATTTCTGTCCTTTATTTTGCCTCTTTTGCTATTTTCCGATCTCTATTTTGCCTCTTGCTGTTTGTTTCTGGTTTCTAATTTCTCATCTTTCTGCTCGCTTCTAACCTTTATTTTTCCTCTTTCTGCATGTTTCTGATCTCAATTTTTCCTGTTTCTGCTTGTTTCTAGCCCATATTTTGCCTCGTTCTGCTCATTTCTGATCTCTATTTTGCTCTTTCTGCTAGTTTTGACGAATATTTTGCCTCTTTCTGCTCGTTTCTGATCTTTATTTTTGCCTCTTTGTGCTCGTTCATCATCTCTATTTTGCTCTTTCTGCTCTTTTCTGCTCGTTATTTTTCCTCTTACTGCTTGTTTCTGACCTTTATTTTGCCTCTTTTCACTCAGCTTCTGATCTCTATTTTGCCTCTTTCTGCTCGTTTCAAATTTTTCCTCTATCTGCTACTTTCTGACATTTATTTTTCCTCTTTCTGCGTGTTTCTGATCTTTGTTTTTTCTCTTTCTGCTTGTTTTTGACATTCATTTTGCCTCGTTCTGCTTTGATTCTGATCTCTATTTTGCCTCTTTCTGCTCGTTTGTGATCTCTATTTTTGCCTCTTTGTGCTTGTTTATCATCCCTATTTTAATGTTTCTGCTAATTTCTGCGCATTATTTTTCCTCTTACTGCTCGCTTCTGACCTTTATTTTGCCTCTTTCTCCTCGTTTCTGACCTTCTTTTTCCCTGTTTTTGCTAATTTCTGATCTCTATTTTTCCTCTTTGTGCATGTTCCTGGTCTCTATTATGCCTCTTTCCCCTCATTTCCGACCTTTGTATTCCCTCTTTCTGTTCATTCCTGACCCATTTTATTTCTCTTTCTATTCATTCATGATCTCTATTTTGTCTCTTTCTGCTTGTTTCTGATCTCTATTTTGTATCTTTCTTTCCGTTCCTGGTCTCCATTTTGCCTCTTTCTCCTAATTTCTGACCTATATTGTGCCTCCTTCTGCCCGCTACTGATCTCTATTTTTCCTCTTTCTGCTTATTTCTGATGATTATTTTTCCTCTTACTGCTCGCTTCTGACATTTATTTAGCATCTTTCTGCTCGTTTCTGGTTTCTAATTTTTCCTCTTTCTGCTAGTTTCTGACATTTAGTTTTCGTCTTTCTGCGCGTTTCTGATCTTTGTTTTTTCTTTCTGCTTGTTTTTGACCTTCACATAGCCTTTTGCTGCTTGTTTCTCACTTTTATTTTGCCTCTTTCTGCTCGTTTCTCACCTTTATTTTACCTCTTCCTGTTTATTTCTCACCTTTATTTTGCCTTTTTCTGCTTGTTTGTGACCTGTATCCTGCCTCTTTACGCTCGTTTCACACCTTTATTTAGCCACTTTCTGCTTATTTCTGACCTTTACATCGCCCCTTTCTGCTAATTTTTTTACTTTATTTTGCCTCCTTCTGCACCTTGCTCACCTTTATTCTTCCTCTTTCTGCTCGTTTCTGACCTTCGTTCTGCCTCTTTCTGCTTGTCTCTCACTTTTATTTTGCCTCTTTTTATTAATTGCTGACCTTTAATCTGCCCCTTTCTTCTAGTTTCTGACTGGTATTCTGCTTGTTTCTACTTGTTTTTGACCTCTATTCTGCCTCTTTCTGCTCGTGTCTCACTTTTACTCTGCCACATTCTGCTCATTTCTGACCTTTATTCTCCTTCTGCTCGGTTCTGACCTTTATCTTGCTCCTTTCTGATAGCTTCTGAGCTTTATTTGCTTTTCTGCTCATTTCTGATCTCTATTTGCTATTTTCCATTCTGAGCTTAATTTTGCTCTTTCTGCTCCTTCCTCTTTTTTTTTCTTTGTTTTACTTGTTTTTGACCTCTATTCTGCCTCTTTCTGCTCGTGTCTCACTTTACTCTGCCACATTCTGCTCATTTCTGACCTTTATTCTCCCTCTTTCTGCTCGGTTCTGACCTTTATCTTGCTCCTTTCTGATAGCTTCTGAGCTTTATTTTGCTTTTTCTGCTCATTTCTGATCTCTATTTTGCCTATTTCTACTCATTCCTGAGCTTAATTTTGCCTCTTTCTGCTCCTTTCTGGTCTTTATTTTTCCTCTTTCTGCTCATCTCTGGTTTCTAGTTTCCCTCTTTCTGCCCGTTTCTGACCTTTATTTTGCCCCTTTCTGCTTGTTTCTGACCTTCTTTTCCCTCTTTTTGCTCGTTTCTGATCTCTATTTTGCTTCTTTCTGCTTGCTTCTGATCTCTATTTTGCCTCTTTATGCTTGTTCCTGGTCTCTTTTTGCCTCTTTCTCCTCGTTTCTGATCTTTATTTTGCCTCTTCCTGCCCATTTCTGATCACTGTTTTTCATCTTTTTGCTAAGTTCTGATGAATATTTTGCCTCTTTCTCCTTGTTTCTGATCTCTATTTTTGCCTCTTTCTCCTTGTTTATCATCCCTATTTTGCTCTTTCTGCTCATTTCTGATCGTTATTTCTCCTCTTACTCATCATTTCTGTCCTTTATTTTGCCTCTTTTTGCTATTTTCCGATCTCTATTTTGCCTCTTGCTGTTTGTTTCTGGTTTCTAATTTCTCATCTTTCTGCTCGCTTCTAACCTTTATTTTTCCTCTTTCTGCATGTTTCTGATCTCAATTTTTCCTGTTTCTGCTTGTTTCTAGCCCATATTTTGCCTCGTTCTGCTCATTTCTGATCTCTATTTTGCTCTTTCTGCTAGTTTTGACGAATATTTTGCCTCTTTCTGCTCGTTTCTGATCTTTATTTTTGCCTCTTTGTGCTCGTTCATCATCTCTATTTTGCTCTTTCTGCTCTTTTCTGCTCGTTATTTTTCCTCTTACTGCTTGTTTCTGACCTTTATTTTGCCTCTTTTCACTCGTTTCTGATCTCTATTTTGCCTCTTTCTGCTCGTTTCAAATTTTTCCTCTATCTGCTACTTTCTGACATTTATTTTTCCTCTTTCTGCGTGTTTCTGATCTTTGTTTTTTCTCTTTCTGCTTGTTTTTGACATTCATTTTGCCTCGTTCTGCTTGATTCTGATCTCTATTTTGCCTCTTTCTGCTCGTTTGTGATCTCTATTTTTGCCTCTTTGTGCTTGTTTATCATCCCTATTTTAATGTTTCTGCTAATTTCTGCGCATTATTTTTCCTCTTACTGCTCGTTTCTGACCTTTATTTTGCCTCTTTCTCCTCGTTTCTGACCTTCTTTTTCCCTGTTTTTGCTAATTTCTGATCTCTATTTTTCCTCTTTGTGCATGTTCCTGGTCTCTATTATGCCTCTTTCCCCTCATTTCCGACCTTTGTATTCCCTCTTTCTGTTCATTCCTGACCCATTTTATTTCTCTTTCTATTCATTCATGATCTCTATTTTGTCTCTTTCTGCTTGTTTCTGATCTCTATTTTGTATCTTTCTTTCCGTTCCTGGTCTCCATTTTGCCTCTTTCTCCTAATTTCTGACCTATATTGTGCCTCCTTCTGCCCGCTACTGATCTCTATTTTTCCTCTTTCTGCTTATTTCTGATGATTATTTTTCCTCTTACTGCTCGTTTCTGACATTTATTTAGCATCTTTCTGCTCGTTTCTGGTTTCTAATTTTTCCTCTTTCTGCTAGTTTCTGACATTTAGTTTTCGTCTTTCTGCGCGTTTCTGATCTTTGTTTTTTCTTTCTGCTTGTTTTTGACCTTCACATAGCCTTTTGCTGCTTGTTTCTCACTTTTATTTTGCCTCTTTCTGCTCGTTTCTCACCTTTATTTTACCTCTTCCTGTTTATTTCTCACCTTTATTTTGCCTTTTTCTGCTTGTTTGTGACCTGTATCCTGCCTCTTTACGCTCGTTTCACACCTTTATTTAGCCACTTTCTGCTTATTTCTGACCTTTACATCGCCCCTTTCTGCTAATTTTTTACTTTATTTTGCCTCCTTCTGCACCTTGCTCACCTTTATTCTTCCTCTTTCTGCTCGTTTCTGACCTTCGTTCTGCCTCTTTCTGCTTGTCTCTCACTTTTATTTTGCCTCTTTTTATTAATTGCTGACCTTTAATCTGCCCCTTTCTTCTAGTTTCTGACTGGTATTCTGCTTGTTTCTACTTGTTTTTGACCTCTATTCTGCCTCTTTCTGCTCGTGTCTCACTTTTACTCTGCCACATTCTGCTCATTTCTGACCTTTATTCTCCCTCTTTCTGCTCGGTTCTGACCTTTATCTTGCTCCTTTCTGATAGCTTCTGAGCTTTATTTTGCTTTTCTGCTCATTTCTGATCTCTATTTTGCCTATTTCTACTCATTCCTGAGCTTAATTTTGCCTCTTTCTGCTCCTTTCTGGTCTTTATTTTTCCTCTTTCTGCTCATCTCTGGTTTCTAGTTTCCCTCTTTCTGCCCGTTTCTGACCTTTATTTCGCCCCTTTCTGCTTGTTTCTGACCTTCTTTTCCCTCTTTTTGCTCGTTTCTGATCTCTATTTTGCTTCTTTCTGCTTGTTTCTGATCTCTATTTTTCCTCTTTGTGCATGTTCCTGGTCTCTATTATGCCTCTTTCCCCTCATTTCCGACCTTTGTATTCCCTCTTTCTGTTCATTCCTGACCCATTTTATTTCTCTTTCTATTCATTCATGATCTCTATTTTGTCTCTTTCTGCTTGTTTCTGATCTCTATTTTGTATCTTTCTTTCCGTTTCTGGTCTCCATTTTGCCTCTTTCTCCTAATTTCTGACCTATATTGTGCCTCCTTCTGCCCGCTACTGATCTCTATTTTTCCTCTTTCTGCTTATTTCTGATGATTATTTTTCCTCTTACTGCTCGTTTCTGACATTTATTTAGCATCTTTCTGCTCGTTTCTGGTTTCTAATTTTTCCTCTTTCTGCTAGTTTCTGACATTTAGTTTTCGTCTCTTCTGCGCGTTTCTGATCTTTGTTTTTTCTTTCTGCTTGTTTTTGACCTTCACATTGCCTTTTGCTGCTTGTTTCTCACTTTTATTTTGCCTCTTTCTGCTCGTTTCTCACCTTTATTTTACCTCTTCCTGTTTATTTCTCACCTTTATTTTGCCTTTTTCTGCTTGTTTGTGACCTGTATCCTGCCTCTTTACGCTCGTTTCACACCTTTATTTAGCCACTTTCTGCTTATTTCTGACCTTTACATCGCCCCTTTCTGCTAATTTTTTTACTTTATTTTGCCTCCTTCTGCACCTTGCTCACCTTTATTCTTCCTCTTTCTGCTCGTTTCTGACCTTCGTTCTGCCTCTTTCTGCTTGTCTCTCACTTTTATTTTGCCTCTTTTTATTAATTGCTGACCTTTAATCTGCCCCTTTCTTCTAGTTTCTGACTGGTATTCTGCTTGTTTCTACTTGTTTTTGACCTCTATTCTGCCTCTTTCTGCTCGTGTCTCACTTTTACTCTGCCACATTCTGCTCATTTCTGACCTTTATTCTCCCTCTTTCTGCTCGGTTCTGACCTTTATCTTGCTCCTTTCTGATAGCTTCTGAGCTTTATTTTGCTTTTTCTGCTCATTTCTGATCTCTATTTTGACTATTTCTACTCATTCCTGAGCTTAATTTTGCCTCTTTCTGCTCCTTTCTGGTCTTTATTTTTCCTCTTTCTGCTCATCTCTGGTTTCTAGTTTCCCTCTTTCTGCCCGTTTCTGACCTTTATTTTGCCCCTTTCTGCTTGTTTCTGACCTTCTTTTCCCTCTTTTTGCTCGTTTCTGATCTCTATTTTGCTTCTTTCTGCTTGCTTCTGATCTCTATTTTGCCTCTTTATGCTTGTTCCTGGTCTCTTTTTTGCCTCTTTCTCCTCGTTTCTGATCTTTATTTTGCCTCTTCCTGCCCATTTCTGATCACTGTTTTTCATCTTTTTGCTAAGTTCTGATGAATATTTTGCCTCTTTCTCCTTGTTTCTGATCTCTATTTTTGCCTCTTTCTCCTTGTTTATCATCCCTATTTTGCTCTTTCTGCTCATTTCTGATCGTTATTTCTCCTCTTACTCATCATTTCTGTCCTTTATTTTGCCTCTTTTTGCTATTTTCCGATCTCTATTTTGCCTCTTGCTGTTTGTTTCTGGTTTCTAATTTCTCATCTTTCTGCTCGCTTCTAACCTTTATTTTTCCTCTTTCTGCATGTTTCTGATCTCAATTTTTCCTGTTTCTGCTTGTTTCTAGCCCATATTTTGCCTCGTTCTGCTCATTTCTGATCTCTATTTTGCTCTTTCTGCTAGTTTTGACGAATATTTTGCCTCTTTCTGCTCGTTTCTGATCTTTATTTTTGCCTCTTTGTGCTCGTTCATCATCTCTATTTTGCTCTTTCTGCTCTTTTCTGCTCGTTATTTTTCCTCTTACTGCTTGTTTCTGACCTTTATTTTGCCTCTTTTCACTCGCTTTCTGATCTCTATTTTGCCTCTTTCTGCTCGTTTCAAATTTTTCCTCTATCTGCTACTTTCTGACATTTATTTTTCCTCTTTCTGCGTGTTTCTGATCTTTGTTTTTTCTCTTTCTGCTTGTTTTTGACATTCATTTTGCCTCTTTCTGCTTGATTCTGATCTCTATTTTGCCTCTTTCTGCTCGTTTGTGATCTCTATTTTTGCCTCTTTGTGCTTGTTTATCATCCCTATTTTAATGTTTCTGCTAATTTCTGCGCATTATTTTTCCTCTTACTGCTCGTTTCTGACCTTTATTTTGCCTCTTTCTCCTCGTTTCTGACCTTCTTTTTCCCTGTTTTTGCTCATTTCTGATCTCTATTTTTCCTCTTTGTGCATGTTCCTGGTCTCTATTATGCCTCTTTCCCCTCATTTCCGACCTTTGTATTCCCTCTTTCTGTTCATTCCTGACCCATTTTATTTCTCTTTCTATTCATTCATGATCTCTATTTTGTCTCTTTCTGCTTGTTTCTGATCTCTATTTTGTATCTTTCTTTCCGTTCCTGGTCTCCATTTTGCCTCTTTCTCCTAATTTCTGACCTATATTGTGCCTCCTTCTGCCCGCTACTGATCTCTATTTTTCCTCTTTCTGCTTATTTCTGATGATTATTTTTCCTCTTACTGCTCGTTTCTGACATTTATTTAGCATCTTTCTGCTCGTTTCTGGTTTCTAATTTTTCCTCTTTCTGCTAGTTTCTGACATTTAGTTTTCGTCTTTCTGCGCGTTTCTGATCTTTGTTTTTTCTTTCTGCTTGTTTTTGACCTTCACATAGCCTTTTGCTGCTTGTTTCTCACTTTTATTTTGCCTCTTTCTGCTCGTTTCTCACCTTTATTTTACCTCTTCCTGTTTATTTCTCACCTTTATTTTGCCTTTTTCTGCTTGTTTGTGACCTGTATCCTGCCTCTTTACGCTCGTTTCACACCTTTATTTAGCCACTTTCTGCTTATTTCTGACCTTTACATCGCCCCTTTCTGCTAATTTTTTTACTTTATTTTGCCTCCTTCTGCACCTTGCTCACCTTTATTCTTCCTCTTTCTGCTCGTTTCTGACCTTCGTTCTGCCTCTTTCTGCTTGTCTCTCACTTTTATTTTGCCTCTTTTTATTAATTGCTGACCTTTAATCTGCCCCTTTCTTCTAGTTTCTGACTGGTATTCTGCTTGTTTCTACTTGTTTTTGACCTCTATTCTGCCTCTTTCTGCTCGTGTCTCACTTTTACTCTGCCACATTCTGCTCATTTCTGACCTTTATTCTCCCTCTTTCTGCTCGGTTCTGACCTTTATCTTGCTCCTTTCTGATAGCTTCTGAGCTTTATTTTGCTTTTCTGCTCATTTCTGATCTCTATTTTGCCTATTTCTACTCATTCCTGAGCTTAATTTTGCCTCTTTCTGCTCCTTTCTGGTCTTTATTTTTCCTCTTTCTGCTCATCTCTGGTTTCTAGTTTCCCTCTTTCTGCCCGTTTCTGACCTTTATTTCGCCCCTTTCTGCTTGTTTCTGACCTTCTTTTCCCTCTTTTTGCTCGTTTCTGATCTCTATTTTGCTTCTTTCTGCTTGTTTCTGATCTCTATTTTGCCTCTTTATGCTTGTTCCTGGTCTCTTTTTTGCCTCTTTCTCCTCGTTTCTGATCTTTATTTTGCCTCTTCCTGCCCATTTCTGATCACTGTTTTTCATCTTTTTGCTAAGTTCTGATGAATATTTTGCCTCTTTCTCCTTGTTTCTGATCTCTATTTTTGCCTCTTTCTCCTTGTTTATCATCCCTATTTTGCTCTTTCTGCTCATTTCTGATCGTTATTTCTCCTCTTACTCATCATTTCTGTCCTTTATTTTGCCTCTTTTTGCTATTTTCCGATCTCTATTTTGCCTCTTGCTGTTTGTTTCTGGTTTCTAATTTCTCATCTTTCTGCTCGCTTCTAACCTTTATTTTTCCTCTTTCTGCATGTTTCTGATCTCAATTTTTCCTGTTTCTGCTTGTTTCTAGCCCATATTTTGCCTCGTTCTGCTCATTTCTGATCTCTATTTTGCTCTTTCTGCTAGTTTTTGACGAATATTTTGCCTCTTTCTGCTCGTTTCTGATCTCTATTTTTGGCTCTTTGTGCTCGTTCATCATCCCTATTTTGCTCTTTCTGCTCTTTTCTGCTCGTTATTTTTCCTCTTACTGCTTGTTTCTGACCTTTATTTTGCCTCTTTTCACTCGTTTCTGATCTCTATTTTGCCTCTTTCTGCTCGTTTCAAGTTTTTCCTCTATCTGCTACTTTCTGACATTTATTTTTCCTCTTTCTGCGTGTTTCTGATCTTTGTTTTTCTCTTTCTGCTTGTTTTTGACATTCATTTTGCCTCTTTCTGCTTGATTCTGATCTCTATTTTGTCTCTTTCGGCGCGTTTCTGATCTTTATTTTGCCTATTTCTGCTCCTTTCTGATCTCTATTTTGCTCTTTCTGCTTGTTTCTGACCTTCACATTGCCTTTTGCTGCTTGTTCCTCACTTTTATTTTGCCTCTTTCTACTCGTTTTTCACCTTTATTTTACCTCTTTCTCTTCATGTCTCACCTTTATTTTGCCTCTTTCTGCTTGTTTCTGACCTGTATCCTGCCTCTTTATACTCGTTTCACACCTTTATTTAGCCACTTTCTGCTTATTTCTGACCTTTATATTACCCCTTTCTGCTTTTTTCTTACTTTATTTTGCCTCTTTCTGCACCTTCCTCACCTTTATTCTTCCTCTTTCTGCTCGTGTACGACCTTTATTCTGCCTCTTTCTGCTTTTCTCACCTTTATTTTGCCTCTTTCTACTAATTGCTGACCTTTAATCTGCCTCTTTCTTCTAGTTTCAGACTGGTATGCTGCTTGTTTCCGACCACTGTGAGAAGTTGGCCTGGCATATGCTGTTCACTAATTAAAGTGGACACCTTGCACCAGACCAATTCGACTCTTATGGTAGATAGGTTTAAGACAACCTTTATAGAAAGCTATCCTAGTGGTAGCTGTGGAGAGCAGCCTTCAGGCTAAGTCTTAAAGGAATGTAAAGCAGCTTGTTTTACCACACAATCTCTTGAATGACCAAATGAAAAGACACCACACAGGTATATATATCAAATATATATGTATTTATTAATAAACACTCTCTACTAATCTCTTTATGAGATTAGAGGTCAGGAACATATGTACAAGTCAAATGTTATCAAAATAAGTTTAGCACAATCGAATATCACAATCTTAGTTTGCTAGACCTAGGTCTAGGGCATCTAGAATCGAGGGACCCCCAAGAACCACCCCAGGTAGTTGTAGGAGACCCACAGGGGACGGACGCGGTGACCTGGCACCGGTGCGAGTCCTGTGCGAGTCTATGCGCTCAGACGCGATTGAGATTTCAATGTTAAAGGTCCCTTGCGTGTTCGAGGCGAACACACTGATCGGTCCTTGTACGAGTCGAAGGACGCGGTTACAGATAGAGTTGCAAGGGAGATGGACGCGCTGTGTCTAACACAGATGCGAACCTTGTGTGAGTCAGTGCAATGGAGATCTCAGTGTTACAGGCCCTTTGTGTGTTCGAGGCGAACACCAATCAGACTCAGTACGAGTCGAAGGATACAGTTCTAGATAGTGTTACAAAGGAGATGGACGCGGTGTGTCTAACACAGATGCGAACCCTGTACGAGTCAGTGCAATTGTCGCACTTAGAAAATGAGAGTTTTAGGACACTTCGAGGGAAGCTACAATTAAGTCACTTACAGGGTAAGTAGTTCTAGGGCCCACACCCACAGGAGCACCGTAGTGCTGAAGTTACCTCACCCAGGGGAGCCGGGTGCATAGGTGTCCTTTGGTGTCGGGTCGCGGCGTTGTTTTCAATGGGAGCCAGTGAAGACTTGCTGCTTGCGGCGACAGGAGAAGTGTCCGGAGGAATCCAAGCCTGGATTCGGAAGATGGAAGACCTGAAAGCAGAGGGGACAGTGTTCAAAGTCACTTGGCAGTGACTCGGGGCAAGGAAGATGGATGCCCACCATCGTTGCAAGGTTCAGGTCATTCGCGGGTGCCTTGACTCTTCAGCCACGAGGTCCAGGAGGCGTCGATGATGACCAGGAGCTGGATTCGGCGTGTCACACGATGTCTGCGGCTTACTGCAGTGTCGGCGACTCGATCGGAGCCAACACGCCTTGGTAACAGCAACTCTTAGGGAAAGTATGAAGAGGCAATGGCGCAGACCAGCAAGGTCTGTGGGACTCACCCAGCGAGGGTAAGTCAGGTCAGGCCTGGAGCAATCAGGGGAGCCCTTTGGTTTCTTTAGAAAGTCTTCTGGGGACCCACAAGCCGGCTGGCAAGGGATCGCAAAGACGCCTCGGGAGGATTCGCTCACAGGGGCCCACGGTCTCTCGGGACGTGGTAGGCCTCTCATCTTCAGAGGGATTCCTGCTGGAGGCTAGGTCCATAAGTGATCCAAAGCACCAGTTCGTTAAACATTGTGAAAGGTTGCACTCAACAATACTGCACGGTACACAGGGGTCGTGGTTCCTCGTTATTCTTGGGGTCCACTGGCCTCAGCTTCGCTGGGGACTCACGATGGTCTTTGAGAAGTCAGGAAATCTAGGTTTTGGGCTGCAGGGACATCGGACTCCGGCGGGAGCGGCGTAGTTTGCGACCGTTGTTTGTAGTTTTTGGTGCCTGCCAAGCAGGGGAGTCACTCCTTGACTCCAAGGGAGATTCTTCAGTCTTCCAAAGGTAGTGGAACGTCGAAGGTCCGGGATTCGTCTTCAGAGCGTCGTCCAGGGAAATCTAGGGTGCAATGCACAGGTTCCCCCTCTTATACTAAAAGAAAGGGAGGGACTAGCTCTATGACCCTTCCTATGGGAGGGTCAGGGGAGTGGGTGGCTACACCCACTTCCCTTTGTCCAGTTTCACGCCAGAGCAGGGACAGGTAGCCCCTGAGCCGGTTTGAACTGGCATATGCACAGAGGAGCCTTCTGCTCCCCCAGTGCAGGACTTCAAAGCACTCAAAGAGTGCACCCACCCAGCCCCAATACACTAAACCCTGTCTGGAAGGTGGTCACACCCCTTGGGACAGGATATCTATTGTTGGGCTTCCTCCACTGCGAGTGTTGGTCATCAGCAGGAGGGCAGCCCAGTGTCTGTGACTGGTGGCATCCATTTTGTGATGCCAGGGCTCTGCAGGATTCTACCGCGTTTCCACAGTAGGTACATGTCTATCCCTCTAGAAGGGTGGAATGCTACCCCCGCCGCCAGGACTGGCGGGGGGGTAGTATTCCAAGATGTTTGACACCAAACATGACATGGTTCGATGCAGCCATTCCAAAGTTAGCATTTTACCGCGAGGATATAATGCACTTAAAAGTATTTGGTTTAACCGCATCCACAAACAGCACCAGAGAATGGACTCTGAGAGCTGCAGAGGGGCCCTGCTCAGGCAGAGGCACCCCCTCACATAGAAGCCAAGCACCCTGCCCTCAGGATTGATAGGGCCTGCCTTAGGGGTGACTGATAGGTTTATATGTGTGTGTAGGAGAGATATAGGGGACCTATATCTCAGTGAGGGGTGCTAGCACTTCCTCACCCAGGCTGCAGTAGCAGGCCTGTGGTGTCAGATTTAGTCTGCTTCCCAGGGGTGGCATAATACATGCTGCAGCCCCTGGTAGGCCTGTGAAGTACCTATGCCCTTAGCACCTAAGGTACCATATACTAGGGACTCATAAGGAACCACAGCATCCAATCACTAGTGCACCTAGAGTGCACTCCAAGTCGTTTAGAGAGAACAGAGAGGCTGGGGCCCTGATTAGCAGGGACCCAGCCAGACTATAGCCAGAAACCAGTGTAAACATCAGAAAAAAGTGGGGGCAACATAAGAGGCAGATCCTACTCTCCTACACAGCCCCCCCCAAACGCAGGGACACTAAACTAACCTTGACCAGTTGAGTCTTCGTGTTCAAAGTGGAAATACCTTGAGAGTCCATCTGCATTGGCATGTTGGGTCCCAGGTCTATGTTCCACTGTATAGTCCATCCCCTGTAGGGAAATGGACCACCTCAAAAGTTTTGGGTTTTCACCTTTCATCTGTTTAAGCCATAGGAGGGGCTTGTGGTCAGTCTGAACTATGAAGTGAGTGCCAAACAAGTATGGCCTCAGCTTCTTCAGGGCCCACACCACAGCAAAGGCCTCCCTCTCTATAGCTGACCAACGTTTCTCTCTAGGGGTCAGCCTTCTGCTAATAAAAGCTACTGGCTGGTCTTGACCTTCATCATTCAGTTGAGACAGTACAGCTCCCACACCCAGCTCACAAGCATCTGTTTGGACAATGAACTTTTTGGTGTAGTCTGGACTCTTTTAGATGGGGGCAGTGCACATGGCCTGCTTTAGGTCTTCAAACGCCTTTTGACAGCTAGCTGTCCACTGAACCTTTTTTGGCATTTTCTTTGAGGTCAGATCATTCAAGGGGGTCACTATAGATCCATATCCCTTGACAAACCTCCTATAGTACCCAGTCAGGCCTAAGAAGGCTCTCACCTGTGTCTGGGTGGTTGGAGCAACCCATTCCATTATGGTTTGGATTTTGCTCTGTAAAGGCTGAACCTGGCTTCCACCTACTAGGTGGCCCAGGTATACAACCTGACTCTGCCCTATCTGGCACTTAGTGGCCTTGATAGTGAGGCCTGCCTTCTGCAGGGCCTCCAAAACATTCGTGATGTGGACCAGGTGATCCTGCCAGGAGGAACTAAAGACAGCAATATCATCTAGATAAGCTGAGCAATAAGTTTCCATCCCTGTCAGAACTTTATTCACCAACCTCTGAAAAGTGGCAGGTGCATTTTTCAATCCAAAGGGCATCACCACGAAGTGGTAGTGCCCACCAGGGGTCGAAAATGCTGTTTTGGCTTTTGCATCATCAGCTAACCTGATCTGCCAGTAGCCAGCTGTCAGGTCAAACGTGCTTAGATACTTGGCTGAGGCCAAAGTATCAATCAGCTCATGTGCCCTTGGTATGGGATAGGCCTCAGTCCTAGTGACTGCATTGAGACCTCTGTAGTCTACACAAAACCTCATTTCTTTCTTACCACCCTGGGTATGAGGCTTGGGTACCAGGACTACTGGGCTAGCCCAAGGGCTATCTGAAGGCTCAATTACACCTAGCTCCAACATTTTCTGGACTTCAGTCCTGATACAGTCCCTGACATGGTCAGGTTGCCTGTAGATTTTATTCTTGACAGGCAGACTGTCTCCATTGTCCACCTCATGGGTGCACCAGGAAGTCTGACTAGGGGTCAGGCTAAACATATGTCTATACTTTTGCAGAACTTGTCTGCACTCAGTTTGCTGATGGTCAGTGAGGCTGCTTGCCAAAGCAACACCATCTACTGACCCATCATCAGGGTTCTGAGAGAGCAGGTCAGGGAGAGGGTCACTCTCCTCCTCCTGGTCCTCATCAGTTGCCATGAGCAAGCCCATGTCAGCTCTGTCAACATATGGCTTTAATCTGTTGACATGGAGCACCCTCAGGGGGCTCCTAGGAGTTCCAAGATTCACCAGGTAGGTGACTTCTCCCTTCTGTTCAACTATTGTATGGGGGCCACTCCACTTGTCCTGGAGGGCTGCTGGGGCCACAGGCTCCAATACCCACACCTTCTGTCCTGGCTGGTATACAGTCAGTACAGCCTTTGGTCATGCCAAGCTTTTTGTAATTCTTGGCTGGCCTCCAGGTTTTTGGTTGCCTTTTTCATGTACTCAGCCATCCGGGAGCGGAGACCAAGTACATAGTTCATCACATCTTGTTTGGGGGGCTTGAGAGGTAACTCCCAGCCCACTTTTACCAAACACAATGGACCTCTCACAGGATGCCCAAACAGAAGCTCAAATGGGCTGTAACCAACCCCCTTCTGTGGAACCTCTCTGTATGCAAACAATAGGCAAGGAAGAAGAAGGTCCCATTTCCGCCTAAGCTTCTCTGGGAGTCGTTTAATCATTCCTTTCAAGGTTTTGTTGAAGCGTTCAACTAAACCATTGCATTGTGGGTGATAGGGGGTGGTGAACTTATAAGTTACACCACACTCCTTCCACATTGCTTTCAGATATCCTGACATGAAGTTGGCACCTCTTTCAGAAATGACCTCCTTTGGGAAACCCACTCTGGAGAAGACTCCAATGAGGGCTCTTGCCACCACAGGGGCTGTGGTGGTCCTCAGGGGAATTGCTTCTGGGTACCTGGTGGCATGATCCACTACCACCAGGATAAATCTGTGCCCAGATGCAGTTTGAGGGTCAAGGGGACCAACAATGTCAATCCCTACCCTTTCAAAGGGTACCCCCACCACAGGTCGTGGTATCAGGGGGGCCTTTGTTGTGCCACCTGCCTTACCACTGGCTTGGCATGTGACACAGGAGCGACAAAACTCCTTTGTGTCCTCTGACATATGTGGCCAATGAAAATGTGGAACAAGCCTGTCCCAGGTTTTGTTTTGGCCCAAGTGTCCTGCTAAAGGGATGTCATGTGCTAGGGTCAAGAGGAACCCCCTAAACTTCTGAGGTATTACCATCCTCCTGGTGGCTCCAGGGGCTGGATCTCTACCCTCAGAATATAGGAGTCCCTCATCCCAATAAACTTTATGGGACCCACTAGCACTCCCAGCAGCCTCAGCAGCAGCCTGCTGTCTGAAGGGTTCAAGAGAGGGGCAGCACCGTTGCTCCTTCCTCAGATCTTCCCTAGAAGGGCCCCCTGCCCCCAAGAACTCAACCTGATCAGGCTCAAGTCCCTCTGGGGCAGTTCCTTCTTCAGGATATGCTTCACCTCCCTCTGGGGGTGAATCTGTGATCTGAGACAGAGGGGAAGGCACTGCCTTTACCCTACTGCTCCTCCTCTTGGGAAGCATCTGGTCCATTGTTCCAGGATCCAGAGCTGGTTCAGTGTCATGCATTCTTGCTTGTGACCTGGTCACAGCAAATACCTCTGCAGGGATGCCCAACATCTCAGCATGAGTCCCGAACTCTACTTCAGACCAGGCTGAAGTCTCTAGATCATTGCCCAATAGACATTCGACAGGGAGGTCTGCACTGACTACAACCTTCTTGAGGCCAGTTACCCCTCCCCAGGAGAAATTCACAACTGCCAGACTATGGTTGGTCTTGACATTGCTTGCATTGGTCACCTGGTACATTTCGCCCAGGATGATCTGTCCAGGGTCCACAAGATCCTCTGCCACCATGGTGACACTAGCACCTGTGTCCCTAAATGCCAAAGCCTGTTTGCCATTTATTACAGGCTGCTGTTTTTATTTGCCCAGATTACTGGGGCTTATTAGGAAGGACATATTAAGGTCTCCCTCACAAATCAGCATTGCCTGAGTGGGCACTCTGACTAGGTCAGAGTCCACTTCAGAACCCAGGGTCAACCCTACTACACCCTTATTCTGTGTACCACCTCCACCAGTAGCTGAGCTAGGGGGAACAGTTGCCTTAGGGGCAGGAGTAGGGGTGGTTTGGTCTTTGGACTTGTTACAATCAGAAGTCCAGTGCCCTTTCTGTTTACAGAATTGGCACCAGGGCTTCTTTTGGCCTTTTCCCTTGTTGGATTGTGACTCCCCACCAGATGCAGATTTTTGGGGCCCTTGTGAAGACTTCTGGTCTTTTGACTTATCCCCACCTTTCTCAGAGCCCTTAGGATCTTGCTTCTTAGTGTCACCCCCTTGGTTCTGGGGTTTCTGCCTCACCCTGGTTCTGACCCATTTGTCTGCCTTCTTTCCCAATTCTTGGGGAGAGGTCAGATCTGAGTCCACCAGGTATTGATGCAACAACTGGTTCTGGCAATTATTAAGGATCTGTTCTCTCATCATCAGATTATACAATCCCTTGAAATCAGTAACCCTACTGCCAACCAGCCAACCCTCCAGAGCCTTGGTTGCACAATCAACAAAGTCAGTCCAGTCCTGAGTCTGTGCCTTCTGGGTGTCTCTGAACTTCAACCTGTACTGCTCAGTGGTTAAGCCAAACCCATCTATCAGTGCACTCTTCAGGACTTCATAATCATCAGCATCCTCTACTCTAACAGTGAGGAGCTTGTCTCTACCTTTGTCTGAAAAGGAGAGCCACAAGATTGCTGCCCACTGCTTTTGGGGGACCTGCTGTACTCTACAGGCCCTCTCCATAGCAGTTATCCACTTGTGGATATCATCCCCACTCTGGTAGGGAGGAACAACCTTGCTCAGGTTCCTATGGTCTGGAATAGATTCTCTGCCTCTAGGCACACTGTTGCTGCCACCAAGGGGTTCTAACCCCTCTCTTCTAGAAGCTCTCTGGATCTCCAGGGCTTCTCTATCCAGTGCCAACTGCTTGGTTCTGAGGGCAACTTTTGCTTCCTCATACTGCAGCAGTTTGCACATTCTTTCAGAGGAGGTCTCTCTTATGGGAAAGTATGAGTTCCTCTGCTGGACAAATTCTCTGCCAGAGTGATAAGAGTGGTCAGATTCCCTGGAAGGGGACCTATGCCTCTCCTCCACTCTGTCAGCTCTCTTAGGGAGAATTCCTCTGTCCTTTTCAGGCCCCTTGAGGCCTGGCCCTTCAATCACAGAGTCCTGGTCATTCAGATTTTCATCATCTGACCCAGATACTGTAATTGACCCACCCACTGATTCAGACCCATTAGCTCCTAGAGCCAATCTAAGATCATCTGCTGTCAGCAGATCTATCAGGTGTGGGGTTGAGGGACTCTGTCCTAGCCTCAGGTGTCTTTCAACACACATGGCTCTCAGGTCGGAGAAAGCCATGTTCTTATACTGAGGCTGAGTGGATCCACTGGTTCCACCCTTTAAGGACATTCTAGTGTTGTGCAGTGTTGTACTACCTACACTAGTCTGTGGCCTACTGATACTAGCTTGAGCTGTAGAAAGGGTGTGCTATCCCTTGGCACACAGCTCTAAGTTCAGTAGAACTTATTGATACTAAGCTTGACTTTATATGTACCTTGAGTACCTATAGTGGTTTTCAGTTAGTAATTCAAATAGAGATTTTCTGGTAAAACAATAGCAAGCTGGAATCCCACACGCTGCCCACCAATGTGAGAAGTTGGCCTGGCATATGCTGTTCACTAATTAAAGTGGACACCTTGCACCAGACCAATTCGACTCTTATGGTAGATAGGTTTAAGACAACCTTTATAGAAAGCTATCCTAGTGGTAGCTGGGGAGAGCAGCCTTCAGGCTTAGGGGCCGATTCCGATCTCGGCCGGTAGGGCTCCGAATCGGATTCGGCTTTACCGGATCCGATTCGGAGCCCTATTTCCCGACCGAATCGTACGTGCGTCCGGGCGAGCTAGTACGATGCGTGCGCTTGCGAAATCTCCGACCGACTCGTACGCAGGACCCGACCGCTCCGACCGACTCGCATGGGGACGACTCGCAACGCGCTATGGAGACGTTCCCCGGCCGGGTAAGTACGATGCGCATCGCGACCGCTCCGACCGACTCGCGCAGTCCGGCTCCAAGGAGCTGTCGGAACTGCACTTTGGGGGTCCGTGTCGGACCCCCCTGGAAACGTAGGCACGCGAGTTGCACACAGGGGGGACCCATGGGTCCCCCCTACACGTGCATGTACGGCGCGACCCCCATCGACGCGAACACGCTGTAGGGGGCGCCCTTGTTCGCGTCGTGCCCATTGAGTCAATGGGAGCCCGTGTACGCGTCGTACGACTGGCTCCCATTGACTTCAATGGGAGTCCGACCGAATCGAGTCCGATAGCATACGTGCGCATCGTACTCGTTCGGTCGGACTGCTAGAGTCCGATTCGGTCGGAAATCTCTCCGGGACCGGCTCTGTCGGAGAGATTTCCGGCCCGAATCGGAATCGGCCCCTAAGTCTTGAAGGAATGTAAAGCAGCTTGTTTTACCACACAATCTCTTGAATGACCAAATGAAAAGACACCACACAGGTATATATATCAAATATATATGTATTTATTAATAAACACTCTCTACTAATCTCTTTATGAGATTAGAGGTCAGGAACATATGTACAAGTCAAATGTTATCAAAATAAGTTTAGCACAATCGAATATCACAATCTTAGTTTGCTAGACCTAGGTCTAGGGCATCTAGAATCGAGGGACCCCCAAGAACCACCCCAGGTAGTTGTAGGAGACCCACAGGGGACGGACGCGGTGACCTGGCACCGGTGCGAGTCCTGTGCGAGTCTATGCGCTCAGACGCGATTGAGATTTCAATGTTAAAGGTCCCTTGCGTGTTCGAGGCGAACACACCGATCGGTCCTTGTACGAGTCGAAGGACGCGGTTACAGATAGAGTTGTAAGGGAGATGGACGCGCTGTGTCTAACACAGACGCGAACCTTGTGCGAGTCAGTGCAATGGAGATCTCAGTGTTACAGGCCCTTTGTGTGTTCGAGGCGAACACCGATCGGATTCAGTACAAGTCAAAGGATACAGTTCTAGATAGTGTTACAAAGGAGATGGACGCGGTGTGTCTAACACAGACGCGAACCCTGTACGAGTCAGCGCAATTGTCGCACTTAGAAAATGAGAGTTTTAGGACACTTCGAGGGAAGCTACAAGCAAGTCACTTACAGGGTAAGTAGTTCTAGGGCCCACACCCACAGGAGCACCGTAGTGCTGAAGTTACCTCACCCAGGGGAGCCGGGTGCATAGGTGTCCTTTGGTGTCGGGGCGCGGCGTCGTTTTCAATGGGAGCCAGTGAAGACTTGCTGCTTGCGGCGACAGGAGAAGTGTCCGGAGGAATCCAAGCCTGGATTCGGAAGATGGAAGACCTGAAAGCAGAGGGGACAGTGTTCAAAGTCACTTGGCAGTGACTCGGGGCAAGGAAGATGGATGCCCACCGTCGTCGCAAGGTTCAGGTCGTTCGCGGGTGCCTTGACTCTTCAGCCACGAGGTCCAGGAGGTGTCGACGAGGAGCAGGAGCTAGATTCGGCGTGTCCCATGATGTCTGCGGCTTACTGCAGTGTCAGCGACTCGATCGGAGCCAACAAGCCTTGGTAACAGCAAGTCTTTGGGAAAGTATGAAGAGGCAATGGCGCAGACCAGCAAGGTCTGTGGGACTCACCCAGCAAAGGTAAGTCAGGGCAGGCCTGGAGCAACCAGGGGAGCCCTTTGGTTTCTTTAGAAAGTCTTCTGGGGACCCACAAGCCGGCTGGCAATGGATTGTGAAGACGCCTCGGGAGGATTCGCTCACAGGGGCCCACGGTCTCTTGGGACATGGTAGGCCTCTGATCTTCAAAGGGATTCCTGCTGGAGGCTAGGACCACACGTGGTCCAAAGCACAAGTTCGTGGAATGTTGTGAAGAGTTGCACTCGACAATAGTGCACGGTACCCAGGGGTCGCGGTTCCTCGTTACTCTTGGGGTCCACTGGCCTCAGCTTCACTGGGGACTCACGATGGCCTTTGGGAAGTCAGGAAATCCACTTCTTGGGCTGCAGGAACTTCGGACTCTGGCGGGAGTGGTGTAGTTTGCGACCGTCGTTTGTAGTTTTTGGTGCCTGCCAAGCAGGGGAGTCACTCCTTGACTCCAAGGGAGATTCTTCAGTCTTCCAAAGGTAGTGGAACGTCGAAGGTCCGGGATTCGTCTTCAGAGCGTCATCCAGGGAAATCTAGGGTGCAATGCACAGGTTCCCCCTCTTATACTAAAAGAAAGGGAGGGACTAGCTCTATGACCCTACCTATGGGAGGGTCAGGGGAGTGGGTGGCTACACCCACTTCCCTTTGTCCAGTTTCACGCCAGAGCAGGGACAGGTAGCCCCTGAGCCGGTTTGAACTGGCATATGCACAGAGGAGCCTTCTGCTCCCCCAGTGCAGGACTTCAAAGCACTCAAAGAGTGGACCCACCCAGCCCCAATACACTAAACCCTGTCTGGAAGGTGGTCACACCCCCTTGGGACAGGATATCTATTGTTGGGCTTCCTCCACTGCGAGTGTTGGTCATCAGCAGGAGGGCAGCCCAGTGTCTGTGACTGGTGGCATCCATTTTGTGATGCCAGGGCTCTGCAGGATTCTACCGCGTTTCCACAGTAGGTACATGTCTATCCCTCTAGAAGGGTGGAATGCTACCCCCGCCGCCAGGACTGGTGGGGGGGTAGTATTCCAAGATGTTTGACACCAAACACGACATGGTTCGATGCAGCCATTCCAAAGTTAGCATTTTACCGCGAGGATATAATGCACTTAAAAGTATATGGTTTAACCGCATCCACAAACAGCACCAGAGAATGGACTCTGAGAGCTGCAGAGTGGCCCTGCTCAGGCAGAGGCACCCCCTCACATAGAAGCCAAGCACCCTGCCCTCAGGATTGATAGGGCCTGCCTTAGGGGTGACTGATAGGTTTATATGTGTGTGTAGGAGAGATATAGGGGACCTATATCTCAGTGAGGGGTGCTAGCACTTCCTCACCCAGGCTGCAGTAGCAGGCCTGTGGTGTCAGATTTAGTCTGCTTCCCAGGGGTGGCATAATACATGCTGCAGCCCCTGGTAGGCCTGTGAAGTACCTATTCCCTTAGCACCTAAGTTATCATATACTAGGGACTCATAAGGAACCACAGCTTCCAATCACTAGTGCACCTAGAGTGCACTCCAAGTCGTTTAGAGAGAACAGAGAGGCTGGGGCCCTGATTAGCAGGGACCCAGCCAGACTATAGCCAGAAACCAGTGTAAACATCAGAAAAAAAGTGGGGGCAACATAAGAGGCAGATCCTACTCTCCTACAACCACTAGTCTGCCTCTTTCTGCTCGCGTCTCACTTTTACTCTGCCACTTTTTGCTCGTTTCTGACTTTTATTTTCCCTCTTTCTGCTCGGTTCTTACCTTTATCTTGCTCCTTTCTGCTTGCTTCTGAGCTTTATTTTGCTTCTCTCTGCTGATTTCTGATCTCTATTTTGCCTATTTCCGCTGTTTCTGAGCTTTTTGTTGCCACTTTCTGCTAGTTTCTGGTCTTTACTTTGCCTCTTCCTGCTCATCTCTGGTCTCTAGTTTGCCTTTTTTCTGCTTGTTTCTGACCTTTAGTTTGCCCCTTTCTGCTTGTTTATGACCTTTTTTTCCTCTTTTTGCTAGTTTCTGATCTCTATTTTGCTCCTGATCTCAATTTTGCCTCTTTCTCCTCGTTTCTGACCTTTGTTTTGCCTCTTCCTGCCCGTTTCTGCTCTCTGTTTTTCCTCTTTCTGCTAAGTTCTGATGATTATTTTGCCTCTTTCTGCTCGTTTCTGATCTCTATTTTTGCCTCTTTGTGCCCGTTTACTATCCCTATTTTGCTCTTTCTGCTCATTTCTGATTGTTATTTTTCCTCCTACTCATCATTTCTGTCCTTTATTTTGCCTCTTTGTGATCTCTATTTTGCCTCTTTCTGCTTGTTTCTGGTTTCTTTTTTTCCTCTTTCTGCTCGCTTCTGACCTTTATTTTTCCTCTTTCTGCGCATTTCTGATCTCAATTGTTCCTCTTTCTGTTTGTTTCTAACCTTCATTTAGACTCTTTCTGCTCGTTTCTGATCTCTATTTTGCTCTTTTGGCTAGTTTCTAACGATTATTTTGCCTCTTTCTGCTAGTTTCTGATCTCTATTTTTGCCTCTTTGTGGTTCTTTATCATCCCTATTTTAATGTTTATGCTCATTTCTGCTCATTATTTTTCCTCTTACTTCTCGTTTCTGATCTTCACTTTGCCTCTTTTTACTCGTTTCTGTTCTCTATTTTGCCTCTTTCTGCTCATTTCTGGTTTCAAATTTTTCCTCTTTCTGCTAGTTTCTGACATTCATTTTTCCTATTTCTGCGTGTTTCTGGTCTTTGTTTTTTCTCTTTCTGCTTGTTTCTAACCTTCATTTTGCCTCTTACTGGTAGTTTCTGATCTCTATTTTGCCTATTTCTGCTTGTTTCTGACCTTCACGTTGCCTTTTGCTGCTCGTTTCTCCCTATTTTTTGCCTCTTTCTGCTTATTTCGCACCTTTATTTTACCTCTTTCTATTCATTTCTCTCTTTTATTTTGCCTCTTTCTGCTTGTTTCTGACCTGTATCCTGCCTCTTTATGCTCATTTCACACCTTTATTTAGCCAACTTTCTGCTTATTTCTGACCTTTATATTACCCCTTCTGCTATTTTTTTACTTTATTTTGCCTCTTTCTGCACCTTGCTCACCTTTATTCTTCCTCTTTCAATTCGTTTATGACCTTTATTCTGTCTCTTTCTGCTTTTCTCTTGCCTTTATTTTGCCTCTTTCTACTAATTGCGGATCTTTAATCTGCCTCTTTCTTCTAGTTTCTGACTGGTATTCTGCTTGTTTCTGACCTCTAGTCTGCCTCTTTCTGCTCGTGTCTCACTTTTACTCTGCCACTTTCTGCTTGTTGCTGACTTTTATTCTCCCTCTTTCTGCTCAGTTCTTACCTTTATCTTGCTCCTTTCTGCTTGCTTCTGAGCTTTATTTTGCTTCTTTCTGCTGATTTCTGATCTCTATTTTGCCTATTTCCGCTCATTTCTGAGCTTTATTTTGCCACTTTCTGCTCCTTTCTGGTATTTACTTTGCCTCTTCCTGCTTATCTCTGGTCTCTAGTTTGCCTTTTTCTGCTCGTTTCTGACCTTTAGTTTGCCCCTTTCTACTCGTTTATTACCTTTTTTTGCCTTTTTCTGCTAGTTTCTGATATCTATTTTGCTTCTTTCTGCTTGTTCCTGATCTCAATTTTGCCTCTTTCTCCTCGTTTCTGACCTTTGTTTTGCCTTCTTTCTGCTTGTTCCAGATCTCTATTTTGCCTCTTTATGCTCTTTCCTGGTCTCTTTTTTGCTTCTTTCTCCTAGTTTCTGATCTTTATTTTGCCTCTTCCTGCCCATTTCTGCTCTCTGTTTTTCCTCTTTCTGCTAAGGTCTGACGATTATTTTGCCTTTTTTTGCTCGTTTCTGACCTTTAGTTTGCCCCTTTCTGCTCGTTTATGACCTTTTTTCCCCTCTTTCAGCTAGTTTCTGATCTCTATTTTGCTTCTTTCTGCTTGTTCCTGATCTCAATTTTGCCTCGTTCTGCTCGCTTCGACCTTTATTTTTCCTCTTTCTGCGCATTTCTGATCTCAATTGTTCCTCTTTCTGCTCTTTTCTAACCTTCATTTTGCCTCTTTCTGCTCATTTCTGATCTCTATTTTGCTCTTTTGGCTAGTTTCTAACAATTATTTTGCCTCTTTCTGCTCGTTTCTGATCTCTATTTTTGCATCTTTGTGCTTGTTTATCATCCCTATTTTAATGTTTCTGCTCATTTCTGCTCATTATTTTTCCTCTTACTTCTCATTTCTGATCTTCACTTTGGCTCTTTTTACTCGTTTCTGTTCTCTATTTTGCCTCTTTCTGCTCTTTTCTGGTTTCTAATTTTTCCTCTTTCTGCTAGTTTCTGACATTCATTTTTCCTATTTCTGCGTGTTTCTGATCTTTGTTTTTTCTCTTTCTGCTTGTTTCTAACCTTCATTTTGCCTATTTCTGCTTGTTTCTGACCTTCACGTTGCCTTTTGCTGCTCGTTTCTCCCTTTTTTTTGCCTCTTTCTGCTTATTTCGCACCTTTATTTTACCTCTTTCTATTCATTTCTCTCTTTTATTTTGCCTCTTTCTGCTTGTTTCTGACCTGTATCCTGCCTCTTTATGCTCATTTCACACCTTTATTTAGCCAACTTTCTGCTTATTTCTGACCTTTATCTTACCCCTTCTGCTTTTTTTTAACTTTATTTTGCCTCTTTCTGCACCTTGCTCACCTTTATTCTTCCTCTTTCAATTCGTTTATGACCTTTATTCTGTCTCTTTCTGCTTTTCTCTTGCCTTTATTTTGCCTCTGTAGGAGAGTAGGATCTGCCTCTTATGTTGCCCCCACTTTTTTTCTGATGTTTACACTGGTTTCTGGCTATAGTCTGGCTGGGCCCCTGCTAATCAGGGCCCCAGCCTCTCTGTTCTCTCTAAACGATTTGGAGTGCACTCTAGGTGCACTAGTCATTGGATACTGTGGTACCTTATGAGTCCCTAGTATATGGTACCTTAGGTACCAAGGGCATAGGTACTTCACAGGCCTACCAGGGGCTGCAGCATGTATTATGCCACCCCTGGGAAGCAGACTAAATCTGACACCACAGGCTTGCTACTGCAGCCTGAGTGAGGAAGTGCTAGCACCCCTCACAGAGATATAGGTTCCCTATATCTCTCCTACACACACATATAACCCTATCAGTCACCCCTAAGGCAGGCCCTATCAATCCTGAGGGCAGGGTGCTTGGCTTCTATGTGAGGGGGTGCCTCTGCCTGAGCAGGGCCCCTCTGCAGCTCTCAGAGTCCATTCTCTGGTGCTGTTTGTGGATGCGGTTAAACCATATACTTTTAAGTGCATTATATCCTCGCAGTAAAATGCTAACTTTGGAATGGCTGCACCGAAACATGTCGTGTTTGGTGTCAAACACCTTGGAATACTACCCCCCGCCAGTCCTGGCGGCGGGGGTAGCATTCCACCCTTCTAGAGGGATAGACATGTACCTACTGTGGAAACGCGGTAGAATCCTGCAGAGCCCTGGCATCACAAAATGGATGCCACCAGTCACAGACACTGGGCTGCCCTCCTGCTGATGACCAACACTCGCAGTGGAGGAAGCCCAACAATAGATATCCTGTCCCAAGGGGTGTGACCACCTCCCAGACAGGGTTTAGTGTATTGGGGCTGGGTGGGTGCACTCTTAGAGTGCTTTGAAGTCCTGCACTGGGGGAGCAGAAGGCTCCTCTGTGCATATGCCAGTTCAAACTGGCTCAGGGGCTACCTGTCCCTGCTCTGGCGCGAAACTGGACAAAGGGAAGTGGGTGTAGCCACCCACTCCCCTGACCCTCCCATAGGTAGGGTCATAGAGCTAGTCCCTCCCCTTCTTTTAGTATAAGAGGGGGAACCTGTGCATTGCACCCTAGATTTCCCTGGACGACGCTCTACAAGAAGAATCCCAGACCTTCGACATTCCACTACCTTTGGAAGACTGAAGAATCTCCCTTGGAGTCAAGGAGTGACTCCCCTGCTTGGCAGGCACCAAAAACTACAAACGACGGTCGCAAACTACACCGCTCCCGCCGGAGTCCGAAGTCCCTGCAGCCCAAGAAGTGGATTTCCTGACTTCTCAAAGGCCATCGTGAGTTCCCAGCGAAGCTGAGGCCAGTGGACCCCAAGAGTAATGAGGAACCATGACCCCTGGGTACCGTGCACTATTGTCAAGTGCAACCCCTTCACAACATTCCACGAATTTCTGCTTTGGACCACGTGTGGTCCCAGCCTCCAGCAGGAATCCCTCCTAAGATCAGAGGCCTACCATGTCCCGAGTGACCGTGGGCCCCTGTGAGTGAATACTCCCGAGGTGTCTTCGCGATCCCTTGCCAGCCGGCTTGTGGGTCCACAGAAGACTTTCTAAAAAAAACAAAGGGCTCCCCTGGTTGCTCCAGGCCTGCCCTGACTTACCCTAGCTGGGTGAGTTCCACAGACCTTGCTGGTCTGCGCCATTGTCTCTTCACACTTTCCCCAAGACTTGCTGTTACCAAGGCTTGTTGGCTCCGATCGAGTTGCCGTTACAGCAGTAAGCTGCAGCCATCATGGGACACGCCGAGTACAGCTCCTGGTCATCATCAACACCTCCTGGACCTCGTGGCTGAAGAGTCAAGGCAACTGCGAACGACCTGAATCTTGCGACGACGGTGGGCATCCATCTTCCTTGCCCCGAGTCACTGCCAAGTGACTTTGAACACTGTCCCCTCTGCTTTCAGGTCTTCCATCTTCTGAATCCAGGCTTGGATTCCTCCGGACACTTCTCCTGTCGCCGCAAGCAGCAAGTCTTCACTGGCTCCCATTGAAAACGACGCCGCGACCCGACACCAAAGAACACCTATGCACCCGGCTCCCCTGGGTGAGGTAACTTCAGCACTACGGTGCTCCTGTGGGTGTGGGCCCTAGAACTACTTACCCTGTAAGTGACTTGCTTGTAGCTTCCCTCGAAGTGTCCTAAAACTCTAACTTTCCAAGTGCGACTATGGCACTGACTCGTACAAGGTTCGCGTCTGTGTTAGACACACCGCGTCCAACTCCCTTGCAATTCCATCTGTAACCGCGTCCTTCGACTCGTACAAGGACCGATCGGTGTGTTCGCCTCGAACACGCAAGGGACCTTTAACATTGATATCTCAATCGCGTCTGAGTGCATAGACTCGTACAGGATTCGCATCGGTGCCAGGACACAGCGTCCGTCCCCTGTGGGTCTCCTACAACTACCTGGGGTGGTTCTTGGGGGTCCCTCGATTCTAGATGCCCTAGACCTAGGACTAGCAAACTAAGATTGTAATATTCACTTGTGCCAATCTTATTCTGATAATATTTGACTTGTACATATGTTCCTGTCCTCTAATCTCATAAAGAGATTAGTAGAGAGTGTTTATTAATAAATACATATATATTTGATATATATACCTATGTGGTGTCTTTTCATTTGGTGATTCAAGAGATTGTGTGGTAAAACAAGCTGCTTTACATTCCTTCAAGACTTAGCCTGAAGGCTGCTCGCCACAGCTACCACTAGGATAGCTTTCTATAAAGGTTGTCTTAAACCTATCTACCATAAGAGTCGAATTGTTCTGGTGCAAGGTGTCCACTTTAATTAGTGAACAGCATATACCAGGCCAACTTCTCACATTGGTGGGCAGCGTGTGGGATTCCAGCTTGCTATTGTTTTACCAGAAAATCTCTATTTGAATTACTAACTGAAAACCACTATAGGTACTTAAGGTACATATAAAGTCAAGCTTAGTATCGATAAGTTCTACTGAACTTAGAGCTGTGTGCCAAGGGATAGCACACCCTTTCTACAGCTCAAGCTAGTATCAGTAGGCCACAAACTAGTGTAGGTAGTACAACACTGCACAACACTAGAATGTCCTTAAAGGGTGGAACCAGTGGATCCACTCAGCCTCAGTATAAGGACATGGCTTTCTCTGACTTGAGAGCCATGTGTGTTGAAAGACACCTGAGGCTAGGACAGAGTCCCTCAACCCTGCACCTGATAGATCAGCTGACAGCAGATGATCTTAGATTGGCTCTAGGAGCTAATGGGTCTGAATCGGTGGGTGGGTCAATTACAGTATCTGGGTCAGACGATGAAAATCCGAATGACCAGGACTCTGTGATTGAAGGGCCAGGCCTCAAGGGGCCTGAAAAGGACAGAGGAATTCTCCCTAAGAGAACTGACAGAGTGGATGAGAGGCATAGGTCCCCTTCCAGGGAATCTGAGCACTCTTATCACTCTGGCAGAGAATTTGTCCACCAGAGGAACTCATACTTTCCCATAAGAGAGACCTCCTCTGAAAGAATGTGCAAACTGCTGCAGTATGAGGAAGCAAGAGTTGCCCTCAGAACCAAGCAGTTGGCACTGGATAGAGAAGCCCTGGAGATCCAGAGAGCTTCTAGACGAGAGGGGTTAGAACCCCTTGGTGGCAGCAACAGTGTCCCTAGAGGCAGAGAATCTATTCCAGACCATAGGAACCTGAGCAAGGTCGTTCCTCCCTACCAGAGTGGGGATGATATCCACAAGTGGATAACTGCTATGGAGAGGGCCTGTAGAGTACAGCAGGTCCCCCAAAAGCAGTGGGCAGCAATCTTGTGGCTCTCCTTTTCAGATAAAGGTAGAGACAAGCTCCTCACTGTTAGAGAAGAGGATGCTGATGATTATGAAGTCCTGAAGAGTGCACTGATAGATGGGTTTGGCTTAAACACTGAACAGTACAGATTGAAGTTCAGAGACACCCAGAAGGCACAGACTCAGGACTGGACTGACTTTGTTGATTGTGCAACCAAGGCTCTGGAGGGTTGGCTGGTTGGCAATAGGGTTACTGATTTCAAGGGATTGTATAATCTGATGATGAGAGAACAGATCCTTAATAATTGCCAGAACCAGTTGTTGCATCAGTACCTGGTGGACTCGGATCTGACCTCTCCCCAAGAATTGGGAAAGAAGGCAGACAAGTGGGTCAGAACCAGGGTGAGGCAGAAACCCCAGAACCAAGGGGGTGACACCAAGAAGCAAGATCCTAAGGGCTCTGAGAAAGGTGGGGATAAGTCAAAAGACCAGAAGTCTTCACAAGGGCCCCAAAAATCTGCATCTGGTGGGGAGTCACAAAACAACAAGGGAAAAGGCCAAAAGAAGCCCTGGTGCAAATTCTGTAAACAGAAAGGGCACTGGACTTCTGACTGTAACAAGTCCAAAGACCAAACCACCACCACTCCTGCCCCTAAGGCAACTGTTCCCCCTAGTTCAGCTACTGGTGGAGGTGGTACACAGAATAAGGGTGTCGTAGGGTTGACCCTTGGTTCTGAAGTGGACTCTGACCTAGTCAGAGTGCCCACTCAGGCAATGCTGATTTGTGAGGGAGACCTTAATATGTCCTTCCTAGTGAGTCCCAGTAATCTGGGCAAATACAAACAGCAGCCTGTAATAAATGGCAAACAGGCTTTGGCATTTAGGGACACAGGTGCTAGTGTCACAATGGTGGCAGAGGATCTTGTGGACCCTGGACAGATCATCCTGGGCGAAATGTACCAGGTGACCAATGCAAGCAACGTCAAGACCAACCATAGTCTGGCAGTTGTGAATTTCTCCTGGGGAGGGGTAACTGGCCTCAAGAAGGTTGTAGTCAGTGCAGACCTCCCTGTTGCATGTCTATTGGGCAATGATCTAGAGACTTCAGCCTGGTCTGAAGTAGAGTTATGGACTCATGCTGAGATGTTGGGCATCCCTGCAGAGGTATTTGCTGTGACCAGGTCACAAGCAAGAATGCATGACACTGAACCAGCTCTGGATCGTGGAACAATGGACCAGATGCTTCACAAGAGGAGGAGCAGTAGGGTAAAGGCAGTGCCTTCCCCTCTGTCTCAGATCACAGATTCACCCCCAGAGGGAGGTGAAGCAGATCCTGAAGAAGGAACTGCCCCAGAGGGACTTGAGCCTGATCAGGTTGAGTTCTTGGGGGCAGGGGGACCTTCTAGGGAAGATCTGAGGAAGGAGCAACAGTGCTGCCCCTCTCTTGAACCCCTCAGACAGCAGGCTGCTGCTGAGGCTGCTGGGAGTGCTAGTGGGTCCCATAAAGTTTATTGGGATGAGGGACTCCTATATTCTGAGAGTAGAGACCCAGCCCCTGGAGCCACCAGGAGGATGGTAATACCTCAGAAGTTTAGGGGTTCCTCTTGACCCTAGCACATGACATCCCTTTAGCAGGACACTTGGGCCAAAACAAGACCTGGGACAGGCTTGTTCCACATTTTCATTGGCCACATATGTCAGAGGACACAAAGGAGTTTTGTCGCTCCTGTGTCACATGCCAAGCCAGTGGTAAGGCAGGTGACACAACAAAGGCCCCCTGATACCACTACCGGTGGTGGGGGTACCCTTTGAAAGGGTAGGGATTGACATTGTTGGTCCCCTTGACCCTCAAACTGCATCTGGGCACAGGTTTATCCTGGTGGTAGTGGATCATGCCACCAGGTACCCAGAAGCAATTCCCCTGAGGACCACCACAGCCCCTGTGGTGGCAAGAGCCCTCATTGGAGTCTTCTCCAGAGTGGGTTTTCCAAAGGAGGTCATTTCTGACAGAGGTACCAACTTCATGTCAGGATATCTAAAAGCAATGTGGAAGGAGTGTGGTGTAACTTACAAGTTCACCACCCCCTATCACCCACAATGCAATGGTTTAGTTGAACGCTTCAACAAAACCTTGAAAGGAATGATTAAAGGACTCCCAGAGAAGCTTAGGCGGAAATGGGTCCTTCTTCTTCCTTGCCTGTTGTTTGCATACAGAGAGGTTCCACAGAAGGGGGTTGGTTACAGCCCATTTGACCTTCTGTTTGGGCATCCTGTGAGAGGTCCACTGTGTTTGGTGAAAGAGGGCTGGGAGTTACCTCTCAAGCCCCCCAAACAAGATGTGATGGACTATGTACTTGGTCTCCGCTCCCGGATGGCAGAGTACATGAAAAAGGCAACCAAAAACCTGGAGGCCAGCCAAGAATTACAAAAAGCTTGGCATGACCAAAAGGCTGTACTGACTGTATATCAGCCAGGACATAAAGTGTGGGTGTTGGAGCCTGTGGCCCCAGCAGCCCTCCAGGACAAGTGGAGTGGCCCCCATACAATAGTTGAACAGAAGGGAGAAGTCACCTACCTGGTGAATCTTGGAACTCCCAGGAGCCCCCTGAGGGTGCTCCATGTCAACAGATTAAAGCCATATGTTTACAGGGCTGACATGGGCTTGCTCATGGCAACTGATGAGGACCAGGAGGAGGAGAGTGACCCTCTCCCTGACCTGCTCTCTCAGAACCCTGATGATGGGTCAGTAGATGGTGTTGCTTTGGCAAGCAGCCTCACCGACCATCAGCAAACTGAGTGCAGACAAGTTCTGCAACAGTTTAGACATATGTTTAGCCTGACCCCTAGTCAGACTTCCTGGTGCACCCACGAGGTGGACACTGGAGACAGTCTGCCTGTCAAGAATAAAATCTACAGGCAACCTGACCATGTCAGGGACTGTATCAGGACTGAAGTCCAGAAAATGTTGGAGCTAGGTGTAATTGAGCCTTCAGATAGCCCTTGGGCTAGTCCAGTAGTCCTGGTACCCAAGCCTCATACCCAGGGTGGTAAGAAAGAAATGAGGTTTTGTGTAGACTACAGAGGCCTCAATGCAGTCACTAGGACTGATGCCTATCCCATACCAAGGGCAGATGAGCTGATTGATACTTTGGCCTCAGCCAAGTATCTATAAGCACGTTTGACCTAACAGCTGGCTACTGGCAGATCAGATTAGCTGATGATGCAAAAGCCAAGACAGCATTTTCGACCCCTGGTGGGCACTACCACTTTGTGGTGATGCCCTTTGGATTGAAAAATGCACCTGCCACTTTCCAGAGGTTGGTGAATAAAGTTCTGACAGGGATGGAAACTTATTGCTCAGCTTATCTAGATGATATTGCTGTCTTTAGTTCCTCCTGGCAGGATCACCTGGTCCACCTCAGGAATGTTTTGGAGGCCCTGCAAAAGCAGGCCTCACTATCAAGGCCACTAAGTGCCAGATAGGGCAGAGTCAGGTTGTGTACCTGGGCCACCTTGTAGGTGGAGGCCAGGTTCAGCCTTTACAGAGCAAAATCCAAACCATAATGGAATGGGTTGCTCCAACCACCCAGACACAGGTGAGAGCCTTCTTAGGCCTATCTGGGTACTATAGGAGGTTTGTCAAGGGATATGGATCTATAGTGACCCCCTTGAATGATCTGACCTCAAAGAAAATGCCAAAAAAGGTTCAGTGGACAGCTAGCTGTCAAAAGGCATTTGAAGACCTAAAGCAGGCCATGTGCACTGCCCCCATCTTACAGAGTCCAGACTACACCAAAAAGTTCATTGTCCAAACAGATGCTTCTGAGCTGGGTGTGGGAGCTGTACTGTCTCAACTGAATGATGAAGGTCAAGACCAGCCAGTAGCTTTTATTAGCAGAAGGCTGACCCCTAGAGAGAAACGTTGGTCAGCTATAGAGAGGGAGGCCTTTGCTGTGGTATGGGCCCTGAAGAAGCTGAGGCCATACTTGTTTGGTACTCACTTCATAGTTCAGACCGACCACAAGCCCCTCCTATGGCTTAAACAAATGAAAGGCGAAAACCCAAAACTTTTGAGGTGGTCCATTTCCTTACAGGGGATGGACTATACAGTGGAACATAGACCTGGGACCCAACATGCCAATGCAGATGGACTCTCAAGGTATTTCCACTTTGAACACGAAGACTCAACTGGTCAAGGTTAGTTTAGTGTCCCTGCGTTTGGGGGTGGGTTGTGTAGGAGAGTAGGATCTGCCTCTTATGTTGCCCCCACTTTTTTTCTGATGTTTACACTGGTTTCTGGCTATAGTCTGGCTGGGCCCCTGCTAATCAGGGCCCCAGCCTCTCTGTTCTCTCTAAACGATTTGGAGTGCACTCTAGGTGCACTAGTCATTGGATACTGTGGTACCTTATGAGTCCCTAGTATATGGTACCTTAGGTACCAAGGGCATAGGTACTTCACAGGCCTACCAGGGGCTGCAGCATGTATTATGCCACCCCTGGGAAGCAGACTAAATCTGACACCACAGGCCTGCTACTGCAGCCTGAGTGAGGAAGTGCTAGCACTCCTCACAGAGATATAGGTTCCCTATATCTCTCCTACACACACATATAACCCTATCAGTCACCCCTAAGGCAGGCCCTATCAATCCTGAGGGCAGGGTGCTTGGCTTCTATGTGAGGGGGTGCCTCTGCCTGAGCAGGGCCCCTCTGCAGCTCTCAGAGTCCATTCTCTGGTGCTGTTTGTGGATGCGGTTAAACCATATACTTTTAAGTGCATTATATCCTCGCGGTAAAATGCTAACTTTGGAATGGCTGCACCGAAACATGTCGTGTTTGGTGTCAAACACCTTGGAATACTACCCCCCGCCAGTCCTGGCGGCGGGGTAGCATTCCACCCTTCTAGAGGGATAGACATGTACCTACTGTGGAAACGCGGTAGAATCCTGCAGAGCCCTGGCATCACAAAATGGATGCCACCAGTCACAGCCCCTGGGCTGCCCTCCTGCTGATGACCAACACTCGCAGTGGAGGAAGCCCAACAATAGATATCCTGTCCCAAGGGGGTGTGACCACCTCCCAGACAGGGTTTAGTGTATTGGGGCTGGGTGGGTGCACTCTTAGAGTGCTTTGAAGTCCTGCACTGGGGGAGCAGAAGGCTCCTCTGTGCATATGCCAGTTCAAACCGGCTCAGGGGCTACCTGTCCCTGCTCTGGCGTGAAACTGGACAAAGGGAAGTGGGTGTAGCCACCCACTCCCCTGACCCTCCCATAGGTAGGGTCATAGAGCTAGTCCCTCCCCTTCTTTTAGTATAAGAGGGGGAACCTGTGCATAGCACCTCAGATTTCCCTGGACGACGCTCTACAAGAAGAATCCCGGACCTTCGATGTTCCACTACCTTTGGAAGACTGAAGAATCTCCCTTGGAGTCAAGGAGGGACTCCGCTGCTTGGCAGGCACCAAAAACTACAAACGACGGTCGCAAACTATGCTGCTCCCGCTGGAGTCCGAAGTCCCTGCAGCCCAAGAAGTGGATTTCCTGACTTCTCAAAGGCCGTCGTGAGTCCCCAGCGAAGCTGAGGCCAGTGGAACCCAAGAGTAACGAGGAACCGCGACCCCTGGGGACCCTGCACTATTGTCAAGTGCAACCCCTTCACAATGTTCCACGAACTTGTGCTTTGGATCACGCGTGGTCCTATCCTCCAGCAGGAATCCCTCCTAAGATCAGAGGCCTACCATGTCCCGAGTGACCGTGGGCCCCTGTGAGTGAATCCTCCCGAGGCATCTTCACGATCCCTTGCCAGCCGGCTTGTGGGTCCCCAGAAGACTTTCTAAAGAAACCAAAGAGCTCCCCTGGTTGCTCCAGGCCGGCTCTTATTTACCCTCACTGGGTGAGTTCCACAGACCTTGCTGGTCTGCGCCATTGTCTCTTCACACTTTCCCCGAGACTTGCTGTTACCAAGGCTTGTTGGCTCCAATCGAGTTGCCGACACCGCAGTAAGCTGCAGACATCGTGGGACACGCCGAATCCAGCTCCTGGTTGTCATCGACGCCTCCTGGACCTCTTGGCTGAAGAGTCAAGGCAACTACGAACAACATGAATCTTGCGACGACGGTGGGCATCCATCTTCCTTGCCCCGAGTCACTGCCAAGTGACTTTGAACACTGTCCCCTCTGCTTTCAGGTCTTCCATCTTCCGAATCCAGGCTTGGATTCCTCCGGACACTTCTCCTGTCGCCGCAAGCAGCAAGTCTTCACTGGCTCCCATTGAAAACGACGCCGCGACCCGACACCAAAGAACACCTATGCACCCGGCTCCCCTGGGTGAGGTAACTTCAGCACTACGGTGCTCCTGTGGGTGTGGGCCCTAGAACTACTTACCCTGTAAGTGACTTGCTTGTAAGCCTGGGCGTAGTTCGCGAAGTAGCGCTATGCGAAGCTACGCAAAGTGCAGTTCGCACTACGCGAGCTACGCGTAGCACTACGCGAACTGCGTAGTGCACTGTTCGCAATGATTGCACAGTGCCGGATGCTTGTCCGCACTGTGCAATCATTGAAAACGGCATCTTGCACAGTGCGAGCTGTCTTTACTGCCGCTCGAGTAGATTTTTACTCGAGCGGCAGCTTTCTCAACGCAGACTGGTAGTTTCTCATCGCGAGCGGTCGCGAGCATACGCGACCACTCGCAATGAGAAACCTGACCTCCCCGCGTTGAGAATCTCGCCGGGATGTCATTTTGCTTGCTCGCGGTCGCCAACTTGACGTTGAGGACCGCGAGCAAGCAAAAATGACCGCTGCACTACGCTACGCTACGCGTGTTTGCACTGTGCTACGTGCAATTCGCGTTGTGCGAAGTAGCGCAAACTTCGCAAACTACGCGAGCGTAGCGTAGTGCTTTGCCCAGGGTTACTTGCTTGTAGCTTCCCTCGAAGTGTCCTAAAACTCTAACTTTCCAAGTGCGACTATCGCACTGACTCGTACAAGGTTCGCGTCTGTGTTAGACACACCGCGTCCAACTCCCTTGCAATTCCATCTGTAACCGCGTCCTTCGACTCGTACAAGGACCGATCGGTGTGTTCGCCTCGAACACGCAAGGGACCTTTAACATTGATATCTCAATCGCGTCTGAGTGCATAGACTCGTACAGGATTCGCATCGGTGCCAGGTCACCGCGTCCGTCCCCTGTGGGTCTCCTACAACTACCTGGGGTGGTTCTTGGGGGTCCCTCGATTCTAGATGCCCTAGACCTAGGTCTAGCAAACTAAGATTGTAATATTCAATTGTGCCAAACTTATTCTGATAATATTTGACTTGTACATATGTTCCTGTCCTCTAATCTCATAAAGAGATTAGTAGAGAGTGTTTATTAATAAATACATATATATTTGATATATATACCTGTGTGGTGTCTTTTCATTTGGTGATTCAAGAGATTGTGTGGTAAAACAAGCTGCTTTACATTCCTTCAAGGCTTAGCCTGAAGGCTGCTCTCCACAGCTACCACTAGGATAGCTTTCTATAAAGGTTGTATTAAACCTATCTACCATAAGAGTCGAATTGTTCTGGTGCAATGTGTCCACTTTAATTAGTGAACAGCATATACCAGGCCAACTTCTCACAGCCTCTTTCTACTAATTCCGGATCTTTAATCTGCCTCTTTCTTCTAGTTTCTGACTGGTATTCTGCTTGTTTCTGACCTCTAGTCTGCCTCTTTCTGCTCGTGTCTCACTTTTACTCTGCCACTTTCTGCTTGTTGCTGACTTTTATTCTCCCTCTTTCTGCTCGGTTCTTACCTTTATTTTGCCTATTTCCGCTCATTTCTGAGCTTTATTTTGCCACTTTCTGCTCCTTTCTGGTATTTACTTTGCCTCTTCCTGCTTATCTCTGGTCTCTAGTTTGCCTTTTTCTGCACGTTTCTGACCTTTAGTTTGCCCCTTTCTACTCGTTTATTACCTTTTTTTCCCTTTTTCTGCTAGTTTCTGATATCTATTTTGCTTCTTTCTTCTTGTTCCTGATCTCAATTTTGCCTCTTTCTCCTCGTTTCTGACCTTTGTTTTGCCTCTTTCTGCTTGTTCCATATCTCTATTTTGCCTCTTTATGCTCTTTCCTGGTCTCTTTTTTGCTTCTTTCTCCTAGTTTCTGATCTTTATTTTGCCTCTTCCTGCCCATTTCTGCTCTCTGTTTTTCCTCTTTCTGCTAAGGTCTGACGATTATTTTGCCATTTCTGCTCGTTTCTGACCTTTAGTTTGCCCCTTGCTGCTCGTTTATGACCTTTTTCCCCTCTTTCAGCTAGTTTCTGATCTCTATTTTGCTTCTTTCTGCTTGTTCCTGATCTCAATTTTGCCTCGTTCTGCTCGCTTCTGACCTTTATTTTTCCTCTTTCTGCGCATTTCTGATCTCAATTGTTCCTCTTTCTGCTCATTTCTAACCTTCATTTTGCCTCTTTCTGCTCATTTCTGATCTCTATTTTGCTCTTTTGGCTAGTTTCTAACAATTATTTTGCCTCTTTCTGCTCGTTTCTGATCTCTATTTTTGCCTCTTTGTGCTTGTTTATCATCCCTATTTTAATGTTTCTGCTCATTTCTGCTCATTATTTTTCCTCTTACTGCTCGTTTCTGACCTTTATTTTGCCTCTTTTTACTAGTTTCTGATCTCTATTTTGCCTCTTTCTGCTCATATCTGGTTTCTAATTTTTCCTCTTTCTGCTAGTGTTGCGTCACATCGCAGCAGCATCCGGAGAACACTGTAGAGACGAGCTACGCTTGCCTATGACGGCTGGAACCCGGAGGAACCACAACTCCCATGATTCCATGGGTATTGGACGTTGGTGACGTAACTCCGTTCAAGGAAGCTGGGGATTTAATCGCTTCCGGGGCACCGGTCTGGTGCCGTTGATTCCATGTCTGGAGCTATCTAAGAGGATGAGAGGAGGTCCGGTAAGGGTGCTTATTGCACCACCATTTCCATTCCTTTTCGTTCCTAACTCCGAGCTCAGTCCGTTGTTAACCCACCTTTGCAGAAGTGGGTCCCGACTGCTGTTTTGCCCCGTTGGTTGAGCCGTAGAACTGGCTCTTGCGGGGTTAAACGAGCAGCGATTTTGTACTTTCTTAAAGCTATATTATGGCCACCCTGGCGGTAACATTTGGCTACACCGCTGATACTTCCTACGAATAAAGGCATCACGTGTTGGTTACGCGGCTGCCCGCACAGTCAGGACATCCTGTCTTCCAGTTCTCTCGAGTTGGAGAGTTGGAAAGCCAGCTCATGCCGAGAGAGCATTCACAACCGGCAGAACGCTGGCGCATTACTTTGAGTTGCTCATAGCTGAACTAAGCATTGTTTCCCAAGGAGTTATTGGTTTACTTTATTTCCTTAATGACACGCTGTGCGTAAAACATTTCAGTTTGGAAGCTACTGCCTTTGGTTGGGTACTAACTTTTGTGTGCTGAGTGTACCTTGGGAAAAACAGACGTATCTGTATGTGCAACCTTGTGGTTAATTGTTTCACGTATGGCCCCAAGAAGGATTGGAGCCTGAACTATGGGTTCATGTGAATGAAGTTTCCTTTGGGTTAGCCAACCCGTATGCACTAATTTAACCTTGCTGTTGTCTTGGTTTGTTTATTTGTGTATCCCACAGCAGGGGTTGTTTGAGCACATCCAGAAGGCAGCTCTGCACCCCTGTTATCGCCACTATATGACACCTTTGGTATGTAACACCTACTAGACGTTTAACTACAACGGAGTATCGTTAATGGGAACAGTTATTAATTATATTATTCCGTTAATAGATCATAGTGGATTCATTCCTCAAGGAATATCTGTCTAGGAATCCAAACTATTTTACGTTACAGGTATTATTACCAAGAAATGTGTTAAAGAGGTGTTCTTGTGCGTATTGGTGGATGTACTGTATTCTCAACGTTATTGCTCTCGTTGCAGGTCTCCCTCCCCGCTGTTCCCATCCTTCCCTTCCCCCACTTGATCACTCCATTAAGTATGTTGTTTCACTGAGACCTTGGGGCTATCAGGAGGTGGACCATATAGAGCAACATATGATTCAGAGGATTCAAGGCCTTGACAGATAGCTTCTGACATTCATTTTTCCTATTTCTGCGCGTTTCTGATCTTTGTTTTTTCTCTTTTTGCTTGCTTCTAACCTTCATTTTTCCTCTTTCTGCTCGTTTCTGATCTCTATTTTGCCTATTTCTGCTTGTTTCTGACCTTCACGTTGCTTTTGCTGCTCGTTTCTCCCTTTTTTTGCCTCTTTCTCCCTTTTTTTTGCCTCTTTCTGCTCATTTCTCACCTTTATTTTACCTCTTTCTATTCATTTCTCTCCTTTATTTTGCCTCTTTCTGCTTGTTTGTGACCTGTATCCTGCCTCTTTATGCTCATTTCACACCTTTATTTAGCCACTTTCTGCTTATTTCTGACCTTTATTTTGCCTCTTTCTGCACTTTGATCACCTTTATTTTTCCTCTTTCTGCTCGTTAATGACCTTTATTCTGCTTCTTTCTGCTTGTCTCTCACCTTTATTTTGCCTCTTTCTACTAATTGCTGACCTTTAATCTGCCTCTTTCTTCTAGTTTCTGAGTAGCATTCTGCTTGTTTCTGACCTCTAGTCTGCCTCTTCCTGCTCGTGTTTCACTTTTACTCTGCCACTTTCTGCTTGTTTCTGACCTTTATTCTCCCTCTTTCTGCTCGGTTCTCACCTTCATCTTGCTCCTTTCTGCTTGCTTGTGAGCTTTATTTTGTTTCATTCTGCTTGTTCCTGATCTTTATTTTGCCATTTTCTCTTTGTTGCTGACCTTTGTTTTGCCTCTTTCTGCTCGTTTCTGATCTTTATTTTGTCTTTATGCTCGTTCCTGGTCTCTTTTTTGCCTCTTTCTCCTCGTTTCTGATCTTTATTTTGCCTCTTTCTGCCCGTTTCTGATCTCTGTTTTTCCTCTATCTGCTAAGTTCTGACGATTATTTTGCCTCTTTCTGCTCATTTCTGATCCCTGTTATTGCCTCTTTGTGTTCGTTTACCATCCCTATTTTGCTTTCCTGCTCATTTCTGATTGTTATTTTTCCTCTTACTCATCATTTCTGTCCTTTTTTTGCCTCGTTCTGCTCGTTTCCGATTTCTATTTTGCCTCTTTCTGCTCATTTCTGGTTTCTAATTTTTCATCTTTCTGCTCACTTCTGACCTTTATTTTTCCTCTTTCTTCATGTTGTTGATCTCTATTTTGCCTCTTTCTGCTCATTTCTGGTTCCTAATTCTTTCTCTTTCTGCTAGTTTCTGACATTTCTTTTCCTCTTTCTGTCCGTTTCTGATCTTTGTTTTTTCTGTTTCTGCTAGTTTCTAACCTTCATTTTGCCTCTTTCTGCTCGTTTCTGATCTCTATTTCGCCAATTTCTGCTCATTTCTGATCACTATTTTGCTCTTGCTGCTCGTTTTTGACCATGTTGCCTTTTGATGCTCGTTTCTCACTTTTATTTTGCCTCTTTCTGGTCATTTCTCACCTCTATTTTACCTCTTTCTGTTCATTTCTCACTTTTTATTTTGCCTCTTTCTGTTTCTTTCTGACCTGCATCCTGACGCTTTATGCTCATTTCACACTTTTATTTAGCCACTTTCTGCTTATTTCTCACCTTTACTTTGTACCTTTCTACTAGTTTTTACCTTTATTTTTCCTCTTCTTGCACTTTGCTCACCTTTATTCTTCCTCTTTCTGCTCGTTTCTGACCTTTATTCTGCCTCTTTCTGCTTGTCTCTAACGTTTATTTTTCCTCTTTCTACTAATTGCTGACCTTTAATCTGCCTCTTTCTGCTAGTTTCTGACTGGGATTCTGCTTGTTTCTGACCTTTATTTTGCCTCTTTCTGCTTGTTTCTCATCTTTATTTTGCCTCTTTCTGCTCATATCTGACCTTTATTCTGCGTCATTCTGCTCATTTCACACCTTTATTTTGCCTTTTGCTGCTCGTTTCTCACCTTTATTTTGCCTCTTTCTGCTCGTCGCTGAACTTCATTCTGCGGCTTTCCGATAGTTTCTGAGTGCTATTTTGCCTCTGCTTGTTAACTTCTCACCTTCATTTTGCCACTTTCTGTTCATTTCTCACGTTTATTTTGCCTCTTTCTGCTTCTTTCTGACCTGCATCCTGACGCTTTATGCTCATTTCACACCTTTATTTAGCCACTTTCTGCTTATTTCTCACCTTTACTTTGCCCCTTTCTACGAGTTTTTTTACCTTTATTTTTCCTCTTTCTGCACTTTGCTCCTCTTTATTCTTCCTCTTTCTGCTCGTTTCTGCCCTTTATTCTGCCTCTTTCTTCTTGTTTCTCATCTTTATTTTGCCTCTTTCTGCTCATATCTGACCTTTATTCTGCCTCATTCTGCTCGTTTCACACCTTCATTTTGCCTTTTGCTGCTCGTTTCTCACCTTTACTTTGCCTCTTTCTGCTCGTTGCTGACCTTCATTCTGCGGCTTTCTGATAATTTCTGAGCGTTATTTTACCTTTGCTTATTAATTACTGACCTTTATTTTGCCACTTTCTGCTTGTTGCTATCCTTTATTTTGCCTTTTTTCTGCTTGTGTCTCACTTTTATATTGCCTCTTCCTGCTCGTTTCTGACCTTTATTTTGCCTCTTTCTGCTCGGTTCTGACCTTTATCTTGCTCCTTTCTGCTCATTTCAGAGCTTTATTTTGCCTCTTTCTACTCTTTTCTGCTCTCTATGTTGCCCTTTCTGCTCGTCTCTGGTTTCTAGTTTGCCTCTTTCTGCTCCTTTCTGACCTTTATTTTGCCTCTTTCTCCTCGTTTCTGACCTTCTTCTTCCCTGTTTCTGCTCATTTCTGATCTCTATTTTGCTTCTTTCTGCTTGTTCCTGATCTCTATTTTGCCTCTTTCTCCTTGTTTTTGACCTTTGTTTTGCCTCTTTCTGCTCATATCTGATCTCTATTTTGCCTCTTTATGCTCATTCCTGGTCTCTTTTTTGCCTCTTTCTCCTCATTTCTGATCTTTAGTTTGCCTCTTCCTGCCCATTTCTGATCACTGTTTTTCCTCTTTCTGCTAAGTTCTGACGATTATTTTGCCTATTTCTGCTTGTTCCTGATCTCTATTTTTGCATCTTTGTGCTTGTTTACCATCCCTATTTTGCCTCTTTCTGATAGTTTCTCACCTTTATTTTGCCTCTTTCTGCACGTTGCTGAACTTCATTCTGCAGCTTTCTGATAGTATCTGAGTGTTATTTTGCCTCTGCTTGTTAATTTCTCACCTTTATTTTGCCACTTACTGTTCATTTCTCAGCTTTATTTTGCCTCTTTCTGCTTCTTTTTGACCTGCATCATGACGCTTTATGCTCATTTCACACCTTTATTTAGCCACTTTCTGCTTATTTCTCACCTTTACTTTGCCCCTTTCTACTAGTTTTTTACCTTTATTTTTCCTCTTTCTGCACTTTGCTCACCTTTATTCTTCCTCTTTCTGCTTGTTTCTGCCATTTATTCTGCCTCTTTCTGCTTGTCTCTGACCTTTTTTTTCCCTCTTTCTACTAATTGCTGACCTTTAATCTGCCTCTTTCTGCTAGTTTCTGACTGGTATTCTGCTTGTTTCTGACCTTTAGTCTGCCTCTTTCTGCTTGTTTCTCATCTTTATTTTGCCTCTTTCTGCTCATATCTGACCTTTATTCTGCCTCATTCTGCTCGTTACACACCTTCATTTTGCCTTTTGCTGCTCGTTTCTCACCTTTATCTCCTCTTTCTGCTCGTTGCTGACCTTCATTCTGCGGCTTTCTGATAAAAATCTGAGCGTTATTTTGCCTTTGCTTATTAATTTCTGACCTTTACGATTATTTTGCCTCTTTCTGCTTGTGCTATCCTTTATTTTGCCTTTTTTCTGCTTGTGTCTCACTTTTCTATTGCCTCTTCCTGCTCGTTTTGTACCTTTATTTTGCCTCTTTCTGCTCCTTGCTGACCATTATTCGGCATCTCTCTGCTCGTTTCTGACCTTTATTTTGCCTCTTTCTGCTCGGTTCTGACCTTTATCTTGCTCCTTTCTTCTCATTTTTTAGCTTTATTTTGCCTCTTTCTACTCCTTTCTGGTCTCTATGTTGCTCTTTCTGCTCGTCTCTGGTTTCTAGTTTCCCTCTTTCTGCTCGTTTCTGACCTTTATTATGCCTCTTTCTCCTCGTTTCTGACCTTCTTCTTCCCTGTTTCTGCTCATTTCTGATCTCTATTTTGCTTCTTTCTGCTTGTTCCTGATCTCTATTTTGCCTCTTTTTCCTTGTTTCTGACCTTTGTTTTGCCTCTTTCTGCTAATTTCTGATCTCTATTTTGCCTCTTTATGCTCGTTCCTGGTCTCTATTTTGCCTCTTTCTCCTCATTACTGATCTTTAGTTTGCCTCTTCCTGCCCGTTTTTGATCACTGTTTTTCCTCTTTCTGCTAAGTTCTGACGATTATTTTAGCTCTTTCTGCTCGTTTCTGATCTCTATTTTTGCATCTTTGTGCTTGTTTACCATCCCTATTTTGCCTCTTTCTGCTTGTTTTTGATCTCTATTTTGCCTCTTTCTGATAGTTTCTGGTTTCTAATTTTTCCTCTTTCTGCTCATTTCTAAGTTCTAACCTTTATTTTTCCTCTTTCTGCGCGTTTCTGATCTCAATTTTTCCTGTTGCTGCTCGTTTCCAACCTTTATTTTGCCTCTTTCTGATCGTTTCTGATCCCTATTTTGCTCTTACTGCTAGTTTCTGATGATTATTTTGCCTCTTTCTGCTCGTTTCTGATCTCTATTTTTGCCTCTTTCTGCTCGTTTATCATCTCTATATTGCTTTTTCGGCTCATTTCTGCTCGTTATTTTTCCTCTTACTGCTCGTTTCTGACATTTATTTTTCCTCTTTCTACTCGTTTCTGATGTCTATTTTGCCACCTTCTGCTCGTTTCTGGTTTCTAATTTTTCCTCTTTCTGCTAGTTTCTGACATTTATTTTTCCTCTTTCTGCGTGTTTCTGAACTTTCTCTTTCTGCTCCTTTTTTACCTTCATTTTGCCTATTTCTGCTCGTTTTTGATCTCTGTTTGCCTATTTCTGCTTGTTTCTGATCTCACTTTTGCTGTTTCTGCTCAATTCTGACCTTCACATTGCCTTTTGCTGCACGTTTCTCAATTTTATTTTGCTTCTTTCTGCTTGTTTCTCACCTTCATTGTACCTCTTTCTGTTCATTTCTCACCTTTATTTTGCCTCTTTCTGCTTGTTTCTGACCTGCATCCTGCCTCTTTATGCTAATTTCACACCTTTATTTAACAACTTTCTGCTTATTTCCGACCTTTATACTGCAACTTTCTGCTAATTTTTGTAACTTTATTTTGCCTCTTTCTGCACCTTTCTCACCTTTATTCTTCCTCTTTCTGCTCGTTCATGACCTTTATTCTGCCTCTTCCTGCTTGACTCTCCTCTTTATTTTGCCTCTTTCTTCTAGGTTCTGAATGGTAATCTCCTTGTTTCTGCTTGTTTCTGACCTTTATTCTCCCTCTTTCAGCTCGGTTATGACATTTATCTTGCTCCTTTCTGCTTGCTTCTGAGCTTTATTTTGCTTTTTTCTGCTAATTTCTAATCTCTACTTTGCCTATTTCTGCTCATTTCTGAGCTTTATTTTGCCACTTTCTGCTCTTTTCTGGTCTTTACTTTACCTCTTTCTCCTCATCTCTGGTTTCTAGTTTGCCTCTTTCTGCTCGTTTTTTACCTTTATTTTGCACCTTTCTGCTTGTTTTTGACCTTTTTTCCCTCTTTCTGCTCGTTTCTGATCTCTATTTTGTTTCTTTCTGCTTGTTCCTGATCTCTATTTTGCCTCTTTCTCCTCGTTTCTGACCTTTGTTTTGCCTCTCTCTACTCGTTTCTGATCTATATTTTGCCTCTTTCTGCTTGTTTCTGGTTTCTAATCTTTCCTCTTTCTGCTCACTTCTGACCTTTATTGTTCCTCTTTCTGTGCGTTTCTGATCTCTATTTTGCCTCTTTCTGCTCATTTCTGGTTTCAAATTTTTCCTCTTTCTGCTAATTTCTGACATTTATTTTTTCTCTTTCTGCGCATTTCTGATCTTTGTTTTTCTCTTTCTGCTTCTTTTTTACCTTCATTTTGCCTCTTTCTGCTTGTTTCTGATCTCTATTTTGCCTATTTCTGCTCGTTTCTGATCTCTATTTTGCTCTTTCAGCTCGTTTCTGACCTTCACATTGCCTTTTGCTGCTCGTTTCTCACTTTTATTTTGCCTCATTCTGCTCGTTTCTCACCTTTATTTTACCTCTTTCTGTTCATTTCTCACCTTTATTTTGCCTCTGTTTGCTTGTTTCTGACCTCTATCCTGCCTCTTCATGCTCATTTCACACCTTTATTTACTCACTTTCTGCTTATTTCTGACCTTTATATTGCCTCTATCTGCTACATTTTTTTACTGTATTTTGCCTATTTCTACACCTTGCACCTTTATTCTTCCTCTTTCTGCTCGTTTATGACCTTTATTCTGCCTCTTTCTGCTTGTCTCTCACCTTTATTTTGCCTCTTTCTACTAATTGCTGACTGGTATTCTGCTTGTTTTTGACTTCTATTCTGCCTCTTTTTGCTCAAGTCTCACTTTTACTCTTCCACTTTCTGCTTGGTTCTGACCTTTATCTTGCTCCTTTCTGATTGCTTCTGAGCTTTATTCTGCTTCTTCCTGCTCATTTATGATCTCTTTTTGCCTATTTCTGCTCATTTCTGAGCTTTATTTTGCCACTTTCTGCTCTTTTCTGGTCTTTACTTTACCTCTTTCTCCTCATCTCTGGTTTCTAGTTTGCCTCTTTCTGCTCGTTTTTACCTTTATTTTGCACCTTTCTGCTTGTTTTTGACCTTTTTTCCCCTCTTTCTGCTCGTTTCTGATCTCTATTTTGCTTCTTTCTGCTTGTTCCTGATCTCTATTTTGCCTCTTTCTCCTCGTTTCTGACCTTTGTTTTGCCTCTCTCTACTCGTTTCTGATCTATATTTTGCCTCTTCCTGCTTGTTTCTGGTTTCTAATCTTTCCTCTTCCTGCTCGCTTCTGACCTTTATTGTTCCTCTTTCTGTGCGTTTCTGATCTCTATTTTTCCTCTTTCTGCTCATTTCTGGTTTCAAATTTTTCCTCTTTCTGCTAATTTCTGACATTTATTTTTTCTCTTTCTGCGCATTTCTGATCTTTGTTTTTTCTCTTTCTGCTTCTTTTTGACCTTCATTTTGCCTCTTTCTGCTTGTTTCTGATCTCTATTTTGCCTATTTCTGCTCAATTCTGAACTCTATTTTGCTCTTTCAGCTCGTTTCTGACCTTCACATTGCCTTTTGTTGCTCGTTTCTCACTTTTATTTTGCCTCTTTCTGCTCGTTTCTCACCTTTATTTTTACCTCTTTCTGTTCATTTCTCACCTTTATTTTGCCTCTGTTTGCTTGTTTCTGACCTCTATCCTGCCTCTTCATGCTCATTTCACACCTTTATTTACTCACTTTCTGCTTATTTCTGACCTTTATATTGCCTCTATCTGCTAAATTTTTTAACTGTATTTTGCCTATTTCTACACCTTGCACCTTTATTCTTCCTCTTTCTGCTCGTTTATGACCTTTATCCTGCCTCTTTCTGCTTGTCTCTCACCTTTATTTTGCCTCTTTCTACTAATTGCTGACTGGTATTCTGCTTGTTTCTGACCTCTATTCTGCCTCTTTTTGCTCAAGTCTCACTTTTACTCTTCCACTTTCTGCTTGGTTCTGACCTTTATCTTGCTCCTTTCTGATTGCTTCTGAGCTTTATTCTGCTTCTTCCTGCTCATTTATGATCTCTTTTTGCCTATTTCTGCTCATTTCTGAGCTTTATTTTGCCTCTTTCTGCTACTTTCTGGTCTTTATTTTTCCTCTTTCTGCTCATCTCTGGTTTCTAGTTTTCCTCTTTTTGCTCATTTCTGACCTTTATTTTGCCCCTTTTGGCTCATTTCTGACCTTCTTTTTCCCTATTTCTGCTCGTTTCTGATCTCTATATTGCCTCTGCCTGCTCATTTCTGATCTCTATTTTGCCTCTTTATGCTCGTTGCTGGTCTCTTTTTTGCCTCTTTCAACTCATTTCTGATCTTTATTTTGCCTCTTCCTGCCTGTTTCTGATCCCTGTTTTTCCTCTTTCTGCTAAGTTCTGACAATTATTTTGCCTCTTTCTGCTCGTTTCTGATCTCTATTTTTGCCTCATTTTGGTTGTTTACCATCCCTATTTTGCTCTTTCTGCTCATTTCTGCTAATTATTTTTCCTCTTACTCAACATTTCTGTCCTTTATTTTGCCTTTTCCTGCTCGTTTCTGATCTCTATTTTGTCTCTTTCTGCTCGTTTCTGGTTTCTAATTTTTCCTCTTTCTCCTCGCTTCTAACCTTTATTTTTCCTCTTTCTGCACGCTTCTGATCTCTATTTTTGCTTCTTTGTGCTCGTTTATCATCGCTATTTTGCTCTTTCTGCTCATTTCTGCTCATTATTTTCCTCTTACTGGTCGTTTCTGACCTTTATTTTGCCTGTTTCTACTCGTTTCTGATGTCTATTTTGCCTCTTACTGCTCGTTTCTGGTTTAAAATTTTTCCTCTTTCTGCTAGTTTCTGAGATTTATTTTTCCTCTTTCTGCATGTTTCTGATCTTTGTTTTTTCACTTTCTTCTCATTTTTCACCTTCATTTTGCCTTTCTGCTTGTTTCTGATCTCTAGTTTGCCTCTTTCTGCTAATTTCTGATCTCTATTTTGCCTATTTCTGCTTGTTTTTTATCTCACTTTTGCTGTTTCTGCTCAATTCTGACCTTCACATTGCCTTGTGCTGCACGTTTCTCAATTTTATTTTGCCTCTTTCTGCTTGTTTCTCACCTTCATTGTACCTCTTTCTGTTCATTTCTCACCTTTATTTTGCCTCTTTCTGCTTGTTTCTGACCTGCATCCATCCTCTTTATGCTCGTTTCACACCTTTATTTAACAACTTTCTTCTTATTTCTGACCTTTATACTGCAACTTTCTGCTAATTTTTGTAACTTTATTTTGCCTCTTTCTGCACCTTTCTCACCTTTATTCTTCCTCTTTCTGCTCGTTTATGACCTTTATTCTGCCTCTTCCTGCTTGACTCTCCCCTTTATTTTGCCTCTTTCTTCTAGGTTCTGAATGGTAATCTCCTTGTTTCTGCTTGTTTCTGACCTTTATTCTCCCTCTTTCAGCTCGGTTATGACATTTATCTTGCTCCTTTCTGCTTGCTTCTGAGCTTTATTTTGCTTTTTCTGCTTGTTTCTGACCTCTATCCTGCCTCTTCATGCTCATTTCACACCTTTATTTACTCACTTTCTGCTTATTTCTGACCTTTATATTGCCTCTATCTGCTACATTTTTTAACTGTATTTTGCCTATTTCTACACCTTGCACCTTTATTCTTCCTCTTTCTGCTCGTTTATGACCTTTATTCTGCCTCTTTCTGCTTGTCTCTCACCTTTATTTTGACTCTTTCTACTAATTGCTGACTGGTATTCTGCTTGTTTTTGACCTCTATTCTGCCTCTTTTTGCTCAAGTCTCACTTTTACTCTTCCACTTTCTGCTTGGTTCTGACCTTTATCTTGCTCCTTTCTGATTGCTTCTGAGCTTTATTCTGCTTCTTCCTGCTCATTTATGATCTCTTTTTTGCCTATTTCTGAGCTTTATTTTGCCACTTTCTGCTCTTTTCTGGTCTTTACTTTACCTCTTTCTCCTCATCTCTGGTTTCTAGTTTGCCTCTTTCTGCTCGTTTTTTACCTTTATTTTGCACCTTTCTGCTTGTTTTTGACCTTTTTCCCCTCTTTCTGCTCGTTTCTGACCTCTATTTTGCTTCTTTCTGCTTGTTCCTGATCTCTATTTTGCCTCTTTCTCCTCGTTTCTGACCTTTGTTTTGCCTCTCTCTACTCGTTTCTGATCTATATTTTGCCTCTTTCTGCTTGTTTCTGGTTTCTAATCTTTCCTCTTTCTGCTCGCTTCTGGCCTTTATTGTTCCTCTTTCTGTGCGTTTCTGATCTCTATTTTGCCTCTTTCTGCTCATTTCTGGTTTCAAATTTTTCCTCTTTCTGCTAATTTCTGACAATTATTTTTTCTCTTTCTGCGCATTTCTGATCTTTGTTTTTTCTCTTTCTGCTTCTTTTTGACCTTCATTTTGCCTCTTTCTGCTTGTTTCTGATCTCTATTTTGCCTATTTCTGCTCGTTTCTGATCTCTGATTTCCTCTTTCAGCTCGTTTCTGACCTTCACATTGCCTTTTGCTGCTCGTTTCTCACTTTTATTTTGCCTCTTTCTGCTCGTTTCTCACCTTTATTTTTACCTCTTTCTGTTCATTTCTCACCTTTATTTTGCCTCTGTTTGCTTGTTTCTGACCTCTATCCTGCCTCTTCATGCTCATTTCACACCTTTATTTACTCACTTTCTGCTTATTTCTGACCTTTATATTGCCTCTATTTGCTAAATTTTTTAACTGTATTTTGCCTATTTCTACACCTTGCACCTTTATTCTTCCTCTTTCTGCTCGTTTATGACATTTATTCTGCCTCTTTCTGCTTGTCTCTCACCTTTATTTTGCCTCTTTCTACTAATTGCTGACTGGTACTCTGCTTGTTTCTGACCTCTATTCTGCCTCATTTTGCTCAAGTCTCACTTTTACTCTTCCACTTTCTGCTTGGTTCTGACCTTTATCTTGCTCCTTTCTGATTGCTTCTGAGCTTTATTCTGCTTCTTCCTGCTCATTTATGATCTCTTTTTTGCCTATTTCTGCTCATTTCTGAGCTTTATTTTGCCTCTTTCTGCTACTTTCTGGTCTTTATTTTTCCTCTTTCTGCTCATCTCTGGTTTCTAGTTTTCCTCTTTTTGCTCATTTCTGACCTTCTTTTTCCCTATTTCTGCTCGTTTCTGATCTCTATTTTGCCTCTGCCTGCTCATTTCTGATCTCTATTTTGCCTCTTTATGCTCGTTGCTGGTCTCTTTTTTGCCTCTTTCAACTCATTTCTGATCTTTATTTTGCCTCTTCCTGCCTGTTTCTGATCCCTGTTTTTCCTCTTTCTGCTAAGTTCTGACAATTATTTTGCCTCTTTCTGCTCGTTTCTGATCTCTATTTTTGCCTCATTTTGGTTGTTTACCATCCCTATTTTGCTCTTTCTGCTCATTTCTGCTCATTATTTTTCCTCTTACTCCTCATTTCTGTCGTTTATTTTGCCTTTACTGCTCGTTTCTGATCTCTATTTTGTCTCTTTCTGCTCGTTTCTGGTTTCAAATTTTTCCTCTTTCTCCTCGCTTCTAACCTTGATTTTTCCTCTTTCTGCATGCTTCTGATCTCTATTTCTGCTTCTTTGTGCTCGTTTATCATCGCTATTTTGCTCTTTCTGCTCATTTCTGCTCATTATTTTCCTCTTACCGGTCGTTTCTGACCTTTATTTTGCCTGTTTCTACTAGTTTCTGATGTCTATTTTGCCTCTTACTGCTCGTTTCTGGTTTAAAATCTTTCCTCTTTCTGCTAGTTTCTGACATTTATTTTTCCTCTTTCTGCATGTTTCTGATCTTTGTTTTTTCACTTTCTTCTCGTTTTTCACCTTCATTTTGCCTTTCTGCTTGTTTCTGATCTCTATTTTGCCTCTTTCTGCTCATTTCTGATCTCTATTTTGCCTATTTCTGCTTGTTTCTGATCTCACTTTTGCTGTTTCTGCTCAATTCTGACCTTCACATTGCCTTTTGCTGCACGTTTCTCAATTTTATTTTGCCTCTTTCTGCTTGTTTCTCACCTTCATTGTACCTCTTTCTGTTCATTTCTCACCTTTATTTTGCCTCTTTCTGCTTGTTTCTGACCTGCATCCTGCCTCTTTATGCTCGTTTCACACCTTTATTTAACAACTTTCTGCTTATTTCTGACCTTTATACTGCAACTTTCTGCAAATTTTTATGTAACTTTATTTTGCCTCTTTCTGCACCTTTCTCACCTTTATTCTTCCTCTTTCTGCTCGTTTATGACCTTTATTCTGCCTCTTCCTGCTTGACTCTCCCCTTTATTTTGCCTCTTTCTTCTAGGTTCTGAATGGTAATCTCCTTGTTTCTGCTTGTTTCTGACCTTTATTCTCCCTCTTTCAGCTCGGTTATGACATTTATCTTGCTCCTTTCTGCTTGCTTCTGAGCTTTATTTTGCTTTTTTCTGCTAATTTCTAATCTCTACTTTGCCTATTTCTGCTCATTTCTGAGCTTTATTTTGCCACTTTCTGCTCTTTTCTGGTCTTTACTTTACCTCTTTCTCCTCATCTCTGGTTTCTAGTTTGCCTCTTTCTGCTCGTTTTTTACCTTTATTTTGCACCTTTCTGCTTGTTTTTGACCTTTTTTCCCTCTTTCTGCTCGTTTCTGATCTCTATTTTGCTTCTTTCTGCTTGTTCCTGATCTCTATTTTGCCTCTTTCTCCTCGTTTCTGACCTTTGTTTTGCCTCTCTCTACTCGTTTCTGATCTATATTTTGCCTCTTTCTGCTTGTTTCTGGTTTCTAATCTTTCCTCTTTCTGCTCGCTTCTGACCTTTATTGTTCCTCTTTCTGTGCGTTTCTGATCTCTATTTTGCCTCTTTCTGCTCATTTCTGGTTTCAAATTTTTCCTCTTTCTCTTAATTTCTGACATTTATTTTTTTCTCTTTCTGCGCATTTCTGATCTTTGTTTTTTCTCTTTCTGCTTCTTTTTGACCTTCATTTTGCCTTTTTCTGCTTGTTTCTGATCTCTATTTTGCCTATTTCTGCTCGTTTCTGATCTCTATTTTGCTCTTTCAGCTCGTTTCTGACCTTCACATTGCCTTTTACTGCTCGTTTCTCACTTTTATTTTGCCTCTTTCTGCTCGTTTCTCACCTTTCTTTTACCTCTTTCTGTTCATTTCTCACCTTTATTTTGCCTCTGTTTGCTTGTTTCTGACCTCTATCCTGCCTCTTCATGCTCATTTCACACCTTTATTTACTCACTTTCTGCTTATTTCTGACCTTTATATTGCCTCTATCTGCTAACATTTTTAACTGTATTTTGCCTATTTCTACACCTTGCACCTTTATTCTTCCTCTTTCTGCTCGTTTATGACCTTTATTCTGCCTCTTTCTGCTTGTCTCTCACCTTTATTTTGCCTCTTTCTACTAATTGCTGACTGGTATTCTGCTTGTTTTTGACCTCTATTCTGCCTCTTTTTGCTCAAGTCTCACTTTTACTCTTCCACTTTCTGCTTGGTTCTGACCTTTATCTTGCTCCTTTCTGATTGCTTCTGAGCTTTATTCTGCTTCTTCCTGCTCATTTATGATCTCTTTTTGCCTATTTCTGCTAATTTCTGAGCTTTATTTTGCCACTTTCTGCTCTTTTCTGGTCTTTACTTTACCTCTTTCTCCTCATCTCTGGTTTCTAGTTTGCCTATTTCTGCTCGTTTTTTACCTTTATTTTGCACCTTTCTGCTTGTGTTTGACCTTTTTTCCTTCTTTCTGCTCGTTTCTGATCTCTATTTTGCTTCTTTCTGCTTGTTCCTGATCTCTATTTTGCCTCTTTCTCCTCGTTTCTGACCTTTGTTTTGCCTCTCTCTACTCGTTTCTGATCTATATTTTGCCTCTTTCTGCTTGTTTCTGGTTTCTAATCTTTCCTCTTTCTGCTCGCTTCTGACCTTTATTGTTCCTCTTTCTGTGCGTTTCTGATCTCTATTTTGCCTCTTTCTGCTCATTTCTGGTTTCAAATTTTTCCTCTTTCTGCTAATTTCTGACATTTATTTTTTCTCTTTCTGCGCATTTCTGATCTTTGTTTTTTCTCTTTCTGCTGCTTTTTGACCTTCATTTTGCCTCTTTCTGCTTGTTTCTGATCTCTATTTTGCCTATTTCTGCTCGTTTCTGATCTCTATTTTGCTCTTTCAGCTCGTTTCTGACCTTCACATTGCCTTTTGCTGCTCGTTTCTCACTTTTATTTTGCCTCTTTCTGCTCGTTTCTCACCTTTATTTTACCTCTTTCTGTTCATTTCTCACCTTTATTTTGCCTCTGTTTGCTTGTTTCTGACCTCTATCCTGCCTCTTCATGCTCATTTCACACCTTTATTTACTCACTTTCTGCTTATTTCTGACCTTTATATTGCCTCTATCTGCTAAATTTTTTACTGTATGTTGCCTATTTCTACACCTTGCACCTTTATTCTTCCTCTTTCTGCTCGTTTATGACCTTTATTCTGCCTCTTTCTGCTTGTCTTTCACCTTTATTTTGCCTCTTTCTACTAATTGCTGACTGGTATTCTGCTTGTTTCTGACCTCTATTCTGCCTATTTTTGCTCAAGTCTCACTTTTACTCTTCCACTTTCTGCTTGGTTCTGACCTTTATCTTGCTCCTTTCTGATTGCTTCTGAGCTTTATTCTGCTTCTTCCTGCTCATTTATGATCTTTTTTTGCCTATTTCTGCTCATTTCTGAGCTTTATTTTGCCTCTTTCTGCTACTTTCTGGTCTTTATTTTTCCTCTTTCTGCTCATCTCTGGTTTCTAGTTTTCCTCTTTTTGCTCATTTCTGACCTTTATTTTGCCCCTTTTGGCTCATTTCTGACCTTCTTTTTCCCTATTTCTGCTCGTTTCTGATCTCTATTTTGCCTCTGCCTGCTCATTTCTGATCTCTATTTTGCCTCTTTATGCTCGTTGATGGTCTCTTTTTTGCCTCTTTCAACTCATTTCTGATCTTTATTTTGCCTCTTCCTGCCTGTTTCTGATCCCTGTTTTTCCTCTTTCTGCTAAGTTCTGTCAATTATTTTGCCTCTTTCTGGTCGTTTCTGATCTCTATTTTTGCCTCTTTTTGGTTGTTTACCATCCCTATTTTGCTCTTTCTGCTCATTTCTGCTCATTATTTTTCCTCTTACTCATCATTTCTGTCCTTAATTTTGCCTTTTTCTGCTCGTTTCTGATCTCTATTTTGTCTCTTTCTGCTCGTTTCTGGTTTCTAATTTTTCCTCTTTCTCCTCGCTTCTAACCTTTATTTTTCCTCTTTCTGCACGCTTCTGATCTCTATTTTTGCTTCTTTGTGCTCGTTTATCATCGCTATTTTGCTCTTTCTGCTCATTTCTGCTCATTATTTTCCTCTTACTGGTCGTTTCTGACCTTTATTTTGCCTGTTTCTACTCGTTTCTGATGTCTATTTTGCCTCTTACTGCTCGTTTCTGGTTTAAAATTTTTCCTCTTTCTGCTAGTTTCTGACATTTATTTTTCCTCTTTCTGCATGTTTCTGATCTTTGTTTTTTCACTTTCTTCTCGTTTTTCACCTTCATTTTGCCTTTCTGCTCGTTTCTGATCTCTATTTTGCCTCTTTCTGCTCATTTCTGATCTCTATTTTGCCTATTTCTGCTTGTTTCTGATCACAATTTTGCTCTTTCTGCTACATTCTGACCTTCACATTGCCTTTTGCTGCTTGTTTCTCACTTTTATTTTGCCTCTTTCTGCTCGTTTCTCACCTTTATTGTACCTCTTTCTGTTCATTTCTCACCTTTATTTTGCCTCTTTCTGCTTGTTTCTGACCTGCATCCTGCCTCTTTATGCTCGTTTCACACCTTTATTTAACAACATTCTGCTTATTTCTGACCTTTATATTGCAGCTTTCTGCTAATTTTTGTAACTTTATTTTAGCTCTTTCTGCACCTTGCTCACCTTTATTCTTCCTCTTTCTGCTCGTTTATGACCTTTATTCTGCCTCTTCCTGCTTGTCTCTCCCCTTTATTTTGCATCTTTCTACTTATTCCTGACCTTTAATCTGCCTTTTTCTTCTAGGTTCTGAATGGTATTCTGCTTGTTTCTGCATGTCTCTCCCCTTTATTTTGCCTCTTTCTACTAATTGCTCACCTTTAATCTGCCTCTTTCTTGTAGGTTCTGAATGGTAATCTGCTTGTTTCTGACCTTTATTCTCCCTCTTTCAGCTCGGTTATGACATTTATCTTGCTCCTTTCTGCTTGCTTCTGAGCTTTATTTTGCTTTTTTCTGCTAATTTCTGATCTCTATTTTGCCTATTTCTGCACATTTCTGAGCTTTATTTTGCCTCTTTCTTCTCTTTTCAGGTCTTTACTTTACCTCTTTCTCCTCATCTCTGGTTTCTAGTTTGCCTCTTTCTGCTCATTTCTGACCTTTATTTTGCACCTTTCTGCTTGTTTTTTCCCTTTTTTCCCCTCTGCTCGTTTCTGATCTCTATTTTGCTTCTTTCTGCTTGTTCCTGATCTCTATTTTGCCTCTTTCTCCTCGTTTCTGACCTTTGTTTTGCCTCTCTCTACTCGTTTCTGATCTCTATTTTGCCTCTTTCTGCTTGCTTCTTTTTCTAATCTTTCCTCTTTCTGCTCGCTTCTGACCTTTAGTGTTCCTCTTTCTGCGCGTTTGTGATCTCTATTTTGCCACTTTCTGCTCATTTCTGGTTTCAAATTTTTCCTCTTTTGGCTAGTTTCTGACATTTATTTTTTCTCTTTCTGTGCATTTCTGATCTTTGTTTTTTCTCTTTCTGCTTCTTTTTAACCTTCATTTTGCCTCTCTCTGCTTGATTTTGATCTCTATTTTGCCTTTTTCTGTGCGTTTCTGATCTCTATGTTGCTCTTTCAGCTCGTTTCTGACCTTCACATTGCCTTTTGCTGCTCGTTTCTCACATTTTTTTTTTGCCTCTTTCTGCTCGTTTCTCACCTTTATTTTACCTCTTTCTGTTCATTTCTCACCTTTATTTTGCCTCTGTCTGCTTGTTTCTGACCTCTATCCTGCCTCTTCATGCTCATTTCACACCTTTATTTTGCCACTTTCTGCTTATTTCTGACCTTTATATTGCCCCTATCTACTAATTTTTTAACTTTATTTTGCCTATTTCTACACCTTGCACCTTTATTCTTCCTCTTTCTGCTCGTTTATGACCTTTATTCTGCCTCTTTCTGCTTGTCTCTCACCTTTATTTTGCCTCTTTCTACTAATTGCTGACTGGTATTCTGCTTGTTTTTGACCTCTATTCTGCCTCTTTTTGCTCAAGTCTCGCTTTTACTCTTCCACTTTCTGCTTGGTTCTGACCTTTATCTTGCTCCTTTCTGATTGCTTCTGAGCTTTATTCTGCTTCTTCCTGCTCATTTATGATCTCTTTTTTGCCTATTTCTGCTAATTTCTGAGCTTTATTTTGCCACTTTCTGCTCTTTTCTGGTCTTTACTTTACCTCTTTCTCCTCATCTCTGGTTTCTAGTTTGCCTCTTTCTGCTCGTTTTTTACCTTTATTTTGCACCTTTCTGCTTGTGTTTGACCTTTTTTCCTTCTTTCTGCTCGTTTCTGATCTCTATTTTGCTTCTTTCTGCTTGTTCCTGATCTCTATTTTGCCTCTTTCTCCTCGTTTCTGACCTTTGTTTTGCCTCTCTCTACTCGTTTCTGATCTATATTTTGCCTCTTTCTGCTTGTTTCTGGTTTCTAATCTTTCCTCTTTCTGCTCGCTTCTGACCTTTATTGTTCCTCTTTCTGTGCGTTTCTGATCTCTATTTTGCCTCTTTCTGCTCATTTCTGGTTTCAAATTTTTCCTCTTTCTGCTAATTTCTGACATTTATTTTTTCTCTTTCTGCGCATTTCTGATCTTTGTTTTTTCTCTTTCTGCTGCTTTTTGACCTTCATTTTGCCTCTTTCTGCTTGTTTCTGATCTCTATTTTGCCTATTTCTGCTCGTTTCTGATCTCTATTTTGCTCTTTCAGCTCGTTTCTGACCTTCACATTGCCTTTTGCTGCTCGTTTCTCACTTTTATTTTGCCTCTTTCTGCTCGTTTCTCACCTTTATTTTACCTCTTTCTGTTCATTTCTCACCTTTATTTTGCCTCCGTTTGCTTGTTTCTGACCTCTATCCTGCCTCTTCATGCTCATTTCACACCTTTATTTACTCACTTTCTGCTTATTTCTGACCTTTATATTGCCTCTATCTGCTAAATTTTTTAACTGTATGTTGCCTATTTCTACACCTTGCACCTTTATTCTTCCTCTTTCTGCTCGTTTATGACCTTTATTCTGCCTCTTTCTGCTTGTCTTTCACCTTTATTTTGCCTCTTTCTACTAATTGCTGACTGGTATTCTGCTTGTTTCTGACCTCTATTCTGCCTATTTTTGCTCAAGTCTCACTTTTACTCTTCCACTTTCTGCTTGGTTCTGACCTTTATCTTGCTCCTTTCTGATTGCTTCTGAGCTTTATTCTGCTTCTTCCTGCTCATTTATGATCTTTTTTTTGCCTATTTCTGCTCATTTCTGAGCTTTATTTTGCCTCTTTCTGCTACTTTCTGGTCTTTATTTTTCCTCTTTCTGCTCATCTCTGGTTTCTAGTTTTCCTCTTTTTGCTCATTTCTGACCTTTATTTTGCCCCTTTTGGCTCATTTCTGACCTTCTTTTTCCCTATTTCTGCTCGTTTCTGATCTCTATTTTGCCTCTGCCTGCTCATTTCTGATCTCTATTTTGCCTCTTTATGCTCGTTGCTGGTCTCTTTTTTGCCTCTTTCAACTCATTTCTGATCTTTATTTTGCCTCTTCCTGCCTGTTTCTGATCCCTGTTTTTCCTCTTTCTGCTAAGTTCTGACAATTATTTTGCCTCTTTCTGGTCGTTTCTGATCTCTATTTTTGCCTCTTTTTGGTTGTTTACCATCCCTATTTTGCTCTTTCTGCTCATTTCTGCTCATTATTTTTCCTCTTACTCATCATTTCTGTCCTTAATTTTGCCTTTTTCTGCTCGTTTCTGATCTCTATTTTGTCTCTTTCTGCTCGTTTCTGGTTTCTAATTTTTCCTCTTTCTCCTCGCTTCTAACCTTTATTTTTCCTCTTTCTGCACGCTTCTGATCTCTATTTTTGCTTCTTTGTGCTCGTTTATCATCGCTATTTTGCTCTTTCTGCTCATTTCTGCTCATTATTTTCCTCTTACTGGTCGTTTCTGACCTTTATTTTGCCTGTTTCTACTGCGTTTCTGATGTCTATTTTGCCTCTTACTGCTCGTTTCTGGTTTAAAATTTTTCCTCTTTCTGCTAGTTTCTGACATTTATTTTTCCTCTTTCTGCATGTTTCTGATCTTTGTTTTTTCACTTTCTTCTCGTTTTTCACCTTCATTTTGCCTTTCTGCTCGTTTCTGATCTCTATTTTGCCTCTTTCTGCTCATTTCTGATCTCTATTTTGCCTATTTCTGCTTGTTTCTGATCACAATTTTGCTCTTTCTGCTACATTCTGACCTTCACATTGCCTTTTGCTGCTTGTTTCTCACTTTTATTTTGCCTCTTTCTGCTCGTTTCTCACCTTTATTGTACCTCTTTCTGTTCATTTCTCACCTTTATTTTGCCTCTTTCTGCTTGTTTCTGACCTGCATCCTGCCTCTTTATGCTCATTTCACACCTTTATTTAACAACATTCTGCTTATTTCTGACCTTTATATTGCAACTTTCTGCTAATTTTTGTAACTTTATTTTGCCTCTTTCTGCACCTTGCTCACCTTTATTCTTCCTCTTTCTGCTCGTTTATGACCTTTATTCTGCCTCTTCCTGCTTGTCTCTCCCCTTTATTTTGCATCTTTCTACTTATTCCTGACCTTTAATCTGCCTTTTTCTTCTAGGTTCTGAATGGTATTCTGCTTGTTTCTGCATGTCTCTCCCCTTTATTTTGCCTCTTTCTACTAATTGCTCACCTTTAATCTGCCTCTTTCTTGTAGGTTCTGAATGGTAATCTGCTTGTTTCTGACCTTTATTCTCCCTCTTTCAGCTCGGTTATGACATTTATCTTGCTCCTTTCTGCTTGCTTCTGAGCTTTATTTTGCTTTTTTCTGCTAATTTCTGATCTCTATTTTGCCTATTTCTGCACATTTCTGAGCTTTATTTTGCCTCTTTCTTCTCTTTTCAGGTCTTTACTTTACCTCTTTCTCCTCATCTCTGGTTTCTAGTTTGCCTCTTTCTGCTCATTTCTGACCTTTATTTTGCACCTTTCTGCTTGTTTTTTCCCTTTTTTCCCCTCTCTCTGCTCGTTTCTGATCTCTATTTTGCTTCTTTCTGCTTGTTCCTGATCTCTATTTTGCCTCTTTCTCCTCGTTTCTGACCTTTGTTTTGCCTCTCTCTACTCGTTTCTGATCTCTATTTTGCCTCTTTCTGCTTGCTTCTTTTTTCTAATCTTTCCTCTTTCTGCTCGCTTCTGACCTTTAGTGTTCCTCTTTCTGCGCGTTTGTGATCTCTATTTTGCCACTTTCTGCTCATTTCTGGTTTCAAATTTTTCCTCTTTTGGCTAGTTTCTGACATTTATTTTTTCTCTTTCTGTGCATTTCTGATCTTTGTTTTTTCTCTTTCTGCTTCTTTTTAACCTTCATTTTGCCTCTCTCTGCTTGATTTTGATCTCTATTTTGCCTTTTTCTGTGCGTTTCTGATCTCTATGTTGCTCTTTCAGCTCGTTTCTGACCTTCACATTGCCTTTTGCTGCTCGTTTCTCACATTTTTTTTTTGCCTCTTTCTGCTCGTTTCTCACCTTTATTTTACCTCTTTCTGTTCATTTCTCACCTTTATTTTGCCTCTGTCTGCTTGTTTCTGACCTCTATCCTGCCTCTTCATGCTCATTTCACACCTTTATTTTGCCACTTTCTGCTTATTTCTGACCTTTATATTGCCCCTATCTACTAATTTTTTAACTTTATTTTGCCTATTTCTACACCTTGCACCTTTATTCTTCCTCTTTCTGCTCGTTTATGACATCATAGGGATGATAAACAAGCACAAAGAGGCAAAATAATCGTCAGAAACTAGCAGAAACAGCAGAATAGAGATCAGAAACGACCAGAAAGAGGCAAAATAAAGGTTAGAAACGAGGAGAAACAGGAAAAATTGAGATCAGAAACGTGCAGAAAGAGAAAAAATAAACGTTAGAAGCGTCTTTCTGCTCATTTCTGGTTTCTAATTTTTCCTTTTTCTTCTAGATTCTGACATTAATTTTTCCGATTTCTCTGCATTTCTGATCCTTGTTTTTTCTCTTTCTGCTTGTTTCTAACCTTCATTTTGCCTCTTTCTGCTCATTTCTTTTTTTTAAGTTTAGAATGCTTTATTGGAGTATTAAACAATGTAAAACATCATTACAAAGTCATTTAGAGAGAGGAAATGCATAAAACAGAACATAATATGAAGATTAATATCAAAACAGTATCCTCGTAGACAAAAACTGTACTAAGAGTAAATGCATTTTTTAAGAGGTTTTAAGGAAAAGAGCGAAGAGAGAAAGGGGGAAAAAGAGAAGAAGGAAAGAAGAGTCCTAGAAATATTGCAAACTAAAGTCAAATTTAAAAGACAGGATTAAAAACAAGGTGAAAACAGTTTAAGATGCAACAAGCAGAGTCATTCTGGTACTCTGGAAAGAAAGGTAGTTAGTGGCAACCACAACAAATCCCTTTTAATCAACAGAGCAGTAGAGGTAGCAAAAGCTCGGTCCATTCTGTGATGATGACATAACAAATTCCACCAGGCTTGGTAAGAAATTTTTGAGGTATCCTTCCAATTAGTGGTAATGATCTGAAGCGAAATGGCTAAAAATAAATTAATAAAGTTGCTAGCATTACTGTGGTTATCCCAGGCGGGGGAGAGGCTACCCAGAAAAACATGTGTAATGTGGAAGGGGACATTAGATAATAAAATATCATTTAATTTCAACCAAATACGTGACCAAAAAGTTTTAACAAATGGACAATGAAAAAACATGTGAAGAAAATCCCCCTTTCATTGGGACAGGACCAGCATTTAGGAGAATCCAAAAATTTAAATCTGTAGAGATCATAAGGAGTAAAAAATAATCTATTATAAAAATAGTATAGGGTCTGTGTGGTACTGGCGGAACGTGAAGTGGTGTGAATTTTTGACCAGAGGGAGTCCCAGGTTTGCAGAGAGAGGTCAAGGTCTAGGTCTTTTTCCCATAAGAGTTCCACAGTAGATTTGGCTCTAATCTTGGGAGAATGAGATAGTAACTTATAAATATTGGCAGCTTTAACTTGGGTGGAAAAGTCGATAGAATCAATAGGAAGAGGGGACGATTGTTTAAGTGCTAAATTAGGGTTTCCCTGAAAGTGGAAACTAGTAAGGGCGTCATTAAGTACAATATAATGAGGCGCGTGTTGAGAGGAAATACCATATCGAGCTTGGAGTTCAGAAAAAGACATAAAAGTCCCGTCCTTCATCAAATGTTCAGGGGTCATAATGCCTTTGTCAATCCATTCCTTCCAAAATAAGGCACGATTGTTGATCTTAAAATGTTTATTGTACCAAAGCGGGATGCATAAGGAACGATCAGCCAGGGGAAGGTTAAAACCACGCAAAGAGATAGTGAGAGCCCTAGAATGAGTGATAGTGGGAGAGGAAAAGCGTTTCGGAGGTAAAGTAATACGGGTAGCGGAGAGAAAGGAAAAGGAAAATACTGCGCTTGTTCTAGAGAACTCCAAGCTGTACATGGCGGAACAGTGGAATCAGCCAAGAAAGTCCATATTTGTTTCAGGGTAAAAGCCGAATGATATTGTCTGAGATTAGGAAAATTAACCCCACCCAGTCTTTTAGAAAGTTGAAGACGAGCCAGTGAGATTCTAGGTTTGCGATTATTCCAAAGAAACTTGGTCAAGGAACTATTGATGGTACGGAAAAAGGTATTAGGGAGAGAAACAGGAAGCATAGAGAGATAAAAGTTAATGATTGGAAGGACCATCATTTTAATTGTGGCCAGCCTACCCCACCAAGAAAGGAAAAGTGGAGACCAACCATCAGTGAGGGCCGAGAGTTTCTTGAGAATAGCGGAGTGATTGATTCTAACAATTTCTTTGACATTGTTAGAATAAAGGACACCTAAACATTTAATGTGCGAGGAATTCCAATCAAAACCGGAATCAAGGAACATAGAGGGGAGACAAAATTTGTTCAAAGGCAGGATTTCGGATTTATCAATGTTCAGTTTATAACCGGAAACATTGGAATAATCCTGTAGAAGGGAAAAGAAAGCCGGCAAGGAAACAGATGGATTAGAAATAAATAACAGAATATCATCTGCATATGCAGTAAATTTGATATCAAGATTGTGAAATTGAAACCCCGTATAATGTGATGAACGTCTAATAGTTTCTAAGAAAGGTTCAAGGACAAGAATGAAGAGAAGGGGGAAAGAGGACAGCCCTGTCTAGTTCCCCTATGAAGGGGAAAATAACGAGATTGACAACCATTTACCCAGACAGAGGTGGTAGGTGCAGAGTATAAAAGTTGTATAAATTTAATGATTGGAGGACTGAACCCATGCCATCTTAAAGCACCAAAAATAAAATCCCAGTTAACCCTGTCGAATGCTTTTTCAGCGTCCAGGGTGATAGCAGCCACAGGAGAATCATACTTGAAGCTAAGTGAATGATGTTAAGAAAAGTACGTGAGTTATCTGTGATAGAACGTCCCTTGACAAAGCCGGATTGATATATGTTAACAAGATTGGGAATAACTTTATTGATGCGAAGGGCGAGGAGTTTAGCATAAATTTTACAGTCAGTGTTTATTAGGGAAATGGGCCTATAATTCTTGCACAGTTAAGGGTCCTTGTCTTTCTTGGGTATTAAACAAAGCATCGCTTGCGTGAAGGAACCCTGTGCCTCTCCGGCACGTAGAAAAGAGTTGATGAGTGACTTGAGATGGGGAACCAGAAAAGCTTTGAAATGTAAAAAGAAACTAACGGTGAAGCCGTCTGGTCCTGGTGTTTTATCTTTGGGCAAGAGAGCTAAGGCCTCTGTAAGTTCTAGCTCGGATATAGGGACATCAAGAGATGAGAGATCAAGGGAACTATCAGGGGGTTTGGGAATATTTAGAAAAAGGAATCAATAAGATCTGAAGAAGGATGGGTTTCGGGAGTATAAAGAGAGGAATAATATTCAGTGAAGCAATCGAGTATCTTGGCGTCTGTAAGATGAGAAGTCCCTGAAACATCCTTTATAGCGACAATTTTGGATTTTTGTTTCTTAATTTTAAGATAATTTGCTAGGGATCTTCCAGCTTTGTTACGACCACCATACATTTTTGCATTGAATTTGAGAAGGAAATTGCAGGCCGAATCCCAAGATAGTTTATTATATTGCATTTTTGCTTTGATAAGAAGGGGTAGTGTATTAGAGCAATTAGTAGTAAAATACTTATGTTCTAAGGTTTTGATTTGTTTTAGAAGCAATGTGGAGTGTGAGAGGGCTTTCTTTTTTTTTCGGGATATAAAATCTATAATGAAACCCCTAGCAAATGCCTTGAAGGCATCCCAAACGAAATGAAATTGAGAGACAGAGGGGAGATTATGAAGAAAAAACTCTTGAGCAAATAAGTTGAACTGTTCAGAAAATTGAGAGTCTAAAAGAAGGGAATTGTTAAAGCGCCACCGTCGAGATGTGGGTGAAGAGGAGGGATAGTCCATATCCAGAATAACAGGGGCATGATCGGAGATGAGGATAGAGCCAATTTCAACCTTATTCATGAATTGTAAGGTAGGCTGTGTGAGAAAGATGTAGTCAATGCGTGAATGGGATTTATGAACAGGAGAAAAAAAGGAAAATTCTAGAACATCAGGGTGAGAGGTACGCCAAGCATCTGTCAATCCCCTTGTGGTAATGGCTTTAAGGAATCCCTTCTGCATCTTATTTGGAATGTATCTGGTTTGGGATTTCCGGTCAAGGAAAGGATCCATAAGTTGATTGCAATCCCCGCCCACAATCAAATTCTCGGCAGGGTGTGAGGAAAGGAAGGTAGAAAATTCACTCCAAAAAGATAGATCAATACCATTTGGACCATAAACATTACAAAAAGAGAGTTGGTTGTTATTAACTTTAACATCTAAATATAACCATCTACCATTTGAATCAGAAAACTCATTTTGTAAGAGAACATTCAAAGATTTATGGAATAAAATTATAACACCATTCTTATTATTAACAGCTGGTGAACAGAAAATATCACCCACCCAATGCTTACGTAACATAGGTAAGTCTTGTAATTTAAGGTGTGATTCTTGCAACATTGCTACTTGACAGTTCAATTTGGCTAGGTGGGATAATACCCGTTGTTTCTTGACAGGGTTACGCATACCCTTAACATTCCATGTAATGATACGAAGACCTTTCATGAAAAAAAGGTATATAAAGATAGGTAACAGGGGAGTACACTAGATTGAGAGAAGACTGTAAGAATAAGCGAGTTAAAAATCAGTAGGGAGGTAAAAGAGGAGTGCACATAACAAATAAGGTATACGCCAAGAAAAGTAGGAGTGAACCGGTAGAATGTAAGAGGAAAAGTAATGCTAATAGCAAAAGAAGTATAAAGTTTGATTGAAAGGAACCAAAGTACAGAGCAGAGAGAAGAGCAAAGAAAAATAATTAAATAAGAATACATAGGTCTAAAGAGGAGAGTAACATGTGTGGACCCATAAGTGAAAAAGAAGACAGAGAAAGAAAGATGAGAAGGAGAAAAAGGGACAGAAAGAGGAGAGCAAAACTCCTCCAGAAGAGATATCAAAAAGAAGATGACGAAAAGCCCACAGGCTTTAGCCATAGAACACAACAAAGAACATGGCATTAAAGTGTGAGGGGGGGCGGCGAAGAGCAGAACAGCCACGCAAAAGAAGAACACCGAGAGGATAAAAATACCAAACAAGACTAAATATGAATATGGAATAAAAATCCAAAAGACTAGAAGGTATACAAGTGAGACAAAATGAAGGGAGCTTACCAAACAATATGGGAAAAGGCAGCAGGATGAGTTACACGTTACGTACACGGGGGCAACAAGGGTAGAGAGTTTCAACAGCAACACTGGAGAAGATAGACCTAGAAAACATGAGAAGAGTAAAACAAAAAATATTGAACTTTTGTATTAAACAGAATAAACACCCAACAAACAATTCAGAGAAACAATGACAAAACAATTAAGGTTTGCTCAGTTCCATAAGTTCTCCTTTGTGAGTGTGAATAAACTTTCGGAGGTCGGCTGGATCTTCAAAACTCAAAGTTCTGTCTTTATAGGTAACTTTAAAGTAGCAGGGATGGATCAACCCATAACGGGCATTCATGGATCTCAAGGCGGGTCTAAGGTCGAGGAATTCCTTCCGCCGGTCAGCAGTTGACTTGGAGACATCTTGACTGAAAAAGATTCTGTGACCGGACCATAGCATTTGCTTATGTTGTTTTGCAGCGTTGAGAATTGCGATGAGATCTGAATATAAAAGGAAGTAAGCAATTATACCTCTTGGTTTTGAAGAGGAAGAAGCACTCTGTGGCCCCAATCTGTGAGCTCTTTGAATATTGAAATCCATGGATTTGGTGAGGCCAGCGATCTGAAGGACTTGGGTTTTCAAGAAAGTAATCATATCCGAGCCTTCGGAACCTTCCGGAATACCATAAATGCGCAGATTATTGCGGCGATTTCGATTTTCCAAGTCCTCTGTGAGCTTTTTGAGTTGGTTAACTTCCTTATTGAGACCATCAACTCTAGCTATAACATCTTGAGCATCACTGACTTTTTGTTCAACATCTGTAAGCCTCAGATCAAGACCGGACCATTTATCCTCAATCCTTTGGAGGGTAGCAGCAGTATCAGTCATAAATGGCCGAATGAGGCGCAATTCCTCCATAATATCATCCAGCGTAAGGGGAAGCGGTGATTTGGAAGGGGAGGGTGGGTCTTTTTAACGCGTTTACCAGCATTTGGATCCTTGCGCCCTCCAGAAGATGTCCCCTGTGATTTGTGTGAATGATCCATAGTGGCGTGAAAGCTGAGGCACTTAAAGTGAAGCCGTGAGAGAAAAACAGCAGGAGCAACAAGCTGCGCAGATGTAAGGGCGGAACTCCCAAAAATTAAAGTCCCAGCAGATTGTGAACAAACGGGGGATCCGCAAAAAGAACAGCTATTTAAGAATTGTCAATAAAGGCAAGCAGTACAGAGACGTTTACATAGCACCAGCAATAAAGCAGGACTGCTAGCCTCAAATTCTCCACAGCATGGCATGAGGCGAATTACTGATAGGGAAGAGAGACAAAAACATCTCTTCCGTGACCAGAAGTAGTAAGAAGCAGGCTGCATTGAGGAAAAAAAAAGGCCATTATATGGTTAGCAGCATCATGCCTATACGAATTGCTAGCCAGAGGGAAAAATGCCCAAAATGGCGGCCGCAGTATGAGAGAAGCGTCAGAGCAAATAAACAGTTAACCAGACCGTGTCATGGTCTTAAAACTTGCCCAAACAGCTTCCATATAATCCGACGCCCAAATCCGTCGTCAGGACAAAGAAACGCTGCACCGAAATGGTCACTTCATATTCGAGCGCAGCTCGATGTTGCGGAGCTCCTCAGGTGGCGGCCATCTTGCTTCGCCGCTGCCGCGCGCCTCCTTTCTGCTCATTTCTGATCTCTATTTTTGCCTCTATGTGCTTGTTTATCATCCCTATTTGAATGTTTCTGCTCATTTCTGCTCATTATTTTTCCTCTTACTGCTCGTTTCTGACCTTTATTTTGCCTCTTTTTACCCGTTTCTGATCTCTATTTTGCCTCTTTCTGGTAATTTCTGGTTTCTAATTTTTCCTCTTTCTGCTAGTTTCTGACATTCATTTTTCCTATTTCTGCGCGTTTCTGATCTTTGTTTTTTCTCTTTCTGCTTGTTTCTAACCTTCATTTTGCCTCTTTCTGCTCATTTGTGATTTCTATTTTGCCTATTTCTGCTATTTTACCTCTTTCTGCTTGTTTCTGACCTGTATCCTGCTTCTTTATACTCGTTTCACACCTTTATTTAGCCACTTTCTGCTTATTTCTGACCTTTATTCTGCCCCTTTCTGCACTTTGCTCACCTTTATTTTTCCTCTTTCTGCTCGTTAATGACCTTTATTCTGCCTCTTTCTGCTTGTCTCTCACCTTTATTTTGCCTCTTTCTACTAATTGCTGACCTTTAATCTGCCTCTTTCTTCTAGATTCAGAGTAGCATTCTGCTTGTTTCTGCTTGTTTCTGACCTCTAGTCTGCCTCTTTCTGCTCGTGTTTCATTTTTGCTCCGCCACTTTCTGCTTGTTTCTGACCTTTATTCTCCCTCTTTCTGCTCGGTTCTCACCTTCATCTTGCTCCTTTCTGCTTGCTTCTGAGCTTTATTTTGCTTCATTGTGCTAGTTTCTTATCTCTAATTTGCGTATTTCTGCTCATTTCTGAGCATAATTTTGCCCCTTTCCGCTCATTTCTAAGCATAATTTTGCCTCTATCTGATCAGTTCTGACCTTTATTTTGCTCTTTCTGCTAATTTCTGACCTTCTTTTTTTGCCCTCTTTCTGCTCATTTCTGATCTCTATTTTGTCTCCTTATGTTCGTTCCTGGTCTCTTTTTTGCCTCTTTCTCCTCGTTTCTGATCTTTATTTTGCCTCTTTCTGCCCGTTTCTGATCTCTGTTTTTCCTCTATCTGCTAAGTTCTGACGATTATTTCGCCTCTTTCTGCTCGTTTCTGATCTCTGCTTTTGCCTCTTTGTGTTCGTTTACCATCCCTATTTTGCTTTTTCTGCGCATTTCTGATTGTTATTTTTCCTTTTACTCATCATTTCTGTCCTTCTTTTGCCTTGTTCTGCTCGTTTCTGATCTCTATTTTGGCTCTTTCTGCTCGTTTCTGGTTTCTAATTTTTCCTCTTTCTGCTCACTTCTGACCTTTATTTTTCCTCTTTCTTCGCGTTTCTGATCTCTATTTTGCCTCTTTCTGCTCATTTCTGGTTTCTAATTCTTCCTCTTTCTGCTAGTTTCTGACATTTATTTTTCCTACTTTCTGTCCGTTTCTGATCTTTGCTTTTTCTCTTTCTGCTTGTTTCTGACCTTCATTTTGCCTCTTTCTGCATGTTTCTGATCTCTATTTTGCCAATTTCTGCCCATTTCTTTTCTTTCTTTTTTAAATTTGTTTATTTAACAGCTTGTGTAATATACAGTAGATCCCCTATTAGGGGCCAAGGCGGACATCAAGGATCTCAAACGGTACAAGCATTTTCCATAGAGTAAAGCAACATCCCTCGGAACTTCCCACCACCCTCATTCCCCTTTCCCCCACGGCACTGTAAAAGGTACTGTGACCCCAACAAAGCATATCATCACATGCGGCAGTTTTACAACAAGTGGCAGACCCAAGGTTAAACAGATGAAGAGCATCAGGTTACAGCGTCTATTGCAAATCAGGGTTTCCCAGAAGGTACACAGATAGTGGAGCCCAGAAGTCTTTAGGGCGTGAAGTTTCAGGCAATTCCTCGGCATAGATCCCAGGTTGTTCTTTGCAGTAAAGTAAATCTCAGACCCACTTTTTCAATGTTGGGGTGAGTATAGACCCCCAGCATTGCACCACCGCCCTCTTAGCCAGTAAGGTCGAAACAGCCACCAGTCTGTGGTTGCAGGGTTTAAGATTCTTTACCCAGCCTAATAGACAAACCTCAGGAGTACATAACACAGGTTCTGACACCACTGTCGTAAGCATGTTCGTGACCTTACTCCAAAATTTATATATTCCCTTACAATTCCATGCGAGATGCCTAAAATCCGCATTCCCCTGCCCACAGCGAGCACAGCAAGCGCTCTCCCGCAGACCACAGCGCATCAATTGAATCGGGGTATAGTATAACTGGTGCAAGTATTTAAAATGGATGATGAGGTTACAATTTGCCGTTAGGCGGCCAGTCAGGGTACAGCAGAACTTCCACACATCCGGCAACAATGAAGTCCCCAGTATCGCCACCCATTTTTTATATGAAGGGGAATCAAGCTGTTCTCTTTCCCTAAGGGACGCATTATATAACTTCGTGATCAGGCCTGTGCGATCCGCACCTGCTAACACCGCCTGCAGCGCCAACAGCGGCTTGGGTTTAGCTGGGTAATCAGGATAGATGGTTCTGATCACCTGCCGCACATGCACAGAAGTGAACCCAAGCATCAAACCCCGGTCCCTGCCACCCTGTATGTCAGAGAGCGACCTGAACTGGCCTTGTTTATAAAGGTCCCCTAATAGTGTTATTCCCGCCGCACCCAATGCTTTAAGGGCAGCCGGCTCTTGTGCAGCAGAGATATCTGGGTGCGCAGCGAGCGGTAATGTTGGGGCATAGAGATACTGCAACTGTGCACACGCCGCAAGCATCTTCCACGCCCATGCTGTACAAAGTGCGGGGTTAATTTCAGTCCTGGGTCCACCTCCCCCACCAGACAAAGCGGTCGCGACAAGTGCCAACGGAAGGACAGCATCAGCCTCAATAGCTACGTGTGGTTGGAATCGCTGTGGAAAGAACCAATAATGTGCAAACTGGGCCTGTGCACAGAGATAGTATAAGCGCATATCAGGGGCTTCAAAGCCTCCCCGCTCGAACGGTAATACCAGCACCTCCCAGCTGCATCAAGGCTTCTTACCACCCCACACAAAGGACAGCAGTGCTGACTGAAGCGAGTTAAACACCGCAAGTGTGAGGCGGATGGGAATATTATTAAACAAATAGAGTAGTTTGGGCAAAATCGTCATTTTAACCACTGCGATGCGATCTGCTAGAGAAAGCGGGAGTTTGGCCCATCTCGCTGCTCGATCAGTGATTTGGGTCAGGGCGCAGCCATAATTCTCAGAAACCACCACCTCAGGGTCGCTGTGTAGCCATACCCCTAAATATTTTACTGGGTCAGTTAACCATGTCAATGGGAAGTCTAGCTCCACGCGCTGCGTACCAGCCATCAGCGGGAACACCGTCGATTTTGCCCAGTTAATGCCAAGCCCTGAAAAGCGTTCGAATTTGATATATTCACGTAGCAGTCCTGGGAGAAATGTTGCAGGCTCCCGAACATACAGAAGCATATCATCGGCGTACATCGAGACTACCAATGGACGCTGTCTGAATCGTAACGCTGCCCATGCGTGACGCTGGCGGAGCTTACAAGCCAGTGGCTCCAATGCAAGCGTGAAAAGCATCGGTGACAGGGGGCAGCCCTGCCGCGTGCCACGTCGAATAGGAAACGCAGTTGAAACCCACCCATTGACCCGCACATGCGTCGCAGGCGCCTCTTATAGTAGTTGTATCCACTTCAGAAAAAAGGGTGGTAGCCCCATTCTGAATAGGACTGTGAACATAAATTCCCATTGCAGGAAATCAAATGCTTTTGCTGCGTCAAGCAGCACAGCAACCGCTTGAAAATCAGCCTCAAAATAATGCAGGGTGGAGAAGACCGTGCGTAAGTTATGCGCCGTTGACCGGGCAGGGACCAAGCCCGACTGATCCGGGAGGACCAGGTGAGGAATGAGGGGTTGAAGCCTACTGGCAATCATTTTTGCCAAAATTTTGGCATCTATATTTATGATGGAGAGAGGACGGTAGGAGTTGCATCGATTGGCAGCTTTGTCAGGCTTGAGAAGCATAACCAGGAGGGCCTCTGTTAATGTGGGGGGGAGAGTGCCCTTGTCGTACGCATCCGCAAAGACATCCAAGAGTCTGGGCGCGAGGTCATCAGCATAGGCCTTGTAGAACTCACTAGGGAGTCCGTCCAGGCCTGCCGCCTTACATGTGGGCAGCGACATAATGGCCAATGTTACATCTTCCACGTCAATGGGCTGTGTGAGGTATTCACGTTGGTTGACAGACAGCCACCCCAGCGCGATATCATCTAAGTATGCATTTATGTCGGTAGCTGACACATGCGCCTGATCCCCATAGAGGTTGGAGTAGAAGTCCAGCACCACCCCACTAATGTCTGGGGAATTATAGTGCGCTATTCCCTCAGAGTCTAGCATCTCTGTGATGTAGTCCTGGCTACGAGGTGCGGCCAGTTTCTGAGCAAGCGAGCGACTGGGACGGCCCCCCTCCCCATAGTAACGGGCAGTATAGCGCCGTGACCTATGTTCCAGCTCCTGATCCACCGTATCGTTATGTTCCGTTACCAACTCCCGTATAGTAGGAAGTTTATGTGGGACTGGGTTTTGGGCATACTCACGCTCTAGTGCAGAGATATCACCGGCCAGTTTATTGATCCGACGACGCAGATCCTTCAAGACACCTGCCTGCGCTCCCATGCAGACGCCTCTAATGGTGACTTTAAATGCCTCCCAAAGAACCCCTGCGCTGTCTACAGAGCCGGTGTTTTCTTTTAAAAAGTTACTAATGGCCGCGCCTATTGAACACCTGAACACCTGGTCAGTAAGTGAGGAAGGCTGCAAACGCCATTGAAAAGGGGGACGCTCACAAGTGGGGGCCTGCATCTCTAACATAACGGGGGAGTGATCTGACAATGTTTTGGCCAGGTGGCGAACATCAACAACCCAAGTGCATGCAATCTCGGAGAGGAGCCAGTAGTCCAAGCGGGACCATGTGCCATGTACAGTGGAAATTAATGTACTTTCGCGGATACCCGGGCGTCGCATGCGCCAAATATCATGAACAGCCCCTGCATCCAAAAAGCCCAATAAAGCATCAGTTGCCTGGCTATGTCGTGCAGTCCCGCTACCCAGTCTGTCTAGTTGCCCATCCAGGCAGGTATTGAAGTCACCCCCCCCAGAGCAATTCAGCCGGAGGAAATTTTGAGATGCGGCACCAAACATCTGTGAAGAAAGAGTGGTCATCGACGTTTGGGCCATACACATTTACCAGAAGGACCCCCACGCCGCCAAGGGTACCATGGACCAATGCTACCCTGCCTTGTGTATCCGTTTCTGTGGTAAGCACAGTGAATGGGACCCCTCTCTTGACCAATATCATCACTCCCCTAGCGTAAGAAGAGTAAGAGGAAGCGACCCTCAGCCCAGCCCAGCGGGCGCCAACATTCTTCTCCGAGAGCTGCGTAAGATGCGTTTCTTGCAAGAACGCCACCTGGACATCCAGTCTGTCTAAATGTGCCAGCACAGATCGTATCTTCTTGGGACTATTTAAGTCGCGCATGTTCCATGTAAGGAACTTTATGTTACCGCCCATGGATATGCAAAATCAGATGTAGTCAGTAGCGTGAGGAACATTATTGAAAACAGGCCGCAGAGGTACAATGAAGGTGCAATATGAAAGTGCCATCCATCCCACCCAGCCCACCCCCCACAACCCCCCACCCACTTCAGCGACCCAAACTTGCCAAAGCCATCCCTTCCCAAAATTAACAATCCCCAACTTGGAGAACAAAGTATGCATAACTGTTTTTGGGGCACACCCATGGGGGGAACACCAGAGTGCTACTAGCCTCCCACTAAGTAGGAGGTGGCTGATCAGGTCGAAAGACATGTGCTAGGATATAAGAACAGGTACCAATAAACATTGCATCAAAGACATTCATAATAGAGCTTGTTGCTGCCCCTGCAAAGCAGCTGGTGTGAGTGTTTGAGGACCACAAGGGATGTGTGTAGAACGCATCTCCCCAGAGGAAGAGCGAGCGAGTAGTACAATGAATCGCCATATAAGCAGCCAACACTTGAGCGCGGACATCAGGAGAGGCACGGGAAGACGGCAGCGACATCCACCTGCCTCACAGTTCTCAGTGCCAGCTTATAAAGAAGAAAGTCACATCACAGTGCGTAAATTTGGGACCTGGCTCACCAAGAGGACAAGAAACAGGGGTAGAGTTCGCCACCTCCGATGCAGTTGGAGCCTGCAACAAAGGAGGGTGAGCATAAAGAACATCTAAACAGAGGTGTAATGGACAACTCCCCCATCCCGCCCATATTTATGTCAGAGCAGTAAACGTAGTGTAATAACATAGAAGGTGAGTCCCACAATCAGGATGACCCATAAAGCAGGCCCAATACCAGTCCACTGTACTATTATAGTGCCTCCTCAGACTGTTCAGTTGTGGCGTCGCGCCGGTGCCTCCTTAGCTGCTTCACGTGTTCCATCACCACCTTGGGGGACGTGAACATTTTGAAGTTCCCCTCCGGCCCCACCCGGAGGCGCGCGGGATACAGCATGGCATATGGAATGCTTTCGGACTGAAGGAATTTTTTAACCGCTCCAAACTCACGGCGCGCCGATTGGACAGCGACAGTAAAGTCCGGGAAAAAGGACAGTGTGTTACCCTGATGACAAATGGTACCCTTGTCCCTGGCCAGCCTCAAAATGACATTGCGGTCCCGATAATTCAGTAGTCGAGCAATGATAGGGCGAGGTGGAGCACCCGGGATCGGGCGCGCCGCCAATGAGCGGTGGGCACGCTCGATTATGAACATGGAGGACAAGTGCTCGGAGCCAAATATTTCCTTAATTAAATTCTCAACAAATGTCTCCATCCTACCAGTGTTCGTGGATTCGGGAAGGCCCGTAATCCGGATATTATTTCTGCGGGACCGGGCCTCCAAATCTTTGTTCTTGGCCTGTATAAGCGCCAGGACCTTTTCCATACTGAGCGCCTTGCCAGCAACGTCACTAAGTCCGTCTTCCGCAGTGGGGACCCGCTGTTCCATCTCCCCCATTCTTGCGTTTTGCTTTTCCAGCTGTGCGGACATATGGTCCAGTCTATGATTTATGGTGGACATGCTACCCTCGATGGCCTGGAGGCTTTTCTGCATTGCCAGCAACGTGGATTCCAGATTGGGCTGGCCCTCCCCCTGCGCATCAGCCTCAGAGTCCGAAGCTGCTTTCTGCTGAACCCTGCCGGACTTTCGCGCCTCAAACGTGAGGTGGGGTTGTGTCTTATCAGGCTTCCCCATAATGGAGGGTGGAGAATGCAGCCCTGAAATAACAATTCCAACACCTGGGTAGTACCCTTCAAAGGTTCAAGCAGCAGGCAGAGCGCAGGAGTCCAACAGTGTGATTAGCAAGCAACAAGAGGCTACCCCTGCAACCCCACACACAGTCACACGTAAGGCTAGTTCCAGGTACCAGGCCAGGGGTGGAAATATGGCAGGGCAATGTATAAACAACTCTATTGAACTGTCTGCTGCAGGGGGATTATATGCCTGCCAGTATGCCCCCACCAACAGGACTAAGCCGGTATAGAAAGGCAGGGCAGTGCTATGTCAGGCGGGTCACACAGAGTCACAGAGGGCCGAGAGCTCTAAATCACAGGGGCCCGAAGGGGACGTTCAAGCGGCAACAATCCAGGGCACAGCACCACAGGGGGAAAAACAGCAGCATTGCGCGATCCGTGCAGTCCCATCTGCACCCACAATGCACACAGTACACCCCGCAGCCAATCCAGGCCTCCGGCGCGGTGCAAAAGATAGTCCCCAATCGGCGGGTGTAATTTCCCTGATATGTGAGCTCCCGGGCAGCGTCCGATGAACGAGGCCAGCAAGTGCACAGCACACACCGGGGAGGCCTCTCCAATATTCCCGGCCAGCAACTAATGTGGAGTCAGGACAGGTGGGCCCGTGCATGCCGCGCATCTCATACGCAGGCCGCAGCTGGCAGGCCGTGGCCCACCACCCAGGCCCACACCACCTCTGCAGCTGTAGGCCTAGGCAAGAGCCACCCCTCACTTACCGCAGCCCGCGGCGGGCACAGACGCTCCCACGTGGCGGTGGACCAGGTCCTCAGGTGGGCTCTGCGGGACTCTCTGGGCTCCGCGCGGCAGTCAGGCAGCACTCTCCGGGACCGCAGGCAGCAAGCAGCCGGGTGTGGGCACCAAGTCGTGAAGGCGCCACCAAGCCAACTCGAGCCCCCACAGGAAGCCACTCAGGGAGGGAAGAGCGGGCAGCCGCCGGCGATATACACACTGGGCACAGTACCGCTGGAACATCTCACACTAGCACTGCAGTGCACCAGCCGGCACACAGCTTGGTGGCAGCCACCATGTTGGCTGCGCGGCAGGCAGAGCGCCTTCTCCGATTTTCTGGCGACTCGAGGGGCCTTGGTAATGTTTGTGGTTCTCACCAGTAGCAGGAACGTCACTCCATGCAGGGCACGCGTTTGAAGCGCGTGGATGCCGTTATTTGCAGCAGATATTTGGCGGGTGGGTGATCAGCCGGGCCGAGCAGCACTAAAGTGTGGCCATCTTACCTGGCGCCCTCTAGTGCCCCCCCTTCTGCCCATTTCTGATCACTATTTTGCTCTTGCTGCTCGTTTTGACCTTCACGTTGCCTTTGGTGCTCGTTTCTCACTTTTATTTTGCCTCTTTCTGGTTGTTTCTCACCTTTATTTTACCGCTTTCTGTTCATTTCTTACCTTTATTTTGCCTCTTTCTGCTTTTTTCTGACCTGCATCCTGACGCTTTATGCTCATTTCACACTTTTATTTAGCCACTTTCTGCTTATTTCTCACCTTTACTTTGCCCCTTTCTACTAGTTTTTTACCTTTATTTTTCCTCTTTCTGCACTTTGCTCACCTTTATTCTTCATTTCTGCTCATTTCTGACCTTTATTCTGCCTCTTTCTGCTTGTCTCTAACGTTTATTTTTCCTCTTTCTACTAATTGCTGAACTTTAATCTGCCTCTTTCTTCTAGTTTCTGACTGGCATTCTGCTTGTCTCTGACCTCTATTCTGCCTCTTTCTGCTCTTGTTTCACTTTGTCTCTTCCACTTTCTGCTCGGTCCTGACCTTTATTCTCACTCTTTCTGCTCGGTTCTTACCTTTATTTTGCTCCTTTCTGCTTGCTTCTGAGCTTTATTTTGCCTATGTCTGCTCATTTCTGAACATAATTTTGCCTCTTTATACTCCTTTCTACTCTTTATTTTGCCTCTTTCTGCTCATCTCTGGTTTCCAGTTTGCCTCTTTCTGATCGTTTCTGACCTTTATTTTGTCTCTTTCTGCTTGTTTCTCACCTTTATTTTACTTCTTTCTGATCATTTCTGACCTTTATTTTGCCTCTTCCTGTTAGTTCTTCACCTTTATTTTGCCTCTTTCTGCTCGGTTCCGACCTTTATCTTGCTCCTTTCTGCTTATTTCATAGCTTTATTATGCCTCTTTCTGCTCCTTTCTGGTCTCTATGTTGCTCTTTCTGCTCGTCTCTGGTTTCTAGTTTGCCTCTCTCTGCTAGTTACTGACCTTTATTTTGCCTCTTTCTCCTCGTTTCTGACCTTCTTTTTCCCTGTTTCTGCTCATTTCTGATCTCTATTTTTCTTCTTTGTGCATGTTCCTGTTCTCTATTTTGCCTCTTTCTCCTCATTTTCGACCTTTGTATTTCCTCTTTCTGTTCATTCCTGACCCATTTTTTTCTCTTTCTACTCATTCATGATCTCTATTTTGCCTCTTTCTGCTTGTTTCTGATCTCTATTTTGCATATTTCTGTTTGTTCCTGGTCTCCATTTTGCCTCTTTCTCCTTGTTTCTGACCTATATTTTGCCTCTTCTGCACCTTGATGATCTCTAATTTTTCCTTTTTCTGCTTGTTTCTGATGATTATTTTGCCTCTTTCTGCTCGTTTCTGATTTCTATTTTGCCTCTTTCTGCTCGTTTCAGGTTTCGAATTTTTCCTCTTTCTGACAATTATTTTTTTCCTTTCTGCGTGTTTCTGATCTTTGTATTTTCTCTTTCTGCTCGTTTCTGACCTTCATCTTGCCTCTTTCTGCTCTTTTCTGATCTCTATTTTGCCTCTTTCTGCTCATTACTGATCTCTATTTTGCTCTTTTTGCTCGTTTCTGACCTTTACGTTGCCTTTTGCTGCTTGTTCCTCCCTTTTATTTTGCCTCTTTCTGCTCGTTTTTCATCTTTATTATATCTTTTTCAGTTCATTACTTTCTGCTTGATTCTGACCTGTATCCTGCCTCTTTTTGCTCGTTGCGCACCTTTATTTAGCCACTTTCTGCTTATTTCTGACCTTTATATCACCCCTTTCTGCTAGTTTTTTACCTTTATTTTGCCTCTTTCTGCACTTTGCTCACCTTTATTCTTCTTCTTTCTGCTCATTTATGACCTTTATTCTTCCTCTTTCTGCTTGTCTCTCACCTTTATTTTGCGTCTTTCAACTAATTGCTGACCTTTAATCTGCCTCTTCTAATTTCTGACTGGCATTCTGCTTGTTTCTGACCTCTATTCTGCCTCTTTCTACTCTTGTTTCACTTTTTCTCTTCCACTTTCTGCTCGTTTCTGACCTTTATTCTCCCTCTTTTTGCTCGGTTCTGACCTTTATCCGGCTCCTTTCTGCTTGCTTCTGAGCTTTATTTTGCTTCTTTCTGCTCGTTTCTGATCTCTATTTTGCATCTTTCTGCTCATCTCTGGTTTCAAGTTGCCTCTTTCTCCTTGTTTCTGACCTTAATTTTGCCTCTTTCTGCTCGTTTCTGACCTTCATTTTCCCTCTTTCTACTCGTTTCTGATCTCTATTTTGCTTTTTTCTGCTTGTTCCTGATCTCTATTTTGCCTCTTTCTCCTGGTTTTTGACCTTTATTTTGCCTCTTTCTGCCCGTTTCTGATCTCTGTTTTTCCTCTTTCTGCTCATTGCTGACAATTATTTTGCCTCTTTCTGCTCGTATTTTATCTCTATTTTTGCCTTTTTGTGCTTGTTTACATCCCTATGTTGCTCTTTCTGCTCATTTCTGATCGTTATTTTTTCTCTTACTGCTCATTTCTGACATTTATTTTGCCTCTTTCTGCTCGTCTCTTGTCTCTATTTTGCCTCTTTCTGCTCATTTCTGGTTTCTAATTTTTCCTTTTTCTGCTCCTTTCTGATCTCTACTGTGCCTCATTATGCTCGCTCCTCATCTCTTTTTTTGCGTCTTACTCCTCGTTTCAGGTCTTTATATTGCCTCTTTTTGCTAATCTCTGTTTTCTAATTTGCCTCTTTCTGATCGTTTCTGACCTTTATTTTGCCTCTTTCTGCTTGTTTCTCACCTTTATTTTTCTTCTGTAGGAGAGTAGGATCTGCCTCTTATGTTGCCCCACTTTTTTTCTGATGTTTACACTGGTTTCTGGCTATAGTCTGGCTGGGACCCTGCCAATCAGGGCCCCAGCCTCTCTGTTCTCTCTAAACGATTTGGAGTGCACTCTAGGTGCACTAGTGATTGGATACTGTGGTACCTTATGAGTCCCTAGTATATGGTACCTTAGGTACCAAGTATTTTTAAAGAACAGTGGTCAAGATGAGGCCAGAATGGTCCTCGGGTAGCCAGAGCTACTATTTAGTCGAGATAATGCTTTCGTCTGAGCTCTCGTGTTACAAGAGAGGAGGAAGAGAAAAACAGCGTATGGCGGGACACAAGGTTGTAGGGATGACAAGACATTTATTACATCATAAACGCTATATCATCCACACGTATTTTAGGATCTAGTCCTGGTGCTCACACATCGGGTGAAGTTGCGTGAAAAGGTGAAAAAGTGCTGGTGACTTAAAATTACATCACATTGACAACATAAGCAAAACTCAAGTGAGTTTTTACAGTTGGAGTTTTGGTTGTAATAGGTCGACGGCGTTTCGATCTCTATAATTTAGAGACCATCATTAGGACGAGTAACCGTGTGAGCAAGTAGAATCTAGACAAAAAAGAAAGACATAGGTACCATAGACATAGATCAAATCTGAGCAACATGTAAAACCTATTTGTAACAAAAACGTGTCATGATGACTAATAATCGACATCAGGAGCATGTAATATCCATTAACAATTGACTTGGATCTGAGTATAATAAATTGTTATAAGTGTACGAAACAAGACATGGACTCCGGTGCCTAAGGGAGTGATATGAACATATATCGTAGCTGGGCACCATGCAACCTAATACAAGGGAGACATGTCATGATCACTAATGATTTACAGGAGGAAGTAATCACTAATTAAAAACAATGCGACTTGGACAAGTGCGTAGATGACTGTGGGAGTACAGTATAACAGACAACGCATGAAGTCTCAAGGGCAGTAGCGGGAGAACAATAAACACGTGTTGAACCGACTAGATAGCGTCGGGTGAAGCGCACAGAGAAGGAACAGTGAAGGTACAAGGCACAGTGCTAGCAAGGCGCGGTGAACGCGTGATCGGGAAAGCAACCGAGTGTTTACCTGAAGGGCGGTGAACCGCTACGTTCTGAAATCAGGAAAAAGGAGGAGGTAATTTAGGAACACAGAAATTAAAGCCAAGGTTCCCGAGAGGGAAAAGGAGGGGGTAGTTGCTGGGTTCACTTACCGGGTGAATACTTTAAGGGTTCCGGGCAGTGTGTCCCGTAATTTGGTAGGTAATCTAAGAGAGGGAACGAGGAGAGGGGGTCAGCGAAGGGCTGAGCGCATCGTCATGCTCGGTGAGACAGTGCAGGGAGCGGAAGGACTTACTTGATTAAGGGCAGAATACCGGGTATCCTCCGGTGATTTCGAGCAGGCGGCGAGGCACTGCAATGAAGGCCTGCTGGATCAGTCTGCGGGGCTAATCTGGAGGGAAGGGGCGTGTACTTAAAGGAGGAGAATTGCGCGTGCGTGACGCGTGGCCCGGGTTTGGAACGAGCGTCCTGTAGCGGCGGCCATGTTACGTGAGGGGAGTGAGGCTCAGAGGAGCCTGGGAAAAGTACCAAGACATGGGGACTAGTAACACACATAAACAATTAAACGTGTGTGACCAGTGCACTATATACATGGTGATGGCTACTGATAAAAACATTGCGAATGGGGAAATTACACATATTTAAAAACAAAAAGCAGGTACAGAGCACTGATATGGAGTATCATTGTATTACAATATCTGGTTCCATTCTTCTATGGTATTAAGTCCATGTTCAATAGATCGCCATCTGAACATCCAATTACACTCCAATCTGTTAAGAATGGCTTGGGGATCACCACCTCTAGGACTTGGGTGTAAAATGTCAATAACTTGCCAACGCAGATCCTGTTCAGAGTGTCCTTTCTCCATGAAGTGAGGCACCAAAGGTGCAGTGATGGTGTTGCATCGGATTCTGCTCCTGTGTTGGCTGATGCGGGCTTTGATTTTTTGCGTGGTTTGGCCAATATACATGAGGTTGCACGGACATTGGATGCAATAGATCACATTAGTCGAGTTACAGTTAGAGAAAAATTCAAGTTTGTGAGTAGTGGTGCCTTAAACAAACTCTTTCGTGTTTTTTGTTAGCGGGCATGCAACACAATTACCACATTTGTAATGTCCTATAACAGGGGAAGGCCAAAGCATGAGCGTATGGTGACAGCATTGTTAGATGGTTTATATGCCCTGACAAGATGGTCTTTGATATTCCGACCTCTCTTGAATGAAAACAGGGAGCCTCTTTAGTGATGTTAATGGATATAAGAAGAGGCCAATGTTTTTTAATGAGTTTGGTTATTTTGTTGCTGGCTGAGCAGAAGGTAGTCACACAGGGGATACGTGTCATCCCTCCTATGGCTTAAACAAATGAAAGGAGAAAACCCAAAACTTTTGAGGTGGTCCATTTCCCTACAGGGGATGGACTATACAGTGGAAGATAGACCTGGGACCCAACATGCCAATGCAGATGGACTCTCAAGGTATTTCCACTTAGAACACGAAGACTCAACTGGTCAAGGTTAGTTTAGTGTCCCTGCGTTTGGGGGGGTTGTGTAGGAGAGTAGGATCTGCCTCTTATGTTGCCCCCACTTTATTTCTGATGTTTACACTGGTTTCTGGCTATAGTCTGGCTGGGACCCTGCCAATCAGGGCCCCAGCCTCTCTGTTCTCTCTAAACGATTTGGAGTGCACTCTAGGTGCACTAGTGATTGGATACTGTGGTACCTTATGAGTCCCTAGTAAATGGTACCTTAGGTACCAAGGGCATAGGTACTTCACAGGCCTACCAGGGGCTGAAGCATGTATTATGCCACCCCTGGGAAGCAGACTAAATCTGACACCACAGGCCTGCTACTGCAGCCTGGGTGAGGAAGTGCTAGCACCCCTCACTGAGATATAGGTCCCCTATATCTCTCCTGCACACACATTGAGACTTATCAGTCACCCCTAAAGCAGGCCCTATCAATCCTGAGGGCAGGGTGCTTAGTTTCCATGTGAGGGGGTGCCTCTGCCTGAGCAGGGCCCCTCTGCAGCTCTCAGAGTCCATTCTCTGGGGCTGTTTGTGGATGCGGTTAAACCATATACTCTTAAGTGCATTATATCCTCGCGGTAGAATGCTAAACTTTGGAATGGCTGCATCAAACATGTCGTGTTTGGTGTCAAACATCTTGGAATACTACCCCCCGCCAGTTCTGGCGGCGGGGGTAGCATTCCACCCTTCTAGAGGGATAGACATGTACCTACTGTGGAAACGCGGTAGAATCCTGCAGAGCCCTGGCATCACAAAATGGATGCCACCAGTCACAGACACTGGGCTGCCCTCCTGCTGATGACCAACACTCGCAGTGGAGGAAGCCCAACAATAGATATCCTGTCCCAAGGGGTGTGACCACCTCCCAGACAGGGTTTAGTGTATTGGGGCTGGGTGGGTGCACTCTTAGAGTGCTTTGAAGTCCTGCACTGGGGGAGCAGAAGGCTCCTCTGTGCATACCCCAGTTCAAACCGGCTCAGGGGCTACCTTCCCCTGCTCTGGCGCGAAACTGGACAAAGGGAAGTAGGTGTAACCACCCACTCCCCTGACCCTCCCATAGGTGGGGTCATAGAGCTAGTCCCTCCCTTTCTTTTAGTATAAGAGGGGGAACCTGTGCATTGCAAACTAGATATCCCTGGACGACGCTCTGAAGAAGAATCCTGGACCTTCGACGCTCCACTACCTTTGTAAGACTGAAGAATCTCCCTTGGAGTCAAGGAGTGACTCCCCTGCTTGGCAGGCACCAAAAACTACAAACAACGGTCGCAAACTACACCGCTCCAGCCGGAGTCCAAAGTCCCTGCAGCCCAAGAAGTAGATTTCCTGACTTCTTAAAGGCCATCGTGAGTCCCCAGTGAAGCTGAGGCCAGTGGACCCCAAGAGTGACGAGGAACTGCGACCCCTGGGTACTTTGCACTATTGTCGAGTACAACCCCTTTACAACGTCCTACGACCTTGTGCTTTAAACCACGTATGGTCCTGGCCTCCAGCAGGAAGCCCTCCGAAGATCAGAGGCCTACCATGTCCCGAGTGACCGTGGGGCCCTGTTGAGCAAATCCTTCCAAGGTGTCTTCACGATCCCTTGCCAGCCGGCTTGTGGGTCCGCTGAAGGCTTTCCTACAGAACCAAAGGGCTCTTCTGGTTGCTCCAGGCCTGCCCTGACTTACCCTCGCTGGGTGAGTCCCTCAGACCTTGCTGGTCTGCGCCATTGACTTTTTACACTTTCCCCAAGACTTGCTGTTACCAAGGCTTGTTGGCTCCAATCGAGTCGCCAACACCGCAGTAAGCTGCAGATATCGTGGGACACGCCGAATCCAGCTCCTGGTTGTCATCGACACCTCCTGGACCTCGTGGCGGAAGAATCAAGGCACCCATGATCAACCTGAATCTTGCGATGACGGTGGGCATCCATCTTCCTTGCCCCGAGTCACTGCCAAGTGACTTTGAACACTGTCCCCTCTGCTTTCAGGTCTTCCATCTTCTGAATCCAGGCTTGGATTCCTCCGGACACTTCTCCTGTTGCCGCAAGCAGCAAGTCTTCACTGGCTCCCATTGAAAACGACGTCGCGACCCGACACCAAAGAACACCTATGCACCCTGCTCCCCTGGGTGAGGTAACTTCAGCACTACGGTGCTCCTGTGGGTGTGGGCCCTAGAACTACTTACCCTGTAAGTGACTTGCTTGTAGCTACCCTAGAAGTGCCCTAAAACTCTTACTTTCCAAGTGCGACTATCGCGCTGACTCGTACATGGTTCGCGTCTGTGTTAGACACACCGCGTCCAACTCCCTTGCAACTCTATCAGTAACCGCGTCCTTCGACTCGTACAAGGACCGATCGGTGTGTTCGCCTCGAACACGCAAGGGACCTTTAACATTGAAATCTCAATCGCGTCTGTTCGCATAGACTCGTACAGGACTCGCACCGGTGCCAGGACACCGCATCCGTCCCCTGTGGGTCTCCTACAACTACCTGGGGTGGTTCTTGGGGGTCCCTCAATTCTAGATGCCCTAGACCTAGGTGTAGCCAAACTAAGATTGTGATATTCGATTGTGCTAAACTTATTTTGATAACATTTGACTTGTACATATGTTCCTGACTTCTAATCTCATAAAGAGATTAGTAGAGAGTTGTTTATTAATAAATACATATATATTTGATATATATACCTGTGTGGTGTCTTTTCATTTGGTGATTCAAGAGATTGGGTGGTAAAACAAGCTGCTTTACATTCCTTCAAGACTTAGCCTGAAGGCTGCTCTCCACAGCTACCACTAGGATAGCTTTCTATAAAGGTTGTCTTAAACCTATCTACCATAAGAGTCGAATTGTTCTGGTGCAAGGTGTCCACTTTAATTAGTGAACAGCATATACCAGGTCAACTTCTCACATTGGTGGGCAGCGTGTGGGATTCCAGCTTGCTATTGTTTTACCAGAAAATCTCTATTTGAATTACTAACTGAAAACCACTATAGGTACTTAAGGTACATATAAAGTCAAGCTTAGTATCAATAAGTTCTACTGAACTTAGAGCTGTGTGCCAAGGGATAGCACACACTTTCTACAGCTCAAGCTAGTATCAGTAGGCCACAAACTAGTGTAGGTAGTACAACACTGCACAACACTAGAATGTCCTTAAAGGGTGGAACCAGTGGATCCACTCAGCCTCAGTATAAGGACATGGCTTTCTCTGACTTGAGAGCCATGTGTGTTGAAAGACAACTGAAGCTAGGACAGAGTCCCTCTACACTACACCTGATAGATCTGCTGACAGCAGATGATCTTAGATTGGCTCTAGGAGCTAATGGGTCTGAATCGGGGGTGGGTCAATTACAGTGTCTGGGTCAGATGATGAAAATCAGAATGACCAAGACTCTGTGATTGAAGGGCCAGGCTCCAAGGGGCCTGAAAAGGACAGAGGAATTCTCCCTAAGAGAACTGACAGAGTGGATGAGAGGCATAGGTCCCCTTCCAGGGAATCTGACCACTCTTATCACTCTGGCAGAGAATTTGTCCAGCAGAGGAACTCATACTTTCCCATAAGAGAGAGCTCCTCTGACAGAATGTGCAAACTGCTGCAGTATGAGGAAGCAAGAGTTGCCCTCAGAACCAAGCAGTTGGCACTGGATAGAGAAGCCCTGGAGATCCAGAGAGCTTCTAGAAGAGAGGGGTTAGAACCCCTTGGTGGCAGCAACAGTGTCCCTAGAGGCAGAGAATCTATTCCAGAGCATAGGAACCTGAGCAAGGTTGTTCCTCCCTACCAGAGTGGGGATGATATCCACAAGTGGATAACTGCTATGGAGAGGGCCTGTAGAGTACAGCAGGTCCCCCAAAAGCAGTGGGCAGCAATCTTGTGGCTCTCCTTTTCAGACAAAGGTAGAGACAAGCTCCTCACTGTTAGAGAAGAGGATGCTGATAATTATGAAGTCCTGAAGAGTGCACTGATAGATGGGTTTGGCTTAACCACTGAGCAGTACAGGTTGAAGTTCAGAGACACCCAGAAGGCACAGACTCAGGACTGGACTGACTTTGTAGATTGTGCAACCAAGGCTCTGGAGGGTTGGCTGGTTGGCAGTAGGGTTACTGATTTCAAGGGATTGTATAATCTGATGATGAGAGAACAGATCCTTAATAATTGCCAGAACCAGTTGTTGCATCAATACCTGGTGGACTCAGATCTGACCTCTCCCCAAGAATTGGGAAAGAAGGCAGACAAATGGGTCAGAACCAGGGTAAGGCAGAAACCCCAGAACCAAGGGGGTGACACCAAGAAGCAGGATCCTAAGGGCTCTGAAAAAGGTGGGGCTAAGTCAAAAGACCAGAAGTCTTCACAAGGGCCCCAAAAATCTGCATCTGGTGGGGAGTCACAATCCAACAAGGGAAAAGGCCAAAAGAAGCCCTGGTGCAAATTCTGTAAACAGAAAGGGCACTGGACTTCTGATTGTAACAAGTCCAAAGACCAAACCACCACCACTCCTGCCCCTAAGGCAACTGTTCCCCCTAGCTCAGCTACTGGTGGAGGTGGTACTCAGAATAAGGGTGTAGTAGGGTTGACCCTTTGTTCTGAAGTGGACTCTGACCTAGTCAGAGTGCCCACTCAGGCAATGCTGATTTGTGATGGAGACCTTGATATGTCCTTCCTAGTAAGCCCCAGTAATCTGGGCAAATACAAACAGCAGCCTGTAATAAATGGCAAACAGGCTTTGGCATTTAGGGACACAGGTTCTAGTGTCACCATGGTGGCAGAGGATCTTGTGGACCCTGGACAGATCATCCTGGGCGAAATGTACCAGGTGACCAATGCAAGCAATGTCAGGACCAACCATAGTCTGGCAGTTGTGAATTTCTCCGGGGGAGGGGCCTCAAGAAGGTTGTAGTCAGTGCAGACCTCCCTGTAGAATGTCTATTGGGCAATGATCTAGAGACTTCAGCCTGGTCTGAAGTAGAGTTATGGACTCATGCTGAGATGTTGGGCATCCCTGCAGAGGTATTTGCTGTGACCAGGTCACAAGCAAGAATGCATAACACTGAACCAGCTCTGGATCCTGGAACAATGGACCAGATGCTTCCCAAGAGGAGCAGCAGTAGGGTAAAGGCAGTGCCTTCCCCTCTGTCTCAGATCACAGATTCACCTCCAGAGGGAGGTGAAGCAGATCCTGAAGAAGGAACTGCCCCAGAGGGACTTGAGCCTGATCAGGTTGAGTTCTTGGGGGCAGGGGGCCCTTCTAGGGAAGATCTGAGTAAGGAGCAACAGTGCTGCCCCTCTCTTTAACCCCTCAGACAGCAGGCTGCTGCTGAGGCTGCTGGGAGTGCTAGTGAATCCCATAAAGTTTATTGGGATGAGGGACTCCTATATTCTGAGGGTAGAGATCCAGACCCTGGAGCCACCAGGAGGTTGGTAATACCTCAGACGTTTAGAGGGTTCCTCTTGACCCTAGCACACGACATCCCTTTAGCAGGTCACTTGGGCCAAAACAAGACCTGGGACAGGCTTGTTCCACATTTTCATTGGCCACATATGTCAGAGGACACAAAGGAGTTTTGTTGCTCCTGTGTCACATGCCAAGCCAGTGGTAAGGGAGGTGGCACCACAAAGGCCCCCCTGATACCACTACCTGTGGTGGGGGTACCCTTTGAAAGGGTAGGAATTGACATTGTTGGTCCCCTTGACCCTCAAACTGCATCTGGGCACAGGTTTATCCTGGTGGTAGTGGATCATGCCACCAGGTACCCAGAAGCAATTCCTCTGAGGACCACCACAGCCCCTGTGGTGGCAAGAGCCCTCATTGGAGTTTTCTCCAGAGTGGGTTTCCCAAAGGAGGTCATCTCTGACAGAGGTACTAACTTCATGTCAGGATATCTGAAAGCAATGTGGAAGGAGTGTGGTGTAACTTATAAGTTCACCACTCCCTATCACCCACAATGCAATGGTTTGGTTGAACGCTTCAACAAAACCCTGAAGGGAATGATTAAAGGACTCCCAGAGAAGCTTAGGCGGAAATGGGACCTTCTTCTTCGCTGCCTGTTGTTTGCATACAGAGAGGTTCCACAGAAGGGGGTTGGTTACAGCCCATTTGAGCTTTTGTTTGGGCATCCTGTGAGAGGTCCATTGTGTTTGGTAAAAGAGGGCTGGGAGTTACCTCTCAAGCCCCCCAAACAAGATGTGATGGACTATGTACTTGGTCTCCGCTCCCGGATAGCTGAGTACATGAAAAAGGCAACCAAAAACCTGGAGGCCAGCCAAGAATTACAAAAAGCTTGGCATGACCAAAGGCTGTACTGACTGTATACCAGCCAGGACAGAAAGTGTGGGTGTTGGAGCCTGTGGCCCCAGCAGCCCTCCAGGACAAGTGGAGTGGCCCCCATACAATAGTTGAACAGAAGGGAGAAGTCACCTATCTGGTGAATCTTGGAACTCCCAGGAGCCCCTGAGGGTGCTCTATGTCAACAGATTAAAGCCATATGTTGACAGGGCTGACATGGGCTTGCTCATGGCAACTGATGAGGACCAGGAGGAGGAGAGTGACCCTCTCCCTGACCTGCTCTCTCAGAACCCTGATGATGGGTCAGTAGATGGTGTTGCTTTGGCAAGCAGCCTCACTGACCATCAGCAAACTGAGTGCAGACAAGTTCTGCAACAGTATAGACATATGTTTAGCCTGACCCCTAGTCAGACTACCTGGTGCACCCATGAGGTGGACACTGGAGACAGTCTGCCTGTCAAGAGTAAAATCTACAGGCAACCTGACCATGTCAGGGACTGTATCAGGACTAAAGTCCAGAAAATGTTGGAGTTAGGTGTAATTGAGCCTTCAGATAGCCCTTGGGCTAGCCCAGTAGTCCTGGTACCCAAGCCTCATACCCAGGGTGGTAAGAAAGAAATGAGGTTTTGTGTAGACTACAGAGGCCTCAATGCAGTCACTAGGACTGATGCCTATCCCATACCAAGGGCAGATGAGCTGATTGATACTTTGGCCTCAGCCAAGTATCTAAGTACATTTGACCTAACAGCTGGCTACTGGCAGATCAGATTAGCTGATGATGCAAAAGCCAAAACAGCATTTTCGACCCCTAGTGGGCACTACCACTTTGTGGTGATGCCCTTTGGATTGAAAAATGCACCTGCCACTTTTCAGAGGTTGGTGAATAAAGTTCTGGCAGGGATGGAAACTTATTGCTCAGCTTATCTAGATGATATTGCTGTCTTTAGTTCCTCCTGGCAGGATCACCTGGTCCACCTCAGAAATGTTTTGGAGGCTCTGCAGAAAGCAGGCCTCACTATCAAGGCCACTAAGTGCCAGATAGGGCAGAGTCAGGTTGTGTACCTGGGCCACCTTGTAGGTGGAGGCCAGGTTCAGCCTTTACAGAGCAAAATCCAAACCATAATGGAATGGGTTGCTCCAACCACCCAGACACAGGTGAGAGCCTTCTTAGGCCTATCTGGGTACTATAGGAGGTTTGTCAAGGGATATGGATCTATAGTGACCCCCTTGAATGATCTGACCTCAAAGAAAATGCCAAAAAGGTTCAGTGGACAGCTAGCTGTCAGAAGGCATTTGAAGACCTAAAGCAGGCCATGTGCACTGCCCCTATCTTACAGAGTCCAGACTACACCAAAAAGTTCATTGTCCAAACAGATGCTTCTGAGCTGGGTGTGGGAGCTGTACTGTCTCAACTGAATGATGAAGGTCAAGACCAGCCAGTAGCTTTTATTAGCAGAAGGCTGACCCCTAGAGAGAAACGTTGGTCAGCTATGGAGAGGGAGGCCTTTGCTGTGGTGTGGGCCCTGAAGAAGCTGAGGCCATACTTGTTTGGCACTCACTTCATAGTTCAGACTGACCACAAGCCCCTCCTATGGCTTAAACAAATGAAAGGAGAAAACCCAAAACTTTTGAGGTGGTCCATTTCCCTACAGGGGATGGACTATACAGTGGAAGATAGACCTGGGACCCAACATGCCAATGCAGATGGACTCTCAAGGTATTTCCACTTAGAACACGAAGACTCAACTGGTCAAGGTTAGTTTAGTGTCCCTGCGTTTGGGGGGTTGTGTAGGAGAGTAGGATCTGCCTCTTATGTTGCCCCCACTTTATTTCTGATGTTTACACTGGTTTCTGGCTATAGTCTGGCTGGGACCCTGCCAATCAGGGCCCCAGCCTCTCTGTTCTCTCTAAACGATTTGGAGTGCACTCTAGGTGCACTAGTGATTGGATACTGTGGTACCTTATGAGTCCCTAGTAAATGGTACCTTAGGTACCAAGGGCATAGGTACTTCACAGGCCTACCAGGGGCTGACGCATGTATTATGCCACCCCTGGGAAGCAGACTAAATCTGACACCACAGGCCTGCTACTGCAGCCTGGGTGAGGAAGTGCTAGCACCCCTCACTGAGATATAGGTCCCCTATATCTCTCCTGCACACACATTGAGACTTATCAGTCACCCCTAAAGCAGGCCCTATCAATCCTGAGGGCAGGGTGCTTAGTTTCCATGTGAGGGGATGCCTCTGCCTGAGCAGGGCCCCTCTGCAGCTCTCAGAGTCCATTCTCTGGGCCTGTTTGTGGATGCAGTTAAACCATATACTCTTAAGTGCATTATATCCTCGCGGTAGAATGCTAAACTTTGGAATGGCTGCATCAAAACATGTCGTGTTTGGTGTCAAACATCTTGGAATACTACCCCCCCGCCAGTTCTGGTGGCGGGGGTAGCATTCCACCCTTCTAGAGGGATAGACATGTACCTACTGTGGAAACGTGGTAGAATCCTGCAGAGCCCTGGCATCACAAAATGGATGCCACCAGTCACAGACACTGGGCTGCCCTCCTGCTGATGACCAACACTTGCGGTGGAGGAAGCCCAACAATAGATATCCTGTCCCAAGGGGGTGTGACCACCTCCCAGACAGGGTTTAGTGTATTGGGGCTGGGTGGGTGCACTCTTAGAGTGCTTTGAAGTCCTGCACTGGGGGAGCAGAAGGCTCCTCTGTGCATACCCCAGTTCAAACCGGCTCAGGGGCTACCTGCCCCTGCTCTGGCATGAAACTGGACAAAGGGAAGTAGGTGTAACCACCCACTCCCCTGACCCTCCCATAGGTGGGGTCATAGAGCTAGTCCCTCCCTTTCTTTTAGTATAAGAGGGGGAACCTGTGCATTGCAAACTAGATATCCCTGGACGACGCTCTGAAGAAGAATCCTGGACCTTCGACGTTCCACTACCTTTGGAAGACTGAAGAATCTCCCTTGGAGTCAAGGAGTGACTCCCCTGCTTGGCAGGCACCAAAAACTACAAACGATGGTCGCAAACTATGCCGCTCCTGCCGGAGTCCGAAGTCCCTGCATCCCAAGAAGTGGATTTCCTGACTTCTCAAAGGCCATCGTGAGTCCCCAGTGAAGCTGAGGCCAGTGGACCCCAAGAGTGACAAGGAACCGCGACCCCTGGGTACCGTGCACTACTGTCGAGTGCAACCCCTTCACAACATTCTACGACCTTGTGCTTTGGACCACGTGTGGTCCTGGCCTCCAGCAAGAATCCCTCCGAAGATCGGAGGCCTACCACGTCTCGAGTGACCGTGGGCCCCTGTTGAGCGAATCCTTCTGAGGCATCTTTGCGATCCCTTGCCAGCCTGCTTGTGGGTCCCCTGAAGGCTTTCCTACAGAACCAAAGGGCTCCTCTGGTTGCTCCAGGCCTGCCCTGATTTACCCTCGCTGGGTGAGTCCCTCAGACCTTGCTGGTCTGCGCCATTGACTTTTTACACTTTCCCCAAGACTTGCTGTTACCAAGGCTTGTTGGCTCTAATCGAGTCGCCGACACCGCAGTGAGCTGCAGACATCATGGGACATGCTGAATCCAGCTCCTGCTCATCATCGACACCTCCTGGACCTCGTGGCGGAAGAATCAAGGCACCTGTGAATGACCTGAATCTTACGATGACGGTGGGCATCCATCTTCCTTGCCCCGAGTCACTGACAAGTGACTTTGAACACTGTCCCCTCTGCTTTCAGGTCTTCCATCTTCTGAATCCAGGCTTGGATTCCTCCGGACACTTCTCCTGTTGCTGCAAGCAGCAAGTCTTCACTGGCTCCCATTGAAAACGATGCCGCGACCCGACACCAAAGAACACCTATGCACCCGGCTCCCCTGGGTGAGGTAACTTCAGCACTACGGTGCTCCTGTGGGTGTGGGCCCTAGAGCTACTTACCCTGTAAGTGACTTGCTTGTAGCTACCCTAGAAGTGCCCTAAAACTCTTACTTTCCAAGTGCGACTATCGCGCTGACTCGTACATGGTTCGCGTCTGTGTTAGACACACCGCGTCCAACTCCCTTGCAACTCTATCAGTAACCGCGTCCTTCGACTCGTACAAGGACCGATCGGTGTGTTCGCCTCGAACACGCAAGGGACCTTAACATTGAAATCTCAATCGTGTCTGTTCGCATAGACTCGTACAGGACTCGCACCGGTGCCAGGACACCGCGTCCGTCCCCTGTGGGTCTCCTACAACTACCTGGGGTGGTTCTTGGGGGTCCCTCGATTCTAGATGCCCTAGACTTAGGTCTAGCCAAACTAAGATTGTGATATTCGATTGTGCTAAACTTATTTTGATAACATTTGACTTGTACATATGTTCCTGACTTCTAATCTCATAAAGAGATTAGTAGAGAGTTGTTTATTAATAAATACATATATATTTGATATATATACCTGTGTGGTGTCTTTTCATTTGGTGATTCAAGAGATTGGGTGGTAAAACAAGCTGCTTTACATTCCTTCAAGACTTAGCCTGAAGGCTGCTCTCCACAGCTACCACTAGGATAGCTTTCTATAAAGGTTGTCTTAAACCTATCTACCATAAGAGTCGAATTGTTCTGGTGCAAGGTGTCCACTTTAATTAGTGAACAGCATATACCAGGCCAACTTCTCACATCTTCTTTCTGATCATTTCTGACCTTTATTTTGCCTTTTCCTGTTAGTTTTTCACATTTATTTTGCCTCTTTCTGCTCGGTTCCAACCTTTATCTTGCTCCTTTCTGCTCATTTCATAGCTTTTTTATGCCTCTTTCTGCTTCTTTCTGGTCTCTATGTTGCTCTTTCTGCTCGTCTCTGGTTTCTAGTTTGCCTCTCTCTGCTAGTTTCTGACCTTTATTTTGCCTCTTTCTCCTCGTTTCTGACCTTCTTTTTCCCTGTTTCTACTCATTTCTGATCTCTATTTTTCTTCTTTGTGCATGTTCCTGGTCTCTATTTTGCCTCTTTCTCCTCGTTTCCGACCTTTGTATTCCCTCTTTCTGTTCATTCCTGTAGGAGAGTAGGATCTGCCTCTTATGTTGCCCCCACTTTTTTTCTGATGTTAGCACTGGTTTCTGGCTATAGTCTGGCTGGGTCCCTGCCAATCAGGGCCCCAGCCTCTCTGTTCTCTCTAAACGACATGGAGTGCACTCTAGGTGCACTAGTGATTGGATACTGTGGTGCCTTATGAGTCCCTAGTATATGGTACCTTAGGTGCCAAGGGCATAGGTACTTCACAGGCCTCCCAGGGGCTGCAGCATGTGTTATGCCACCCCTGGGAAGCAGTCTAAATCTGACACCACAGGCCTGCTACTGCAGCCTGGGTGAGGTGGTGCTAGCACCCCTCACTGAGATATAGGTTTCCTATATCTCTCCTGCACACACATATAAACCTATCAGTCACCCCTAAGGCAGGCCCTATCAATCCTGAGGGCAGGGTGCTTGGCTTCTATGTGAGGGGGTGCCTCTGCCTGAGCAGGGCCCCTCTGCAGCTCTCAGAGTCTATTCTCTGGTGCTGTTTGTGGATGCGGTTAAACCATATACTATTAAGTGCATTATATCCTCGCGGTAAATGCTAACTTTGGAATGGCTGCATCAAAACATGTCGTGTTTGGTGTCAAACATCTTGGAATACTACCCCCCGCCAATCTTGGCGGCGGGGGTAGCATTCCACCCTTCTAGAGGGATAAGACATGTACCTGCTGTGGAAACGCGGTAGAATCCTAAAGAGCCCTGGCATCACAAAATGGATGCCACCAGTCACAGACACTGGGCTGCCCTCCTGCTGATGACCGAAACTCGCAGTGGAGGAAGCCCAACAATAGGCATCCTGTCACAGGGAGGTGTAACCACCTCCCAGACAGGGTTTAGTGTATTGGGGCTGGGTGGGTGCACTCTTAGAGTGCTTTGAAGTCCTGCACTGGGGGAGCAGAAGGCTCCTCTGTGCATATATCAGTTCAAACCAGCTCAGGGGCTACTTGCCCCTGCTCTGGCACGAAACTGGACAAAGGGAAGTGGGTGTAGCCACCCTCCCTTGACCCTCCCATAGGTGGGGTCATAGAGCTAGTCCATCCCCTCTTTTTAGTATAAGAGGGGAACCTTGCCATTGCAAAGCAGATAACCCCTGGACGACGCTCTACAGAAGAATCCTGGCCCTTCGACGTTCCACTACCTTTGGAAGACAGAAGAATCTCCCTTGGAGTCAAGGAGTGACTCCCCTGCTTGGCAGGCACCAAAAACGACAACGACGGTCGCAAACTACGCCGCTCCCGCCGGAGTCCGAAGTCCCTGCAGCCCAAGAAGTGGATTTCCTGACCTCTCCCAGGCCATCGTGAGTCCCCAGTGAAGCTGAGGCAAGTGGACCCCACGAGTAACGAGGAACCGCGACCCCTGGGTACCGTGCACTATTGTCGAGTGCAACCCCTTCACAACGTTCTACGAACTTGTGCTTTGGACCACGTGTGGTCCCGACCTCCAGCAGGAATCCCTCCGAAGATCAAAGGCCTACACCATCCCGAGTGACCGTGGGCCCCTGTTGAGTGATTCCGCCCGAGGTGTCTTCGCAATCCCTTGCCCGCCGGCTTGTGGGTCCCCAGAAGACTTCTTAAAGAAACCAAAGGGCTCCCCTGGTTGCTCCAGGCCTGCCCTGACTTACCTTCGCTGGGTGAGTCCCTCAGACCTTGCTGGTCTGTGCCATCGACTTTTCTTCATCTCCCCGAGACTTGCTGCTGCCAAGGCTTGTTAGCTCTAATCGAGTTGCCGACACCGCAGTCAGCTGCAGACGTCGAGGGACCCACCGAATCCAGCTCTTGGTCGTCGTCGACACCTCCTGGACCACGTGGCTGAAGAGTCAAGGCACCCGCAACCGACCTGAATCAACCGACGACGGTGGGCATCCATCTTCCTTGCCCCGGGTCACTGCCAAGTGACTTTGAACACTGTCCCCTCTGCTTTCAGGTCATCCTTCTTCAGAATCCAGGCTTGGATTCCACCGGACACTTCTTCAGCTCCCGCAAGCAGCAAGTCTTCTTTGTTCGCCATTGAAAACGACGCCGTGACCCGACACCAAAGGACACCTGTGCACCCGGCTTCCCTGGGTGAGGTAACTCCAGCACTACGGTGCTCCTGTGGGTGTGGGCCCTAGAACTACTTACCCTGTAAGTGACTTGCTTGTAGGTTCTCCCGAAGTATCCTAAAACTCTTTATTTCCAACCGCGACTTGCCCCATTGAAGTTAACGGCGATCCGCGCCTGTGTATCCACACTGCACGCGTCCCCCGTGGGTCCTTTACTTACCTGCCTTGGGTGGTTTTGTGAGGCCCCAGCACTTCTGAAGGCCCTAGGCCTTGTCTCCCTGCAAGTCGTTGTTTCTAAGTCTCTTACTTAGTATATGGTCTGGTACGCCCCTAGGGCCCAAGCCATATTTTGTGCTTAACTTATTGTGAAACGTTGATTTGTGCATATGTTTGTCTTCTAATCTCATAAAGAGATTAGTAGAGAGTTATTTAGAAATAAATACATATATATTTGATATATATACCTGTGTGGTGTCTTTTCATTTGGTGATTCAAGAGATTATATGGTAAAACAAGCTGCTTTACATTCCTCCGAGACTTAGCCTGAAGGCTGCTCTCCACAGCTACCACTAGGATAGCTTTCTTTAAAAGGTTGTCTTAAACCTATCTACCATAAGAGTCAATTTGCCCTGGTGCAAGGTGTCCACTTTAATTAGTGAACAGCATATACCAGGCCAACTTCTCACAATTACTGACCCATTTTTTTCTCTTTCTACTCATTCATGATCTCTATTTTGCCTCTTTCTGCTTGTTTCTGATATCTATTTTGCCTCCTTCTGCCCGTTGATGATCTCTAATTTTTCCTTTTCTGCTTGTTTCTGATGATTATTTTGCCTCTTTCTGATCATTTCTGATCTCTATTTTTGCCTCTTTAAGCTCATTTATCATCCCTATTTTGCTCTTTCTATTCATTTCAGCTCATTATTTTTCCTCTTACTGCTATCTTCTGATTTCTATTTTGCCTCTTTCTGCTCGTTTCAGGTTTCAAATTTTTTCTCTTTCTGCTAGTTTCTGACAATTATTTTTTTCCTTTCTGCGTGTTTCTGATCTTTGTTTTTTCTCTTACTGCTCGTTTCTGACCTTCATTTTGCCTCTTACTGCTCGTTTCTGATCTCTATTTTGCCTCTTTCTGCTCATTACTGATCTCTATTTTGCTCTTTTTGCTCGTTTCTGACCTTTATGTTGCCTTTTGCTGCTTGTTCCTCACTTTTATTTTGCCTCTTTCTGCTCGTTTTTCACCATTATTATATCTTTTCTGTTCATTTCTCACCTTTATTTTGCCTCTTTCTGCTTGATTCTGACCTGTATCCTGCCTCTTTTTGCTCATTGCGCACCTTTATTTAGCCACTTTCTGCTTATTTCTGACCTTTATATCGCCCCTTTCTGCTAGTTTTTTACCTTTATTTTGCCTCTTTCTGCACTTTGCTCACCTTTATTCTTCCTCTTTCTGCTCATTTATGACCTTTATTCTGCCTCTTTCTGATTGTCTCTCACCTTTATTTTGCGTCTTTCAACTAATTGCTGACCTTTAATCTGCCTCTTTCTTCTAGTTTCTGACTGGCATTCTGCTTGTTTCTGCTTGTTTCTGACCTCTATTCTGCCTCTTTCTGCTCGTTTCTGATCTGTATTTTTGCCTCTTTGTGCTCGTTTCTGCGCCCTATTTTGCTCTTTCTGCTCATTTCTGATCGTTATTTTTTCTCTTACTGCTCATTTCTGACCTTTATTTTACCTCTTTCTGCGCGTTTCCGATCTCAATTCTTCCTCTTTCTGCTTGTTTCCGACCTTTATTTTGTCTCTTCCTGCTCGCTTCTGATCTCTATTTTGCTCATTTCTGATGATTATTTTGCTTCTTTCTGCTCGTTTCTGATCTCTATTTTTGCTTCTTTGTGCTAGTTTCCCATCCCTATTTTGCTCTTCCTGCTCATTTCTGCTCATTATTTTTCCTTTTACTGCTTATTTCTGACCTTTATTTTTCCTCTTTCTGCTTGTTTCTGATCTCTATTTTGCCTCTTTCTGCTCATTTCTGGGTTCTAAGTTTTCCTCTTTCTGCTAGTTTCTGACAATTAGTTTTCCTCTTTCTGCGCGTTTCTGATCTTTGTTTTTTCTCTTTCTGCTCGTTTCAGACCTTCATTTTGCCTCTTTCTGCTAGTTTCTGATCTCTATTTTGCCTATTTCTGCTTGTTTCTGACCTCTATTTTGCTTGTCCCTGATCTCTATTTTGCCTCTTTCTCCTCGTTTCTGACCTGTTTTTTTGCCTCGTTCTGCTTGTTTCTCATCTATATTTTTCCCCTTTATGCTCGTTTCTGATCTTTATTTTGCCTCTTTCTGTCCGTTTCTGATCTCTGTTTCTTCTCTTTCTGCGCGTTTCTGATCTCAATCTTTCCTCTTTCTACTCGTTTCTGACCTTTATTTTGTCCCTTTTTGCTCGTTTCTGATCTCTATTTTGCTCTTTTTGCTAGTTACTGACGATTATTTTGCCTCTTTCTGCTTATTTCTGAACTCTATTCTTGCCTCTTTGTGCTCATTTATCATCCCTATTTTGCTCTTTCTACTCATTTCTGCCCGTTATTGTTCCTCTTACTGCTTGTTTCTGACAATTATCTTTCCTCTTTCTATGTGTTTCTGATCTTTGTTTTTTCTCTTTCTGCTCATTTCTGACCTTCATTTTGCCTCTTTCTGCTCGTTTCTGATCTCTATTTTGCTCTTTCTGCTATTTTCTGATCTCTGTTTTTCCTCTCTCTGCAAGTTTCTCACAATTCTTTTGCCTCTTTCGGCTCGTTTTTGATCTCTATTTTTGCCTCTTTGTGCTCGTATACCATCCCAATTTTGCTCTTTCTGCTCATTTCTGATCTTTATCTTTCCTCTAACTGCTCATTTCTGACCTTTATTTTGCCTCTTTCTGCTAATTTCTGATCTCTATTTTGCCTCTTTCTGGTCAATTCTTGTTTCTAATTTTTCCTCTTTCTGCTCGTTTCTGATCTCTACTTTGCCTCATTATGCTCGTTCCTGGTCTCATTTTTGCCTCTTTCTCCTCGTTTCTGATCTTTATTTTGCCTCTTTCTGGCTGTTTCTGATCTCTGTTTTTCCTCTCTCTGCTAGTTTCTGACAATTATTTTGCCTCTTTCTGCTCGTTTCTGACCTTTGTTTTGCCTCTTTGTGCTCGGTTACCACACCTATTTTGTTTTTCCTGCTCATTTCTGATTGTTATTTTTCCTCTTACTGCTCATTACTGACTTATTTTTTCTCTTTCTGCTTTTTTCTGATCTCAATTGTTCTTCTTTCTGCTCGTTTCTGTTCTTTATTGTGTCTCTTTCTGCTCGCTTCTGATCTCTATTTTGCTCTTTCTGCTTGTTTCTGATGATTATTTTGCCACTTTCTGCTCGTTTCTGATATCTATTTGTGCCTCTTTGTGCTCGTTTATCATCCCTATTTTGCACTTTCTGCTAATTTCTGATCGTTATTTTGCATCTTACTGCTTGTTTCTGACCTTTATCTTTCCTCTTTCTGCTTGTTTCTGATCTCTATTTGGCCTCTTTCTGCTCGTTTCTGGTTTCTATTTCTTCCTCTTTCTGCTAGTTTCTGACAATTATTTTTCCTCTTTCTTCACATTTCTGATCTTTGTTTTTTCTCTTTCTGCTCGTTTCTGACCTTCATTTTGCCTCTTTCTGCTAGTTTCTAATCTCTAATTTGCCTCTTTCTGCTCGGCTCTGATCTCTATTTTGCTTCCTTCTGCTTGTTCCTGATCTTTATTTTGCCTCTTTTTCCTCATTTCTGACCTTTGTTTTGCCTCTTTCTGCTCGTTTTAATCTCTATTTTGCTCTTTCTGCTCGTTTCTGACCTTCATTTTGCCTCTTTCTGCTAGTTTCTAATCTCTAATTTGCCTCTTTCTGCTCGGCTCTGATCTCTATTTTGCTTCCTTCTGCTTGTTCCTGATCTTTATTTTGCCTCTTTTTCCTCATTTCTGACCTTTGTTTTGCCTCTTTCTGCTCGTTTTAATCTCTATTTTGCTCTTTCTGCTCGTTTCTGACCTTCATTTTGCCTCTTTCTGCTAGTTTCTAATCTCTAATTTGCCTCTTTCTGCTCGGCTCTGATCTCTATTTTGCTTCCTTCTGCTTGTTCCTGATCTTTATTTTGCCTCTTTTTCCTCATTTCTGACCTTTGTTTTGCCTCTTTCTGCTCGTTTTAATCTCTATTTTGCTCTTTCTGCTCGTTTCTGACCTTCATTTTGCATATTGCTTCTGTGTTTCACATTTATTTTGCCTGTTTCTGCTCGTTTCTCACACTTTCTTTGATCTCTTTCTGCTTATTTCTCACCTTTATTTTGCCCCTTCTGCTCGTTCTGGCCTTTATCTTGCTCCTTTCTTCTCATTTCTGAGCTTTATTTTGCCTTTCTGCTTGTTCCTGATCTCTATTTTGCCTCTTTTTCCTCGCTTCTGACCTTTGTTTTTGCCTCCTTGTGCTCGTTTCTCATCTCTATTTTGCCTCTTTATGCTCGTTTCTCATCTCTATTTTGCTGTTTCTGCTCATTTCTGACGATTATTTTGCCTCTTTCTGCTCGTTTCTGATCTCTATTTTTGCCTCTTTTTGCTCGTTTCTGGTTTCTAATTTTTCCTCTTCCTGCTTGTTTCTGACAATCATTTTTCTTCTTTCTGATCATTTCTGCTCATTATTTTTCCTCTTACTGCTCGTTTTTGGCCTTTATTTTGCCTCTTTCTGCTCGTTTCTGATCTCTATTTTGCCTCTTTCTGCTTGTTTCTGGTTTTTAATTTTTCCTCTTTCTGCTCCTTTCTGATCTCTACGGTGCCTCATTATGCTCGTTCCTGATCTCTTTTTGCCTCTTTCTCCTCGTTTCTGATCTCAATTTTTGTCTCTTTCTGCTCGTTTATCATCCCTATTTTGCGCTTTGTGCTAATTTCTGCTCGTTATTTTTCCTCTTTCTGCACTTTGCTCACCTTTATTCTTACTCTTTCTGCTCGTTTATGACCTTTGTTCTGTCTAATTCTGCTTGTCTCTCACCTTTATTTTGCCTCTTTCAACTAATTGCTGACCTTTAATCTAGCTCTTTCTTCTAGTTTCTGACTGGCCTTCTGCTTGTTTCTGCTCGTTTCGGACCTTTATTCTCCCTCTTTCTGCTCGTTTCTGATCTCTATTTGCCTCTTTATGCTCGTTCCTGGTCTCTTTTTTGCCTCTTTCTTCTCGTTTCTGATCTTTATTTTGCCTCTTTCTGCCCATGTCTAATCTCTGCTTTTTCTCTTTCTGCTAGTTTCTGATGATTATTTTGCCTCTTTCTGCTCGTTTCTGATCTCTATTTTTGCCTCTTTGTGCTCGTTTCCATCCCTATTTTGCTCTTTCTGCAAATTTCTGATCAGTATTTTTCCTCTTACTGCTCATTTCTGACCCTTAGTTTACCTCTTTCTGCACATTTATGATCTCAATTCTACCTCTTCCTGCTTGTTTCCGACCTTTATTTTGTCTCTTCCTGCTCGCTTCTGATCTCTATTTTGCCACTTTCTGCTCTTTTCTGGTCTTTACTTTACTTCTTTCTCCTCATCTCTGGTTTCTAGTTTGCCTCTTTCTGCTCGTTTCTGACCTTTATTTTGCCCTTTTCTGCTCATTTCTGACCTTCTGTTTGCCTCTCCCTGCTCACTTCCGGTCTCCATTTTGCTCTTTCTGCTCATTTCTGATGAATATTTTGCCTCTTTCTGCTTGTTTCTGATCTCTATTTTTGCTTCTTTGTGCTAGTATCTCATCCCTATTTTGCTCTTCGTCCTAATTTCTGCTCAATATTTTTCCTTTTACTGCTTATTTCTGAACTTTATTTAGCCTCTTTCTGCCCATTTCTAATCTCTGTTTTTCCTCTTTCTACTAGTTTCTGACGATTATTTTGCCTCTTTCTGCTTGTTTCTGATCTCTATTTTTGGCTCTTTGTGCTCGTTTCCCATCTCTATTTTGCTCTTTCTGCTCATTTCTGATTGTTATTTTTCCTCCTACTCATCATTTCTGTCCTTTATTTTGCCTCTTTCTGATCTCTAGTTTGCCTCTTTCTACTTGTTTCTGGTTTCTTTTTTTCCTCTTTCTGCTCGCTTCTGACCTTTATTTTTCCTCTTTCTGCACATTTCTGATCTCAATTGTTCCTCTTTCTGTTTGTTTCTAACCTTCATTTAGCCTCTTTCTGCTCGTTTCTGATCTCTATTTTGCTCTTTTGGCTAGTTTCTAACGATTATTTTGCCTCTTTTTGCTAGTTTCTGATCTCTATTTTTGCCTCTTTGTGCTTGTTTATCATCCCTATTTTAATGTTTCTGCTCATTTCTGCTCATTATTTTTCCTCTTACTTCTCGTTACAGATCTTCACTTTTACTCGTTTCTGTTCTCTATTTTGCTTCTTTCTGCTCATTTCTGGTTTCTAATTTTTCCTCTTTCTGCTAGTTTCTGACATTCATTTTTCCTATTTCTGCGTGTTTCTGATCTTTGTTTTTTCTCTTTCTGCTTGTTTCTAACCTTCATTTTTCCTCTTACTGGTAGTTTCTGATCTCTATTTTGCCTATTTCTGCTTGTTTCTGGTTTCTTTTTTTCCTCTTTCTGCTCGCTTCTGACCTTTATTTTTCCTCTTTCTGCGCATTTCATCCCTATTTTAATGTTTCTACTCATTTCTGCTCATTATTTTTCCTCTTACTTCTCGTTTCTGATCTTCACTTTGCCTCTTTTTACTTGTTTCTGTTCTCTATTTTGCCTCTTTCTACTCATTTCTGGTTTCTAATTTTGCCTCTTTCTGCTCGTTTCTGATCTTTATTTTTCCCTTTTCTGTTCATTTCTGACCTTCTTTTTGCCTCTTCCTGCTCGCTTCTGATCTCTATTTTGCCACTTTCTGCTCTTTTCTGGTCTGTACTCCTCTGTTTCTCCTCATCTCTGGTTTCTAGTTTGCCTCTTTCTGCTCATTTCTCACCTTTATTTTGCCCATTTCTGCTCATTTCTGACCATCTTTTTGCCTCTTCCTGCTTGCTTCTGATCTCTATTTTGCTCTTTCTGCTTGTTTCTGATGATTATTTTGCCTCTTTCTGCTTGTTTCTGATCTCTATTTTTGCTTCTTTGTGCTAGTTTCTCATCCCTATTTTGCTCTTCCTGCTCATTCTGCTCGTTATTTTTCCTCTTACTGCTTATTTCTGACCTTTATTTTTCCTCTTTCTGCTCAATTCTGGTTTCTAAGTTTTCCTCTTTCTGCTAGTTTCTAACAATTAGTTTTCCTCTTTCTGCGCGTTTCTGATCTTTGTTTTTTCTCTTTCTGCTCATTTCAGACCTTCATTTTGCCTCTTTCTTGTCGTTTCTGATCTCTATTGTGCCTATTTCTGCTCGTTTCTGATCTCTATTTTGCTTCTTTTTGCTTGTTCCTGATTTCTATTTTCCCTCTTTCTCCTCATTTCTGACCCTTGTTTTGCCTCTTTCTGCTTGTTTCTGACCTCTATTTTACTTCTTTCTGCTTGTTCCTGATCTCTATTTTGCCTCTTTTTCCTTGTTTCTGACCTTTTTTTCCTCTTTCTGCTTGTTTCTGATCTCTATTTTGCCCCTTTATGCTCGTTTCTGATCTTTATTTTGCCTCTTTCTGCCCGTTTCTGATCTCTTTTTTTTCTCTTTCTGTGCATTTCTGATCTCGATCTCTTTCTGCTCATTTCTGACCTTTATTTTGTTCCTTTCTGCTCGTTTCTGATCTCTATTTTGCTCTTTTTGCTAGTTTCTGACGATTATTTTACCTCTTTCTGCTTATTTCTGATCTCTATTTTTGCCTCTTTGTGCTCGTTTATCATCCCTATTTTGCTCTTTCTGCTAATTTCTTCTCATTATTTTTCTCCTAGTGCTCGTTTCTGACCTTTATTATGGGTCTTTCTGCTCGTTTCTGATTTCTATTTTGCCTCTTTCTGATCGTTTCTGGTCTCTAATTTTTCCTCTTTCTGCTAGTTTCTGATAATTATTTTTCCTCTTTCTGCGTGTTTGTGATCTTTGTTTTTTCTCTTTCTGCTCGTTTCTGAGCTTCATTTTGCCTCTTTGTGCTCGTTTCTGATCTCTATTTTGCTCTTTCTGCTCACTTCTGATCTCTGTTTTTCCTCTTTCTGCTAGTTTCTTACAATTATTTTGCCTCTTTTGGCTCATTTCTGATCTCTATTTTTGCCTCTTTGTGCCTGTTTACCATCCCTATTTTGCTCTTCCTGCTCATTTCTGATCTTTATTTTTCCTCTAACTGCTCATTTCTGACCATTATTTTGCCTTTTCTGCTCATTTCTGATCTCTATTTTGCCTCTTTCTGCTCGTTTCTGATCTTTATTTTGCCCTTTCTGCTCATTTCTGACCTTCTTTTTGCCTCTTCCTGCTCACTTCTGATCTCCATTTTGCTCTTTCTGCTCATTTCTGATGAATATTTTGCCTCTCTCTGCTTGTTTCTGATCTCTATTTTTGGCTCTTTGTGCTCGTTTCCCATCTCTATTTTGCTCTTTCTGCTCATTTCTGATCGTTATTTTTCCTCTTACTGCTCATTTCTGACCTTTATTTTACCACTTTCTGGGCGTTTCTGATCTCAATTCTTCCTCTTTCTGCTCGTTTCCGACCTTTATTTTGTCTCTTCCAGCTCGCTTCTGATCTCTATTTTGCCACTTTCTGCTCTTTTCTGGTCTGTACTCCTCTGTTTCTCCTCATCTCTGGTTTGTAGTTTGCCTCTTTCTGCTCATTTCTGACCTTTATTTTGCCCATTTCTGCTAATTTCTGACCATCTTTTTGCCTCTTCCTGCTTGCTTCTGATCTCTATTTTGCTCTTTCTGCTCGTTTCTGATGATTATTTTGCCTTTTTCTGCTTGTTTCTGATCTCTATTTTTGCTTCTTTGTGCTAGTTTCTCATCCCTATTTTGCTCTTCCTGCTCATTCTGCTCGTTATTTTTCCTCTTACTGCTTATTTCTGACCTTTATTTTTCCTCTTTCTGCTCAATTCTGGTTTCTAAGTTTTCCTCTTTCTGCTAGTTTCTAACAATTAGTTTTCCTCTTTCTGCGCGTTTCTGATCTTTGTTTTTTCTCTTTCTGCTCATTTCAGACCTTCATTTTGCCTCTTTCTTGTCGTTTCTGATCTCTATTGTGCCTATTTCTGCTCGTTTCTGATCTCTATTTTGCTTCTTTTTGCTTGTTCCTGATTTCTATTTTGCCTCTTTCTCCTCATTTCTGACCCTTGTTTTGCCTCTTTCTGCTTGTTTCTGACCTCTATTTTACTTCTTTCTGCTAGTTCCTGATCTCTATTTTGCCTCTTTCTCCTTGTTTCTGACCTTTTTTTTCCTCTTTCTGCTTGTTTCTGATCTCTATTTTGCACCTTTATGCTCGTTTCTGATCTTTATTTTGCCTCTTTCTGCCCGTTTCTGATCTCTTTTTTTTCTCTTTCTGTGCATTTCTGATCTCGATCTCTTTCTGCTCATTTCTGACCTTTATTTTGTTCCTTTCTGCTCGTTTCTGATCTCTATTTTGCTCTTTTTGCTAGTTTCTGACGATTATTTTACCTCTTTCTGCTTATTTCTGATCTCTATTTTTGCCTCTTTGTGCTCGTTTATCATCCCTATTTTGCTCTTTCTGCTCATTTCTTCTCGTTATTTTTCCTCCTAGTGCTCGTTTCTGACCTTTATTATGGGTCTTTCTGCTCGTTTCTGATTTCTATTTTGCCTCTTTCTGATCGTTTCTGGTCTCTAATTTTTCCTCTTTCTGCTAGTTTCTGATAATTATTTTTCCTCTTTCTGCGTGTTTGTGATCTTTGTTTTTTCTCTTTCTGCTCGTTTCTGAGCTTCATTTTGCCTCTTTCTTCTCGTTTCTGATCTCTATTTTGCTCTTTCTGCTCACTTCTGATCTCTGTTTTTCCTCTTTCTGCTAGTTTCTAACAATTATTTTGCCTCTTTTGGCTCATTTCTGATCTCTATTTTTGCCTCTTTGTGCCTGTTTACCATCCCTATTTTGCTCTTCCTGCTCATTTCTGATCTTTATTTTTCCTCTAACTGCTCATTTCTGACCTTTATTTTGCCTTTTCTGCTCATTTCTGATCTCTATTTTGCCTCTTTCTGCTCAATACTGGTTTCAAATTTTTCCTCTTTCTGCTCGTTTCTGATCTCTACTTTGCCTCATTATGCTCATTCCTGGTCTCATTTTTGCTTCTTTCTCCTCGTTTCTGATCTTTATTTTGCCTCTTTCTGGCTGCTTCGGATCTCTGTTTTTCCTCTCTCTGCTCGTTTCTGACGATTATTTTGCCTCTTTCTGCTCGTTTCTGACCTTTGTTTTGCCTCTTTGTGCTCGGTTACCATACCTATTTAGCTTTTCTGCTCATTTCTGATTGTTATTTTCCCTCTTACTGCTCAAAGTTTAAGTTCAAAATATCTTTATTCGGTTTCATGTTAGATAAAACCATAAAAGCACAATATAAAAATAAACTATGGTATAGTACAATATATACAATCACAAGGGTGAAACAGGTGTAAACAAATTGACAATTCATCTTGTATGTACATATTACAACTGGAGTCCCGGACACCTGGAACAATATATAATATCCACTAAAAGTAATAGGTTAAAACACATTAAGTGGTGCATTAAAACCATTGAATGAATCATCAAACTGTTGGCTGATCGAGTGCTTGAAACCAGGAATGGTGATGAGAAACAGGCCCATTAATCACAACTCGCCCTAAGCCTAATAGCAGATTTAAAAAAACTTAATACATGTAATACAATGTTACCCGTCAGCATCTGAAGGAATATAAAAGCAGGCCAAACTTGTTTAAAATTGGCCTGTTTCAAAATAGGAATTAAAAACGATTTTCTAGGAGAGTCATAAAAAGGGCTAAACATTATAAAATGAACCATGTCCTGTGGAGATTTACCATCACAGCCGCAGGGCAAAAAGACTGCCCTCTATTTGATCCCCTTGGATATGTGAGAAGTAGATAAAAAGATCAACCCGAAACCTGGTAAGGAGGATTCGATTGATCCAGGGATCAGGGATCGATAATTTTCATTAACATAGGCCCATTTACACTACCCAACTAATCCCTTCATGCTGGGGTTCAGTGTGTTGCAAGTTTATACCTAACTTACCAAAGTACACTACAGAACCTGCATTTCTCTTTAAATATTTATGGCGACAGACCTATAGTTGAAAAGTTGATAGTAATAATTATGTACTTACGTATACTACCAAATAATAACAGACTCAGTGTATAATTATAATGTTTTATCGAAAATAATGTGAAATGAATGCTCATGAAGTACAGTCACACAATGCAAGTCATGAATTATCACAGAGAACATATATTTGCAATGGAAAGGAACAAACTCATATCAAATAATCAATGCATTGAAGGAGTGGATAGGCAAAGAGAGAAAAGTTTCAGAGACAAAATACATTTGCAAATAATTATGCAAAATCAAGATATCGTCTATACTAACCCAAGTAAAAATCAGGGAAATCTACCCTCTGGCCAAAAAGGGCAGCAAGGCCCTCGAGAAGAGTCGAGTGGCAAAGATTAAGTCAGGAATCAGGAAAAAGGTAGGCCTCTATCTGGAAACAGCAAACCGACGACAGCGACGATCTCCCGCTAGATAAACACCAGCCAAACCCAAAAACACGCCCCCCGGGGACTTTCAATTATACCCTAAAACCTAAACATCCAACCCACATATGTTTCAATATGAACACAAACTTCGTCTCTCATTGGCTAAGAATGGGGGTGTACAGTCACACCACTCTCATCATGACCAGTTCATTAAATGTCCCATTGTCTTGAACATTCAGCATTACGACAGATTCTTCCCAGGAAACAACTTTGAACACAATCATAGTAAATATTTCCTGCAGATCTCTACTTGTTGCAAATATCTGCACTTCCATTGTTTGCTTCTGCCATCTCGTGAAGGAAGTTGTTCGCTTCCACTGATATTGTAATTTCTTTTCCGAAGCTTGGCAGTCAGTCAGCACGCCATGAAGGTAATTTTCATCCCTTTGCGTTCTCTCTTTCCATTCAAAGTCCACTTTTTATTCATTTTATTTCTCTTGCAAATATTAACCCCAAACTGGCATGCAGAAGTGTAGGCCCATGTTTGCTTTTCTACAGAGAACAAACATAAACATTTCTTATTTTCATGAATTGTAATTTCAATTGCACACCATCCCAGCATTGCACTAACCCATGCACAACACATGTTATTCCTAGCAATTATTATTAACATGCACAAAAGCAGCATTGGTCTTTTTATCAAAGCTCTTGTTGCCTAGCTTTTCATGCATTCGCACACGCATTATTTCACGCATGCGCAAAAGCATTTTCCCTTGTTTTAGCGCTTTTAATAATATTTTCACAGCACACTGTTAATGAAATGTTACTGAGGGTTCAATCCGAGCAGGTTTTATTTTCTCAAAACCCTGCTCCATCAATCCCCCTTTAATGGCATTTTTGAGCCATCATAAAAATACCCAACAAATTCAATTTGCCACTTATCTAAAATGCTGTACTTCTTTCTTGTTTTATCATTCTTCCGTCTAAATCTTTCATGATCTCATAGTAATTTCCTCTCATATCCTCTAATTCTATCTCTTCTCTTTTTCTTTTTCGAGCTCTACGTTTACGATCCGACACCTTTTCCTTTCTACATTTTCATTTGCAACATTTATAAATCAAAATAATCATTAATATCCCCTCAACTACTGAAGTAATAGGTATTAATATTTTTCCTAGTAAACTATTCCCCAAAGTAGAAAACCAATTTCCCATTGAGGAAAAACTCTTACCAAGTTTCTACCATGCACCATCAACCTTCAATTCAGTCAAATCTTCATGACGTTCTGCAATATTTTTGATATACCCCTCAAGATTTTTACTCTTATCAGGGATATAAGTACAGCATTGTTGTATTTTCAACATGCTACAGACTCCACCCTCTTTTGCCAATAATATCTCAAGGGCATGTCGATTTTGCAAAACCATAGATCTAATTGCAACCATTTCAGTATCAATCATCAAGAACCCACCAGCAGTATCTGTTGATAAACGATCAACCACTGTGGATAGTTTTCTAATTTTATGTGAATTCAAAATGACTCCAACTGAAGGTATCAGTGCTCCAAAAATATCTCCCATTATTTCAGAATAACTCGCTCCTCTCTCATTACGTGTTAATCCCTGTTTAATTTCATTAACTCTATTATTCTCATCTACATGGTACACTTTTGGAAACACAATGCCTAAATAACAACATCCATACCAACCTGTAGGTAACCTATAATAAGCATTCTTACCACACACATAATAAATTCCTGGAAAAACAGGATCAGTTCCTCCTTTTAATCCCTAACTTCCTTTTATCAAGAAAGTATGCTCACATTCACTAGAACCAATGAAGTAACTATTAAGTTCAGTCTTTTCTCTAAGCACACAAAGCTTTCCTCTATGTTGAAAATCTAGAGTCATGGCAGCGTAAGTCTCACCCTTTTTGTAATCACCCTCTCTAAAAGCCCATGGAGGTACATGAGACTTTTGCTCAGCAGATTTCTTTTTTGAAATCTCTCTTCTATCCTCTACCATATTCATAAATTCTATTTCTTCATGTCGTAATTTACAGCTTAAGTTTTTTCTATGTGCATGTATTGTATCTATTGGTTTGTTACTAATGAAGAAATCACCCATGTATGCCGCATAAACAGGTCCATAAACAATTTTCAAATCTCTCCTAACAGGAATTTCAGAAAATTTTAATTCAAAATTAGAGTAATAATACTCTAGTCCTTCCCTCTCATAAAACAAACTTGTTAAAACACTACATGACACACCATAAGTTAAAGGTAGGTGATGATATGTCACCCCCTCTGAGACAGACAATGGTAATTGCATACACACATAACAATCTCTTGCATTCATTGTGTTAACATATTCATACAACAATTTAGTAAAGACATTTAACGAAAAATCATTAATTGATTTATCATGATGATAAATACTATCATCTTCTATCTTTTCTATATTAGTGTTTATATTTTCTTTTGTACTAGAATCCATTCTCTCACTTTCCGCATCTTTAGTATTGTTTTTGTGATTAGTCACCATTAGAACAGGCACAACAATAATCAGTGTTAGCCACACCAATGTTAGTAATAAAACACTCCATAAGCAAGCATTAATACATCTACGTTTAAAACTATGGTTTTGATATCCAGTCTCTGTTACCTTTGCCATTTTAAACACTATATAAAAAAATTAAAAATCTAAGAAAAAACCCTAAAATTCTAAAAATTAGAAAAATTCATCCAAAAACCATCTAGAGTAGTGTATATTTGAAAAATGTATCAAAAAACCATCTAAAGTAGTGTATCCTTACACTTTAGGCCTCTCTTCTTTACCCCTCTTTTTTTATTTTTATATCTTGTTCATCTCCAAATCTTCTGGAACTCTCAAAATAGTCTTCATTGAATTTTTCGCACCTTAATTTTTACAGTTTCTTTTAAGGTGGTCTTAATTTGCTTTCATCACTTTGATCAGTACCAGCTTCTTCTTCTCTTTCATTTGTGTTATCAATCTCTTCCAACACCAAATATATCCATTCTGGAGCTGTGTATTTCTTACTTGGAATTCTTATTCTTTTTGGTTTTCGTACCAGTTCTTCTTCTGAATCACTTTGTTCAGTTTGACTCGATATTTCATTTATTTGATCTGGCCTTTTCTTTTCTAGAGTGTATTTCAGTCTTTTCACTCCTTTTGGCCACTCATCACCTTTTCTTGCTTTCTTAACTTGAACTGCTTCTTCTCCTTCGTTATCAAGTTCACAAGTTATTTTATTCAGTTCTTTTCTTTGTTGTACTTGCTCTTGATTTTTATCAGTCACTTTCTCTTTTTCTTTCTCAACAGCAGTCTCTTAAGACCCAGAAGCTGGAGCCCACTTTATTCGCCTTGTACTTGGTTCTATAGCCTCATGTCCTTCAGCTTCTGGTTCTTTTCTTTTCTTTACCAGTTGCTGCTCTTCTTCTTGTCTTTCAAAGGGACTTGGGACTCTCCTTGTATGACTTGCATGAATCCAATTAGGCAAGCCACCACACTTCACTGATGTTGTTGTCACCAAAATAATCTGGTATGGTCTGTGCCATCTGGGTTCTAAACACGACTTCCTCACGTGCTTTTTCACCAGAACCCACTCGCCTGGACTTAAATCATGTACTTGATCGGGCTGTGTTGTGGTTGCAATTTCTCCAACCTGATGAGGCACAGAACGCACCAGATAAGCCAATCCTTTGCAATAATCAAGCACTAGATCATCAGTAATATTGATCAGTTTGTTTGCTGGTACAATTGCTTGTCTCATTGCTCTCCCCATCAAGATTTCTTGAGGACTCAATCCAGTTTTTTTATCAGGAATGCTTCTAAGACTCACCAATACCAAGGGTAAAGCGTCTGGCCATTTCAGTGTCGTAAACGCAAACACTTTTGACAGTCTGGACTTTATAGTGCCATTAGTTTTCTCGACCACTCCAGATGCTTCAGGTCGATAGGCACAATGCAGATTTTGCTCAATTTGTAATGCTGCACAAATCATCCGAATTATTTCATTGTTAAAATGTGTTCCTCTGTCTGTTTCTAAAGAGACTGGAAATCCAAACCTAGGAATTATCTCTCACAAAAGCAGTTTAGCAACAGTCAGGCTGTCATTCCTTCTTGTTGGATAAGCCTCTACCCAATGAGAAAACAAACAAACAACAACCAACACATATTTCAGTCCATTACAAGGGGGAAGTTCTATAAAGTCTAATTGTAGCCTGGTAAATGGTCCTGCCGCTTTTCCAATTCGACCCCAACTAACAACAGTCTTTCTACCTGGATTTTGCTGCTGGCAGACTATACACCTTTGGCATAGACTCTCTGCAATGACCCTAAACGTTGGATTATACCACGACTGCTTGAAGAGTCTGATCATAGCATCTCTTCCGATATGCACAATTCCATGGTACATCCTTGCCCTCTGAGAAAGTAAACAATATAGCATAACTGGTCTCCCATCAACATATACCCACACTTCATCTTCTACTCTCTTTTTACAACCTGATTATATCCCAAAAAAAATTCCCTCTTCATTTGCTTCTTCCTGTAACTGTCTAATTTCATCCCATGTTTCTAAAGAGGAAAACATCAACTGGCAATTTGTATCTTTTTTCTCCAGCCCTCTGTTGATTGAAATTTAATTTTGTGCACAGAAATGAGCCACTTGGTCTGCGTATCTGTTTCCATTTGTCACATAGTCATTTCCTGACTTGTGTGCTGAACATTTAACCACAGCAATCTTTTTGGGCATTTGTAATGCATCCAATAAATCCTTCACATTTTTACTATTCCGAATTGGGGATCCTGAAGAAGTTAAAAATCCTCATTGCATCCACAATTATTCAAAGTCATGCACCACCCCAAAACCATATTGACTATCAGTGAATATGGTTACTCTCAGATTTTTGCCAATTTTACATGCTCTTGTCAAAGCAATTAGTTCAGAAATTTGAGCAGAATTTACCCCCTTCAGACAGGATGCTTCAAGAACCATGGACACTGTACATACTGCATAAGCAGCACTCAATACACCTCTCAAACAAGATCCATCCACAAACGTCACACTATCTGATTCTTCTAGTGGCGTATCCTTTATGTCAGGCCTTGGTTTTGTGCACAATTCTGTCACATCCAAACAATCATGATCTGCTTCATCCCTCACTTCTTCACAACTTGAACTCGGCAACAAAGTTGCTGGATTCAATGTTGTACACCTCGTTACTGTCACATTTTCAGCACCCAAAATCACTCTCTCATATCTAGTCAGCCGACTATACGTCATATGTTGAGTTCGAGTTCTTGTTAAAAGAATCTCAACAGAGTGTGGCACATATACCTTCACTGAATGTCCCATAACAATTGCTTCACTCTGCTCAAGACTCACACAAGTAGCAGCCACTGCTCTCAAACAGCCTGGTAATGCTGCAGCCACTGAATCCAAAGTAGCAGAAAAATATGCTACTGGATGGCGTGCCATTCCATGTTTTTGTGTTAAGACTGAAAGTGCACATCCATCTGCCTCACAACAGAATAATGCAAAATCTTTTGTATAATCTGGCATTCCCAATGGAGGTGCTTGACAAAGACTATCTCGCAATTCAATAAAAGCTTTCATACCCTCCTCATCCAACTCAATCAGATCAACTACATCTTTATGCGTCAACCTCTGTAAAGGTTTTGCATTCAGTGAAAACCCACTGATCCATTGTCTGCAGTATCCAACCATTCGCAAAAACATTCGAACTTCCTTTTGAGTCTTAGGAGGACTCATTTGCAAAATCACATTGATTTGGTCTTGCTTTACTTTTCTAACTCCTTTTTCAATTTTGTGTCCCGAATATTGTACCTCTTTTTGACAAAACTGTAATTTTGCTGGTGATACTTTATGCCCACCTTCTGCCAAATGATTCAGTAAGGCAATTGTATCTGTCACACAGGCCTCTCCTGTTTTTGATGCCACCAGTAGGTCATCAATGTACTGCACTAACACAGAATTTTATGGCATGATCAATGACTCCAAACACTTTTTCAAAATCTGATTAAATATTGAAGGGCTTTCTGTATACCCTTGAGGAACTTGGCACCATGCCAAAACACGGTCTCCGAACCGGAGAGCAAATAAATATTGGCTATCCGGATGTAAAGGTATCGAGAAAAATGCTTGACACAGATCAATTACTGGGTACCATTCTGCATCGCAAGGAATCTGATAAAGAATCACTGCTGGGTTTGGCACTATTGGACAACAAGGTACTACAATCTTATTAATTTTTCTCAAATCTTGTACTATTCTGTATTTTCCACTTGGTTTTTTAATCCCCATAATAGGTGAATTACAAGGACTATTTCGTATTTCTTTTAGAATACCTTGCTCAATCATTTGATCAATTACAGGAATCACTCCTGCTGTGATCTCAGGACTCATCCTGTACTGAGGTGTGTTTGGATATATTGCACCTGGTTTAACTTTAACAGGATCCACACCCTTCATCAAACCAATGTCCTTTCCTGTAAAATCCCATACATCAGATCTTACTGTATTTCTCAACTCTGCAGGTAAATCTTTTTCTGTAAGCAGTGAATACAAATCATTCACTTCTGTCCCTTGCTTCGCTAACATCATTTTAAAAGCAACATCCTCATCTGGTGTTTGAAAAGCAATACCATCTGGCGTACAATAGATGGTGCAATTCATCTTGCAAAGCAAGTCCCTTCCTAAAAGGTTTACCGGACTTGTATCACATACCACAAACCGATGCATATCTCTGAATTTTGCAATACGAACTTCTATTGGTCTTGATATTGGAGTCTTAAAATATTTATTTGAGACTCCCACAACTTGGATAGTTTCTCCTGAGAGGGGTAGGTTTGGAATTTCTGCTGCTCTCACAGTAGAACGGGTAGCACCAGTGTCCACAAGGAATGTAACATCATTACCTTCCACTTTTCCATCAACAAAATGACCTGACTGATCTACCTCTAGAGATGCGCCAAGCACGCACTCTTCCTCCTCCCTCAGGCACCGTCATTGAGATGAGTCTGAATCACTCTCTGAACATTGCAACAAATATTGCGAAACCACTTGTACATTTTGATTCTTACCAACTTATTCACCTGCGTGAAATCCAGTATTCGCACTGTATCTCTGTCTTAGAGCATTCACATTATTTGGCATAGGAGCTTCAGGCACCTGTACTTGTTGTGTCTGTGGTGTAACTACCTGCTGCTGTTGTTGCTGTTGTTGATTCACAACCACCTCATTCTGCATCTGCGAATTGAAATTGTGATTCATTCCATTATTTTTCAGTAAAGATCTACACTCATTCCTCCAATGTCCAAACTTTCCGCATGCATGACAAGGAAATTTGTTTTTCATTTCTTCTCTATTCATTTTACCTCTACCCCTACCTCCGTTTGATACCTGACCATTTTGATTTTGTCCTTTCATTTGGAAATCTGTTTGAGAACCATTGTTTCCATCTTTCTGTTCTGCCACTTTCACCTGTGCCCACATCATTTTCTCTTTCAACTTTTTATGCCTTGATTCAATATCATCACTACAATATTTGGCATATCTCAGAATCTCATCAACTGTTTTACTCTGCCAACAAATCAAATGTTGCTGACTCATGTTACTAATTTCAGGTTTTAATCCAAAAACAAACCTATATACAAAATGTCCCATATCTTTGTCACCTATACTCTCAAAACCACTATACTGTTTAAACACCTGTAACAACCTTTCATATCAAGCATGTACCAATTCTTTGGGTTCCTGTGATGTCCTGTCAATTTAAACCCAATCTGTTTCTTTTGGAGAAATCTTACTTTTCAGAAAAGTGATTACCTGATTATATATTCTCATCACTTCTTCTGAGGGTTCTCCTGTTTTCACATCTCTAGGATATTCTTCCTTAGGCCAATCAATAGTAATTTTACACTCCATAAGTCAGCTGGAACAACAATCTCAAACAAACCATCTAAATCTTTCAACAAAACCTTTGAAACTTTCACAAACCTCTCCAACTGTTTGTACCATTCAACAGGTTTCTACCTTAACCTAGGAAAGTCATTTGTAAAAGATAATATATCCTGTCTTGACCAAGGAACGTGAACATATCCACCACCTGAAACTTCTCTCATTGGACATACCATTTCAACATGTCCTGTTTCCCTTAATGGAAATAAAGACGCATTTTTACTTGCAAGCATTTCTTCCTTCGCTTTCGCCCATCTACCTTTCCACCGTTCTAAATCACCCCATTTCTTCAAAGTATTAATTAATTCTTTTATTTGCAGATGTATTCAAACTCTCTAAATCTTTATCAGTAATATCCAGTCTATATGTTTTCTGCAAAACCTTAGACTTCTCTATGTCCACTCCATATTCTTATGCAGCTTCTGCCAACTTCTCATGTAGATTCTTTGCTTTCCATGTTATATTCTTACATAAAAACAACAACTCTTCATCACAGTACTTACTCAATCTCTCCGGACTTATAGTACCAATAATCATTTCTTCCAGATCCACTCTCAGTCTACCTACATCTATTCTCGATTGATTATTATTAATTTCCATTCCTCTTATCCAGTCATCTTACTCCTCTGGTGAAGGACCCACCGAACTCCCTGACACTGGAGTCGTTCCTCTGACATCTTGCACTATTTTTCTAGGATCAATCTGTACACTTCTCTTGGGTGTTTCAATCACATTTTCACTAACTGCAAGATCAATCAATGAAGTATTCATCTCAACTTGTTCCGATCCACTAATATTCCTGGCATTATTCACGAGAATTGTCAATGCATGTACTCTCGATATGCTCTGGCTCTCACCATACAATGGAACTATAGGACCAATTGTTACTGGTACCGATAATGCTTCTGCATTCAAACACATCTGACTAATTCTCTGAGTTAATTCCTCTCTCGCCTTATTCAACATATCAATATCATTCTACTGCAACACTCGAGTACCTGATGAAACTTGTGAAGCTACCGGAACTTGTGTAACCTGTGAAGCTTGTGGAGCTTGCGGGGTTTGTGGAACCTGAGGAACTTGCATTTCAATCAGTGGTGCATTCGGAATTGTCTCCCCAGAACTTTTCTGATAAGGTGGAGGTCTCTTTAATAGCATTTCATCCATTAACTCATCATCTATTTCATTCGGATGTATATCTAGTTCCGAAGTCTCTGGGTTATTCCTTTTCTCTTTACATTTGCCTCCAGTCTGATCTTCAGGAACTATTACTGGATATAATCCATCTGCACTCACATCTCTCCTCCATCTTTTCATTTGATCATCCCATCTAGCCTCAGAATACCTCGATATTATATTCCTGTATTTTATTCCATTCCTGTCTCTCTCCCTTTTGTATGCCTCATGTTCCCACTCCTCAAGTGCTTCGTATTGCATAGGTCTAGGGTTTGGATTTAATGAATTCATTTGCCCTCTCAAATTCTCCAAAATCCTTACATTAAATGTACCATGCTCCAGAAAAGGTAAGACTCCATCATCTTCTGTATAACTCATCCAATTTTCTGACCATGTACACGTATGATACCCACGTTCCAACATCATGAAAGAAGCAGGTGTTCTCGGAGGAGGTATAGGAAGACCCTCTCTAGTAACTATCGGCTTGTCCTTTTTAAAGAAATCCTTTATTCTGTTAACCATCTTCATTTTTCAACTCTTTTCACACTAAATATCTCAGCAAGCAAAATAAATTCCTTCCGTAATTCTACTTATTCTATTTGCTAATACTCGTCCAATACCAGTGCGACTCACACCAACCAACCAATCACGGCTCTCTACGTATCTACTATTTTGACCAATAGCTCACAGCTCACAGCCACCACCAATCACAGCTCACTACGCGCCCGCTGCCTGTCCAATGCCAGCGCGGCCTTTTGTGACGTCAGTATTACTCCTGCTACTGACCCTCCCTTTACAAAATATTACGGCAATGTAATTCTAGGTTTTCTCAACTAATTTTCATGTTAGAAACAACACAAAAAAATGCTACTTTGTCTGTTCCACTAATAAAAGAGATAGTTTCACCTCTCAAAAAGAGATTCTTTCACTTCTAGTAAAATAACGACCAGCGCTACTCTACTCTTATTCAAGTTAAAGGAAGACTTGGTACTCCTCTAGGGATACTAGGCAAAGTTTCGGAAGATGACTTTCTTTTCAGAAAGAGGTCTTGGTACTCCTTTGGGGATGTAAGGCCAGAGTTTTGGAAGTGGACCTTTCACTATTTCATGCAATCTTCTTTTCAATCGCAGAAGTCCCTATAATAACATCAACAGCCTTTCGCTGCTCGATATTACAACAACAGACAAAGTACTTCTGCAGTGTGATACTTTTTCCACACTATTCCTCTGCCACATAGGCTAAAATAACATCATCCCAGGATCTTAGATAACTCTGTACCCGTACTTCCAGACAACATAAAACAAAAGACACTAACTTTTCATGTTAATAACCAATAAATCAATAATCAATAATTATTACCAAATTAATCAATAATTAACCATCCTCTGCTACCAAAACTGATCCAGTGATCAGAGTTCGATAATTTTCATTAACATAGGCCCATTTACACTACCCAACTAATCCCTTCATGCTGGGGTTCAGTGTGTTGCAAGTTTATACCTAACTTACCAAAGTACACTACAGAACCTGAATTTCTCTTTATATATTTGTGGCGACAGACCTATAGTTGAAAAATTGATAGTAATAATTATGTACTTACTTATACTACCAAATAATAACAGACTCAGTGTATAATTATAATGTTTTATCGAAAATAATGTGGAATGAATGCTCATGAAGAACAGTCACACAATGCAAGTCATGAATTATCACAGAGAACATATATTTGCAATGGAAAGGAACAAACTCATATCAAATAATCAATGCATTGAAGGAGTGGATAGATGAAGAGAGAAAAGTTTCAGAGACAAATTACATTTGCAAATAATTATGCAAAATCAAGCTATCGTCTATACTAACCCAAGTAAAAATCAGGGAAATCTACCCTCTGGCCAAAAAGGGCAGCAAGGCCCTCGAGAAGAGTCAAGTGGCAAAGATTAAGTCAGCAATCAGGAAAAAGGTAGGCCTCTATCTGGAAACAGCAAACCGACGACAGCGACGATCTGCCGCTAGCTAAACACCAGCCGAACCCAAAAACACGCCCCCCCCGGGGACTTTCATTTATACCCTAAAACCTAAACATACAACCCACATATGTTTCAATATGAGCACAAACTTCATCTCTCATTGGCTAAGAACGGGGGTGTACTGTCACACCACTCTCAACATGACCAGTTCATTAAATGTCCCATTGTCTTGAACATTCAGCATTACGACAGATTCTTCCCAGGAAACAACTTTGAACACAATCATAGTAAATATTTCCTGCAGATCTCTACTTGTTGCAAATATCTGCGCTTCCATTGTTTGCTTCTGCCATCTCGTGAAGGAAGTTGTTCGCTTCCACTGATATGGTAATTTCTTTTCCGAAACTTGGCAGTCAGTCAGCACACCATGAAGGTCATTTTCATGCCTTTGTGTTCTCGCTTTCCATTCAAAGTCCACTTTTTATTCATTTTATTTCTCTTGCAAATATTAACCCCTAACTGGCATGCAGAAGTGTAGGCCCATGTTTGCTTTTCTACAGAGAACAAACACAAACATTTATTATTTTCATGAAATGTAATTTCAATTGCACACCATCCCAGCATTGCACTAACCCATGCACAACCCATGTTATTCCTAGCAATTATTATTAACATGCACAAAAGCAGTGTGAGAAGTTGGCCTGGCATATGCTGTTCACTAATTAAAGTGGACACCTTGCACCAGAACAATTTGACTCTTATGGTAGATAGGTTTAAGACAACCTTTATAGAAAGCTATCCTAGTGGTAGCTGTGGAGAGCAGCCTTCAGGCTAAGTCTTGAAGGAATGTAAAGCAGCTTGTTTTACCACACAACCTCTTGAATCACCAAATGAAAAGACACCACACAGGTATATATATCAAATATATATGTATTTATTAATAAACACTCTCTACTAATCTCTTTATGAGATTAGAAGTCAGGAACATATGTACAAGTCAAATGTTATCACAATAAGTTTAGCACAATCGAATATCACAATCTTAGTTTGCTAGACCTAGGTCTAGGGCATCTAGAATCGAGGGACCCCCAAGAACCACCCCAGGTAGTTGTAGGAGACCCACAGGGGACTGACGCGGTGACCTGGCACCGGTGCGAGTCCTGTGCGAGTCTATGCGCTCAGACGCGATTGAGATATCAATGTTAAAGGTCCCTTGCGTGTTCGAGGTGAACACACCGATCGGTCCTTGTATGAGCCGAAGGACGCGGTTACAGATAGAGTTGCAAGGGAGATGGACGCGCTGTGTCTAACACAGACGCGAACCTTGTGCGAGTCAGTGCAATGGAGATCTCAGTGTTACAGGCCCTTTGTGTGTTCGAGGCGAACACCGATCGGACTCAGTACGAGTCGAAGGATACAGTTTTAGATAGTGTTCCAAAGGAGATGGACGCGGTGTGTCTAACACAGACGCGAACCCTGTACGAGTCAGCGCAATTGTCGCACTTAGAAAGTTAGAGTTTTAGGACACTTCTAGGGAAGCTACAAGCAAGTCACTTACAGGGTAAGTAGTTCTAGGGCCCACACCCACAGGAGCACCGTAGTGCTGAAGTTACCTCACCCAGGGAGCCGGGTGCATAGGTGTTCTTTGGTGTCGGGTCGCGGCGTCGTTTTCAATGGGAGCCAGTGAAGACTTGCTGCTTGCGGTGACAGGAGAAGTGTCCGGAGGAATCCAAGCCTGGATTCGGAGGATGGAAGACCTGAAAGCAGAGGGGACAGTGTTCAAAGTCACTTGGCAGTGACTCGGGGCAAGGAAGATGGATGCCCACCGTTGTCGCAGGATTCAGGTCGTTCATGGTTGCCTTGACTCTTCAGCCACGAGGTCCAGGAGGCATCGACGACGACCAGGAGCTGGATTCGGCGTGTCCCATGATGTCTGCAGCATACTGCGGTGTCGGCGACTCGATCGGAGCCAACAAGCCTTCGTAGCAGCAAGTCTTGGGGAAAGTGTGAAGAGGCGATGGCGCAGACCAGCAAGGTCTGTGGGACTCACCCAGCGAGGGTAAGTCAGGGCAGGCCTGGAGCAACCAGGGGAGCCCTTTGGTTTCTTTAGAAAGTCTTTTGGGGACCCACAAGCCAGCTGGCAAGGGATTGCGAAGACGCCTTGGGAGGATTCACTCACAGGGGCCCACGGTCACTCGGGATGTGGTAGGCCTCTGATCTTAGGAAGTGTTCCTGCTGGAGGCTGGGACCACACGTGGTCCAAAGTACAAGTTTGTGGAACGTTGTGTAGGGGTTGCACTCGACAATAGTGCACGGTACCCAGGGGTCGCGGTTCCTCATTACTCTTGGGGTCCACTAGCCTCAGCTTCACTGGGGACTCACGATGGCCTTTGAGAAGTCAGGAAATCCACTTCTTGGGCTGCAGGGACTTCGGACTCCGGCGGGATCTGCATAGTTTGTGACCGTCGTTTGTAGTTTTTGGTGCCTGCCAAGCAGGCGAGTCACTCCTTGACTCCAAGGGAGATTCTTCAGTATTCCAAAGGTAGTGGAACATCGAAGGTCCGGGATTCTTCTTGTAGAGCGTCATCCAGGGAAATCTAGGGTGCAATGCACAGGTTCCCCCTCTTATACTAAAAGAAAGGGAGGGACTAGCTCTATGACCCTACCTATGGGAGGGTCAGGGGAGTGGGTGGCTACACCCACTTCCCTTTGTCCAGTTTCGCACCAGAGCAGGGACAGGTAGCCCCCGAGCAAGTTTGAACTGGCATATGCACAGAGGAGCCTTCTGCTCCCCCGGTGCAGGACTTCAAAGCACTCTAAGAGTGCACCCACCCAGCCCCAATACACTAAACCCTGTCTGGGAGGTGGTCACACCCCCTTGGGACAGGATATCTATTGTTGGGCTTCCTCCACTGCGAGTGTTGGTCATCAGCAGGAGGGCAGCCCAGTGTCTGTGACTGGTGGCATCCATTTCGTGATGCCAGGGCTCTGCAGGATTCTACCGCGTTTCCACAGTAGGTACATGTCTATCCCTCTAGAAGGGTGGAATGCTACCCCCGCTGCCAGGACTGGCGGGGGGTAGTATTCCAAGGTGTTTGACACCAAACACGACATGTTTCGATGCAGCCATTCCAAAGTTAGCATTTTACCGCGAGGATATAATGCACTTAAAAGTATATGGTTTAACCGCATCCACAAACAGCACCAGAGAATGGACTCTGAGCGCTGCAGAGGGGCCCTGCTCAGGCAGAGGCACCCCCTCACATAGAAGCCAAGCACCCTGCCCTCAGGATTGATAGGGCCTGCCTTAGGGGTGACTGATAGGGTTATATGTGTATGTAGGAGAGATATAGGTAACCTATATCTCAGTGAGGGGTGCTAGCACTTCCTCACTCAGGCTGCAGTAGCAGGCCTGTGATGTCAGATTTAGTCTGCTTCCCAGGGGTGGCATAATACATGCTGCAGCCCCTGGTAGGCCTGTGAAGTACCTATGCCCTTGATACCTAAGGTACCATATACTAGGGACTCATAAGGTGCCACAGTATCCAATCACTAGTGCACCTAGAGTGCACTCCAAATCGTTTAGAGAGAACAGAGAGGCTCGGGCCCTGATTAGCAGGGTCCCAGCCTGACTATAGCCAGAAACCAGTGTAAACATCAGAAAAAAAGTGGGGGCAACATAAGAGGCAGATCCTACTCTCCTACAAGCAGCATTAGTCTTTTTATCAAAGCTCTTGTGGCCTAGTTTTTCATGCATTAGTACACGCATTATTTCACGCATGCGCAAAAGCATTTTCCCTTGTTTTAGCGTTTTTAATAATATTTTCACAGCACACTGTTAATAAAATGTTACTGAGGGTTCAATCCGTGCAGGTTTTATTTTCTCAAAACCCTGCTCCATCACGATCATAGGAGTTCACGAGACCCAGTAAGTACGGCTCTGCCATCACTGTTGTCCTTAATATGACAAAGCGACGTACGCTGGGCTTCATGAGCTCCTTCTCCTCCCTTAGCATAATCTGATGTGTACTAAATGCCGTCTTGAGGAGGGCTAGATCTTCCTTTTGTGTTCCGTTGGGGTTGGAAAAAGGTCTCCTCTTCCCAGGCTCAAGAGACTCCTTTCAATACACTTAAGCCATGGTACCTTGGATGCATGAGTCAGAGCCAGGCAATCTTTAAGGATTAATGAAAATATACAGATATGCCGTTCCTAACTATTGTCAACACAAGGAAGTGACACCGACCTGATCCAAATTTGGTTCAAGGTGGGGAGTCCAATAATTGGACTCCCCACCTTGAACCAAATTTGGATCAGGTCGGTGTCACTTCCCTTGTGTTGACAATAATTAGGAACGGCATATCTGTATATTTTCATTAGTTCACTAAGGGCGTTTATGCTGGACCTTCCTCCATCCCAAAAGGAGGAAAAAGCCAGTCGGTCCCCCCTTTTGTTTCCTTATAATCTTTAAGGATTGCCTTATTTAATGAATCCCCCTCCTTAACCCATATTTTCAGCCTAAGAGACACCGGGCGAAAGGCTATCAGATCTGTGATATAGGGCATTCCTAGCTCTTCATGGGCAATAAAAGTGGGGGTGCCCTGGGGAACAGATAACAGTCGTCCCATGAAGTTATTTTCGCTATTTGAATGCCCTTTGTGTCAACATATCTCCAGATTTCGCTGCCAAAAAGGGCCTTTGACCTACACTTAGCCCTGTAAAGCTCCAGAAGAGCCCCCACAGGTCTTTCCCCCAATCTAACAGCAAAGTTAAAAATTGCGGCAGTCTCCCTATTGAGGTCATTTCTCTTGCGTGTAAGTTGAGACCCCCAGTTCAATCTATCATCCAGGAGTACCCCCAGATAGGAGAACGCGGACGTTTTAGGGATCGGGGTAGGCCCTATTTTGAAGGTGTAAGGTCTACTGGGCCACACCCTCACCTGCATAATATATGATTTGGTGTTATTAATCCTCAAATCCAGATCTCCCATAAGCTGTGCAAATGTGGATTAGAGAGATTGCAAGCCCCTCTCAGTCCTTGCCATCAAGACGGCATCGTCTGCATATAGCAGAACCGGGAGACCTCGCCGTCCTATCTGGGGGTAAACGGCCTTTGTCTCCATAAGAATTTTCTCTACATTATTAATATAAAGGTTAAAAAGAAACGGGGCCAAAATACATCCTTGGCGGACACCACCCCTAATGGGGAATGAACGTGATACATTCAGGTTAGCCGAGTAACGCACAACCGCTTTAGTGTCACGGTGGAGGGCATATAAAAAAGAAACTATCTCTCTGTCCACCCCTAGGGAGGAAAGGATCTGCCATAATTTGCCTCCATTCACGCAATCAAATGCGAAAGACAGATCCATAAAGGCCAAGAAGATGGTACCCGGCGTGCTACAGTATATTTACTTGTTATCAGGAATAGGTTCAAAGATTGGTCAATTGTGGCACGACCAGGCGAAAACCATATTGAGCCTCCGAAAAGATGTTATTGTCAGAATCCCAAGTCGATAACCTACCCAACAACATCCTCCCGACCACTTTTGAAACCAAATCTAACAGGGAGATAGGCCTATAGCAGGTGGTACTGTCCCTATCCCCCTTTTTAAAGACTGGCACTGATAGAGGTCGCCCATGAAGCAGGGGTACCAAGCCCAGTGTCTGCATTAATTACAGAAGCAAGCACAGGTGCCACATCTGACAGGTAAAGATCAGGGGAATTCCATCGGGGCCCGAGGCCTTATTACGTGTCATACCAATAATGCCTCACCTTATCCACCGTTACTGATAAAGTTTTGGGTGTGCCGCAAAAATCTGGTAAAGGCGACAGGGCCGGAGGTCCCTTGAACATGCCCTCGAAATTACTAACCCAGTCGTTCTCTGTGATATGTGCATCGAGGGCATTGGCGGCCTCTACTCCTAAAATGGGGCATTAATGATACTCCACAACTTAGCACTGCACTTATAGGTTGTTGCTTCCATGAAATTATCCCAGGCTTCTTCCTTCAAAGCCTTCCTGCGATGGGTAAGGGCTAGTTTATACTGCTTTCTACAAATTTTAACTGGTGCGGCATTCCTCGGGGTAGCGTGCAGGGCTAGTTTCAACCTCCTAGCAGCAAGCGAACATTCTGGATTAAACCATCTAGGTGCCCTTTCCTTTTGGGCTCAGTGGGGAGGAACTGTCAATAATTTAGTGACAGAACTGGAGATAATTTCGAAGGCATGGATGATAGACTCGTCCGACTCTGCCTTTGCGTTCTGACAAATCTGGAACTCACTCTGGCACATCTCCAGAAGGGACTCACACAGGATGTCTGAGGAAATCTGCCCCCACCTGAGCCGTCTCCCACCATCCGTTGTCCCCAGGACCCCTCCTCCAGTGCTCTGTGTTTTTAAGTCAAATATAGGCCAGTTAACTTTAATGCACAGGGGATTGTGGTCACTGTAGTTACTGGCTAATATAGAAAAGTCAGAGATCAGGTAATAGAGGGGAGTGGAGATTAGAATGAAATCAATAATGGAGGGTTCCCGGCCTAACCCTTAAAGGTCGGGATTAGATACCTCCTAAAGGGGACATTTTTCCAATGGATGGTTGTAAATCCAAATCACAAACAAATGCATTTAGTTTCTCCCCCTGTCTACTATATTCGAAGTGCACACCATCTACCCGAGGACAAGGGGAATCCTCACTAGCCCCCAAACCCAACCACCTTAAGTCCCCACATACATACGTGTTAAAGTCCCCTAACAGTGCTATATTACCAAACTTACGTGGCAAGGCCATACAATTCGTCAAAAATTAGCATAAACGTGTGATGTTACACTCCTCGGGGAGCGAAGAAATGGCATTATAAAAGTTCAATAGCAGTAAACTATGCGACCCTGAAGAAAAAGTTAGCGCCTGAAGACACGGGTTATCCGTGTTCAGTACCACTATACCACCTCTTAAACTAAGTGACACAGAGACTGCAAGACCCCGTTTCGGTCGACCAGCCCTTGAAGGAGTTGCAGGAATGTTAAAAAGCTTGTATCCCTCTAAAAAATAAGTGTTATCAATGGTCCAAGTCTCCTGCAAACAGATAATGTCATATTGTTTGATAAAGGCCAACCACGCCGAATCCATAAACTTACTAGCCAAACCGGCTATATTCCATGAAATGATGTTACAAAAGTTATTATCCGGCAGATGACTGCAAGAGGTCCCCTGAGCCAACTGGACCTTAGGATCGAGCTGTGAAGGCACCATAGAATTCCTGGGAACTGGCCCAACCAGTCAATCACAGGTGTCAAGTTGTCCCAGTGGCTCAAAAGAATTGAAGAGAGGGACCGATGAGAACACTTGAGGCCGTTCAAATAAAGTTGGGATCACAGGTTTTCTAGCCTGCAATGCCACAGGTAAAGGTAAGTAAAAATAGCCCAAGGGCAAAGCCCTAATGGAGGAAAAAGGGCCAGTTCTGTTACAGTGGCTAGCTGCATGGAGAATCCTTTCTGCCAAGTGTGGGGGGTTAAAATTAATAATTATGCAATCACCACCGCTACTCTTTTTCAAGCCTCCTATCCAGGCCACCCTCCTGACCATGATGATGTGCCTTTCCACTCTGAGGCCCAAGGGTGTGTTGTTGTTAAGCCAATGAAGGACCTTATTCTTCAATTGATAAAAGTCCTCAGAAGCACCCGGTTTTAGGACTGGCACATTTCCTAGAACCACTGCATATGGTGTTGCTTCTGGGGGTAGGTGGATAGAGTTTAAACCCTGGGGCAGTGTGTCCTGAGCACTGGAGGCAATAGTTAAAGCTTCCCCGTCTGCTGCCCTTGTGTGAGTAGCTAACTCTCTACGGTGGCTGAGCTCTGGTCTGCAATCCACCTATGGAAGGTAAGGGTTGACTAATGCTAATAGGAGGGCCAGACAGGGGAATAGTACTCCCTGGGTGTGAGGTTTGTACATTATACGCCTTACTTGTAACAGATGTAACAGGAGCCGAGCCGGAACAGCAAATACATCAGCTGCGTTGCTGGTGCGAGAGACGAGGTTGGAGGTTTTGAGGACTTGAGACAAGTTTGAAAATTCCTTCTCAATAAGGGACAGCCTTTGCTTTATTGGCTCCAGTTTAAGGTACAAACGATCAAGAAGAGAGCTCAGACCAGCTTCAAGCATGGCTGCCAGGTCGTCTTTCGATATGGGGACTGCACCCTGGGTGTTGGACGTTGGAGTATCCACTTTAGGTCGTTTTGCCTTGACCCCAGGGGTGGAATATTTGCGCTTGGCCCCAGGTCCAACCCCACCTTGAGACCCTCCCTCCTGCACAACTACTCGGGGGGCTTGGCTTTGGGCTAGTGTCCTACTTCCTTGTATGGGCCCCACGGTTAGCTGATCCCTATCAGACTGCGTCTCAATGGCGGTAGGGGGTACAGGGATAGCTACCTACTCAGCTCCCTCCATGGAGCCCTGCAACCCACCTGTGAGAGCACAGGCTGGTGAATGTGGATGATTCGCCGGTGACCGAGAAAGTCAGTGGGTCACCAGTTCAATTTCTTTATCAAGAACCCCCACCGCTCTTTGTAAAAAGCAGTCCATAGTATTGGTGATTGGAGCAGAGTGAGTCACCGCAGTAGTTTTGCGCTTCCCCATAGCTCCCAAACTCTATGTCTTTTGAAGGTGTAGAAACCAGTTTCCGTGAATTCAAGCCACAGTCCTTTTCTATCCTTTTCCCTCAAGATCAGGTGACAGTTAACAAGTGAGGAGGAGCCAAGCTGAAATAATTAATGTGGTGGCCCGAAGGGGCTTACCTTGTTACGCTGGAGACTGATTGGTCTAGGGGTGGATGGACCATATAGTGGCCAGCTAAAGCTTGAATTGCCGTCGTCTGGGCCTCTGTGCGGCGACCTCAGTGTAGTTACTGGATAATCAGGCCCCCAGGTGGTGCAGCCAAGAGAAGAGCCTGGCCCAGCCTCCTCCCGGGCGCAGACGGGCCCGCCCTTGGCCCGGGCACGCGCGCCTCCAGCACTGCGCGGGAGCCCTCAGCGATTTTTAAGTGCCTCCTGGCATGAAAAGTGATGTCAGCAGCAGCCGCACCGCAGAGAGTGCTCGTGCCGGTAGTCCTGGTCCCCCCCAATCTCAGCAGGGAGCAGTGAGCAGATGTAGCAGGTCAGACGGCTGTCCCGTGCTGCGGGAGCCCTCAGCGATTTTTGAAGTGCCTCATGGCGCAAAAAGTGACATCAGCAGCAGCCACGCCGCAGAGAGTGCCCATGCCGGTAGTACTGCCCCACCCCCCGGTCTCAGCAGTGAGCAGATGCGGCAGGTCAGACGGGCGTCTTACAGCTCATTACTGACTTATTTTTTCTCTTTCTGCTTATTTCTGATCTCAATTTTTCTTCTTTCTGCTCGTTTCTGTCCTTTATTGTGTCTTTTTCAGCTCGCTTCTGATCTCTATTTTGCTCTTTCTGCTCGTTTCTGACGATTATTTTGCCACTTTCTGCTTGTTTATGATCTCTATTTGTGCCTCTTTGTGCTCATTTATCATCCCTATTTTGCGCTTTCTGCTCGTTATTTTTCATCTTACTGCTCGTTTCTGACCTTTATTTTTCCTCTTTCTGATCTCTATTTGGCCTCTTTCTGCTCGTTTCTGGTTTCTAATTTTTCCTCTTTCTGCTAGTTTCTGACAATTATTTTTCTCTTTCTGCTTGTTTCTAACCTTCATTTTGCCTCTTTCTGCTCATTTCTGCTCTCTATTTTTGCTCTTTCTGCTCGTTTCTGATCTCTGTTTTTCCTCTTTCCGCTAGTTCCTAACAATTATTTTGCCTCTTTCTGCTTGTTTCTGTTCTCTATTTTTGCCTCTTTCTGCTTGTTTACGATCCCTATTTTGCTCTTTCTGCTAATTTCTGCTTGTTTTTATTCCTCTTACTGCTCATTTCTGACCTTTATTTTGCCTCTTTCTGCTCATTTCTGATCTCTATTTTGCCTCTTTTTGCTCAAATCTGGTTTCTAATTTTTCCTCTTCCTGCTCGTTTCTGATCTCTACTTTGCCTCATTATGCTGGTTCCTGGTCTAATTTTTGCCTCTTTCTGCTCGTTTCTGATCTTTATTTTGCCTCTTTCTGGCTGCTTCTGATCTCTGTTTTTCCTCTCTGTGCTAGTTTCTGACAATTATTTTGCCACTTTCTGCTTGTTTCTGACCGTTGTTTTGCCTCTTTGTGCTCGGTTACCATACCTATTTTGCTTTTCTGCTCATTTCTGATTGTTATTTTTCCTCTTACTGCTCATTACTGACTTATTTTTTTCTCTTTCTGCTTGTTTCTGATCTCAATTTTTCTTATTTCTGCTCGATTCTGTCCTTTATTCTGTCTCTTTCTGCTCGCTTCTGATCTCTATTTTGCCACTTTCTGCTCTTTTCTGGTCTTTACTTTACCTCTTTCTCCTCATAACTGGTTTCTAGTTTGCCTCTTTCTGCTTGATTCTGACCTTAATTTTGCCCTTTTCTGCTAATGTCTGACCTTTTTGCCTCTTCCTGCTCGCTTCTGATCTCAATTTTGCTCTTTCTGCTCGTTTCTGATGATTATTTTGCCTCTTTCTGCTTGTTTCTGATCTCTATTTTTGCTTCTTTGTACTAGTTTCTCATCCCTATTTTGCTCTTCCCGCTCATTTCTGCCTGTTATTTTTCCTCTTACTGCTTATTTCTGACCTTCATTTTTCCTCTTTCTGCTTGTTTCTGATCTCTATTTTGCCTCTTTCTGCTCATTTCTGGTTTCTAAGTTTTCCTCTTTGTGCTAGTTTCTGACAATTAGTATTCCTCTTTCTGCGCGTTTCTGATCTTTGTTTTTTCTCTTTCTGCTCATTTCAGAACTTCATTTTCCCTCTTTCTGCTCGTTTCGGATCTCTATTTTGCCTATTTCTTCTTGTTTCTGATCTCTATTTTGCTTCTTTTTGCTTGTTCCTGACTTCTATTTTGCCTCTTTCTCCTCGTTTCTGACCATTGTTTTGTCTCTTTCTGCTTGTTCCTGATCTCTATTTTGCCTCTTTCTCCTTGTTTCTGACCTTTTTTTGTGCCTCTTTCTGCTTGTTTCTGATCTCTATTTTGTCCCTTTATGCTCGTTTCTGATCTCTATTTTTGCTCTTTCTGCTCGTTTCTGATCTCTGTTTTTCCTCTTTCCGCTAGTTCCTAACAATTATTTTGCCTCTTTCTGCTTGTTTCTGTTCTCTATTTTTGCCTCTTTCTGCTTGTTTACGATCCCTATTTTGCTCTTTCTGCTAATTTCTGCTTGTTTTTATTCCTCTTACTGCTCATTTCTGACCTTTATTTTGCCTCTTTCTGCTCATTTCTGATCTCTATTTTGCCTCTTTTTGCTCAAATCTGGTTTCTAATTTTTCCTCTTCCTGCTCGTTTCTGATCTCTACTTTGCCTCATTATGCTGGTTCCTGGTCTAATTTTTGCCTCTTTCTGCTCGTTTCTGATCTTTATTTTGCCTCTTTCTGGCTGCTTCTGATCTCTGTTTTTCCTCTCTGTGCTAGTTTCTGACAATTATTTTGCCACTTTCTGCTTGTTTCTGACCGTTGTTTTGCCTCTTTGTGCTCGGTTACCATACCTATTTTGCTTTTCTGCTCATTTCTGATTGTTATTTTTCCTCTTACTGCTCATTACTGACTTATTTTTTCTCTTTCTGCTTGTTTCTGATCTCAACTTTTCTTATTTCTGCTCGATTCTGTCCTTTATTCTGTCTCTTTCTGCTCGCTTCTGATCTCTATTTTGCCACTTTCTGCTCTTTTCTGGTCTTTACTTTACCTCTTTCTCCTCATAACTGGTTTCTAGTTTGCCTCTTTCTGCTTGATTCTGACCTTAATTTTGCCCTTTTCTGCTAATGTCTGACCTTTTGCCTCTTCCTGCTCGCTTCTGATCTCAATTTTGCTCTTTCTGCTCGTTTCTGATGATTATTTTGCCTCTTTCTGCTTGTTTCTGATCTCTATTTTTGCTTCTTTGTACTAGTTTCTCATCCCTATTTTGCTCTTCCCGCTCATTTCTGCTTGTTATTTTTCCTCTTACTGCTTATTTCTGACCTTTATTTTTCCTCTTTCTGCTTGTTTCTGATCTCTATTTTGCCTCTTTCTGCTCATTTCTGGTTTCTAAGTTTTCCTCTTTGTGCTAGTTTCTGACAATTAGTATTCCTCTTTCTGCGCGTTTCTGATCTTTGTTTTTTCTCTTTCTGCTCATTTCAGAACTTCATTTTCCCTCTTTCTGCTCGTTTCGGATCTCTATTTTGCCTATTTCTTCTTGTTTCTGATCTCTATTTTGCTTCTTTTTGCTTGTTCCTGACTTCTATTTTGCCTCTTTCTCCTCGTTTCTGACCATTGTTTTGTCTCTTTCTGCTTGTTCCTGATCTCTATTTTGCCTCTTTCTCCTTGTTTCTGACCTTTTTTGTGCCTCTTTCTGCTTGTTTCTGATCTCTATTTTGTCCCTTTATGCTCGTTTCTGATCTTTATTTTGCTTATTTCTGCCCGTTTCTGATCTCTATTTTGCCTCTTTTTGCTCAAATCTGGTTTCTAATTTTTCCTCTTTCTGCTCGTTTCTGATCTCTACTTTGCCTCATTATGCTGGTTCCTGGTCTAATTTTTGCCTCTTTCTGCTCGTTTCTGATCTTTATTTTGCCTCTTTCTGGCTGCTTCTGATCTCTATTTTTCCTCTCTGTGCTAGTTTCTGACAATTATTTTGCCACTTTCTGCTTGTTTCTGACCGTTGTTTTGCCTCTTTGTGCTCGGTTACCATACCTATTTTGCTTTTCTGCTCATTTCTGATTGTTATTTTTCCTCTTACTGCTCATTACTGACTTATTTTTTCTCTTTCTGCTTGTTTCTGATCTCAATTTTTCTTATTTCTGCTCGATTCTGTCCTTTATTCTGTCTCTTTCTGCTCGCTTCTGATCTCTATTTTGCCACCTTCTGCTCTTTTCTGGTCTTTACTTTACCTCTTTCTCCTCATAACTGGTTTCTAGTTTGCCTCTTTCTGCTTGATTCTGACCTTAATTTTGCCCTTTTCTGCTAATGTCTGACCTTTTTGCCTCTTCCTGCTCGCTTCTGATCTCAATTTTGCTCTTTCTGCTCGTTTCTGATGATTATTTTGCCTCTTTCTGCTTGTTTCTGATCTCTATTTTTGCTTCTTTGTACTAGTTTCTCATCCCTATTTTGCTCTTCCCGCTCATTTCTGCTTGTTATTTTTCCTCTTACTGCTTATTTCTGACCTTTATTTTTCCTCTTTCTGCTTGTTTCTGATCTCTATTTTGCCTCTTTCTGCTCATTTCTGGTTTCTAATTTTTCCTCTTTCTGCTAGTTTCTGACAATTATTTTTCCTCTTTCTGGAAGTAGCAGGCCTATGATGTTCAATTTAGTCTGCTTCCCAGGGGTGGCATAATACATGCTGCAGCCCCTGGTAGGCCGGTGAAGTACCTATGCCCTTGATACCTAAGGTACCATATACTAGGGACTCATAAGGTGCCACAGTATCCAATCACTAGTGCACCTAGAGTGCACTCCAAATCGTTTAGAGAGAACAGAGAGGCTGGGGCCCTGATTAGCAGGGTCCCAGCCTGACTATAGCCAGAAACCAGTGTAAACATCAGAAAAAAAGTGGGGGCAACATAAGAGGCAGATCCTACTCTCCTACAAGCAGCATTAGTCTTTTTATCAAAGCTCTTGTGGCCTAGTTTTTCATGCATTAGTACACGCATTATTTCACGCATGCGCAAAAGCATTTTCCCTTGTTTTAGCGTTTTTAATAATATTTTCACAGCACACTGTTAATAAAATGTTACTGAGGGTTCAATCCGTGCAGGTTTTATTTTCTCAAAACCCTGCTCCATCACGATCATAGGAGTTCACGAGACCCAGTAAGTACGGCTCTGCCATCACTGTTGTCCTTAATATGACAAAGCGACGTACGCTGGGCTTCATGAGCTCCTTCTCCTCCCTTAGCATAATCTGATGTGTACTAAATGCCGTCTTGAGGAGGGCTAGATCTTCCTTTTGTGTTCCGTTGGGGTTGGAAAAAAGGTCTCCTCTTCCCAGGCTCAAGAGACTCCTTTCAATACACTTAAGCCATGGTACCTTGGATGCATGAGTCAGAGCCAGGCAATCTTTAAGGATTAATGAAAATATACAGATATGCCGTTCCTAACTATTGTCAACACAAGGGAAGTGACACCGACCTGATCCAAATTTGGTTCAAGGTGGGGAGTCCAATAATTGGACTCCCCACCTTGAACCAAATTTGGATCAGGTCGATGTCACTTCCTTGTGTTGACAATAGTTAGGAACGGCATATCTGTATATTTTCATTAGTTCACTAAAGGCGTTTATGCTGGACCTTCCTCCATCCCAAAAGGAGGAAAAAGCCAGTCGGTCCCCCCCTTTTGTTTCCTTATAATCTTTAAGGATTGCCTTATTTAATGAATCCCCCTCCTTAACCCATATTTTCAGCCTAAGAGACACCGGGCGAAAGGCTATCAGATCTGTGATATAGGGCATTCCTAGCTCTTCATGGGCAATAAAAGTGGGGGTGCCCTGGGGAACAGATAACAGTCGTCCCATGAAGTTATTTTCGCTATTTGAATGCCCTTTGTGTCAACATATCTCCAGATTTCGCTGCCAAAAGGGCCTTTGACCTACACTTAGCCCTGTAAAGCTCCAGAAGAGCCCCCACAGGTCTTTCCCCCAATCTAACAGCAAAGTTAAAAATTGCGGCAGTCTCCCTATTGAGGTCATTTTCTCTTGCGTGTAAGTTGAGACCCCCAGTTCAATCTATCATCCAGGAGTACCCCCAGATAGGAGAACGCGGACGTTTTAGGGATCGGGGTAGGCCCTATTTTGAAGGTGTAAGGTCTACTGGGCCACACCCTCACCTGCATAATATATGATTTGGTGTTATTAATCCTCAAATCCAGATCTCCCATAAGCTGTGCAAATGTGGATTAGAGAGATTGCAAGCCCCTCTCAGTCCTTGCCATCAAGACGGCATCGTCTGCATATAGCAGAACCGGGAGACCTCGCCGTCCTATCTGGGGGTAAACGGCCTTTGTCTCCATAAGAATTTTCTCTACATTATTAATATAAAGGTTAAAAGAAACGGGGCCAAAATACATCCTTGGCGGACACCACCCCTAATGGGGAATGAACGTGATACATTCAGGTTAGCCGAGTAACGCACAACCGCTTTAGTGTCACGGTGGAGGGCATATAAAAAAGAAACTATCTCTCTGTCCACCCCTAGGGAGGAAAGGATCTGCCATAATTTGCCTCCATTCACGCAATCAAATGCGAAAGACAGATCCATAAAGGCCAAGAAGATGGTACCCCGGCGTGCTACAGTATATTTACTTGTTATCAGGAATAGGTTCAAAGATTGGTCAATTGTGGCACGACCAGGGCGAAAACCATATTGAGCCTCCGAAAAGATGTTATTGTCAGAATCCCAAGTCGATAACCTACCCAACAACATCCTCCCGACCACTTTTGAAACCAAATCTAACAGGGAGATAGGCCTATAGCAGGTGGTACTGTCCCTATCCCCCTTTTTAAAGACTGGCACTGATAGAGGTCGCCCATGAAGCAGGGGTACCAAGCCCAGTGTCTGCATTAATTACAGAAGCAAGCACAGGTGCCACATCTGACAGGTAAAGATCAGGGGGAATTCCATCGGGGCCCGAGGCCTTATTACGTGTCATACCAATAATGCCTCACCTTATCCACCGTTACTGATAAAGTTTTGGGTGTGCCGCAAAAATCTGGTAAAGGCGACAGGGCCGGAGGTCCCTTGAACATGCCCTCGAAATTACTAACCCAGTCGTTCTCTGTGATATGTGCATCGAGGGCATTGGCGGCCTCTACTCCTAAAATGGGGCTATTAATGATACTCCACAACTTAGCACTGCACTTATAGGTTGTTGCTTCCATGAGATTATCCCAGGCTTCTTCCTTCAAAGCCTTCCTGCGATGGGTAAGGGCTAGTTTATACTGCTTTCTACAAATTTTAACTGGTGCGGCATTCCTCGGGGTAGCGTGCAGGGCTAGTTTCAACCTCCTAGCAGCAAGCGAACATTCTGGATTAAACCATCTAGGTGCCCTTTCCTTTTGGGCTCAGTGGGGAGGAACTGTCAATAATTTAGTGACAGAACTGGAGATAATTTCGAAGGCATGGATGATAGACTCGTCCGACTCTGCCTTTGCGTTCTGACAAATCTGGAACTCACTCTGGCACATCTCCAGAAGGGACTCACACAGGATGTCTGAGGAAATCTGCCCCCACCTGAGCCGTCTCCCACCATCCGTTGTCCCCAGGACCCCTCCTCCAGTGCTCTGTGTTTTTAAGTCAAATATAGGCCAGTTAACTTTAATGCACAGGGGATTGTGGTCACTGTAGTTACTGGCTAATATAGAAAAGTCAGAGATCAGGTAATAGAGGGGAGTGGAGATTAGAATGAAATCAATAATGGAGGGTTCCCGGCCTAACCCTTAAAGGTCGGGATTAGATACCTCCTAAAGGGGACATTTTTCCAATGGATGGTTGTAAATCCAAATCACAAACAAATGCATTTAGTTTCTCCCCCTGTCTACTATATTCGAAGTGCACACCATCTACCCGAGGACAAGGGGAATCCTCACTAGCCCCCAAACCCAACCACCTTAAGTCCCCACATACATACGTGTTAAAGTCCCCTAACAGTGCTATATTACCAAACTTACGTGGCAAGGCCATACAATTCGTCAAAAATTAGCATAAACGTGTGATGTTACACTCCTCGGGGAGCGAAGAAATGGCATTATAAAAGTTCAAAAGCAGTAAACTATGCGACCCTGAAGAAAAAGTTAGCGCCTGAAGACACGGGTTATCCGTGTTCAGTACCACTATACCACCTCTTAAACTAAGTGACACAGAGACTGCAAGACCCCGTTTCGGTCGACCAGCCCTTGAAGGAGTTGCAGGAATGTTAAAAAGCTTGTATCCCTCTAAAAAATAAGTGTTATCAACGGTCCAAGTCTCCTGCAAACAGATAATGTCATATTGTTTGATAAAGGCCAACCACGCCGAATCCATAAACTTACTAGCCAAACCGGCTATATTCCATGAAATGATGTTACAAAAGTTATTATCCGGCAGATGACTGCAAGAGGTCCCCTGAGCCAACTGGACCTTAGGATCGAGCTGTGAAGGCACCATAGAATTCCTGGGAACTGGCCCAACCAGTCAATCACAGGTGTCAAGTTGTCCCAGTGGCTCAAAAGAATTGAAGAGAGGGACCGATGAGAACACTTGAGGCCGTTCAAATAAAGTTGGGATCACAGGTTTTCTAGCCTGCAATGCCACAGGTAAAGGTAAGTAAAAATAGCCCAAGGGCAAAGCCCTAATGGAGGAAAAAGGGCCAGTTCTGTTACAGTGGCTAGCTGCATGGAGAATCCTTTCTGCCAAGTGTGGGGGTTAAAATTAATAATTATGCAATCACCACCGCTACTCTTTTTCAAGCCTCCTATCCAGGCCACCCTCCTGACCATGATGATGTGCCTTTCCACTCTGAGGCCCAAGGGTGTGTTGTTGTTAAGCCAATGAAGGACCTTATTCTTCAATTGATAAAAGTCCTCAGAAGCACCCGGTTTTAGGACTGGCACATTTCCTAGAACCACTGCATATGGTGTTGCTTCTGGGGGTAGGTGGATAGAGTTTAAACCCTGGGGCAGTGTGTCCTGAGCACTGGAGGCAATAGTTAAAGCTTCCCCGTCTGCTGCCCTTGTGTGAGTAGCTAACTCTCTACGGTGGCTGAGCTCTGGTCTGCAATCCACCTATGGAAGGTAAGGGTTGACTAATGCTAATAGGAGGGCCAGACAGGGGAATAGTACTCCCTGGGTGTGAGGTTTGTACATTATACGCCTTACTTGTAACAGATGTAACAGGAGCCGAGCCGGAACAGCAAATACATCAGCTGCGTCGCTGGTGCGAGAGACGAGGTTGGAGGTTTTGAGGACTTGAGACAAGTTTGAAAATTCCTTCTCAATAAGGGACAGCCTTTGCTTTATTGGCTCCAGTTTAAGGTACAAACGATCAAGAAGAGAGCTCAGACCAGCTTCAAGCATGGCTGCCAGGTCGTCTTTCGATATGGGGACTGCACCCTGGGTGTTGGACGTTGGAGTATCCACTTTAGGTCGTTTTGCCTTGACCCCGGGGGTGGAATATTTGCGCTTGGCCCCAGGTCCAACCCCACCTTGAGACCCTCCCTCCTGCACAACTACTCGGGGGGCTTGGCTTTGGGCTAGTGTCCTACTTCCTTGTATGGGCCCCACGGTTAGCTGATCACTATCAGACTGCGTCTCAATGGCGGTAGGGGGTACAGGGATAGCTACCTACTCAGCTCCCTCCATGGAGCCCTGCAACCCACCTGTGAGAGCACAGGCTGGTGAATGTGGATGATTCGCCGGTGACCGAGAAAGTCAGTGGGTCACCAGTTCAATTTCTTTATCAAGAACCCCCACCGCTCTTTGTAAAAGCAGTCCATAGTATTGGTGATTGGAGCAGAGTGAGTCACCGCAGTAGTTTTGCGCTTCCCCATAGCTCCCAAACTCTATGTCTTTTGAAGGTGTAGAAACCAGTTTCCGTGAATTCAAGCCACAGTCCTTTTCTATCCTTTTCCCTCAAGATCAGGTGACAGTTAACAAGTGAGGAGGAGCCAAGCTGAAATAATTAATGTGGTGGCCCGAAGGGGCTTACCTTGTTACGCTGGAGACTGATTGGTCTAGGGGTGGATGGACCATATAGTGGCCAGCTAAAGCTTGAATTGCCGTCGTCTGGGCCTCTGTGCGGCGACCTCAGTGTAGTTACTGGATAATCAGGCCCCCAGGTGGTGCAGCCAAGAGAGAGAGCCTGGCCCAGCCTCCTCCGGGCGCAGACGGGCCCGCCCTTGGCCCGGGCACGCGCGCCTCCAGCACTGCGCGGGAGCCCTCAGCGATTTTTTAAGTGCCTCCTGGCATGAAAAGTGATGTCAGCAGCAGCCGCACCGCAGAGAGTGCTCGTGCCGGTAGTCCTGGTCCCCCCCAATCTCAGCAGGGAGCAGTGAGCAGATGTAGCAGGTCAGACGGCTGTCCCGTGCTGCGGGAGCCCTCAGCGATTTTTGAAGTGCCTCATGGCGCAAAAGTGACATCAGCAGCAGCCACGCCGCAGAGAGTGCCCATGCCGGTAGTACTGCCCCACCCCGGTCTCAGCAGTGAGCAGATGCGGCAGGTCAGACGGGCGTCTTACAGCTCATTACTGACTTATTTTTCTCTTTCTGCTTATTTCTGATCTCAATTTTTCTTCTTTCTGCTCGTTTCTGTCCTTTATTGTGTCTTTTTCAGCTCGCTTCTGATCTCTATTTTGCTCTTTCTGCTCGTTTCTGACGATTATTTTGCCACTTTCTGCTTGTTTATGATCTCTATTTGTGCCTCTTTGTGCTCCTTTATCATCCCTATTTTGCGCTTTCTGCTCGTTATTTTTCATCTTACTGCTCGTTTCTGACCTTTATTTTTCCTCTTTCTGATCTCTATTTGGCCTCTTTCTGCTCGTTTCTGGTTTCTAATTTTTCCTCTTTCTGCTAGTTTCTGACAATTATTTTTCTCTTTCTGCTTGTTTCTAACCTTCATTTTGCCTCTTTCTGCTCATTTCTGCTCTCTATTTTTGCTCTTTCTGCTCGTTTCTGATCTCTGTTTTTCCTCTTTCCGCTAGTTCCTAACAATTATTTTGCCTCTTTCTGCTTGTTTCTGTTCTCTATTTTTGCCTCTTTCTGCTTGTTTACGATCCCTATTTTGCTCTTTCTGCTAATTTCTGCTTGTTTTTATTCCTCTTACTGCTCATTTCTGACCTTTATTTTGCCTCTTTCTGCTCATTTCTGATCTCTATTTTGCCTCTTTTTGCTCAAATCTGGTTTCTAATTTTTCCTCTTCCTGCTCGTTTCTGATCTCTACTTTGCCTCATTATGCTGGTTCCTGGTCTAATTTTTGCCTCTTTCTGCTCGTTTCTGATCTTTATTTTGCCTCTTTCTGGCTGCTTCTGATCTCTGTTTTTCCTCTCTGTGCTAGTTTCTGACAATTATTTTGCCACTTTCTGCTTGTTTCTGACCGTTGTTTTGCCTCTTTGTGCTCGGTTACCATACCTATTTTGCTTTTCTGCTCATTTCTGATTGTTATTTTTCCTCTTACTGCTCATTACTGACTTATTTTTTCTCTTTCTGCTTGTTTCTGATCTCAATTTTTCTTATTTCTGCTCGATTCTGTCCTTTATTCTGTCTCTTTCTGCTCGCTTCTGATCTCTATTTTGCCACTTTCTGCTCTTTTCTGGTCTTTACTTTACCTCTTTCTCCTCATAACTGGTTTCTAGTTTGCCTCTTTCTGCTTGATTCTGACCTTAATTTTGCCCTTTTCTGCTAATGTCTGACCTTTTTGCCTCTTCCTGCTCGCTTCTGATCTCAATTTTGCTCTTTCTGCTCGTTTCTGATGATTATTTTGCCTCTTTCTGCTTGTTTCTGATCTCTATTTTTGCTTCTTTGTACTAGTTTCTCATCCCTATTTTGCTCTTCCCGCTCATTTCTGCCTGTTATTTTTCCTCTTACTGCTTATTTCTGACCTTTATTTTTCCTCTTTCTGCTTGTTTCTGATCTCTATTTTGCCTCTTTCTGCTCATTTCTGGTTTCTAAGTTTTCCTCTTTGTGCTAGTTTCTGACAATTAGTATTCCTCTTTCTGCGCGTTTCTGATCTTTGTTTTTTTCTTTCTGCTCATTTCAGAACTTCATTTTCCCTCTTTCTGCTCGTTTCGGATCTCTATTTTGCCTATTTCTTCTTGTTTCTGATCTCTATTTTGCTTCTTTTTGCTTGTTCCTGACTTCTATTTTGCCTCTTTCTCCTCGTTTCTGACCATTGTTTTGTCTCTTTCTGCTTGTTCCTGATCTCTATTTTGCCTCTTTCTCCTTGTTTCTGACCTTTTTTGTGCCTCTTTCTGCTTGTTTCTGATCTCTATTTTGTCCCTTTATGCTCGTTTCTGATCTCTATTTTTGCTCTTTCTGCTCGTTTCTGATCTCTGTTTTTCCTCTTTCCGCTAGTTCCTAACAATTATTTTGCCTCTTTCTGCTTGTTTCTGTTCTCTATTTTTGCCTCTTTCTGCTTGTTTACGATCCCTATTTTGCTCTTTCTGCTAATTTCTGCTTGTTTTTATTCCTCTTACTGCTCATTTCTGACCTTTATTTTGCCTCTTTCTGCTCATTTCTGATCTCTATTTTGCCTCTTTTTGCTCAAATCTGGTTTCTAATTTTTCCTCTTCCTGCTCGTTTCTGATCTCTACTTTGCCTCATTATGCTGGTTCCTGGTCTAATTTTTGCCTCTTTCTGCTCGTTTCTGATCTTTATTTTGCCTCTTTCTGGCTGCTTCTGATCTCTGTTTTTCCTCTCTGTGCTAGTTTCTGACAATTATTTTGCCACTTTCTGCTTGTTTCTGACCGTTGTTTTGCCTCTTTGTGCTCGGTTACCATACCTATTTTGCTTTTCTGCTCATTTCTGATTGTTATTTTTCCTCTTACTGCTCATTACTGACTTATTTTTTCTCTTTCTGCTTGTTTCTGATCTCAATTTTTCTTATTTCTGCTCGATTCTGTCCTTTATTCTGTCTCTTTCTGCTCGCTTCTGATCTCTATTTTGCCACTTTCTGCTCTTTTCTGGTCTTTACTTTACCTCTTTCTCCTCATAACTGGTTTCTAGTTTGCCTCTTTCTGCTTGATTCTGACCTTAATTTTGCCCTTTTCTGCTAATGTCTGACCTTTTTGCCTCTTCCTGCTCGCTTCTGATCTCAATTTTGCTCTTTCTGCTCGTTTCTGATGATTATTTTGCCTCTTTCTGCTTGTTTCTGATCTCTATTTTTGCTTCTTTGTACTAGTTTCTCATCCCTATTTTGCTCTTCCCGCTCATTTCTGCCTGTTATTTTTCCTCTTACTGCTTATTTCTGACCTTTATTTTTCCTCTTTCTGCTTGTTTCTGATCTCTATTTTGCCTCTTTCTGCTCATTTCTGGTTTCTAAGTTTTCCTCTTTGTGCTAGTTTCTGACAATTAGTATTCCTCTTTCTGCGCGTTTCTGATCTTTGTTTTTCTCTTTCTGCTCATTTCAGAACTTCATTTTCCCTCTTTCTGCTCGTTTCGGATCTCTATTTTGCCTATTTCTTCTTGTTTCTGATCTCTATTTTGCTTCTTTTTGCTTGTTCCTGACTTCTATTTTGCCTCTTTCTCCTCGTTTCTGACCATTGTTTTGTCTCTTTCTGCTTGTTCCTGATCTCTATTTTGCCTCTTTCTCCTTGTTTCTGACCTTTTTTGTGCCTCTTTCTGCTTGTTTCTGATCTCTATTTTGTCCCTTTATGCTCGTTTCTGATCTCTATTTTTGCTCTTTCTGCTCGTTTCTGATCTCTGTTTTTCCTCTTTCCGCTAGTTCCTAACAATTATTTTGCCTCTTTCTGCTTGTTTCTGTTCTCTATTTTTGCCTCTTTCTGCTTGTTTACGATCCCTATTTTGCTCTTTCTGCTAATTTCTGCTTGTTTTTATTCCTCTTACTGCTCATTTCTGACCTTTATTTTGCCTCTTTCTGCTCATTTCTGATCTCTATTTTGCCTCTTTTTGCTCAAATCTGGTTTCTAATTTTTCCTCTTCCTGCTCGTTTCTGATCTCTACTTTGCCTCATTATGCTGGTTCCTGGTCTAATTTTGCCTCTTTCTGCTCATTTCTGATCTTTATTTTGCCTCTTTCTGGCTGCTTCTGATCTCTGTTTTTCCTCTCTGTGCTAGTTTCTGACAATTATTTTGCCACTTTCTGCTTGTTTCTGACCGTTGTTTTGCCTCTTTGTGCTCGGTTACCATACCTATTTTGCTTTTCTGCTCATTTCTGATTGTTATTTTTCCTCTTACTGCTCATTACTGACTTATTTTTCTCTTTCTGCTTGTTTCTGATCTCAATTTTCTTATTTCTGCTCGATTCTGTCCTTTATTCTGTCTCTTTCTGCTCGCTTCTGATCTCTATTTTGCCACTTTCTGCTCTTTTCTGGTCTTTACTTTACCTCTTTCTCCTCATAACTGGTTTCTAGTTTGCCTCTTTCTGCTTGATTCTGACCTTAATTTTGCCCTTTTCTGCTAATGTCTGACCTTTTTGCCTCTTCCTGCTCGCTTCTGATCTCAATTTTGCTCTTTCTGCTCGTTTCTGATGATTATTTTGCCTCTTTCTGCTTGTTTCTGATCTCTATTTTTGCTTCTTTGTACTAGTTTCTCATCCCTATTTTGCTCTTCCCGCTCATTTCTGCTTGTTATTTTTCCTCTTACTGCTTATTTCTGACCTTTATTTTTCCTCTTTCTACTTGTTTCTGATCTCTATTTTGCCTCTTTCTGCTCATTTCTGGTTTCTAAGTTTTCCTCTTTGTGCTAGTTTCTGACAATTAGTATTCCTCTTTCTGCGCGTTTCTGATCTTTGTTATTTCTCTTTCTGCTCATTTCAGAACTTCATTTTCCCTCTTTCTGCTCGTTTCGGATCTCTATTTTGCCTATTTCTTCTTGTTTCTGATCTCTATTTTGCTTCTTTTTGCTTGTTCCTGACTTCTATTTTGCCTCTTTCTCCTCGTTTCTGACCATTGTTTTGTCTCTTTCTGCTTGTTCCTGATCTCTATTTTGCCTCTTTCTCCTTGTTTCTGACCTTTTTTGTGCCTCTTTCTGCTTGTTTCTGATCTCTATTTTGTCCCTTTATGCTCGTTTCTGATCTTTATTTTGCTTATTTCTGCCCGTTTCTGATCTCTATTTTGCCTCTTTTTGCTCAAATCTGGTTTCTAATTTTTCCTCTTTCTGCTCGTTTCTGATCTCTACTTTGCCTCATTATGCTGGTTCCTGGTCTAATTTTTGCCTCTTTCTGCTCATTTCTGATCTTTATTTTGCCTCTTTCTGGCTGCTTCTGATCTCTATTTTTCCTCTCTGTGCTAGTTTCTGACAATTATTTTGCCACTTTCTGCTTGTTTCTGACCGTTGTTTTGCCTCTTTGTGCTCGGTTACCATACCTATTTTGCTTTTCTGCTCATTTCTGATTGTTATTTTTCCTCTTACTGCTCATTACTGACTTATTTTTCTCTTTCTGCTTGTTTCTGATCTCAATTTTTCTTATTTCTGCTCGATTCTGTCCTTTATTCTGTCTCTTTCTGCTCGCTTCTGATCTCTATTTTGCCACTTTCTGCTCTTTTCTGGTCTTTACTTTACCTCTTTCTCCTCATAACTGGTTTCTAGTTTGCCTCTTTCTGCTTGATTCTGACCTTAATTTTGCCCTTTTCTGCTAATGTCTGACCTTTTTGCCTCTTCCTGCTCGCTTCTGATCTCAATTTTGCTCTTTCTGCTCGTTTCTGATGATTATTTTGCCTCTTTCTGCTTGTTTCTGATCTCTATTTTTGCTTCTTTGTACTAGTTTCTCATCCCTATTTTGCTCTTCCCGCTCATTTCTGCTTGTTATTTTTCCTGTTACTGCTTATTTCTGACCTTTATTTTTCCTCTTTCTGCTTGTTTCTGATCTCTATTTTGCCTCTTTCTGCTCATTTCTGGTTTCTAATTTTTCCTCTTTCTGCTAGTTTCTGACAATTATTTTTCCTCTTTCTGCACGTTTCTGATCTTTGTTTTTTCTCTTTCTGCTCGTTTCTGACCTTCATTTTGCCTCTTTCTGCTCGTTTCTGATCTCTTTTTTGCCTATTTCTGCTAGTTTCTGATCACTATTTTGCTTCCTTAGGCTTGTTCCTGATCTTTATTTTGCGTCTTTCTCCCCATTTCTGTCCTTTGTTTTGCCTCTTTCTGCTCGTTTTTTAACTCCATTTTGCTCTTTCTGCTTGTTTCTGACCTTCATTTTGCCTTTTGCTTCTTGTGTCTCACCTTTATTTTGCCTCTTTCTGCTCATTTCTCACACTTTCTTTTAACTCTTTCTGCTTATTTCACACCTTTATTTAGCCTCTTTCTGCTCGGTTCTGACCTTTATCTTGCTCCTTTCTGCTCATTTCTGAGCTTTATTTTGCCTCTTTCTGCTTGTTCCTGATCTCTATTTAGCTTCTGTCTCCTTGCTTCTGACCTTTGTTTTGCCTCTTTCTGCTCGTTTCTGATGATTATTTTGCCTTTTCTGCTTGTTTCTGATCACTATTTTGCTTCCTTCTGCTTGTTCCTGATCTTTATTTTGTTTCTTTCTCCTCATTTCTGACCTTTGTTTTGCCTATTTCTGCTCGTTCGTGAACTCCGTTTTGCTCTTTCTGCACGTTTCTGACCTTCATTTTGCCTTTTGCTTCTTGTGTCTCACCTTTATTTTGCCTCTTTCTGCTCATTTCTTACACTTTCTTTTGCTCCTTTCTGCTCATTTCTGACCTTCTTCTTCCCTGTTTCTGCTCATTTCTGATCTCTATTTTGCTTCTTTCTCCTTGTTCCTGATCTCTATTTGGCCTCTTTCTCCTTGTTTCTGACTTTTGTTTTGCCTCTTCCTGCTCATTTCTGATCTCTATTTTGCCTCTTTATGCTTGTTCCTGGTCTCTTTTTGCCTCTTTCTCCTCAGTTTTGATCTTTAGTTTGCCTCTTCCTGCCCGTTTTTGATCACTGTTTTTACTCTTTCTGCTAAGTTCTGACGATTATTTTGACTTTTTCTGCTCGTTTCTGGTCTCTATTTTTGCATCTTTGCGCTTGTTTACCATCCCTATTTTGCCTCTTTCTGCTCGTTTCTGATCTCTATTTTGCCTCTTTCTGCTTGTTTCTGGTTTCTAATGGTTCCTCTTTCTGCTCACTTCTAACCATTATTTATCCTCTTTCTGCGTGTTTCTGATCTCAATTATTCCTGTTTCTGCTCTTTTCTAACCTTTATTTTGCCTCTTTCTGCTTGTTTCCGATCTCTATTTAGCTCTTTCTGCTAGTTTCTGATGATTATTTTGCCTCTTTCTGCTTGTTTCTGATCTCTATTTTTGCCTCTTTGTGCTCGTTTATCATCCCTATTTTGCTCTTTCTGCTCATTTCTGCTTGTTATTTTTTCTATTACTGCTCGTTTCTGACCTTTATTTTGCCTCTTTCTACTCGTATCTGATCTCTATTTTGCCTCTTTCTGCTCGTTTCTGGTTTCTAATTTTTCCTCTTTCTGCTAGTTTCTGACATTTATTTTTCCTCTTTCTGCGCGTTTCTGATCTTTGTTTTTTTCTTTCTGCTCGTTTTTTTCCTTCGTTTTGCGTCTTCAGCTTGTTTCTGATCTCTATTTTCCCTCTTTCTGCTAGTTTCTGATCTCTATTTTGCCTATTTCTGCTAGATTCTGATCTCAATATTGCTCTTTCTGCTCATTTCTTACCTTCAGATTGCCTTTTGCTGCTCGTTTCTCACTTTTATTTTGCCTCTTTCTACTCCTTTCGCACCTTTATTTTACCTCTTTCTGTTCATTTCTCACCTTTATTTTGCCTCTTTCTTCTTGTTTCTGACATGTACCTGCCTCTTTATGCTCGTTTTACACCTTTATTTAGCAGCTGTCTGCTTATTTGTGACCTTTATATTGCCCCTTTCTGCTAATTATTTTAACTTTATTTTGCCCCTGTTCTGCACCTTGCTCACCTTTATTCTTCCTCTTTCTACTCGTTTATGACCTTTATTCTGCCTTTTCCTGCTTGTCTCCCCCTTTATTTTGCCTCTTTCTACGAATTGCTGACCTTCAATCTGACTCTTTCTTCTAGGTTCTGAATGGTATTCTGCTTGTTTCTGCTGGTTTCTAACCTCTATTCTGCCTCTTTCTGCTCGTGTCTCACTTTTACTCCACCACTTTCTGCTCGTTTCTGACCTTTATTCTCCCTCTTTCAGCTCGGTTCTGACATTTATCTTGCTCCTTTCTGATTGCTTCTGAGCTTTATTTTGCTTTTTCTTCTAATTTCTGATCTCTATTTTGCCTATTTCTGCTTTTTCTGAGCTTTATTTTGCCCCTTTCTGCTCTTTTTTTGGTCTTTACTTTACCTATTTCTCCTCATCTCTGGTTTCTAGTTTGCCTCTTTCTGCTCGTTTCTGACCTTTATTTTGCCCTTTTCTGCTAATTTCTGACCTTCTTTTTGCCTCTTTCTTCTCGTTTCTGATCTCTATTTCTGCCTCTTTTTGCTTGTTTACCATCCCTATTTTGCTCTTTCTGCTCATTTCTAATCATTATTTTTCCTCTTACTCATCATTTCTCTCCTTTATTTTGCCTTTTTCTGCTCGTTTCTGATCTCTATTTTGTCTCTTTCTGCCCGTTTCTGGTTTCTAATTTTTCCTCTGTCTTCTCGCTTCTAACCTTTATATTTCCTCTTTCTGCACGTTTCTGATCTCAATTTTTCCTGTTTCTCCTTGTTTTTAACCTGTATTTTGCCTCTTTCTGCTCATTTCTGATCTCTATTTTGCTCTTTCTGCTAGTTTCTGATGATTATTTTGCCTCTTTCTGCTCGTTTCTGATTTCTATTTTTGCCTCTTTCTGCTCGTTATTTTTCCTCTTACTGCCTTTAATGACCTTTATTTTGCCTCTTTCTACTCGTTTCTGACATTTATTTTGCCTCTTTCTGCTCGTTTCTGGTTTCTAATTGTTCCTCTTTCTGCTAGTTTCTGACCTTCATTTTGCCTCTTTCTGCTTGTTTCTGATCTCTATTCTGCCTCTTTCTGCTCATTTCTGATTTCTATTTTGCCCATTTCTGCTAATTTCTGATCTCTATTTTGCTCTTTCTGCTAATTTCTGACCTTCACATTGCCCTTTGCTGCTCGTTTCCCACTTTTATTTTGCCTCTTTCCGCTCATTTCTTACCTTTATTTTACCTCTTTCTGTTCATTTCTCACCTTTATTGTGCCTCTTTCTGCTTGTTTCTGACTTGTATCCTGCCTCTTTATGCTCGTTTCCCACCTTTATTTAGCCATTTTCTGCTTATTTCTGACCTTTATATTGCCCCTTTCTGCTATTTTTTAAAACTTTATTTTGCTTCTTTCTGCACCTTGCTCACCTTTATTCTACCTGTTTCTGCTCATTTATAACCTTTATTCTGCCTATTTCTGCTTGTCTCTCTCCTTTATTTTGCCCATTCTACTAATTGCTGACCTTTAATCTGCCTCTTTCTTCTAGTTTCTGACTGGCATTCTGCTTGTTTCTGACCTCTATTCTGCCTCTTTCTGCTCGTGTTTCACTTTTACTCTCCCACTTTCTGCTTGTTTCTGACCTTTATTCTCCCTCTTTCTGCTTGGTTCTCACCTTTATCTTTCTCCTTTTTGCTTGCTTCTTAGCTTTTTTGCTTCTTTCTCCTTGTTTCTGATCTCTATTTTGCCTATTTCTGTCCATTCCTGAGATTAATTTTGCCTCTGTCTGCTCCTTTCTGGTCTTTATTTTTCCTCTTTTTGCTCATCTCTGGTTTCTAGTTTGCCTCTTTCTGATCGTTTCTGACCTTATTTTGCTCTTTCTGCTCATTTCTGACCTTCTTTTTCCCTCTTTCTGCTTGTTTCTGATCTCTATTTTGCTTCTTTCTGCTTGTTCCTGATCTTTATTTCGCCTCTTTCTCCTAGTTACTGACCTTTGTATTGCCTCTTTCTGCTTGTCTCTGATCTCTATTTTGCCTCTTTATGCTCGTTCCTGGTCTCTTTTTGCCTCTTTCTGCTCATTTCTGATCTCTATTTTTGCCTCTTTTTGCTCGTTTATCATCCCTATTTTGCTTTCTGCTCATTTCTGATCATTACTTTTCCTCTTACTCATCATTTCTGGTTTTACATTTTTCCTCTTTCTGCTCACTTCTGACCTTTATTTTTCCTCTTTCTGCGCGTTTCTGATCTCTATTTTGCCTCTTTCTGCTCATTTCTGGTTTCTAAATTTTCCTCTTTCTGCTAGATTCGGACATTTATTTTTCCTCTTTCTGCGCATTTCTGATCTTTGTTTTTCTCTTTCTGCATGATTCTGACCTTCATTTTGCCTCTTTCTCCTCGTTTCTGATCTTTATTTTGCCAATTTCTGCTTGTTTCTGATCACTATTTTGCTCTTTCTGCTAGTTTTTACCTTCACGTTGCCTTTTGATGCTCGTTTCTCACTTTTATTTTGCCTCTTTCTAGTCGTTTCTCACCTTTATTTTACCTCTTTGTGTTCATTTCTCACCTTTATTTAGCCAATTTCTGCTTATTTCTCACCTTTACTTTGCCCCTTTCTGTTAGCTTTTTACCTTTATTTTTCTTCTTTCTGCACTTTGCTCACCTTTATTCTTCCTCTTTCTGCTCATTTCTGACCTTTATTCTGCCTCTTTCTGCTTGTCTCTCACCTTTATTTTGCCTCTTTCAACTAATTGCTGACCTTTAATCTGCCTCTTTCTTCTAGTTTCTGACTGGCATTCTGCTTGTTTCTGACCTCGATTCTGCCTCTTTCTGCTCTTGTTTCACTTTTTCTCTTCCGCTTTCAGCTCGTTTCTGATCTCTATTTTGCTCTTTCTGCTAGTTTCTGATGATTATTTTGCCTCTTACTTCTCGTTTCTGATCTCTATTTTGCCTATTTCTGCTCGTTTCTGATCTCTATTTTGCCTCTTTCTGCTCGTTTCTGACTTGTATCCTGCCTCTTTATGCTTGTTTCACACATTTATTTAGCCACTTTCTGCTTATTTCTGACCTTTATTTTGCCCCTTTCTGCTATTTTGTTTCCTTTATTTTGCTTCTTTCTACACTTTGCTCAGCTTTATTCATCATCTTTCTGCTCGTTTAATGACCTTTATTCTGCCTCTTTCTGTTTGTCTCTCACCTTTATTTTGCATCTTTCTACTAATTGCTGACCTTTAATCTGCCTCTTTCCGCTCGTGCTTCACTTTTACTCTGCCACTTTCTGCTTGTTTCTGACCTTTATTCTCCCTCTTTCTGCTCGGTTCTGACCTTTATCTTGCTCCTTTCTGCTTAAGTCTGAGCTTTATTTTGCTTCTTTCTGCTAGTTTCTGATGTCTATTTTGCCTATTTCTGCTCATTTCTGAGCATAAGTTTGCCTCTTTCTGCTCTTTATTTTGCCTCTTTCTGCTCATCTCAGGTTTCTAGTTTGCCTCTTTCTGATCATTTCTGACCTTCTTTTTCCCTCTTTCTCCTCGTTTCTGATCTTTATTTTGCTTCTGTCCGCTTCTTCCTGATCTTTATTTTGCCTCTTTCTCCTCATTTCTGATCTCTAATTTGCTCTTTCCGCTCGGTTCTGACCTTCATTTTGCTTCTTGTGTCTCACCGTTATTTTGCCTCTTTCTGCTCGTTTTTCACACTTTCTGTTAACTCTTTCTGCTTATTTCTCACCTTTATTGTGCCTCTTTCTGCTCAATTCTGACCTTTATCTTGCTCCTTTCTGCTAATTCCTGAGCTTTATTTTGCCTCTTTCTGCTTGTTCCTGATCTCTATTTTGCCTCTTTCTCCTCGCTTCTGACCTTAGTTTTGCCTCTTTTTGCTCGTTTCTGATCTCTATTTTACCTCTTTATGCTCGTTTCTGATCTCTATTTTGCTCTTTCTGCTCATTTTCTGATGATTATTTTGCATCTTACTGTCAGGTACTGATCTCTATTTTTGCCTCTTTGTGCTCGTTTATCATCCCTTATTTTGCGCTTTCTGCTCATTTCTGCTTGTTATTTTTCCTCTTACTGCTCTTTTCTGACCTTTATTTTGCCTCTTTCTGCTCATGTTTGATCTCTATTTTTCCTCTTTATGCTCGTTCCTGGTCTCTTTTTTGCCTCTTTCTGCTTCTTTCTGATCTCTATTTTGCCTCTTTCTGCTCATTTCTGGTTTCTAAATGTTCCTCTTTCTGCTAGTTTCTGATAATTATTTTTCTTCTTACTGCATATTTCTGATTTTTGGTTTTTCTCTTTCTGCTCATTTCAGATCTTCATTTTGCCTCTTACTGCTTGTTTCTGATCTCTATTTTGCCTATTTCTGCTTGTTTCTGATCTCTATTATGCTTCTTTTTGCTTCTTCCTGATCTCTATTTTGCCTCTTTCTCCTTGCTTCTGACCTTTGTTTTGCCTCTTTCAGCTCGTTTCTGATTTCTATTTTGAACTTTCTGCTTGTTCCTGATCTCTATTTTGCCACTTTGTCCTCTTTTCTTACCTTTGCTTTGCCTCTTTCAGCTCATTTCTGATCTCTATTTTGCCTCTTTATGCTCGTTTCTGTTCTTTATTTTGCCTCTTTCTGCCTGTTTCTGATCTATGTTTTTCCTCTTTCTGCGCATTTCTGATCTCAATTTTTCCTCTTCTGCTTGTTTTTGACCTTTATTTTGTCTCTTTCTGCTCGTTTCTGACCTCTATTTTGCTCTTTCTGCACGTTTCTGACAATTATTGTGCCTCTTTCTGCTCATTTCTGCTCTCTATTTTTGCCTCTTTCTGCTTGTTTATCATCCCTATTTTGTTCTTACTGCTCATTTCTGCGCGCTATTTTTCCTCTTACTGTTTGTTTCTGACTTTCATTTTGCCTCTTTCTGCTGGTTTCCGATTTCTATTTTGCCTCTTTCTGCTCATTTCTGGGTTCTAATTTTTCCTCTTTCTGCTATTTTCTGACAATTATCTTTCCTCTTTCTGCGTAATTCTGATCTTTGTTTTTCTCTTTCTGCTCGTTTCTGACCTTCATTTTGCCTCTTTTTGCTAGTTTCTAATCTCTATTTTGCACTTTCTGCTTGTTTCTGACCTTTATGTTTCCTTCTGCTGCTCATTCCTCACTTTTATTTTGCCTCTTTCTGCTCGTTTCTCACCTTTATTTTACCTCTTTCTGTTCATTTCTCACCTTTATTTTGCCTCTTTCTGCTTGTTTCTGACTTGTATCCTGCCTCTTTATGCTCGTTTCACACCTTTATTTAGCCACTTTCTGCTTATTTCTGACCTTTATTTTGCCCCTTTGTGCTAGGTTTTTACCTTTATTGTGCCTCTTTCTGCACTTTGCTCATCTTTATTCTTCCTCTTTCTGCTCATTTACGACCTTTATTTTGCTTCGTTCTGCTAGTCTCTCACCTTTATTTTGCCTCTTTCAACTAATTGCTGACCTTTAATCTGACTCTTTCTTCTAGTTTCTGACTGGCATTCTGCTAGTTTTTGCTTTTTCTGACCTCTATCCAGCCTCTTTCTGCTCCTGTTTCACTTTTTCTCTTCCACTATCTGCTCATTTCTGACCTTTATCCCCCTCTTCCTGCTCGTTTCTGATCTTTATCTTGCTCCTTTCTGCTTGCTTCTGAGCTTTGTTTTGCTTCTTTCTGCTTGTTTCTGATCTCTATTTTGCCTATTTCTGCTCATTTCTCACCTTTATTTTGCCTCTTTCTGCTCCTTTCTGGTCTTTATTTTGCCTCTTTCTGCTAATCTCTGGTTTCTAGGATGCCTCTTTCTGCTTGTTCTGACCTTAATTTTGCCTCTTTCTGCTCGTTTCTGACCTTCTTTTTCCTTCTTTCTACTCATTTCTGATCTCTATTTTGCTTCTTTATGCTTGTTCTTGATCTCTATTTTGCCTCTTTCTGCTCGTTTCTGATCTCTATTTAGCCTCTTTCTGCTCGTTTCTGATCTTTATTTTGCCTCTTTCTGCCCCTTTTGGTTCTCTGTTTTTCCTCTTTCTGCTAGTTTCTAACAATTATTTTGCCTCTTTCTGCTGGTTTCTGATCTCTATTTTTGCCTCTTTGTGCTCGTTTACCATCCTTGTTTTGCTCTTTCTGCTCATTTCTGATCCTTGGTTTTCCTCTTACTGCTCATTTCTGACCTTCATTCTGCCTCTTTCTGCTAATTTCTGATCTCTATTTTGCCTCATTATGCTCATTCCTAGTCTCTTTTTTTCCTCTTTGTCCTCGGTTCTGATCTCGATTTTGCCTATTTATGCTTGTTTCTGATCTCTATTTTGCTTCCTTCTACTTGTTCCTGATCTTTATTTTGCCTCTTTCTCCTCATTTCTGACCTTTGCTTTGCCTCTTTCTGCTCGTTTTTCAACTTCATTTTGCTCTTCCTGCTCGTTTCTGACCTTCATTTTGCCTTTTGCTTCTTGTGTCTCACCTTTATTTTGCCTCTTTCTGTTAGTTTCTCACACTTTCTTTTTACTCTTTCTGCTTATTTCTCACCTTTATTTTGCATCTTTCTGCTTGGTTCTGACCTTTATCTTGCTCTTTTCTGAGCTTTATTTTGCCTCTTTCTGCTTGTTCCTGATCTCTATTTAGCCGCTGTCTCCTCGCTTCTGACCGTTGTTTAGCCTCTTTCTGCTCGTTTCTGATCCGTATATTGCTTTCCTGCTCATTTCTGATCGTTACTTTTCCTCTTACTCATCATTTCTGTCCTTTATTTTGCCTTGTTCTGCTCGTTTCTGATCTTTGTTTTGCCTCTTTCTGCTCATTTCTGGTTTCTAATTTTTCCTCTTTCTGCTAGATTCGGACATTTGTTTTTCATCTTTCTGCACGTTTCTGATCTTTGTTTTTTCTCTTTCTGCTCGTTTCTGACCTTTATTTTGCCTCTTGCTGCTCGTTTCTGTTCTCTATTTCGCCAATTTCTGCTTGTTTCTGATCACTATTTTGCTCTTTCTGCTTGTTTTTACCTTTACGTTGCCTTTTGATGCTCATTTCTCACTTTTATTGTGCCTCTTTCTAGTCGTTTCTCACCTTTATTTTACCTCTTTCTGTTAATTTCTCACCTTTATTTTGCCTCTTTCTGCTTCTTTCTGACCTGCATCCTGCCGCTTTATGTTCATTTCACACCTTTATTTAGCCAATTTCTGCTTATTTCTCACCTTTACTTTGCCCCTTTCTGCTAGTTTTTTACCTTTATTTTTCCTCTTTCTGCACTTTGCTCACCTTTATTCTTCCTCTTTCTGACCTTTATTCTGCCTCTTTCTGCTTGTCTCTCACCTTTATTTTGCCTCTTTCAACTAATTGATGACCTTTAATCTGCCTCTTTCTTCTAGTTTCTGACTGGCATTCTGCTTGTTTCTGACCTCAATTCTGCCTCTTTCTACTCTTGTTTCACTTTTTCTCTTCCACTTTCTGCTCGTTTCTGACCTTTATACTCCCTCTTTCTGCTCATTTCTGATCTCTATTTTGCTGTTTCTGCTAATTTCTGATGATTATTTTGCCTCTTTCTGCTAGTTTCTGATTTCTATTTTTGCCTCTTTGTGCTCGTTTATCATCTCTATATTGCTCTTTCAGCTCGTTATTTTTCCTCTAACTGCCTTTAATGACCTTTATTTTGCCTCTTTCTGCGTATTTCTGACATTTATTTTGCTTCTTTCTGCCCGTTTCTGATCTCTGTTTTTCCTCTTTCTGAGCATTTCTGATCTCAATCTTTCCTCTTTCTGCTAGTTTCTGACCTTTATTTTGTCCCTTTCTGCTCGTTTCTGATCTCTATTTTGCTCTTTTTGCTTGTTTCTGATGATTATTTTACCTCTTTCTGCCCTTTTCTGATCTCTACTTTTGCCTCTTTGTGCTCGTTTATCATCCCTATTTTGCTCTTTCTGCTCGTTATTTTTCCTCTTACTGCTCGTTTCTGGTTTCTAATTTTTCCTCTTTCTGCTAGCTTCTGACAATTATTTTTCCTCTTTCTGCGTGTTTCTGATCTTTGTTTTTCTTTTTCTGCTAGCTTCTGACCTTCATTTTGCCTCTTTCTGCTCTTTTCTGATCTCTATTTTGCTCTTTCTGCTCGTTTCTGATCTTTGTTTTTCCTCTTTCCGCTAGTTTCTAACAATTATTTTGCCTCTTTCTGCTTGTTTCTGTTCTCTATTTTTGCCTCATTGTGCTTGTTTACCATCCCTAGTTTGCTCTTTCTGCTCATTTCTGATCACTATTTTTCCTCTTACTGCTCATTTCTCACCTTTATTTTGCCTCTTTCTGCTCATTTCCGATCTCTTTTTTGCCTCTTTCTGCTCAAATCTGGTTTCTAATTTTTCCTCTTTATGCTCGTTTCTGATCTCTACTTTGCCTCATTATGCTTGTTCCTGGTCAAATTTTTACCTCTTTCTCCTTGTTTCTGATCTTTATTTTGCCTCTTTCTGGCAGTTTCTGATCTCTGTTTTTCCTCTCTGTGCTAGTTTCTGATGAATATTTTGCCTCTTTCTGCTTGTTTCTGACCATTGTTTTGCCTCTTTGTGCTCGGTTACCATACCTATTTTGCTTTCTCTGCTCATTTCTGATTGTTATTTTTCCTCTTACTGCTCATTACCGACTTATTTTTTCTCTTTCTGCTTGTTTCTGATCTCAATTTTTCTTCTTTCTGCTCGTTTCTGACCTTTATTGTGTCTCTTTCTTCTCGCTTCTGATCTCTATTTTGCTCTTTCTGATGAATATTTTGCCACTTTCTGCTCGTTTCTGATCTCTATTTGTGCCTCTTTGTTCTCATTCATCATCCCTATTTTGCGCTTTATGCTAATTTCTGCTCGTTATTTCTCATCTTACTGCTCGTTTCTGACCTTCATCTTTTCTCTTTCTGCTAGTTTCTGATCTCTATTTGGCCTCTTTCTGCTCGTTTCTGGTTTCTAATTTTTCCTCTTTCTGCTAGTTTCTGACAATTATTTTTCCTCTTTCTGCACGTTTCTGATCTTTGTTTTTTCTCTTTCTGCTCGTTTCTGACCTTCATTTTGCCTCTTTCTGCTCGTTTCTGATCTCTATTTTGCCTATTTCTGCTAGTTTCTGATCACTATTTTGCTTCCTTAGGCTTGTTCCTGATCTTTATTTTGCGTCTTTCTCCCCATTTCTGTCCTTTGTTTTGCCTCTTTCTGCTCGTTTTTTAACTCCATTTTGCTCTTTCTGCTTGTTTCTGACCTTCATTTTGCCTTTTGCTTCTTGTGTCTCACCTTTATTTTGCCTCTTTCTGCTCGTTTCTCACACTTTCTTTTAACTCTTTCTGCTTATTTCACACCTTTATTTAGCCTCTTTCTGCTCGGTTCTGACCTTTATCTTGCTCCTTTCTGCTCATTTCTGAGCTTTATTTTGCCTCTTTCTGCTTGTTCCTGATCTCTATTTAGCTTCTGTCTCCTTGCTTCTGACCTTTGTTTTGCCTCTTTCTGCTAGTTTCTGACGATTATGTTGCCTTTTTCTGCTTGTTTCTGATCACTATTTTGCTTCCTTCTGCTTGTTCCTGATCTTTATTTTGTTTGTTTCTCCTCATTTCTGACCTTTGTTTTGCCTCTTTCTGCTCGTTTGTGAACTCCGTTTTGCTCTTTCTGCACGTTTCTGACCTTCATTTTGCCTTTTGCTTCTTGTGTCTCACCTTTATTTTGCCTCTTTCTGCTCATTTCTTACACTTTCTTTTGCTCCTTACTGCTCATTTCTGACCTTCTTCTTCCCTGTTTCTGCTCATTTCTGATCTCTATTTTGCGTCTTTCGCCTTGTTCCTGATCTCTATTTGGCCTCTTTCTCCTTGTTTCTGACTTTTGTTTTGCCTCTTCCTGCTCATTTCTGATCTCTATTTTGCCTCTTTATGCTTGTTCCTGGTCTCTTTTTTGCCTCTTTCTCCTCAGTTTTGATCTTTAGTTTGCCTCTTCCTGCCCGTTTTTGATCACTGTTTTTACTCTTTCTGCTAAGTTCTGACGTTTATTTTGACTTTTTCTGCTCGTTTCTGGTCTCTATTTTTGCATCTTTGCGCTTGTTTACCAACCCTATTTTGCCTCTTTCTGCTCGTTTCTGATCTCTATTTTGCCTCTTTCTGCTTGTTTCTGGTTTCTAATGTTTCCTCTATCTGCTCACTTCTAACCATTATTTATCCTCTTTCTGCGTGTTTCTGATCTCAATTATTCCTGTTTCTGCTCTTTTCTAACCTTTATTTTGCCTCTTTCTGCTTGTTTCCGATCTCTATTTTGCTCTTTCTGCTAGTTTCTGATGATTATTTTGCCTCTTTCTGCTTGTTTCTGATCTCTATTTTGCCTCTTTGTGCTCGTTTATCATCCCTATTTTGCTCTTTCTGCTCATTTCTGCTTGTTATTTTTTCTATTACTTCTCGTTTCTGTCCTTTATTTTGCCTCTTTCTACTCGTATCTGATCTCTATTTTGCCTCTTTCTGCTGGTTTCTGGTTTCTAATTTTTCCTCTTTCTGCTAGTTTCTGACATTTATTTTTCCTCTTTCTGCGCGTTTCTGATCTTTGTTTTTTTCTTTCTGCTCGTTTTTTCCTTCGTTTTGCGTCTTCAGCTTGTTTCTGATCTCTATTTTCCCTCTTTCTGCTAGTTTCTGATCTCTATTTTGCCTATTTCTGCTAGATTCTGATCTCAATATTGCTCTTTCTGCTCATTTCTTACCTTCAAATTGCCTTTTGCTGCTCGTTTCTCACTTTTATTTTGCCTCTTTCTACTCCTTTCGCACCTTTATTTTACCTCTTTCTGTTCATTTCTCACCTTTATTTTGCCTCTTTCTTCTTGTTTCTGACATGTATCCTGCCTCTTTATGCTCGTTTTACACCTTTATTTAGCAGCTGTCTGCTTATTTGTGACCTTTATATTGCCCCTTTCTGCTAATTATTTTAACTTTATTTTGCCCCTGTTCTGCACCTTGCTCACCTTTATTCTTCCTCTTTCTACTCGTTTATGACCTTTATTCTGCCTTTTCCTGCTTGTCTCCCCCTTTATTTTGCCTCTTTCTACGAATTGCTGACCTTCAATCTGACTCTTTCTTCTAGGTTCTGAATGGTATTCTGCTTGTTTCTGCTTGTTTCTAACCTCTATTCTGCCTCTTTCTGCTCGTGTCTCACTTTTACTCCACCACTTTCTGCTCGTTTCTGACCTTTATTCTCCCTCTTTCAGCTCGGTTCTGACATTTATCTTGCTCCTTTCTGATTGCTTCTGAGCTTTATTTTGCTTTTTCTTCTAATTTCTGATCTCTATTTTGCCTATTTCTGCTTTTTCTGAGCTTTATTTTGCCCCTTTCTGCTCTTTTTTTGGTCTTTACTTTACCTATTTCTCCTCATCTCTGGTTTCTAGTTTGCCTCTTTCTGCTAGTTTCTGACCTTTATTTTGCCCTTTTCTGCTAATTTCTGACCTTCTTTTTGCCTCTTTCTTCTCGTTTCTGATCTCTATTTCTGCCTCTTTTTGCTTGTTTACCATCCCTATTTTGCTCTTTCTGCTAATTTCTAATCGTTATTTTTCCTCTTACTCATCATTTCTCGCCTTTATTTTGCCTTTTTCTGCTCGTTTCTGATCTCTATTTTGTCTCTTTCTGCCCGTTTCTGGTTTCTAATTTTTCCTCTGTCTTCTAGCTTCTAACCTTTATATTTCCTCTTTCTGCGCGTTTCTGATCTCAATTTTTCCTGTTTCTCCTTGTTTCTCTATTTTGCTCTTTCTGCTAGTTTCTGATGATTATTTTGCCTCTTTCTGCTCATTTCTGATTTCTATTTTTGCCTCTTTCTGCTCGTTATTTTTCCTCTTACTGCCTTTAATTACCTTTATTTTGCCTCTTTCTACTCGTTTCTGACATTTATTTTGCCTCTTTCTGCTTGTTTCTGATCTCTATTCTGCCTCTTTCTGCTCATTTCTGATCTCTATTTTGCCCATTTCTGCTAATTTCTGATCTCTATTTTGCTCTTTCTGCTAATTTCTGACCTTAACATTGCCCTTTGCTGCTCGATTCCCACTTTTATTTTGCCTCTTTCCGCTCATTTCTTACCTTTATTTTACCTCTTTCTGTTCATTTCTCACCTTTATTGTGCCTCTTTCTGCTTGTTTCTGACTTGTATCCTGCCTCTTTATGCTCGTTTCCCACCTTTATTTAGCCATTTTCTGCTTATTTCTGACCTTTATATTGCCCCTTTCTGCTATTTTTTAAAACTTTATTTTGCTTCTTTCTGCACCTTGCTCACCTTTATTCTTCCTGTTTCTGCTCGTTTATAACCTTTATTCTGCCTATTTCTGCTTGTCTCTCTCCTTTATTTTGCCCATTCTACTAATTGCTGACCTTTAATCTGCCTCTTTCTTCTAGTTTCTGACTGGCATTCTGCTTGTTTCTGACCTCTATTCTGCCTCTTTCTGCTCGTGTTTCACTTTTACTCTCCCACTTTCTGCTCGTTTCTGACCTTTATTCTCCCTCTTTCTGCTTGGTTCTCACCTTTATCTTACTCCTTGTGAGAAGTTGGCCTGGTATATGCTGTTCACTAATTAAAGTGGACACCTTACACCAGAACAATTCGACTCTTATGGTAGATAGGTTTAAGACAACCTTTATAGAAAGCTATCCTAGTGGTAGCTGTGGAGAGCAGCCTTCATGCTAAGTCTTGAAGGAATGTAAAGCAGCTTGTTTTACCACACAATCTCTTGAATCACCAAATGAAAAGACACCACACAGGTATATATATCAAATATATATGTATTTATTAATAAACACTCTCTACTAATCTCTTTATGAGATTAGAAGTTAAGAACTATATGTACAAGTCAAATGTTATCAAAATAAGTTTAGCACAATCGAATATCACAATCTTAGTTTGGCTAGACCTAGGTCTAGGGCATCTAGAATCGAGGGACCCCCAAGAACCACCCCAGGTAGTTGTAGGAGACCCACAGGGGACGGATGCGGTGTCCTGGCACCGGTGCGAGTCCTGTGCGAGTCTATGCGCTCAGACGCGATTGAGATTTCAATGTTAAAGGTCCCTTGCGTGTTCGAGGCGAACACACCGATCGGTCCTTGTACGAGTCGAAAGACGCGGTCACAGATAGAGTTGCAAGGGAGATGGACGCGCTGTGTCTAACACAGAAGCGAACCTTGTGCGAGTCAGTGCAATGGAGATCTCAGAGTTACAGGCCCTTTGTGTGTTCGAGGCGAACACCGATCGGACTCAGTACGAGTCGAAGGATACAGTTTTAGATAGTGTTACAAAGGAGATGGACGCGGTGTGTCTAACACAGACGCGAACCCTGTACGAGTCAGTGCAATTGTCGCACTTAGAAAGTTAGAGTTTTAGGACACTTCTAGGGAAGCTACAAGCAAGTCACTTACAGGGTAAGTAGTTCTAGGGCCCACACCCACAGGAGCACCGTAGTGCTGAAGTTAAGTCACCCAGGGGAGCCGGGTGCATAGGTGTTCTTTGGTGTCGGGTCGCGGCGTCATTTTCAATGGGAGCCAGTGAAGACTTGCTGCTTGCGCCAACAGGAGAAGTGTCCGGAGGAATCCAAGCCTGGATTCAGAAGATGGAAGATCTGAAAGCAGAGGGGACAGTGTTCAAAGTCACTTGGCAGTGACTCGGGGCAAGGAAGATGGATGCCCACCGTCGTTGCAAGATTCAGGTCATTCGCTGTTGCCTTGACTCTTCAGCCACGAGGTCCAGGAGCCGTCGACGATGACCAGGAGCTGGATTCGGCGTGTCCCACGATGTCTGCAGCTTACTGCGGTGTCAGCGTCTCGATCGGAGCCAACAAACCTTGGTAACAGCAAGTCTTGGGGAAAGTGTGAAGAGGCAATGGCGCAGACCAGCAAGGTCTGTGGGACTCACCCAGCGAGGGTAAGTCAGGGCAGGCCTGGAGCAATCAGAGAAGCTCTTCGGTTTCTTTAGTAAGTCTTCTGGGGACCCACAAGCCGGCTGGCAAGGGATCGCAAAGATGCCTCGAGAGGATTCGCTCACAGGGGCCCACGGTCACTCGGAACGTGGTAGGCCTCTGATCTTCGGAGAAGTACTTGCTGGAGGCCAGGACCATATGTGTTCCAAAGCACAAGTTCGTGGAACGTTGTGAAGGGGTTGTACTTGACAATAGTGCACGGTACCCAGGGGTCACGGTTCCTCGTTACTCTTGGGGTACACTGGCCTCAGCTTCACTGGGGACTCACGATGGCCTTTGAGAAGTCAGGAAATCCACTTCTTGGGCTGCAGGGACTTCGGACTCCGGCGGGAGCGGCATAGTTTGCGACCATCGTTTGTAGTTTTTGGTGCCTGCCAAGCAGGGAGTCACTCCTTGACTCCAAGGGAGATTCTTCAGTCTTCCAAAGGTAGTGGGCACGTCGAAGGTCCGGGATTCTTCTTGTAGAGTGTCGTCGAGGGAAATCTAGGGTGCTATGCACAGGTTCCCCCTCTTATACTAAAAGAAAGGGAGGGACTAGGTCTATGACCCTACCTATGGGAGGGTCAGGGGAGGGGGTGGCTACACCCACTTCCCTTTGTCCAGTTTTGCACCAGATCAGGGGCAGGTGGCCCCTGAGCCGGTTTGAACTGGGGTATGCACAGAGGGCCTTCTGCTCCCCCAGTGCAGGACTTCAAAGCACTCTAAGAGTGCACCCACCCAGCCCCAATACACTAAACCCTGTCTGGAAGGTGGTCACACCCCTTGGGACAGGATATCTATTGTTGGGCTTCCTCCACTGCGAGTGTTGGTCATCAGCAGGAGGGCAGCCCAGTGTCTGTGACTGGTGGCATCCATTTTGTGATGCCAGGGCTCTGCAGGATTCTACCGCGTTTCCACAGTAGGTACATGTCTATCCCTCTAGAAGGGTGGAATGCTACCCCCGCCGCCAGGACTGGCGGGGAAGTAGTATTCCAAGATGTTTGACACCAAACACGACATGTTTCGATGCAGCCATTCCAAAGTTAGCATTTTACCGCGAGGATATAATGCACTTAAAAGTATATGGTTTAACCGCATCCACAAACAGCACCAGAGAATGGACTCTGAGAGCTGCAGAGGGGCCCTGCTCAGGCAGAGGCACCCCCTCACATAGAAGCCAAGCACCCTGCCCTCAGGATTGATAGGGCCTGCCTTAGGGGTGACTGATAGGTTTATGTGTGTGTGTAGGAGAGATATAGGGGACCTATATCTCAGTGAGGGCGCTAGCACTTCCTCACCCAGGCTGCAGTAGCAGGCCTGTGGTGTCAGATTTAGTCTGCTTCCCAGGGGTGGCATAATACATGCTGCAGCCCCTGGTAGGCCTGTGGAGTACCTATGCCCTTGATACCTAAGGTACCATATACTAGAGACTCATAAGGTACCACAGTATCCAGTCACTAGTGCACATAGAGTGCACTCCAACTCGTTTAGAGAGAACAGAGAGGCTGGGGCCCTGATTAGCAGGGTCCCAGCCAGACTATAGCCAGAAACCAGTGTAAACATCAGGAAAAAAGTGGGGGCAACATAAGAGTCAGATCCTACTCTCCTACACTACTTTTTGCTTGCTTCTTAGCTTTTTTTGCTTCTTTCTCCTTGTTTCTGATCTCTATTTTGCCTATTTCTGCTCATTTCTGAGCATAATTTTGCCTCTGTCTGCTCCTTTCTGGTCTTTATTTTTCCTCTTTCTGCTCATCTCTGGTTTCTAGTTTGCCTCTTTCTGATCGTTTCTGACCTTCATTTTGCTCTTTCTGCTCATTTCTGACCTTCTTTTTCCCTCTTTCTGCTTGTTTCTGATCTCTATTTTGCTTCTTTCTGCTTGTTCCTGATCTTTATTTCGCCTCTTTCTCCTAGTTACTGACCTTTGTATTGCCTCTTTCTGCTCGTCTCTGATCTCTATTTTGCCTCTTTATGCTCGTTCCTGGTCTCTTTTTTACCTCTTTCTGCTCATTTCTGATCTCTATTTTTGCCTCTTTTTGCTCGTTTACCATCCCTATTTTGCTTTTCTGCTCATTTCTGATTGTTACTTTTCCTCTTACTCATCATTTCTGGTTTTACATTTTCCTCTTTCTGCTCATTTCTGACCTTTATTTTTCCTCTTTCTGCGCGTTTCTGATCTCTATTTTGCCTCTTTCTGCTCATTTCTGGTTTCTAAATTTTCCTCTTTCTGCTAGATTCGGACATTTATTTTTCCTCTTTCTGCGCATTTCTGATCTTTGTTTTTCTCTTTCTGCATGATTCTGACCTTCATTTTGCCTCTTTCTCCTCGTTTCTGATCTTTATTTTGCCAATTTCTGCTTGTTTCTGATCACTATTTTGCTCCTTCTGCTCGTTTTTACCTTCACGTTGCCTTTTGATGCTCGTTTCTCACTTTTATTTTGCCTCTTTCTAGTTGTTTCTCACCTTTATTTGACCTCTTTCTGTTCATTTCTCACCTTTATTTTGCCTCTTTCTGCTCCTTTCTGACCTGCATCCTGCCGCTTTATGCTCATTTCACACCTTTATTTAGCCAATTTCTGCTTATTTCTCACCTTTACTTTGCCCCTTTCTGTTAGCTTTTTACCTTTATTTTTCTTCTTTCTGCACTTTGCTCACCTTTATTCTTCTTCTTTCTGCTCATTTCTGACCTTTATTCTGCCTCTTTCTGCTTGTCTCTCACCTTTATTTTGCCTCTTTCAACTAATTGCTGACCTTTAATCTGCCTCTTTCTTCTAGTTTCTGACTGGCATTCTGCTTGTTTCTGACCTCGATTCTGCCTCTTTCTGCTCTTGTTTCACTTTTTCTCTCCCGCTTTCAGCTCGTTTCTGACCTTTATTCTCCCTCTTTCTGCTCATTTCTGATCTCTATTTTGCTCTTTCTGCTAGTTTCTGATGATTATTTTGCCTCTTTCTGCTCGTTTCTGATTTCTATATTTGCCTCTTTGTGCTTGTTTATCATCCCTATGTTGCTCTTTCTGCTCGTTATTTTTCCTCTTACTGCCTTTAATGACCTTTATTTTGCCTCTTTTTACTCGTTTCTGACATTTATTTTGCCTCTTTCTGCTCGTTTCTGGTTTCTAATTTTTCCTCTTTCTGCTAGTTTCTGACCTTCATTTTGCCTCTTTCTGCTTGTTTCTGATCTCTATTTTGCCTCTTACTTCTCGTTTCTGATCTCTATTTTGTCTATTTCTGCTCGTTTCTGATCTCTATTTTTCTCTTTCTGCTCGTTTCTGACCTTTACATTGCCTTTTGCTTCTCGTTCCTCAATTATTTTGCCTCTTTCTGCTCGTTTCTGACCTGTATCCTGCCTCTTTATGCTTGTTTCACACATTTATTTAGCCACTTTCTGCTTATTTCTGACCTTTATTTTGCCCCTTTCTGCTATTTTGTTTCCTTTATTTTGCTTCTTTCTACACTTTGCTCAGCTTTATTCATCATCTTTCTGCTCGTTTAATGACCTTTATTCTGCCTCTTTCTGTTTGTCTCTCACCTTTATTTTGCGTCTTTCTACTAATTGCTGACCTTTAATCTGCCTCTTTCCGCTCGTGCTTCACTTTTACTCTGCCACTTTCTGCTTGTTTCTGACCTTTATTCTCCCTCTTTCTGCTCGGTTCTGACCTTTATCTTGCTCCTTTCTGCTTAATTCTGAGCTTTATTTTGCTTCTTTCTGCTAGTTTCTGATGTCTATTTTGCCTATTTCTGCTCATTTCTGAGCATAAGTTTGCCTCTTTCTGCTCTTTATTTTGCCTCTTTCTGCTCATCTCAGGTTTCTAGTTTGCCTCTTTCTGATCATTTCTGACCTTCTTTTTCCCTCTTTCTCCTCGTTTCTGATCTTTATTTTGCTTCTGTCCGCTTCTTCCTGATCTTTATTTTGCCTCTTTCTCCTCATTTCTGATCTCTAATTTGCTCTTTCCGCTCGGTTCTGACCTTCATTTTGCTTCTTGTGTCTCACCATTATTTTGCCTCTTTCTGCTCGTTTTTCACACTTTCTGTTAACTCTTTCTGCTTATTTCTCACCTTTATTGTGCCTCTTTCTGCTCAATTCTGACCTTTATCTTGCTCCTTTCTGCTAATTCCTGAGCTTTATTTTGCCTCTTTCTGCTTGTTCCTGATCTCTATTTTGCCTCTTTCTCCTTGCTTCTGACCTTAGTTTTGCCTCTTTTTGCTCGTTTCTGATCTCTATTTTACCTCTTTATGCTTGTTTCTGATCTCTATTTTTCTCTTTCTGCTCATTTTCTGATGATTATTTTGCATCTTACTGTCAGGTACTGATCTCTATTTTTGCCTCTTTGTGCTCGTTTATCATCCGTTATTTTGCGCTTTCTGCTCATTTCTGCTTGTTATTTTTCCTCTTACTGCTCGTTTCTGACCTTTATTTTGCTTCTTTCTGCTCATGTTTGATCTCTATTTTTCCTCTTTATGCTCGTTCCTGGTCTCTTTTTTGCCTCTTTCTGCTTCTTTCTGATCTCTATTTTGCCTCTTTCTGCTCATTTCTGGTTTCTAAATTTTCCTCTTTCTGCTAGTTTCTGATAATTATTTTTCTTCTTACTGCATATTTCTGATTTTTGGTTTTTCTCTTTCTGCTCATTTCAGATCTTCATTTTGCCTCTTACTGCTTGTTTATGATCTCTATTTTGCCTATTTCTGCTTGTTTCTGATCTCTATTATGCTTCTTTTTGCTTCTTCCTGATCTCTATTTTGCCTCTTTCTCCTTGCTTCTGACCTTTGTTTTGCCTCTTTCAGCTCGTTTCTGATTTCTATTTTGAACTTTCTGCTTGTTCCTGATCTCTATTTTGCCTCTTTGTCCTCTTTTCTTACCTTTGCTTTACCTCTTTCAGCTCATTTCTGATCTCTATTTTGCCTCTTTATGCTCGTTTCTGTTCTTTATTTTGAATCTTTCTGCTCGTTTCTGACCTCTATTTTGCTCTTTCTGCACGTTTCTGACAATTATTGTGCCTCTTTCTGCTCATTTCTGCTCTCTATTTTTGCCTCTTTCTGCTTGTTTATCATCCCTATTTTGTTCTTACTGCTCATTTCTGCGCGCTATTTTTCCTCTTACTGTTTGTTTCTGATCTTCATTTTGCCTCTTTCTGCTGGTTTCCGATTTCTATTTTGCCTCTTTCTGCTCATTTCTGGGTTCTAATTTTTCCTCTTTTTGCTATTTTCTGACAATTATCTTTCCTCTTTCTGCGTAATTCTGATCTTTGTTTTTTCTCTTTCTGCTCGTTTCTGATCTTCATTTTGCCTCTTTTTGCTAGTTTCTAATCTCTATTTTGCACTTTCTATTTTGTTTCTGACCTTTATGTTTCCTTCTGCTGCTCATTCCTCACTTTTATTTTGCCTCTTTCTGTTCATTTCTCACCTTTATTTTGCCTCTTTCTGCTTGTTTCTGACTTGTATCCTGCCTCTTTATGCTCGTTTCACACCTTTATTTAGCCACTTTCTGCTTATTTCTGACCTTTATTTTGCCCCTTTGTGCTAGGTTTTTACCTTTATTTTGCCTCTTTCTTCACTTTGCTCATCTTTATTCTTCCTCTTTCTGCTCATTTACGACCTTTATTTTGCTTCGTTCTGCTTGTCTCTCACCTTTATTTTGCCTCTTTCAACTAATTGCTGACCTTTAATCTGACTCTTTCTTCTAGTTTCTGACTGGCATTCTGCTAGTTTTTGCTTTTTCTGACCTCTATCCAGCCTCTTTCTGCTCCTGGTTCACTTTTTCTCTTCCACTATCTGCTCATTTCTGACCTTTATCCCCCCTCTTCCTGCTTGTTTCTGATCTTTATCTTGCTCCTTTCTGCTTGCTTCTGAGCTTTGTTTTGCTTCTTTCTGCTTGTTTCTGATCTCTATTTTGCCTATTTCTGCTCATTTCTCAGCTTTATTTTGCCTCTTTCTGCTCCTTTCTGGTCTTTATTTTGCCTCTTTCTGCTAATCTCTGGTTTCTAGGATGCCTCTTTCTGCTTGTTTCTGACCTTAATTTTGCCTCTTTCTGCTCGTTTCTGACCTTCTTTTTCCCTCTTTCTACTCATTTCTGATCTCTATTTTGCTTCTTTATGCTTGTTCTTGATCTCTATTTAGCCTCTTTCTGCTCGTTTCTGATCTTTATTTTGCCTCTTTCTGCCCCTTTTGGTTCTCTGTTTTCCTCTTTCTGCTAGTTTCTAACAATTATTTTGCCTCTTTCTGCTGGTTTCTGATCTCTATTTTTGCCTCTTTGTGCTCGTTTACCATCCTTGTTTTGCTCTTTCTGCTCATTTCTGATCCTTGGTCTTCCTCTTTCTGCTCATTTCTGACCTTCATTCTGCCTCTTTCTGCTCATTTCTGATCTCTATTTTGCCTCATTATGCTCATTCCTAGTCTCTTTTTTTCCTCTTTGTCCTCGGTTCTGATCTCGATTTTGCCTATTTATGCTTGTTTCTGATCTCTATTTTGCTTCCTTCTACTTGTTCCTGATCTTTATTTTGCCTCTTTCTCCTCATTTCTGACCTTTGCTTTGCCTCTTTCTGCTCGTTTTTCACCTTCATTTTGCTCTTCCTGCTCGTTTCTGACCTTCATTTTGCCTTTTGCTTCTTGTGTCTCACCTTTATTTTGCCTCTTTCTGTTAGTTTCTCACACTTTCTTTTTACTCTTTCTGCTTATTTCTCACCTTTATTTTGCTTCTTTCTGCTCGGTTCTGACCTTTATCTTGCTCTTTTCTGAGCTTTATTTTGCCTCTTTCTGCTTGTTCCTGATCTCTATTTAGCCGCTGTCTCCTCGCTTCTGACCGTTGTTTAGCCTCTTTCTGCTCGTTTCTGATCCGTATATTGATTTCCTGCTCATTTCTGATCGTTACTTTTCCTCTTACTCATCATTTCTGTCCTTTATTTTGCCTTGTTCTGCTCGTTTCTGATCTTTGTTTTCCCTCTTTCTGCTCATTTCTGGTTTCTAATTTTTCCTTTCTGCTAGATTCGGACATTTATTTTTCATCTTTCTGCACGTTTCTGATCTTTGTTTTTTCTCTTTCTGCTCGTTTCTGACCTTTATTTTGCCTCTATCTGCTCGTTTCTGATCTCTATTTCGCCAATTTCTGCTTGTTTCTGATCACTATTTTGCTCTTTCTGCTTGTTTTTACCTTCACGTTGCCATTTGATGCTCATTTCTCACTTTTATTGTGCCTCTTTCTAGTCGTTTCTCACCTTTATTTTACCTCTTTCTGTTAATTTCTCACCTTTATTTTGCCTCTTTCTGCTTCTTTCTGACCTGCATCCTGCCGCTTTATGTTCATTTCACACCTTTATTTAGCCAATTTCTGCTTATTTCTCACCTTTACTTTGCCCCTTTCTGCTAGTTTTTACCTTTATTTTCCTCTTTCTGCACTTTGCTCACCTTTATTCTTCCTCTTTCTGACCTTTATTCTGCCTCTTTCTGCTTGTCTCTCACCTTTATTTTGCCTCTTTCAACTAATTGCTGACCTTTAATCTGCCTCTTTCTTCTAGTTTCTGACTGGCATTCTGCTTGTTTCTGACCTCAATTCTGCCTCTTTCTACTCTTTTTCACTTTTTCTCTTCCACTTTCTGCTCGTTTCTGACCTTTATACTCCCTCTTTCTGCTCATTTCTGATCTCTATTTTGCTGTTTCTGCTAGTTTCTGATGATTATTTTGCCTCTTTCTGCTCGTTTCTGATTTCTATTTTTGCCTCTTTGTGCTCGTTTATCATCTCTATATTGCTCTTTCTGCTCGTTATTTTTCCTCTAACTGCCTTTAATGACCTTTATTTTGCCTCTTTCTGCTCATTTCTGACATTTATTTTGCCTCTTTCTGCTCGTTTCTGGTTTCTAATTTTTCCTCTTTCTGCTAGTTTCTGACCTTCATTTTGCCTTTTTTCTGCTTGTTTCAGATCTCTATTTTGCCTCTTACTGCTCGTTTCTGATCTCTATTTGCCTATTTCTGCTAGTTTCTGATCTCTATTTTGCTCTTTCTGCTCGTTTCTGACCTTTACATTGCTTTTTGCTTCTCGTTCCTCACTGTTATTTTGCCTCTTTCTGCTCGTTTCTCACCTTTATTTTACCTCTTTATGTTCATTTCTTACCTTTATTTTGCCTCTTTCTGCTTGTTTCTGACCTGTATCCTGCATCTTTATGCTCATTTCACACATTTTTTTAGCCACTTCCTGCTTATTTCTGACCTTTATTTTGCCCCTTTATTCTTCCTCTTTCTGCTTGTTTCATGACCTTTATTATGCCTCTTGCTGTTTGTCTCTCACCTTTATTTTGCGTCTTTTTACTAATTGCTAACCTTTAATCTGCCTCTTTCCGCTCGTGTTTCACTTTTACTCTGCCACTTTCTGTTTGTTTCTGACCTTTATTCTCCCTCTTTCTGCTCGGTTCTGACCTTTATCTTGCTCCTCTCTGCTTAATTCTGAGCTTTATTTTGCTTCTTTCTGCTAGTTTCTGATGTCTATTTTGCCTATTTCTGCTCATTTCTGAGCATAATTTTGCCTCTTCCTGCTCCTTTCTGCTCTTGTTTTTGCCTCTTTCTGCTCATATCAGGTTTCTAGTTTGCCTCTTTCTGATCATTTCTGACCTTCTTTTCCCTTTTTCTGCTAGTTTCTGACCTCTAATTTAGTCTTTCTGCTCGGTTCTGACCTTCATTTTGCATTTTGCTTCTTGTGTCTCACCGTTAGTTTGCCTCTTTCTGCTCGTTTTTCACACTTTCTGTTAACTCTTTCTGCTTATTTCTCACCTTTATTGTGCCTCTTTCTGCTCAGTTCTGACCTTTATCTTGCTCCTTTCTGCTCATCTCTGAGCTTTATTTTGCCTCTTTCTGCTTGTTCCTGATCTCTATTTTGCCTCTTTCTCCTCGCTTCTGACCTTAGTTTTGCCTCTTTCTGCTCGTTTCTGATCTCTATTTTACCTCTTTATGCTTGTTTCTGATCTCTATTTTGCTCTTTCTGCTCATTTTCTGACAATTATTTTGCCTCTTACTGCCAGGTTCTGATCTCTATTTTTGCCTCTTTGTGCTCGTTTATCATCCCTATTTTGTTCTTTTTGCTCATTTCTGCGCGTTATTTTTCCTCTTACTGCTCATTTCTGACCTTTATTTTGCCTCTTTCTTCTCATTTCTGATTTCTATTTTGCCTCCTTCTGCTCATTTCTGGTTTCTAATTTTTCCTCTTTCTACTATTTTTTGACAATTATCTTTCCTCTTTCTGCGTAATTCTGATCTTAGTTTTTTCTCTTTCTGCTCGTTTCCAACCTTAATTTTGCCTCTTTTTGCTCGTTTCTGATCTCTATTTTGCTCTTTCTGCTTGTTTCTGACCTTTACGTTGCCTTCTGCTGCTCGTTCCTCACTTTTATTTTGCCTCGTTCTGCTCATTTCTCACCTTTATTTTACCTCTTTCTGTTCATTTCTCACCTTTATTTTGCCTCTTTCTGCTTGTTTCTGACTTGTATCCTGCCTCTTTATGCTCGTTTCACACCTTTATTTAGCCACTTTCTGCTTATTTCTGACCTTTATTTTGCCCCTTTGTGCTCGGTTTTTACCTTTATTTTGCATCTTTCTGCACTTTGCTCACGTTTATTCTTCCTCTTTCTGCTCGTTTAAGACCTTTATTTTGGTTCTTTCTGCTTGTCTCTCACATTTATTTTGCCTCTTTCAGCTAATTGCTGACCTTTAGTCTGACTCTTTGTTCTAGTTTCTGACTGGCGTTCTGCTAGTTTCTGCTTTTTTCTGACCTCTATCCTGCCTCTTTCTGCTCCGGTTTCACTTTTTCTCTTCCACTTTCTGCTCGTTCCTGACCTTTATCCTCCCTCTTCCTTCTCGTTTCTGATCTTTATCTTGCTCCTTTCTGCTTGCTTCTGCGCTTTGTTTTGCTTCTTTCTGCTTGTTTCTGATCTCTATTTTGCCTATTTCTGCTCATTTCTCAGCTTTATTTTGGCACGTTCTGCTCCTTTCTGGTCTTTATTTTGCCTCTTTCTGCTAATCTCTGGTTTCTATGATGCCTCTTTCTGCTTGTTTCTGACCTTAATTTTGCCCCTTTCTGCTCGTTTCTGACCTTCATTTTCCCTCTTTCTACTCGTTTTTGATCTCTATTTTGCTTCTTTCTGCTTGTTCCTGATCTCTATTTTGCCTCTTTCTGATCTCTATTTTGCCTCTTTCTGCTTGTGTCTGATCTTTATTTTGCCTCTTTCTGCCCGTTTCTGATCTCTGTTAGTCCTCTTTCTGCTAGTTCCTAACAATTATTTTGCCTCTTTCTGCTTGTTTCTGATCTCTATTTTTGCCTTTTTGTGCTCGTTTACCATCCCTGTTTTGCTCTTTCTGCTCATTTCTGATCATTATTTTTTCCTCTTACTGCTCATTTCTGACCTTCATTTTGCCTCTTTCTGCTCATTTCTGATCTCTATTTGGCCTCATTATGCTCGTTCCTGGTCTCTTTTTTTCCTCTTTCTCCTTATTTCTGATCTCTATTTCTGCTCGTTCCTGATCTCTATTTTGCTTCCTTCTGCTTGTTCCTGATCTTTATTTTGTCTCTTTCTCCTCATTTCTGACCTTTGTTTTGCCTCTTACTGCTCATTCTTGAACTTCATTTTGCTCTTTCTGCTCGTTTCTTACCTTCATTAAGCCTTTTGCTTCTTGTATCTCACCTTTATTTTGCCTCTTTCTGCTAGTTTCTCACACTTTCTTTTAACTCTTTCTGCTTATTTCTTACCTTTATTTTGCTTCTTTCTTCTCAGTTCTGACCTTTATCTTGCTCCTTTCTGCTCCGTTCTGAGCTTTATTTTGCCTCTTTCTGCTTGTTCCTGATCTCTATTTAGCCTCTGTCTCCTCGCTTTTGACCGTTGTTTAGCCTCTTTCTGCTCGTTTCTGATCTCTATTTTGCCCCTTTATGCTCGTTTCTCATCTCTATTTTCCTCTTTCTACTAGTTTCAAACAATTATTTGGCCTCTTTCTGCTCGTTTCTGATCTCTACTTTTGCCACTTTGTGCTCGTTTACCATCCCTCTTTTGCTCTTTCTGCTCAATATTTTTTCCTCTTCCTGCTCATTTCTGACCTTTATTTTTCCTCTTTCTGCTCATTTCTGGTATCTACTTTGCCTCATTATGCTTGTTCCTGGTCTCTTTTTGCCTTCCTTCTCCTTGTTTCTGATCTTTATTTTGCCTCTTTCTGGCCGTTCCTGATCTCTGTTTTTCCTCTTTCAGCTAGTTTCTGATGATTATGTTGCCTCTTCCTGCTCCGTTCTGATCTCTATTTTAGCCTATTTGTGCTCGTTTACCATACCTATTTTGCTTTCCTGCTCATTATTTTTCCACTTACTGCTCATTTCTGACCTTTATTTTTTCTCTTTTTGCGTGTTTCTAATCTCAATTTTTTCTTCTTTCTGCTCTTTTCTGTCCTTTATTTTGTCTCTTTCTGCTTGCTTCTGATCTCTATTTTCCTCTTTCTGCTTGTTTATGACAATTATTTTTCCTCTTTCTGCTTGTTTCTGATCTCTATTTGTGCCTCTTTGTTCTTGTTTATCATTCCAATTTTGCGCTTTCTGCTCGTTATTTTTCCTCTTACTGCTCGTTTCTGACCTTTATTTTGCTGCTTTCTGCTCGTTTCTGATCTCTATTTGGCCTCTTTCTGCTCGTTTCTGGTTTCAAATTTTTCCTCTTTCTGCTAGTTTCTGACAATGATTTTTCCTCTTTCTGCATGTTTCTGATCTTTGTTTTATCTCTTTCTGCTTATTTCTGACCTTCATTTTGCCTCTTTCCACTCATTTCTGATCGCTATTTTGCCTATTACTGCTCATTTCTGATCTCTATTTTGCTTCCCTCTGCTTGTTCCTAATCTTTATTTTGCCTCTTTCTCCTCATTTCTGACCTTTGTTTTGCCACTTTCTGCCCGTTTCTGATCTCTGTTTTTCCTCTTTCTACTAGTTTCAAACAATTATTTTGCCTCTTTCTGATCTCTATTTTTGCCTCATTGTGCTCATTTACCATCCCTCTTTTGCTCTTTCTGCTCATTTCTGCTCAATATTTTTCCTCTTCCTGCTCATTTCTGACCTTTATTTTTCCTCTTTCTGCTCATTCAGGTTTCTAATTTTTCCTCTTTCTTCTCGCTTCTGATATCTACTTTGCCTCATTATGCTTGTTCCTGGTCTCTTTTTTGCCTCTTTCTACTCGTTGCTGATCTTTATTTTGCTTTTTTTCTGCTAGATCCTGATCTCTATTTTGCCACTTTCTGCTCATTTCTGATCTCTATTTTGCCTCTTTCTGCTCATGTCTGATCTTTATTTTGCCTCTTTCTGCCCATTTCTGATCTCTATTAGTCCTTTTTCTGCTAGTTCCTAACAATTATTTTGCCTTTTTCTGCTTGTTTCTGATCTCTATTTTAGCCTCTTTGTGCTCATTTACCATCCCTGTTTTGCTCTTTCTGCTCATTTCTGCTCGTTATTTTTCCTCTTACTGCTCATTTCTGACCTTCATTTTGCCTCTTTCTGCTAATTTCTGATCTCTATTTGGCCTCATTATGCTCGTTCCTGGTCTCTTTATTTCCTCTTTCTCCTAGTTTCTGATCTCTATTTCTGCTTGTTCCTGATCTCTATTTTGCTTCCTTCTGCTTGTTCCTGATCTTTATTTTGCCTCTTTCTCCTCATTTCTGACCTTTGTTTTGCCTCTTCCTGCTCGTTTCTGACCTTCATTAAGCCTTTTGCTTCTTGTGTCTCACCTTTATTTTGCCTCTTTCTGCTAGTTTCTCACACTTTCTTTTAACTCTTTCTGCTTATTTCTTACCTTTATTTTGCTTCTTTCTGCACGGTTTTGATCTTTATCTTGCTCCTTTCTGAGCTTTATTTTGCCTCTTTCTGCTTGTTCCTGATCTCTATTTAGCCTCTGTCTCCTCGCTTCTGACCGTTGTTTAGCCTCTTTCTGCTCGTTTCTGATCTCTATTTTCCCTCTTTATGCTCGTTTCTCATCTCTATTTTCCTCTTTCTACTAGTTCCTAACAATTATTTTGCCTCTTTCTGCTCATTTCTGATTTCTATTTTAGCCTCTTTGTGCTCATTTACCATCCCTGTTTTGCTCTTTCTGCTCATTTCTGATCGTTATTTTTCCTCTTACTGCTCATTTCTGACCTTCATTTTGCCTCTTTCTGCTCATATCTGATCTCTATTTGGCCTCATTATGCTCGTTCCTGGTCTCTTTATTTCCTCTTTCTCCTCGTTTCTGATCTCTATTTCTGCTCGTTCCTGATCTCTATTTTGCTTCCTTCTGCTTGTTCCTGATCTTTATTTTGCCTCTTTCTCCTCATTTCTGACTTTTGTTTCGCCTCTTCCTGCTCGTTTCTGACCTTCATTAAGCCTTTTGCTTCTTGTGTCTCACCTTTATTTTGCCTCTTTCTGCTAGTTTCTCACACTTTCTTTTAACTCTTTCTGCTTATTTCTTACCTTTATTTTGCTTCTTTCTGCTCGGTTCTGATCTTTATCTTGCTCCTTTCTGCTCCTTTCTGAGCTTTATTTTGCCTCTTTCTGCTTGTTCCTGATCTCTATTTAGCCTCTGTCTCTCGCTTCTGACCGTTGTTTAGCCTCTTTCTGCTCGTTTCTGATCTCTATTTTGCCTCTTTATGCTCGTTTCTCATCTCTATTTTCCTCTTTCTACTAGTTTCAAACAATTATTTTGCCTCTTTCTGCTCTTTTCTGATCTCTATTTTTGCCTCTTTCTGCTCGTTTACCATCCCTCTTTTGCTCTTTCTGCTCATTTCTGATCAATATTTTTCCTCTTCCTGCTCATTTCTGACCTTTATTTTTCCTCTTTCTGCTCATTGTGGTTTCTAATTTTTCCTCTTTCTGCTCGTTTCTGATATCTACTTTGCCTCATTATGCTTGTTCCTGGTCTCTTTTTTGCCTCTTTCTACTCATTTCTGATCTCTATTTTGCTTCTTTCTGCTTGTTCCTGATCTCTATTTTGCCTCTTTCTGCTCGTGTCTGATCTTTATTTTGCCTCTTTCTGCCCGTCTCTGATCTCTGTTAGTCCTCTTTCTGCTAGTTCCTAACAATTATTTTGCCTCTTTCTGCTCGTTTCTGATCTCTATTTTAGCCTCTTTGTGCTCGTTTACCATCCCTGTTTTGCTCTTGCTGCTCATTTCTGATCGTTATTTTTCCTCTTACTGCTCATTTCTGACCTTCATTTTGCCTCTTTCTGCTCATTTCTGATCTCTATTTGGCCTCATTATGCTCGTTCCTGGTCCCTTTTTTTCCTCTTTCTGCTCACTTCTGATCTCTATTTCTGCTCGTTCCTGATCTCTATTTTGCTTCCTTCTGCTTGTTCCTGATCTTTATTTTGCCTCTTTCTCCTCATAACTGACCTTTGATTTGCCACTAACTGCTCATTTTTTAACTTCATTTTGCTCTTCCTGCTCGTTTCTGACCTTCATTAAGCCTTTTGCTTCTTGTGTCTCACCTTTATTTTGCCTCTTTCTGCTAGTTTCTCACAGTTTCTTTTAACTCTTTCTGCTTATTTCTTACCTTTTTTTTACTTCTTCTGCTCAGTTCTGACCTTTATCTTGCTCCTTTCTGCTCCTTTCTTAGCGTTATTTTGCCTCTTTCTGCTTGTTCCTGATCTCTATTTAGCCTCTGTTTCCTCGCTTCTGACCGTTGTTTAGCCTCTTTCTGCTCGTTTCTGATCTCTATTTTCCCTCTTCTGCCCGTTTCTCATCTCTATTTTGCTGTTTCTGCTCGTTTCTGACAATTATTTTGCCTCTTTCTGCTCGATTCTGATCTCTGTTTTTCCTCTTTCTGCTAGTTTCTAACAATTATTTTGCCTCTTTCTGCTCGTTTCTGATCTCTATTTTTGCCTCTTTGTGCTCGTTTACCATCCCTGTTTTGCTCTTTCTGCTCATTTCTGATAATTATTTTTCCTCTTACTGCTCATTTCTGACCTTTATTTTGCCTCTTTCTGCTAATTTCTGATCTCTATTTTGCCTCATTATGCTAGTTCCTGGTCTCTTTATTTTTGCCTCTTTCTGCCCATTTCTGATCTCTGTTTTTCCTCTATCTACTAGTTTCAAACAATTATTTAGCCTCTTTCTGCTCGTTTCTGTTCTCTATTTTTGCCTCTTTGTGCTTGTTTACAATCCCCCTTTTGCTCTTTCTGCTCATTTCTGATCAATATTTTTCCTCTTCCTGCTCATTTCTGACCTTTATTTTTCCTCTTTCTGCTTATTCTGGTTTCTAATTTTTCCTCTTTCTGCTCATTTCTGATATCTACTTTGCCTCATTATGCTTGTTCCTGGTCTCTTTTTTGCCTCTTTTTCTTTGTTTCTGATCTTTATTTTGCCTCTTTCTGGCGTTTCTGATCTCTGTTTTTCCTCTTTCTGCTAGTTTCTGATGATTATTTTGCCTCTTTCTGCTCGTTTCTGATCTCTATTTTTGCCTCTTTCTGCTCGTTTACCATCCCTATTTTGCTCTTTCTGCTTATTTCTGCTCATTATTTTTCCTCTTTCTGCTCATTTCTGACCTTTATTTTTTCTCTTTTTGCGTGTTTCTGATCTCAATTTTTTCTTCTTTCTGCTCGTCTCTGTCCTTTATTTTGTCTCTTTCTGCTCGCTTCTGATCTCTATTTTCCTCATTCTGCTTGTTTATGACGATTATTTTGCCTCTTTCTGCTCGTTTCCGATCCCTATTTGTGCTCATTTATCATCCCAATTTTGCGCTTACTGCTCATTTCTGCTTGTTATTTTTCCTCTTACTGCTCGTTTCTGACCTTTATTTTGCTGCTTTCTGCTCGTTTCTCATCTCTATTTGGCCTCTTTCTGCTCGTTTCTGGTTTCAACTTTTTCCTCTTTCTACTAGTTTCTGACAATTATTTTTCCTCTTTCTGCATGTTTCTGATCTTTGTTCTTTCCCTTTCTGCTCATTTCTGACCTTCATTTTGCCTCTTTCTGCTCGTTTCTGATCTCTATTTTGCCTATTACTGCTCGTTTCTGATCTCTATTTTGCCTATTACTGCTCGTTTCTGATCTCTATTTTGCTTCCTTCTGCTTGTTCCTAATCTTTATTTTGCCTCTTTGTCCTCATTTCTGACCTTTGTTTTGCCTCATTCTGCTCGTTTTTAACTCCATTTTGGTCTTTCTGCTCATTTCTGACCTTCATTTTGGCTTTTGCTACTTGTGTCTCACCTTTATTTTGCCTCTTTCTGCTCATTTCTCACACTTTCTTTTACTCTTTCTGCTTATTTCTCACCTTTATTTTGCCTCTTTCTGCTCGGTTCTGACCTTTATCTTGCTCCTTTCTGCTCATTTCTGAGCTTTATTTTGCCTCTTTCTGCTTGTTCCTGATCTCTATTTAGCCTCTGTCTCCTCGCTTTTGACCCTTGTTTTGCCTCTTTCTGCTCCTTTCTGATCTCTATTTTGCCTCTTTCGGCTCGTTTCATTTTGCTGTTTCTGCTCGTTTCTGATGATTATTTTGCCTCTTCCTGCTCGTTTCTGATCACTATTTTCTTCCTTCTGCTTGTTCCTGATCTTTATTTTGCCTCTTTCGACTCATTTCTGACCTTTGTTTTGCCTCTTTCTGCTCGTTTTTGAACTCAATTTTGCTTTTCTGCTCGTTTCTGTCCTTCATTTTGCCTTTTGCTTCTTGTGGCTCACCTTTATTTTGCATATTTCTGATCGTTTCTCAAACTTCCTTTTAACTCTTTCTGCTTATTTCTCACTTTTATTTTGCCTCTTTCTGCTCGGTTCTGACCTTTATCTTGCTCCTTTCTGCTCATTTCTGAGCTTTATTTTGCCTCTTTCTGCTTTTTCCTGATCTCTATTTAGCCTCTGTCTCCTCGCCTCTGACCTTTCTTTTGCCTCTTTCTGCTCATTTCTGATCTCTATTTTGCCTCTTTATGCTCGTTTCTGATCTCTATTTTGCTGTTTGTGCTCATTTCTGACGATTATTTTGCCTCTTTCTGCTCGTTTCTGATCTCTATTTTTGCCTCTTTGTGCTCATTTGCCATCCCTATTTTGGTCTTTTTGCTTAATCTCATCATTATTGTTCCTCTTACTGCTCATTTCCGACCTTTATTTTTCCTTTTCCTGCATGTTTCTGATCTCAATTTTTACTCGTTCTGCTTATTTCCGACCTTTATTTTGTCTCTTCTTGCTCGCTTCTGATCTCTATTTTGCTCTTTCTGCTAGTTTCTGACGATTATTTTACCTCTTTCTGCTAATTTCTGATCTCTATTTTTGCATCTTTGTGCTCATTTCCCATCCCTATTTTGCTCTTTCTTATTGTTTAATTATTTATTTATTTATTTGTCCTCATTAGCCTCTTTAATGGAAAGAAAAAACAATGTCATTCTTCCACTTGCACATGTTAATGGGCAATCGGAACCTGAACTCATGTGCTGTTTAAACAGGTCGGGTAAGAAAGGCTAGGGAAAAACAAACAGAGACCATAGTTCTGTATGACCCTCGGGCATGGTCTCCGTGTACCCTATCTTCTTTTTTTGTCTGTCTCAACCCTCTCACTATCCAACCGGGAGACTAAGCAACAAGAGCCTACACCCAAAACCTGCTGAGGCTGAGAAGGCTTAATCATAGGACCATTAAACCACTCCTGTTAATATTTAAAACATCACACCATTCGAAAAACGGGAGCCAAAAGTAGACATTTCTGGAGCTTTTCCTATCCAAAGTGGCTATATGTTTAATAGAACACAACCAGTTATCAAGAGTAGGGGGGAAGGCGGCCACCCACAACTTGCATATCTCCCTCCGTGCCAATAGTACAGCATAAAAGATAAACCTTGCCTGATTTTTAGTAGTTATAACTTCTGGTTCCATCAGCCCAAAGATAATAAGCTTAACGCTTACCTTAACGTTGAGCTCCAACATTTCAGACAGTGCCCTACACACTTCACTCCAGAAGAATTGCAATTCTGGGCATTTAACCAACATGTGGACGTCATCCACTCTCATATTACCACACTTTGGACAGGGGACATCACCTCCTCTACCAAACTTTGACAGTTTCAGAGGAGACCAATACGCTCTGTGAATAGAAAAGAGATGATTTCTCCTCAGGTTTGCAGGCTTTACTATTTTAAATAGCATAGACATTGATACTTGCCAGTTATTTTCCAGCGATGGTTCCGGCAAGTATTTTCCCCATAACTCTGCAGGCAGCGTAAAGTCTCCATCCTCGATTTCAACCATTAACCAGTAGATAGTCGCTAACTCCTTCTTATGGTTTGACTCTTGTTTTAGTCGAGTTTCCAAGTCATTCTGATCACCTATCTTTGTTTCTGGATCTTGAAACCAACTTCGCATTTGAAGGTATTTAAATCTAGATAGGTTAAAATTTGCTTGTTAGGTTACATTCTTCCCAAGAAATGAGCTTGCCATCTACTGTTAACTGTTCCCAGCGTATGAGGCCCCCCTCCAACAAGGGTTTAGCAAGAGCATCTTTTGTCCACTCCGGAGATCCGGGTCCATCCCAGATGGGGGCCAATGAACTGTAGTATGGAATTTTTAGGATTTTTCTAACCTTGTTCCGTGTCTCTGCAAGCCCCCTCAGTATCTTTAACCTGACCTTTTTGAAAAATTTTGGATCTGCATATTTGAAAAGAAAACCCTCATTGCCTCCTGGTTCCAAACTTGACATTATCAACCACAAGCCTCCTGTCATGGTTCGACTAGGTATATTAAAAAGGCACTTCCCGTTTTTCAAAAGAAAAGCCCAAGCATAGAAAAGTAAGTCCGGCAGGGCTAAGCCCCCTTTCTCAACCCTCCTCCTCAACTTTTTCCAAGCTATTCTTGGTCCTTTACTTGCCCAGATAAAAGAACAGAGCTCACTTTGTAGCTTCTGTATCCATTCCTTCTTGAAAGGCAAGGGAATGGAATCAAATAAAAAGGTGAGCTTAGGGAGGATCATCATTTTAACTAAGTTACTCCGTCCGAAGAGTGATAGCTGAAGATGAGACCAGGTTTTCAGAAGTTTCATGATCTCTTTCTGGGCTTTATCAAAATTAAGTTTTGTTATTTTATTAATATCATGAGCTATCATAACTCCCAGATATCTGATTTCGTCTTTCCTGGTTGTCCCTTCAATATTCCAGGTCATGATTTCAGTTTTATCACCATTGATCTCGTAACCCGACACCTTCCCGAAATCTGTCGTTATAGCAATCAGACGGGGCAATGTTTTCTGTAAATTTGTAGTGTATATCAAAATATAATCTGCGTAGAGCCCCAGTTTTTTTCCCAATCCATAAAATTAAAGGGTAAAATTTCGGGGTCCTCTCTAATTTTCCTTGCTAGGGGCTCTATGTAGAGATTAAAAAGCAAGGGCGACAAAGGACATCCCTGCCTTGTCCCTCTGGATATGACCACAGGCTTAGTTAGAGAGCCGTTAATTAGCACTCTAACTTCTGGGGCTCGATAGAAACCAGCCAGTGCATTACAAATATTTGTACCTAGATTCATAGAGGCTACTACTGCTTTCAAATAGACCCAGTTCCCTCGATCAAAGGCCTTGGTGGCATCTAAGGCCACCACGGCCAAAGGAAGGGTATAAGAGGTCGCCAAGTCGATTGTGCCAACTAGTGTAAAGGTCAGATCCTTCAGGAGTCTTCCCCGAATAAACCCTTTCTGATCGTCATTTATTAACTCAACCATTAGACCATTCAACCTGTCTGCCAAGATCTTTGCGTATAGCTTATAATCACTATTTAATAAGGAAATTGGCCGATAGGAGTCACATTTCTTAGGGCATTTACCGGGCTTCAAAATTAAAGAGATTGTAGCTTCCTTCCAAGAGGCTGGCAGATCAAACCCATTAACAAAAAAATCGTTAAAAAGTTTCACTAATATGGGGGATAGAGTGCATGCCAGAACTTTATAAACCTCTTGGGGAATGCCGTCCGGCCCTGGTGCTTTCCCATTCTTGAGCTGAACTAATTATCTTTTCTACCTCAGAAATATCTATAACTCTATTTAAATAATCAGATTTTTCTGGTGTCAGCGGGTTTCCTGCGTCCTGACCTAGCCATATTTTTAAATTATTTTCAGATGGATTGAGCTCTTCACGGTAGACTTTACTAAAAAGTTATGGAACGTTTGCTCAACCCCGCTACTCTCACCAATCAGGGTCCCCGTTTGTTCGCAAATCACCTCCTCGATTCTATTTCTTGCTTGCTCTTTTTGGCCTTCCAGGCCAATAGTTTACTGCAGCCTTCGCTATACTCAAAATGAGCCATCTGGCTGGCCTCCCATCTCATCCTTACCCTGTCTTGTAATAGATTTGCTAGACTAGACTTAACCAGTGACACTTCCTGCAACCACACTGTCCTAGCCGCCTCTCCTGACCTTGGATTAGTTAGTTTATCCTCTAGAGAGCGAACCTTTTCCTCCAGCATCGCCAGCTCCTTGTAATAACTTCTTCTCTTCTCCGCAGCCAAGGTCCCAAGTCTGCCCCTTAGAAAAGCCTTATAGGCATCCCAAGTCACTCCAGGGAGAGTGGACCCCCAATTGTACTCAAAAAATTCTTCTGTCTCTTTTCTGAGTAACTGAATAACTCCCTCGTCCTGCAATATCGTGCGATCAAGAGTCCATCTAGATTGAGTGCCCACCTTACTGATCTTCAATTTAAGCATCACTGCCGAATGGTCGGACAGATGAACTCCTACGTGATCAATCTGCTGCACATCATCTTTTAACTTGCAGTCTATGAGGAAGTAATCTATTCTGGACTGATGTTTATACTTCTTGTTGTAGTATGTAAATCCTTTTTGTGACCCAGCTTTTTGTCGTCATACATCCTGCAGGCCTAGTTGTTCCATCATTTGTTTTATTAATCCAAACATTTTAGGATTTACCTGTGCTCTACTGTTTGAAGACTTATCTAGAGCAGAATTTAACACTACATTAAAATCCCCGGCCAGAATAATTGGATCTGAAGAGTTTAGAAGTTCGGCCATCCGTTCACCTAAAGGTTGCACTTCATCATAGTTTGGTCCGTAGTAGCCAGCCACCGTATCGGGATGAGCTAAGATTTTTACTTTGGCTACTATCCATCTTCCAGCTTTATCAGATACAAAGGAGTTTAGATTTACTTGTAGCCCTCGTTTGATTAAAATTGCTACCCCTTTTGTCACTGCTGATTGAGCTGTACATGCCATATGGGCAATCCATTTTGTTGACCTGAACAGATCTGTTGCTTCTTTTTCTGTTAGGTGTGTCTCTTGAGCAATTATAATTTGAGCTTGGCAGTCTTTAAGATACTGGAGTATTTTCGCCCTCCTTCCCCTAACCCTAAGACCATTTAAATTCCAAGATACAATTTTAATAATAGCATCCTTCCTCTCACCCATCATCGGTATCCACCCAGTGAATAATCTGCTTCTGAGACATTAAAAGAGGCTTCAGAGGAACTATATTTTTTTCTTTTTCCCCACTGCTCCCCACCCAGTGCACCCTATACACCACCCCTCCCATGGAAAAACCCTCCCCAATTCTACAAGGCCAAAGGCCATATGGGTTCCCCCTCAGAGCGAACAATCTTCTAAAATATTCACCATCTGAGTGCACCTATCTTAAACAAGCAACTCTAGAGCAAAAAAAAAAAAAGAAGAAAAACACAACTAGGTGAAATTTAATTTTTCCTTTTTATTTGGTTATGTATTTCATTTTATCTATTTATATTTTTCTTTTCCTACTAGTATTTTAATTGTTGTTATTTCTCTCTAAGAATTTTACACTGTTCCTTTTTCTTTATTTCCTTCCCTCTTCTTTTCCCTTCACATTCCATCCTGCTTGCCTGTCCATCTCTACATTTTCAGTTAATTTCAAGCAAGCAGGTAGGGTAGGGTGGAAATTACAGACCATGTGCTTGAAGGTCATTTATGAATTCATCCACCTTTTCACAGGAGTGAAAAATATGCATTTTATTGTCAAGCATAACTTTCAAAAAGGCTGGAAATCGAAGCTGGACTACTGCTCCCAACCTTTTAAATGGATCCATCCTCTTCCCTAACTCCCATTGCCTATTTGCGGTGGTGGTTGAAACATCTGATCTGAAATCATATTTGACCTCATCAACCTCTATCTTTTTCAGACTGAGAGCTTTTGATAATATCTTTTCTTTTAAGGAGAAAGTTAGAAAATTAATCAAAATCTTTCTGGGCTTTGTCCTGTTTGTATTTAGCCTGTACGGATCCCTATATACATGTTGAATATCTTTCCCTATTTCCTCTTCGGATTCTTCAACCTGTAGCTCTTTTTTTTATTAACCGCACTACAAAGGTTTTTATATCATCTCCTTCCCTCCCTTCTGGCACGTTCAAGATTTTTATGTTATTCCTTCTCTGGAAATTTTCCAGTTTCTCAACTCTGTCGAGACATTCTCTTTCTGCATATTTCAATTTTGTTATCTCGACCGAGTTTGTAACTACCTTCTCTCTAAGCTCTTTCACTTCGCCCTCCAGCATAGTTGTTCTGTTACAGAGGTCATCCATCTTTTTCTCTAGAGTATCACAGGCCTGCCTTATTTCCTTCTGATTCCCTTCCGAGGTTTCAAACCTAGTTTTAATCTCCACCGACAGAGCCCTTAACAGCACACCCAAAGTAGGATCCTCACTCCCTGGCTGCACTGGACTTTGCCTCGTGATTGCTGGCATTGGCATTGGCATTGCTTCTCCAGTATCTTCTCCACCAGAGGCTGGTTGCTCATACATTCCTCCGTGGCTGGCATAGCAAGCACTAGGTATCTATTTGGGGATGCATCTTTATTCCAGTCTATAGCATCCTCTGGACCTAATTCTGCAGAAGTTTTGGCCTGTTCTATACTCAACTCCTTCCCTGTAGTAGTAACTGCCTCCATCCTACTATCCGCCAATGTTATTATTTGGGGCAAAACTTTAAAATATGCTTTTAAAGAGGAGTCACTTTTGTCTTCTGACCTGCTGTTCGCTTCCGTGCCGTTTTTTTCCCACTAGCTTTATTTGTCTTATTTCTGACTAATTCATCATCCTCCTCCACTTCAAAGCCTTGTAAACTTATAGCAGAACTTATAGCAGAGCTTGTTACACCCCTTGCCTTTCTCCCGTACCTTGCCTTAACTTCCTTAAAGCATAGCGTGGGGGCAGCTCTTCTTGTACTGTTGTCTTATTACCCCGATTAACTTTTATTTGAATATGTTGCTCCTTACCGCTAGATGAATTCAGACTTAACACTGGCTCCTGCTCCTGGAAAAGCGGACAACTTTGAATCTCTACCAATTCCTCCCGACTCGCGTCCGGCTGTATTCCCCCCGCCGTGGCCTCTCTCAGTCGCGCACCCAAGCCCGCTACTACCGCGTCCACCTCTCCCCCGGAAGGAGATCCTGGCCGCTGCGCTCTTCCCCTGCGTAGCTCCAGGGCCGCCCTTCTCCACGGCCGCTCCGTAGTCACCTCTGCTGCCACCGCACACGAATATCTCGCTAACTCCCGACTCCGCACTACCCCCACACACCAGCCGGCCGCCGCTACTCTGCTCGACTCTGCCACTTTGTACCGCACGTAAGTTTGATTTTATGTTATAAAGAAAATCATTCCAGCTTTAGAACTCCTCAGGCTCAAACGAATTCATTCAGATGGTGGTCGATTATTTTCACACCGCTCCGAGGGTGCTCCCGCGACCGGCTACGCGCTGGCCGCCATGTTCTTCCCACTCTCTGACATGATCTTGCTCTTTCTTATTGTTATATTTTCTCTTACTGCTCATTTCTGACCTTTATTTTGCCTCTTTCTGCTCATTTCTGATCTTTATTTTGCTTCATTATGCTCGTTCCTGGTCTCTTTTTTTGCTTTTTTCTCCTCGTTGCTGATTTTTATTTTGCCTCTTTCTGGCCGTTTCTGAACTCTGTTTTTCCTCTTTCTGCTCAATTCTGGTTTTTATTTTTTCCTCTTGCTGCTCGTTTCTGATCTCTACTTTGCCTCATTATGCTTGTTCCTGGTGTCTTTTTTGCCTCTTTCTCCTCGTTTCTGATCTTTATTTTGCCTCTTTCTGGTCGTTTCTGTTCTCTGTTTTTCCTCATTCTGCTAGTTTCTGTCTATTATTTTGCCTCTTCCTGCTCAGTTTCTGATCTCTATTTTAGCCTCTTTGTGCTAGTTTACCATACCTATTTTACTTTTTCTGCTTATTTCTGATCATTATTTTTCTTCTTTACTGCTCCTTTCTGTCCTTTATTTTGTCTCTTTCTGGTCGCTTCTGATCTCTATTTTCCTCTTTCTGCTTGTTCATGATGATTATTTTGCCTCTTTCTGCTTGTTTCCGATTTCTATTTGTGCCTCTTTGTGCTCATTTATCATCCCTATTTTGCACTTTCTGCTAATTTCTGCTCGTTATTTTTCCTCTTTTTGCTCGGTTCTGACCTTTATCTTGCTGCTTTCTGCTAGTTTCTGATCTCTATTCGGTCTCTTTCTGCTCGTTTCAAATTTTTCTTCTTTCTGCTAGTTTCTGACAATTATTTTTCCTCTTTCTGCTTGTTTCTGATCTCTATTTTGCCTATTTCTGCTCGTGTCTGATCTCTATTTTGCCTATTTCTGCTCGTGTCTGATCTCCATTTTGCTTCCTTCTGCTTGTTCCTGATCTTTATTTTGCCTCTTTCTCCTCTTTTCTGTCCTCTATTTTGTCTCTTTCTGCTTGCTTCTGCTCTCTATTTTCCTCTTTCTGCTTGTTTATGACAATTATTTTGCCTCTTTCTGCTTGTTTCTGATCTCTATTTGTGCCTCTTTGTGCTTGTTTATCATTCCAATTTTGCGCTTTCTGCTCATTTCTGCTCGTTATTTTTCCTCTTACTGCTCGTTTCTGATCTTTATTTTTCCTCTTTCTGCTCATTCAGGTTTCTAATTTTTCCTCTTTCTTCTCGCTTCTGATATCTACTTTGCCTCATTATGCTTGTTCCTGGTCTCTTTTTTGCCTCTTTCTACTCGTTTCTGATCTCTATTTGGCCTCTTTCTGCTCGTTTCTGGTTTCAAATTTTTCCTCTTTCTGCTAGTTTCTGACAATGATTTTTCCTCTTTCTGCATGTTTCTGATCTTTGTTTTATCTCTTTCTGCTCATTTCTGACCTTCATTTTGCCTCTTTCCATTGTTTCTGATTGCTATTTTGCCTATTACTGCTCATTTCTGATCTCTATTTTGCTTCCTTCTGCTTGTTCCTAATCTTTATTTTGCCTCTTTCTCCTCATTTCTGACCTTTGTTTTGCCTCTTTCTGCCCGTTTCTGATCTCTGTTTTTCCTCTTTCTACTAGTTTCAAACAATTATTTTGCCTCTTTCTGATCTCTATTTTTGCCTCATTGTGCTCATTTACCATCGCTCTTTTGCTCTTTCTGCTCATTTCTGCTCAATATTTTTCCTCTTCCTGCTCATTTCTGACCTTCATTTTTCCTCTTTCTGCTCATTTAGGTTTCTAATTTTTCCTCTTTCTTCTCGCTTCTGATATCTACTTTGCCTCATTATGCTTGTTCCTGGTCTCTTTTTTGCCTCTTTCTACTCGTTGCTGATCTCTATTTTGCTTTTTTTCTGCTTGATCCTGATCTCTATTTTGCCACTTTCTGCTCATTTCTGATCTCTATTTTGCCTCTTTCTGCTCATCTCTGATCTTTATTTTGCCTCTTTCTGCCCGTTTCTGATCTCTGGTAGTGCTCTTTCTGCTAGTTCCTAACAATTATTTTGCCTCTTTCTGCTCGTTTCTGATCTCTATTTTAGCCTCTTTGTGCTCATTTACCATCCCTGTTTTGCTCTTTCTGCTCATTTCTGATCGTTATTTTTCCTCTTACTGCTCATTTCTGACTTCATTTTGCCTCTTTCTGCTCATTTCTGATCTCTATTTGGCCTCATTATGCTCGTTCCTGGTCCCTTTTTTTCCTCTTTCTGCTCATTTCTGATCTCTATTTCTGCTCGTTCCTGATCTCTATTTTGCTTCCTTCTGCTTGTTCCTGATCTTTATTTTGCCTCTTTCTCCTCATTTCTGACCTTTGATTTGCCACTTACTGCTCATTTTTTAACTTCATTTTGCTCTTCCTGCTCGTTTCTGACCTTCATTAAGCCTTTTGCTTCTTGTGTCTCACCTTTATTTTGCCTCTTTCTGCTAGTTTCTCACATTTTCTTTTAACTCTTTCTGCTTATTTCTTACCTTTATTTTACTTCTTCTGCTCAGTTCTGACCTTTATCTTGCTCCTTTCTTAGCTTTATTTTGCCTCTTTCTGCTTGTCCCTGATCTCTATTTAGCCTCTGTCTCCTCGCTTCTGACCGTTGTTTAGCCTCTTTCTGCTCGTTTCTGATCTCTATTTTCCCTCTTTATGCCCGTTTCTCATCTCTATTTTCCTCTTTCTGCTAGTTTCTAACAATTATTTTGCCTCTTTCTGCTCGTTTCTGATCTCTATTTTTGCCTCTTTGTGCTCGTTTACCATCTCTGTTTTCCTCTTTCTGCTCATTTCTGATAATTATTTTTCCTCTTACTGCTCATTTCTGACCTTTATTTTGCCTCTTTCTGCCCATTTCTGATCTCTGTTTTTCCTCTTTCTACTAGTTTCAAACAATTATTTAGCCTCTTTCTGCTCGTTTCTGTTCTCTATTTTTGCCTCTTTGTGCTTGTTTACCATCCCCCTTTTGCTCTTTCTGCTCATTTCTGATCAATATTTTTCCTCTTCCTGCTCATTTCTGACCTTTATTTTTCCTCTTTCTGCTTATTCTGATTTCTAATTTTTCCTCTTTCTGCTCATTTCTGATATCTACTTTGCCTCATTATGCTTGTTCCTGGTCTCTTTTTGCCTCTTTTTCTTTGTTTCTGATCTTTATTTTGCCTCTTTCTGGCCATTTCTGATCTCTGTTTTTCCTCTTTCTGCTAGCTTCTGATGATTATTTTCCCTCTATCTGCTCGTTTCTGATCTCTATTTTTGCCTCTTTGTGCTCGTTTACCATCCCTATTTTGCTCTTTGTGCTTATTTCTGCTCATTATTTTTCCTCTTTCTGCTAAATTCTGACCTTTATTTTTTTCTCTTTTTGCGTGTTTCTGATCTCAATTTTTTCTTCTTTCTGCTCGTCTCTGTCCTTTATTTTGTCTCTTTCTGCTCGCTTCTGATCTCTATTTTCCTCTTTCTGCTTGTTTATGATGATTATTTTGCCTCTTTCTGCTCGTTTCCGATCCCTATTTGTGCCTCTTTGTGCTCATTTATCATCCCAATTTTGCGCTTACTGCTCATTTCTGCTTGTTATTTTTCCTCTTACTGCTCGTTTCTGACCTTTATTTTGCTGCTTTCTGCTCGTTTCTCATCTCTATTTGGCCTCTTTCTGCTAGTTTCTGGTTTCAACTTTTTCCTCTTTCTACTAGTTCCTGACAATTATTTTTCCTCTTTCTGCATGTTTCTGATCTTTGTTCTTTCCCTTTCTGCTCATTTCTGACCTTCATTTTGCCTCTTTCTGCTCGTTTCTGATCTCTATTTTGCCTATTACTGCTCGTTTCTGATCTCTATTTTGCTTCCTTCTGCTTGTTCCTAATCTTTATTTTGCCTCTTTGTCCTCATTTCTGACCTTTGTTTTGCCTCATTCTGCTCGTTTTTTAACTCCATTTTGGTCTTTCTGCTCGTTTCTGACCTTCATTTTGGCTTTTGCTTCTTGTGTCTCACCTTTATTTTGCCTCTTTCTGCTCATTTCTCATACTTTCTTTTACTCTTTCTGCTTATTTCTCACCTTTATTTTGCCTCTTTCTGCTCGGGTCTGACCTTTATCTTGCTCCTTTCTGCTCATTTCTGAGCTTTATTTTGCCTCTTTCTGCTTGTTCCTGATCTCTATTTAGCCTCTGTCTCCTCGCTTTTGACCTTTGTTTTGCCTCTTTCTGATCTCTATTTTGCCTCTTTAGGCTCGTTTCATTTTGCTGTTTCTGCTAGTTTCTGATGATTATTTTGCCTTTTTCTGCTGCGTTTCTGATCACTATTTTGCTTCCTTCTGCTTGTTCCTGATCTTTATTTTGCCTCTTTCGACTCATTTCTGACCTTTGTTTTGCCTCTTTCTGCTCGTTTTTGAACTCCATTTTGCTCTTTCTGCTCGTTTCTGTCCTTCATTTTGCCTTTTGCTTCTTGTGGCTCACCTTTATTTTGCATATTTCTGATCGTTTCTCAAACTTCCTTTTAACTCTTTCTGCTTATTTCTCACTTTTATTTTGCCTCTTTCTGCTCGGTTCTGACCTTTATATTGCTCCTTTCTGCTCATTTCTGAGCTTTATTTTGCCCTCTTTCTGCTTTTTCCTGATCTCTATTTGGCCTCTGTCTCCTCGCCTCTGACCTTTGTTTTGCCTCTTTCTGCTCGTTTCTGATCTCTATTTTGCCTCTTTATGCTCGTCTCTCATCTCTATTTTGCTGTTTCTGCTCGCTTCTGACGATTATTTTGCCTCTTTCTGCTCGTTTCTGATCTCTATTTTTGCCTCTTTGTGCTCATTTGCCATCCCTATTTTGGTCTTTTTGCTTAATCTCATCACTATTGTTCCTCTTACTGCTCATTTCCGACCTTTATTTTTCCTTTTCCTGCATGTTTCTGATCTCAATTTTGTCTCTTCTTGCTCGCTTCTGATCTCTATTTTGCTCTTTCTGCTAGTTTCTGACGATTATTTTGCCTCTTTCTGCTCATTTCTGATCTCTATTTTTGCATCTTTGTGCTCATTTCCCATCCCTATTTTGCTCTTTCTTATTGTTATATTTTCTCTTACTGCTCATTTCTGACCTTTATTTTGCCTCTTTCTGCTCATTTCTGATCTTTATTTTGCTTCATTATGCTCATTCCTGGTCTCTTTTTTTGCTTTTTTCTCCTTGTTGCTGATTTTTATTTTGCCTCTTTCTGGCCGTTTCTGAACTCTGTTTTTCCTCTTTCTGCTCAATTCTGGTTTTTATTTTTTCCTCTTGCTGCTCGTTTCTGATCTCTACTTTGCCTCATTATGCTTGTTCCTGGTGTCTTTTTTGCCTCTTTCTCCTCATTTCTGATCTTTATTTTGCCTCTTTCTGGTCGTTTATGATCTCTGTATTTCCTCATTCTTCTAGTTTCAGTCTATTATTTTGCCTCTTCCTGCTCGTTTCTGATCTCTATTTTAGCCTCTTTGTGCTAGTTTACCATACCTATTTTGCTTTTTCTGCTTATTTCTGATCATTATTTTTCTTCTTTACTGCTCCTTTCTGTCCTTTATTTTGTCTCTTTCTGGTCGCTTCTGATGTCTATTTTCCTCTTTCTGCTTGTTCATGATGATTATTTTGCCTCTTTCTGCTTGTTTCCGATTTCTATTTGTGCCTCTTTGTGCTCATTTATCATCCCTATTTTGCACTTTCTGCTAATTTCTGCTCGTTATTTTTCCTCTTTCTGCTCGGTTCTGACCTTTATCTTGCTGTTTTCTGCTAGTTTCTGATCTCTATTCGGTCTCTTTCTGCTCGTTTCTAATTTTTCTTCTTTCTGCTAGTTTCTGACAATTATTTTCCTCTTTCTGCTTGTTTCTGATCTCTATTTTGCCTATTTCTGCTCGTGTCTGATCTCTATTTTGCCTATTTCTGCTCGTGTCTGATCTCCATTTTGCTTCCTTCTGCTTGTTCCTGATCTTTATTTTGCCTCTTTCTCCTCTTTTCTGTCCTTTATTTTGTCTCTTTCTGCTTGCTTCTGCTCTCTATTTTCCTCTTTCTGCTTGTTTATGACAATTATTTTGCCTCTTTCTGCTTGTTTCTGATCTCTATTTGTGCCTCTTTGTGCTTGTTTATCATTCCAATTTTGCGCTTTCTGCTCATTTCTGCTCAGTTATTTTTCCTCTTACTGCTCGTTTCTGACCTTTATTTTTCCTCTTTCTGCTCTATTCAGGTTTCTAATTTTTCCTCTTTCTTCTCGCTTCTGATATCTACTTTGCCTCATTATGCTTGTTCCTGGTCTCTTTTTGCCTCTTTCTACTCGTTTCTGATCTCTATTGTGGCCTCTTTCTGCTCGTTTCTGGTTTCAAATTTTTCCTCTTTCTACTAGTTTCTGACAATTATTTTTTCCTCTTTCTGCATGTTTCTGATCTTTGTTCTTTCCCTTTCTGCTCATTTCTGACCTTCATTTTGCCTCTTTCTGCTCGTTTCTGATCTCTATTTTGCCTATTACTGCTTGTTTCTGATCTCTATTTTGCTTCCTTCTGCTTGTTCCTAATCTTTATTTTGCCTCTTTGTCCTCATTTCTGACCTTTGTTTTGCCTCATTCTGCTCGTTTTTTAACTCCATTTTGGTCTTTCTGCTCGTTTCTGACCTTCATTTTGGCTTTTGCTTCTTGTGTCTCACCTTTATTTTGCCTCTTTCTGCTCATTTCTCATACTTTCTTTTACTCTTTCTGCTTATTTCTCACCTTTATTTTGCCTCTTTCTGCTCGGGTCTGACCTTTATCTTGCTCCTTTCTGCTCATTTCTGAGCTTTATTTTGCCTCTTTCTGCTTGTTCCTGATCTCTATTTAGCCTCTGTCTCCTCTCTTTTGACCTTTGTTTTGCCTCTTTCTGATCTCTATTTTGCCTCTTTAGGCTCGTTTCATTTTGCTGTTTCTGCTAGTTTCTGATGATTATTTTGCCTTTTTCTGCTCGTTTCTGATCACTATTTTGCTTCCTTCTGCTTGTTCCTGATCTTTATTTTGCCTCTTTCAACTCATTTCTGACCTTTGTTTTGCCTCTTTCTGCTCGTTTTTGAACTCCATTTTGATCTTTCTGCTCGTTTCTGTCCTTCATTTTGCCTTTTGCTTCTTGTGGCTCACCTTTATTTTGCATATTTCTGATCGTTTCTCAAACTTCCTTTTAACTCTTTCTGCTTATTTCTCACTTTTATTTTGCCTCTTTCTGCTCGGTTCTGACCTTTATCTTGCTCCTTTCTGCTCATTTCTGAGCTTTATTTTGCCTCTTTCTGCTTTTTCCTGATCTCTATTTGGCCTCTGTCTCTCGCCTCTGACCTTTGTTTTGCCTCTTTCTGCTCGTTTCTGATCTCTATTTTGCCTCTTTATGCTCGTCTCTCATCTCTATTTTGCTGTTTCTGCTCACTTCTGACGATTATTTTGCCTCTTTCTGCTCGTTTCTGATCTCTATTTTTGCCTCTTTGTGCTCATTTGCCATCCCTATTTTGGTCTTTTTGCTTAATCTCATCACTATTGTTCCTCTTACTGCTCATTTCCGACCTTTATTTTTCCTTTTCCTGCATGTTTCTGATCTCCATTTTGTCTCTTCTTGCTCGCTTCTGATCTCTATTTTGCTCTTTCTGCTAGTTTCTGACGATTATTTTGCCTCTTTCTGCTCATTTCTGATCTCTATTTTTGCATCTTTGTGCTCATTTCCCATCCCTATTTTGCTCTTTCTTATTGTTATATTTGCTCTTACTGCTCATTTCTGACCTTTATTTTGCCTCTTTCTGCTCATTTCTGATCTTTATTTTGCTTCATTATGCTCATTCCTGGTCTCTTTTTTGCTTTTTCTCCTTGTTGCTGATTTTTATTTTGCCTCTTTCTGGCCGTTTCTGAACTCTGTTTTTCCTCTTTCTGCTCAATTCTGGTTTATTATTTTCCTCTTGCTGCTCGTTTCTGATCTCTACTTTGCCTCATTATGCTTGTTCCTGGTGTCTTTTTTGCCTCTTTCTCCTCATTTCTGATCTTTATTTTGCCTCTTTCTGGTCGTTTATGATCTCTGTATTTCCTCATTCTTCTAGTTTCAGTCTATTATTTTGCCTCTTCCTGCTCGTTTCTGATCTCTATTTTAGCCTCTTTGTGCTAGTTTACCATACCTATTTTGCTTTTTCTGCTTGTTTCTGATCTCTATTTTGCCTATTTCTGCTCGTGTCTGATCTCTATTTTGCCTATTTCTGCTCGTGTCTGATCTCCATTTTGCTTCCTTCTGCTTGTTCCTGATCTTTATTTTGCCTCTTTCTCCTCTTTTCTGTCCTTTATTTTGTCTCTTTCTGCTTGCTTCTGCTCTCTATTTTCCTCTTTCTGCTTGTTTATGACAATTATTTTGCCTCTTTCTGCTTGTTTCTGATCTCTATTTGTGCCTCTTTGTGCTTGTTTATCATTCCAATTTTGCGCTTTCTGCTAATTTCTGCTCGTTATTTTTCCTCTTACTGCTCGTTTCTGACCTTTATTTTTCCTCTTTCTGCTCATTCAGGTTTCTAATTTTTCCTCTTTCTTCTCGCTTCTGATATCTACTTTGCCTCATTATGCTTGTTCCTGGTCTCTTTTGCCTCTTTCTACTCGTTTCTGATCTCTATTTGGCCTCTTTCTGCTCGTTTCTGGTTTCAAATTTTTCCTCTTTCTGCTAGTTTCTGACAATGATTTTTCCTCTTTCTGCATGTTTCTGATCTTTGTTTTATCTCTTTCTGCTCATTTCTGACCTTCATTTTGCCTCTTTCCACTTGTTTCTGATTGCTATTTTGCCTATTACTGCTCATTTCTGATCTCTATTTTGCTTCCTTCTGCTTGTTCCTAATCTTTATTTTGCCTCTTTCTCCTCATTTCTGACCTTTGTTTTGCCTCTTTCTGCCCGTTTCTGATCTCTGTTTTTCCTCTTTCTATTAGTTTCAAACAATTATTTTGCCTCTTTCTGATCTCTATATTTTGCCTCATTGTGCTCATTTACCATCGCTCTTTTGCTCTTTCTGCTCATTTCTGCTCAATATTTTTCCTCTTCCTGCTCATTTCTGACCTTTATTTTTCCTCTTTCTGCTCATTCAGGTTTCTAATTTTTCCTCTTTCTTCTCGCTTCTGATATCTACTTTGCCTCATTATGCTTGTTCCTGGTCTCTTTTTGCCTCTTTCTACTTGTTGCTGATCTCTATTTTGCTTTTTTCTGCTTGATCCTGATCTCTATTTTGCCACTTTCTGCTCATTTCTGATCTCTATTTTGCCTCTTTCTTCTCATCTCTGATCTTTATTTTGCCTCTTTCTACCCGTTTCTGATCTCTGTTAGTCCTCTTTCTGCTAGTTCCTAACAATTATTTTGCCTCTTTCTGCTCGTTTCTGATCTCTATTTTAGCCTCTTTGTGCTCATTTACCATCCCTGTTTTGCTCTTTCTGCTCATTTCTGATCGTTATATTTTCCTCTTACTGCTCATTTCTGACTTCATTTTGCCTCTTTCTGCTCATTTCTGATCTCTATTTGGCCTCATTATGCTCGTTCCTGGTCCTTTTTTCCTCTTTCTGCTCATTTCTGATCTCTATTTCTGCTCGTTCCTAGATCTCTATTTTGCTTCCTTCTGCTTGTTCCTGATCTTTATTTTGCCTCTTTCTCCTCATTTCTGACCTTTGATTTGCCACTTACTGCTCATTTTTTAACTTCATTTTGCTCTTCCTGCTCGTTTCTGAACTTCATTAAGCCTTTTGCTTCTTGTGTCTCACCTTTATTTTGCCTCTTTCTGCTAGTTTCTCACATTTTCTTTTAACTCTTTCTGCTTATTTCTTACCTTTATTTTACTTCTTCTGCTCAGTTCTGACCTTTATCTTGCTCCTTTCTGCTCCTTTCTTAGCTTTATTTTGCCTCTTTCTGCTTGTCCCTGATCTCTATTTAGCCTCTGTCTCTCGCTTCTGACCGTTGTTTAGCCTCTTTCTGCTCATTTCTGATCTCTATTTTCCCTCTTTATGCCCGTTTCTCATCTCTATTTTGCTGTTTCTGCTCGTTTCTGACAATTATTTTGGCTCTTTCTGCTCGATTCTGATCTCTGTTTTTCCTCTTTCTGCTAGTTTCTAACAATTATTTTGCCTCTTTCTGCTCGTTTCTGATCTCTATTTTTGCCTCTTTGTGCTCGTTTACCATCTCTGTTTTCCTCTTTCTGCTCATTTCTGATAATTATTTTCCTCTTACTGCTCATTTCTGACCTTTATTTTGCCTCTTCTGCTAATTTCTGATCTCTATTTTGCCTCATTATGCTAGTTCCTGGTCTCTTTATTTTGCCTCTTTCTGTCCATTTCTGATCTCTGTTTTTCCTCTTTCTACTAGTTTCAAACAATTATTTAGCCTCTTTCTGCTCGTTTCTGTTCTCTATTTTTGCCTCTTTGTGCTTGTTTACCATCCCCCTTTTGCTCTTTCTGCTCATTTCTGATCAATATTTTTCCTCTTCCTGCTCATTTCTGACCTTTATTTTTCCTCTTTCTGCTTATTCTGGTTTCTAATTTTTCCTCTTTCTGCTCATTTCTGATATCTACTTTGCCTCATTATGCTTGTTCCTGGTCTCTGTTTTGCCTCTTTTTCTTTGTTTCTGATCCTTATTTTGCCTCTTTCTGGCCATTTCTGATCTCTGTTTTTCCTCTTTCTGCTAGTTTCCGATGATTATTTTGCCTCTTTCTGCTCGTTTCTGATCTCTATTTTTGCCTCTTAGTGCTCGTTTACCATCCCTATTTTGCTCTTTGTGCTTATTTCTGCTCATTATTTTTCCTCTTTCTGCTAATTTCTGACCTTTATTTTTTCTCTTTTTACGTGTTTCTGATCTCAATTTTTTCTTCTTTCTGCTCGTCTCTGTCCTTTATTTTGTCTCTTTCTGCTTGCTTCTGATCTCTATTTTCCTCTTTCTGCTTGTTTATGATGATTATTTGGCCTCTTTCTGCTCGTTTCCGATCCCTATTTGTGCCTCTTTGTGCTCATTTATCATCCCAATTTTGTGCTTACTGCTCATTTCTGCTTGTTATTTTTCCTCTTACTGCTCGTTTCTGACCTTTATTTTGCTGCTTTCTGCTCGTTTCTCATCTCTTTTTGGCCTCTTTCTGCTCGTTTCTGGTTTCAACTTTTTCCTCTTTCTACTAGTTTCTGACAATTATTTTTCCTCTTTCTGCATGTTTCTGATCTTTGTTCTTTCCCTTTCTGCTCATTTCTGACCTTCATTTTGCCTCTTCCGCTCGTTTCTGATCTCTATTTTGCCTATTACTGCTCGTTTCTGATCTCTATTTTGCTTCCTTCTGCTTGTTCCTAATCTTTATTTTGCCTCTTTGTCCTCATTTCTGACCTTTGTTTTGCCTCATTCTGCTCGTTTTTAACTCCATTTTGGTCTTTCTGCTCGTTTCTGACCTTCATTTTGGCTTTTGCTTCTTGTGTCTCACCTTTATTTTGCCTCTTTCTGCTCATTTCTCATACTTTCTTTTACTCTTTCTGCTTATTTCTCACCTTTATTTTGCCTCTTTCTGCTCGGGTCTGACCTCTATCTTGCTCCTTTCTGCTCATTTCTGAGCTTTATTTTGCCTCTTTCTGCTTGTTCCTGATCTCTATTTAGCCTCTGTCTCCTCGCTTTTGACCTTTGTTTTTCCTCTTTCTGCTCCTTGCCTCTTTAGGCTCGTTTCATTTTGCTGTTTCTGCTAGTTTCTGATGATTATTTTGCCTCTTTCTGCTCGTTTCTGATCACTATTTTGCTTTCTTCTGCTTGTACCTGATCTTTATTTTGCCTCTTTCGACTCATTTCTGACCTTTGTTTTGCCTCTTTCTGCTCGTTTTTGAACTCCATTTTGCTCTTTCTGCTCGTTTCTGTCCTTCATTTTGCCTTTTGCTTCTTGTGGCTCACCTTTATTTTGCATATTTCTGATCGTTTCTCAAACTTCCTTTTAACTCTTTCTGCTTATTTCTCACTTTTATTTTGCCTCTTTCTGCTCGGTTCTGACCTTTATCTTGCTCCTTTCTGCTCATTTCTGAGCTTTATTTTGCCTCTTTCTGCTTTTTCCTGATCTCTATTTGGCCTCTGTCTCCTCGCCTCTGACCTTTGTTTTGCCTCTTTCTGCTCGTTTCTGATCTCTATTTTGCCTCTTTATGCTCGTCTCTCATCTCTATTTTGCTGTTTCTGCTCGCTTCTGACGATTATTTTGCCTCTTTCTGCTCGTTTCTGGTCTCTATTTTTGCCTCTTTGTGCTCATTTGCCATCCCTATTTTGGTCTCTTTGCTTAATCTCATCACTATTGTTCCTCTTACTGCTCATTTCCGACCTTTATTTTTCCTTTTCCTGCATGTTTCTGATCTCAATTTTTACTCGTTCTGCTTATTTCCGACCTTTATTTTGTCTCTTCTTGCTTGCTTCTGATCTCTATTTTGCTCTTTCTGCTAGTTTCTGACGATTATTTTGCCTCTTTCTGCACATTTCTGATCTCTATTTTTGCATCTTTGTGCTCATTTCCCATCCCTATTTTGCTCTTTCTTATTGTTATATTTTCTCTTACTGCCCATTTCTGACCTTTATTTTGCCTCTTTCTGCTCATTTCTGATCTTTATTTTGCTTCATTATGCTCATTCCTGGTCTCTTTTTTTGCTTTTTTCTCCTTGTTGCTGATCTTTATTTTGCCTCTTTCTGGCCGTTTCTGAACTCTGTTTTTCCTCTTTCTGCTCAATTCTGGTTTTTATTTTTTCCTCTTGCTGCTCGTTTCTGATCTCTACTTTGCCTCATTATGCTTGTTCCTGGTGTCTTTTTTGCCTCTTTCTCCTCATTTCTGATCTTTATTTTGCCTCTTTCTGGTCGTTTCTGATCTCTGTTTTTCCTCATTCTGCTAGTTTCTGTCTATTATTTTGCCTCTTCCTGCTCGTTTCTGATCTCTATTTTAGCCTCTTTGTGCTAGTTTACCATACCTATTTTGCTTTTTCGGCTTATTTCTGATCATTATTTTTCTTCTTTACTGCTCCTTTCTGTCCTTTATTTTGTCTCTTTCTGGTCGCTTCTGATCTCTATTTTCCTCTTTCTGCTTGTTCATGATGATTATTTTGCCTCTTTCTGCTTGTTTCCGATTTCTATTTGTGCCTCTTTGTGCTCATTTATCATCCCTATTTTGCACTTTCTGCTAATTTCTGCTCGGTATTTTTCCTCTTTCTGCTCGGTTCTGACCTTTATCTTGCTGCTTTCTGCTAGTTTCTGATCTCTATTCGGTCTCTTTCTGCTCGTTTCTAATTTTTCTTCTTTCTGCTAGTTTCTGACAATTATTTTTCCTCTTTCTGCTTGTTTCTGATCTCTATTTTGCCTATTTCTGCTCGTGTCTGATCTCTATTTTGCCTATTTCTGCTTGTGTCTGATCTCCATTTTGCTTCCTTCTGCTTGTTCCTGATCTTTATTTTGCCTCTTTCTCCTCATTTATGACCTTTGTTTTGCCTCTTTCTGCTCGTTTCTGATCTCTATTTTGCTCATTCTGCTCGGTTCTGACCTTCATTTTGCCTTTTGCTTCTTGTGTCTCATCTTTTTTTGCCTCTTTCTGCTTGTTTCTCACACTTTCATTTAACTCTTTCTGCTTATTTCTCACCTTTATTTGACCTCTTTCTGCTTGGTTCTGACCTTTATCTTGCTCGTTTCTGCTCATTTCTGAGCTTTATTTTGCCTCTTTCTGCTCGTTTCTGACTTTCATTTTGCCTCTTTATGCTAATTTATGATCTTTATTGTGCTTATTTCTGCTCGTTTCTGATCTCTATTTTGCTCTTTCTGCTCGTTTCTGACCTTCATGTTGCCTTTTGCTGCTCGTTTCTCAGTCTTTATTTTGTCTCTTCTCTGCTCATTTCCCACCTTTATTTGACCTCTTTCTGTTCATTTCTCTTCTTTATTTTGCCTCTTTCTGAACTGTATCCTGCCTCTTTATGCACGTTTCAGTTTTCTAATTTTTCCCCTTTCTCCTCGCTTCAGACCTTTATTTTCCTCTTTCTGATCTCAATTTATCCTCTTTCTGCGTGTTTCTGACCTTTATTTTGCATCTTTCTGCTAATTTCTGATCTGTTTTGCTCTTTCTGCTCATTTCTGACCTTCACGTTGCCTTTTGCTGCTTGTTTCTCACCTTTATTTTGCCTCTTTCTGCTCGTTTCTGATCTCTATTTTGCATCTTTCTGCTCGTTTCTGGATTCAATTTTTCCTGTTTCCGCTAGTTTCTGACAATTATTTTTCCTCTTTCTGCGCGTTTCAGATCTTTGTTTTTTCTATTTCTGCTTCTTTCTGACCTTCATTTTGCCTTTTGCTTCTTGTGTCTCATCTTTTTTTGCCTCTTTCTGCTCGTTTCTCACACTTTCATTTAACTCTTTCTGCTTATTTCTCACCTTTATTTGACCTCTTTCTGCTTGGTTCTGACCTTTATCTTGCTCCTTTCTGCTAATTCCTGACCTTCATTTTGCCTCTTTCTGCTCATTTCTGATCTCTGTTTTACCTATTTCTGCTCATTTCTGATCTCTATTTTGCTCGTTCTGCTCGTATCTGAACTTTGCGTTGCCTTTTACTTCTCGTTCCTCACTTTTATTTTGCCTCTGTCTGCTCGTTTCTCACCTTCATTATACCTCTTTATGTTCATTTCTCACCTTTATTTTGCCTCTTTATGCTCATTTCACACCTTTATTTAGCCACTTTCTGCTTATTTCTGACCTTTATTTTGCCCCTTTCTGCTATTTTTTTTCCTTTATTTTGCCTCTTTCTGCACTTTGCTCACCTTTATTCTCACTCTTTCCGCTCATTAATGACCTTTATTCTGCCTCTTTCTGCTTGTCTCTGACCTTTATTTTGCTTCTTTCTACTAAATGCTGACCTTTAACCTGCCTCTTTCTCCTAGTTTCTCACTGGCATTCTGCTTCTTTCTGCTTGTTTCTGACCTGTATTCTGCCTCTTTCTGCTCGTGTTTCAGTCTTAAACTGGCACTTTCTGCTCATTTCTGACCTTTATGCTCCCTCTGTCTGCTCGGTTCTGACCTCTAACTTGCTCCTTTCTGCTTAATTAAGAGCTTTATTTTGCTTCTTTCTGCTACATTCTGATATCTATTTTGCCTATTTCTGCTCATTTCTGAGCATAATTTTGCCTCTTTCTGCTCTTTATTTTGCCTCTTTCTGGTCATCTCTGGTTTCCAGTTTGCCTCTTTCTGATCGTTTCTGACCTTCTTTTTCCCTCTTTCTGCTCATTTCTGTACTCTATTTTGCTTCTTTCTGCTTGTTCCTGATCTTTATTTTGCCTCTTTCTTCTCGTTTCTGACCTTTGTTTTTGCCCTATTTCTGCTAGTTTCTGATCTCTATTTTTGCCTCTTTATGCTCATTCATGGTTTTTCCTCTTTCTCCTCGTTTCTGATCTTTATTTTGCCTCTTTCTGCCGGTTTCTGATCTTTGTTTTTCCTCTTTCTGCTAGTTTCTGATGATTATTTGGCCTCTTTCTGCTCGTTTCTGCTATCTATTTTTGCCTCTTTGTGCTTGTTTACCATCCATATTTTGCTCTTTCTGCTCATTTCTGGTCGTTATTTTTCCTCTTACTGCTCATTTCTGTCCTTTATTTTGCGTCTTTCTCTGCGTTTCTGATCTCTTTTTTGCCCCTTTCTGCTCATTTCTGGTTTCTAATTTTTCTACTTTTTGCTAGTTTTTGCTCTCTATTTTTCCTCTTTCTGCCCGTTTCTGATCTCAGTTTTTGCTCTTTCTGCTTGTTTCTGATGATTATTTTGCCTCTTTCAGCTTGTTTCTGATCTCTATTTTTTCTTCTTTATGATCGTTTATCATCCCTATGTTGCTCTTTCTGCTAATTTCTGCTCTTTATTTTTCCCCTTACAGCTCGTTTCTGACCTTTACTTTGCCTCTTTCTGCTTGTCTTTGATCTCTATTTTGCCTCTTCCTGCTTGTTCCTGGTTTCTAATCTTTCCTCTTTCTGCTAGTTTCTGACAATTATTTTCCCTCTTTCTGCACGTTTCTGATCTCTGTTTCTTCTCTTTCTGCTCATTTCTGACCTTCATTTTGCCTCTTTCTGCTCATTTCTGATCTCTATTTTGCCTCTTTCTGCTCATTTCTGAACTCTATTTTGCTTCTTTCTGCTTGTTCCTGATCTTTATTTTGCCTCTTTCTCCTCGTTTCTGACCTTTGTTTTGCCTCTTTCTGCTCATTTCTGATCTCTATTTTGCCTCTTTATGCTCGTTCATGGTCTCTTTTTTGCCTCTTTCTCCTCATTTCTGATCTTTATTTTGCCTGTTTCTGCCCGTTTCTGATCTTTGTTTTTCCTCTTTCTGCTAGTTTCTGATGATTATTTGGCCTCTTTCTGCTCAATTCTGATCTCTATTTTTGCCTCTTTGTGCTAGTTTATCATCCCTATGTTGCTAATTTCTGCTCGTTATTTTTCCTCTTACTGCTCGTTTCTGACCTTTACTTTGCCTCTTTCTGCTTGTTTCTGATCTCTATTTTGCCTCTATCTACCCATTTCTGATCTCTGTTTTTCCTGTTTCTGCTAGTTTCTGACGATTATTTTACCTCTTTCTGCAAGTTTCTGATCTCTATTTTTGCCTCTTTATGCTCGTTTACCATCCCTATTTTGCTCTTTCTGCTAATTTCTGATTGTTATTTTTCCTCTTACTGCTCATTTCTGACCTCCATTCTTTCTCTTTCTGCATGTTTCTCATCTCAATTTTAAACCTTCTGCTTGTTTCTGACCTTTACTTTGTCTCTTCCTGCTCACTTCTGATCTCTATTTTGCTCTTCTGTGTCCTCGTTTATCATCCCTATGTTGCTCTTTCTGCTCATTTGTACTCATTATTTTTCCTCTTACTGCTTGTTTCTGACCTTTTATTGTGCCTCTTTCTACTCGTTTCTGATCTATATTTTGCCTCTTTCTGCTCGTTTCTAATTTTGCCTCTTTCTGCTAGTTTCTGACACTTACTTTTCCTCTTTCTGCGTGTTTCTGATCTTTGTTTTATCTCTTTCTGCTCGTTTTTGACCTTCATTTTGCCTCTTTCTGCTTGTTTCTGACCTTCGTTTTGCCTCTTTCTGCTTGTTTCTGACCTTTGTTTTGCCTCTTTCTGCTCATTTCTCATCTCTATTTTGCCTCTTTATGCTCGTTCATGGTCTCTTTTTTGTCTCTTTCTCCTCGTTTCTGAACATTCATTTTGCCTCTTTCTGCCCATTTCTTATCTTTGTTTTTCCTCTTTCTGCTAGTTTCTCATGATTATTTTGCCTCTTTCTGCTCGTTTATGATCTCTATTTTTGCATCTTTGAGCTTGTTTACCATCCCTATTTTGCTCTTTCTGCTCATTTCTGACCTCTATTTTTTCTCTTTCTGCTCATTCCTGGTCTCTTTTTTGCCTCTTTCTCCATGTTTCTGATCTTTATTTCGCCTCTTTCTGCCCATTTCTGATCTCTGTTTTTCCTCTTTCTGCTAGTTTCTGGCGATTATTTTGCCTCTTTCTGCTCGTTTCTGATCTCTATTTTTCCCTCTTTATGCTAGTTTACCATCCCTATTTTGCTCTTTCTGCTCATTTCTGATCATTATTTTTCCTCTAACTGCTCATTTCTGACCTCCATTTTTTCCTTTCTGGGTGTTTCTGATCTCAATTTTCAACTTTCTACTTGTTTCTGACCTTTATTTTGTCTCTTTCTGCTCAGTTCTGATCTCTATTTTGTTCTTTCTGCTCGTTTCTGACGATTATTGTGCCTCTTTCTGCTCTTTTCTAATCTCTATTTTTTCTTCTTTGTACTCATTAATCATCCCTATGTTGCTCTTTCTGCTCCTTGTCTGCCTGTTATTTTTCCTCTTACTGCTCATTTCTGACCTTTACTTTGCCTCTTTCTGCTTTGTTTTTGATCTCTATTTTGCCTCTTCCTGCTCGTTTCTAGTTTCTAATTTTTCCTCTTGCTGCTAGCTTCTGACAATTATTTTTCCTCTTTCTGCATGTTTCTGATCTCTGTTTTTTCTCTTCTGCTCATTTCTGATCTCTATTTTGCCTCTTTCCGCTCATTTCGGATCTTTATTTTGCTACTTTCTGCTTGTTTCTGACCTTCTTTTACCCTCTTTCTACTCATTTCTGATCTTTATTTTGTTTCTTTCATCTTGTTCCTAACCTCTATTTTGCCTCTTTCTGCCCATTTCTGATCTCTGTTTTTCCTCTTTCTGCTTGTTGCTGACCTTTGTTTTGCCTCTTTCTGCTTATTTCTGATCTCTATTTTTGCCTCTTTGTGCTCGTTTACCATCCCTATTTTGCTCTTTCTGCTCATTTCTGATCGCTATTTTTCTTCTTACTGCTCATTTCTGACCTTTATTATGCCTCTTTCTGCTTGTTTCTGTTCTCTATTTTGCCTCTTTCTGCTCATTTCTGGTTTCTAATTTTTCCTCTTTCTGCTCGTTTCTGATCTCTACTTTGCCTCTTTCTGCACGTTTCTGATCTTTGTTTATTCTCTTTCTGCTCGTTTCATACCTTCATTTTGCCTCGTCCTGCTCGATTCTGATCTCTATTGTGCCTCTTTCTGCTCATTTCTGATCTTTATTTTGCCTCTTTCTGCATGTTTATGATCTTTGTTTTTCCTCTTTCTGCTAGTTTCTGATGATTATTTGGCGTCTTTCTGCTGATTTCTGATCTCTATTTTTGCCTCTTTGTGCTTGTTTACCTTCCATATTTTGCTCTTTCTGCTCATTTCTGATCGTTATTTTTCCTCTTACTGCTCATTTCTGTCCTTTATTTTGCCTCTTTCTCCGTGTTTCTGATCTTTATTTTGCCTCTTTCTGCCTGTTTCTGATCTCTGTTTTTGCTCTTTCTGCTTGTTTTTGACGATTATTTTGTCTCTTTCTGTCTCGTCTCTGATCTCTATTTTTCTTCTTTATGCTCATTTATCATCCCTCTGTTGATCTTTCTGCTCATTTCTGCTCTTTATTTTTCCCTTACTGCTTGTTTCTGACCTTTACTTTGCCTCTTTCTGCTTGTTTCTGATCTCTACTTTGCCTCTTCCTTGCTTGTTTCTGTTTCTAATTTTTCCTCTTTCTGCTAGTTTCTGACAATTATTTTTCCTCTTTCTGCACGTTTCTTAACTCTTGTTTTTTCTCTTTCGGCTCATTTCTGACCTTCATTTTACGTCTTTCTGCTCGTTTCTGATCTCTATTTTGCCTCCTTCTGCTCATCTCTGAACCTCTATTTTGCTTATTTCTGCTTGTTAAGGATCTTTATTTTGTCTCTTTCTCCTCATTTCTGACCTTTGTTTTGCCTCTTCCTGCTCATTTCCGATCTCTATTTTTCCTCTTTATGCTCGTTCATGGTCTCTTTTTGCCTCTTTCTCGTTTCTGATCTTTATTTTGCCTGTTTCTGCCCGTTTCTGATCTTTGTTTTTCCTCTTTCTGCTAGTTTTTGATGATTATTTGGCCTCTTTCTGCGCAATTCTGATTTCTATTTTTGCCTCTTTGTGCTCGTTTATCATCCCTATGTTGCTCTTTTTGCTCATTTCTGCTCGTTATTTTTCCTCTTACTGCTCGTTTCTGACCTTTACTTTGCCTCTTTCTGCCTGTGTCTGATCTCTATTGTGCCTCTTTCTGCCCATTTCTGATCTCTGTTTTTCCTCTTTCTGCTAGTTTCTGACAATTATTTTGCTCTCTTTCTGCAAGTTTCTGATCTCTATTTTTGCCTCTTTATGCTCGTTTCTGACCTTCATTTTGCCTCTTTCTGCTCGTTTCTGATCGCTATTTTTCCTATTTCTGCTCATTTCTGATCTATATTTTGCTCTTTCTGCTCGTTTATGACCTTTACATTGCCTTTTGCTGCTCGTTCCTCAGTTTTATTTTGCCTCTTTCTGCTCGTTTCTCACCTTTATTTTATCTCTTTCTCTTCATTTCTCACCTTTATTTTGCATCTTTCTGCTTATTTCTGACTTGTATCCTACCTCTTTATGCTTGTTTCACACCTTTATTTAGCCACTTTCTGCTTATTTCTGACCTTTATTTTGCCACTTTCTGCTAGTTTTTTTACCATAATTTTCTCTCTTTCTGCACTTTGCTCACCTTTATCTTCCTGTTTCTGCTCGTTTATGACATTTATTCTGCCTCTCTCTACTTGTCTCTCACCTTTATTTTACCTCTTTCGACTATTTGCTGACCTTTAATCTGCCTCTTTCTTCAAGTTTCTGACTGGCATTCTGCTTCTTTCTGCTCGTTTCTGATCTTTATCTAGCTCCTTTCTGCTTGGTTCTGAGCTTTATTTTGCTTCTTTTTGCTCGTTTCTGATCTCTATTTTGCCTATTTCTGCTCATTTCTGAGCTTTATTTTGCCTCTTTCTGCTCCTTTCTGGTCTTTATGTTTCCTCTTTCTGCTCATTTCTGGTTTCTAGTTTGCCTCTTTCTGCTTGTTTCTGACCTTAATTTTGCCTCTTTCTGCTTGTTATTGACCTTCTTTTACCCTCTTTCTACTAGTTTCTGATCTTTATTTTGTTTCTTTCTTCTTGTTCCTGACCTCTATTTTGCCTCTTTCTGCCCGTTTCTGATCTCTTTTTTTCCTCTTTCTGCTTGTTGCTGACCTTTGTTTTGCCTCTCTCTGCTTATTTCTGATCTCTATTTTTGCCTCTTTGTGCTCCTTTAACATCCCTATTTTGCTCTTTCTGCTTATTTCTGATCGCTATTTTTCCTCTTACTGCTCATTTCTGACCTTTATTATGCCTCTTTCTGCTTGTTTCTGTTCTCTATTTTGCCTCTTTCTGCTCATTTCTGGTTTCTAATTTTTCCTCTTTCTGCTCGTTTCTGATCTCTACTTTGCCTCTTTCTGTACGTTTCTGATCTTTGTTTTTTCTCTTTCTGCTCGTTTCAGACCTTCATTTTGCTTCTTCCTGCTCGATTCTGATCTCTATTGTGCCTCTTTCTCCTCGTTTCTGACATTTGTTTTTCCTCTTTCTGCTAGTTTCTGGTCTCTATTTTGCTTCTTTCTGCTTGTTCCTGTTCTCTATTTTGCTTCTTTCTTCTCCTTTCTGACCTTTGTTTTTCCTCTTTATGCACGTTTCTGATCTCTATTTTGCCTCTTCATGCTTGTTTCTGATATTTATTTTGCGTCTCTTTGCCCATTTCTGACCTTTGTTTTGTCTCTTCCTGCTCACTTCTGATCTCTATTTTGTTCTTTCTGCTTGTTTCTGACGATTATTGTGCCTCTTTCTGCTCATTTCTGAACTCTATTTTGCTTCTTTCTGCTTGTTCCTGATCTTTATTTTGCCTCTTTCTCCTCGTTTCTGACCTTTGTTTTGCCTCTTTCTGCTCATTTCCGATCTCTATTTTGCCTCTTTATGCCTCGTTCATGGTCTCTTTTTGCCTCTTTCTCCTCATTTCTGATCTTTATTTTGCGTGTTTCTGCCAGTTTCTGATCTTTGTTTTTCCTCTTTCTGCTAGTTTCTGATGATTATTTGGCCTCTTTCTGCTCAATTCTGATCTCTATTTTTGCCTCTTTGTGCTCGTTTATCATCCCTATGTTGCTCATTTCTCCTCATTATTTTTCCTCTTACTGCTCGTTTCTGACCTTTACTTTGCCTCTTTCTGCTTGTTTCTGATCTCTATTTTGCCTCTTTCTACCCATTTCTGATCTCTGTTTTTCCTGTTTCAGCTAGTTTCTGACGATTATTTTACCTCTTTCTGCAAGTTTCTGATCTCTATTTTTGCCTCTTTATGCTCGTTTACCATCCCTATTTTGCTCTTTCTGCTCATTTCTGATTATTATTTTTCCTCTTACTGCTCATTTCTGACCTCCATTCTTTCTCTTTCTGCATGTTTCTGATCTCAATTTTAAACCTTCTGCTTGTTTCTGACCTTTACTTTGTCTCTTCCTGCTCACTTCTGATCTCTATTTTGCTCTTTCTGCTCAGCTTCTGACGCATTATTTTGCCTCTTTCTGCTCTTTTCTGATCTCTATTTTTCTTCTGTGTCCTCATTTATCATCCCTATGTTGCTCTTTCTGCTCATTTGTGCTCATTATTTTTCCTCTTACTGCTTGTTTCTGACCTTTTATTGTGCCTCTTTCTACTCGTTTCTGATCTCTATTTTGCCTCTTTCTGCTCGTTTTTAATTTTGCCTCTTTCTGCTAGTTTCTGACACTTACTTTTCCTCTTTCTGCGTGTTTCTGATCTTTGTTTTATCTCTTTCTGCTCGTTTTTGACCTTCATTTTGCCTCTTTCTGCTTGTTTCTGACCTTTGTTTTGCCTCTTTCTGCTCATTTCTCATCTCTATTTTGCCTCTTTATGCTCGTTCATGGTCTCTTTTTTGTCTCTTTCTCCTCGTTTCTGAACATTCATTTTGCCTCTTTCTGCCCATTTCTTATCTTTGTTTTTCCTCTTTCTGCTAGTTTCTCATGATTATTTTGCCTCTTTCTGCTCGTTTATGATCTCTATTTTTGCATCTTTGTGCTTGTTTACCATCCCTATTTTGCTCTTTCTGCTCATTTCTGATCTCTATTTTTTCTCTTTCTGCTCATTCCTGGTCTCTTTTTTGCCACTTTCTCCATGTTTCTGATCTTTATTTCGCCTCTTTCTGCCCATTTCTGATCTCTGTTTTTCCTCTTTCTGCTAGTTTCTGGCGATTATTTTGCCTCTTTCTGCTCGTTTCTGATCTCTATTTTTCCCTCTTTATGCTAGTTTACCATCCCTATTTTGCTCTTTCTGCTCATTTCTGATCATTATTTTTCCTCTAACTGCTCATTTCTGACCTCCATTTTTTCCTTTCTGGGTGTTTCTGATCTCAATTTTCAACTTTCTACTTGTCTCTGACCTTTATTTTGTCTCTTTCTGCTCAGTTCTGATCTCTATTTTGTTCTTTCTGCTCGTTTCTGACGATTATTGTGCCTCTTTCTGCTCTTTTCTAATCTCTATTTTTTCTTCTTTGTACTCGTTAATCATCCCTATGTTGCTCTTTCTGCTCCTTGTCTGCCCGTTATTGTTCCTCTTACTGCTCATTTCTGACCTTTACTTTGCCTCTTTCTGCTTTGTTTCTGATCTCTATTTTGCCTCTTCCTGCTCGTTTCTAGTTTCTAATTTTTCCTCTTGCTGCTAGCTTCTGACAATTATTTTTCCTCTTTCTGCATGTTTCTGATCTCTGTTTTTTCTCTTTCTGCTCATTTCTGATCTCTATTTTGCCTCTTTCCGCTCATTTCGGATCTTTATTTTGCTACTTTCTGCTTGTTTCTGACCTTCTTTTACCCTCTTTCTACTCATTTCTGATCTTTATTTTGTTTCTTTCATCTTGTTCCTAACCTCTATTTTGCCTCTTTCTGCCCATTTCTGATCTCTGTTTTTCCTCTTTCTGCTTGTTGCTGACCTTTGTTTTGCCTCTTTCTGCTTATTTCTGATCTCTATTTTTGCCTCTTTGTGCTCGTTTACCATCCCTATTTTGCTCTTTCTGCTCATTTCTGATCGCTATTTTTCTTCTTACTGCTCATTTCTGACCTTTTATTATGCCTCTTTCTGCTTGTTTCTGTTCTCTATTTTGCCTCTTTCTGCTCATTTCTGGTTTCTAATTTTTCCTCTTTCTGCTCGTTTCTGATCTCTACTTTGCCTCTTTCTGCATGTTTCTGATCTTTGTTTATTCTCTTTCTGCTCGTTTCATACCTTCATTTTGCCTCGTCCTGCTCGATTCTGATCTCTATTGTGCCTCTTTCTGCTCATTTCTGATCTTTATTTTGCCTCTTTCTGCATGTTTATGATCTTTGTTTTTCCTCTTTCTGCTAGTTTCTGATGATTATTTGGCGTCTTTCTGCTGATTTCTGATCTCTATTTTTGCCTCTTTGTGCTTGTTTTCCTTCCATATTTTGCTCTATCTGCTCATTTCTGATCGTTATTTTTCCTCTTACTGCTCATTTCTGTCCTTTATTTTGCCTCTTTCTCCGTGTTTCTGATCTTTATTTTGCCTCTTTCTGCCCGTTTCTGATCTCTGTTTTTGCTCTTTCTGCTTGTTTTTGACGATTATTTTGTCTCTTTCTGCTCGTCTCTGATCTCTATTTTTTCTTCTTTATGCTCATTTATCATCCCTCTGTTGATCTTTCTGCTCATTTCTGCTCTTTATTTTTCCCCTTACTGCTTGTTTCTGACCTTTACTTTGCCTCTTTCTGCTTGTTTCAGATCTCTATTTTGCCTCTTCCTGCTTGTTTCTGTTTCTAATTTTTCCTCTTTCTGCTAGTTTCTGACAATTATTTTTCCTCTTTCTGCACGTTTCTTAACTCTTGTTTTTCTCTTTCGGCTCATTTCTGACGTTCATTTTACGTCTTTCTGCTCGCTTCTGATCTCTATTTTGCCTCCTTCTGCTCATCTCTGAACTCTATTTTGCTTATTTCTGCTTGTTAAGGATCTTTATTTTGTCTCTTTCTCCTCATTTCTGACCTTTGTTTTGCCTCTTCCTGCTCATTTCCGATCTCTATTTTTCCTCTTTATGCTCGTTCATGGTCTCTTTTTTGCCTCTTTCTCGTTTCTGATCTTTATTTTGCCTGTTTCTGCCCGTTTCTGATCTTTGTTTTTCCTCTTTCTGCTAGTTTTTGATGATTATTTGGCCTCTTTCTGCGCAATTCTGATTTCTATTTTTGCCTCTTTGTGCTCGTTTATCATCCCTATGTTGCTCTTTTTGCTCATTTCTGCTCGTTATTTTTCCTCTTACTGCTCGTTTCTGACCTTTACTTTGCCTCTTTCTGCCTGTGTCTGATCTCTATTGTGCCTCTTTCTGCCCATTTCTGATCTCTGTTTTTCCTCTTTCTGCTAGTTTCTTGACGATTATTTTGCCTCTTTCTGCAAGTTTCTGATCTCTATTTTTGCCTCTTTATGCTCGTTTCTGACCTTCATTTTGCCTCTTTCTGCTTGTTTCTGATCTCTATTTTTCCTATTTCTGCTCATTTCTGATCTATATTTTGCTCTTTCTGCTCGTTTATGACCTTTACATTGCCTTTTGCTGCTCGTTCCTCAGTTTTATTTTGCCTCTTTGTGCTCGTTTCTCACCTTTATTTTATCTCTTTCTCTTCATTTCTCACCTTTATTTTGCCTCTTTCTGCTTATTTCTGACATGTATCCTACCTCTTTATGCTTGTTTCACACCTTTATTTAGCCACTTTCTGCTTATTTCTGACCTTTATTTTGCCACTTTCTGCTAGTTTTTTTACCATAATTTTCTCTCTTTCTGCACTTTGCTCACCTTTATCTTCCTGTTTCTGCTCGTTTATGACATTTATTCTGCCTCTTTCTGCTTGTCTCTCACCTTTATTTTACCTCTTTCGACTATTTGCTGACCTTTAATCTGCCTCTTTCTTCAAGTTTCTGACTGGCATTCTGCTTCTTTCTGCTCGTTTCTGATCTTTATCTAGCTCCTTTCTGCTTGGTTCTGAGCTTTATTTTGCTTCTTTTGCTCGTTTCTGATCTCTATTTTGCCTATTTCTGCTCATTTCTGAGCTTTATTTTGCCCTCTTTCTGCTCCTTTCTGGTCTTTATGTTTCCTCTTTCTGCTCATTTCTGGTTTCTAGTTTGCCTCTTTCTGCTTGTTTCTGACCTTAATTTTGCCTCTTTCTGCTTGTTATTGACCTTCTTTTTACCCTCTTTCTACTAGTTTCTGATCTTTATTTTGTTTCTTTCTTCTTGTTCCTGACCTCTATTTTGCCTCTTTCTGTCCGTTTCTGATCTCTTTTTTTCCTCTTTCTGCTTGTTGCTGACCTTTGTTGCCTCTCTCTGCTTATTTCTGATCTCTATTTTTGCCTCTTTGTGCTCCTTTAACATCCCTATTTTGCTCTTTCTGCTTATTTCTGATCGCTATTTTTCCTCTTACTGCTCATTTCTGACCTTTATTATGCCTCTTTCTGCTTGTTTCTGTTCTCTATTTTGCCTCTTTCTGCTCATTTCTGGTTTCTAATTTTTCCTCTTTCTGCTCGTTTCTGATCTCTACTTTGCCTCTTTCTGTACGTTTCTGATCTTTGTTTTTTCTCTTTCTGCTCGTTTCAGACCTTCATTTTGCTTCTTCCTGCTCGATTCTGATCTCTATTGTGCCTCTTTCTCCTCGTTTCTGACATTTGTTTTTCCTCTTTCTGCTAGTTTCTGGTCTCTATTTTGCTTCTTTCTGCTTGTTCCTGTTCTCTATTTTGCCTCTTTCTTCTCCTCTCTGACCTTTGTTTTTCCTCTTTATGCACGTTTCTGATCTCTATTTTGCCTCTTTATGCTTGTTTCTGATATTTATTTTGCGTCTCTTTGCCCATTTCTGACCTTTGTTTTTTCTCTTCCTGCTCTCTTCTGATCTCTATTTTGTTCTTTCTGCTCGTTTCTGACGATTATTGTGCCTCTTTCTGCTCATTTCTGAACTCTATTTTGCTTCTTTCTGCTTGTTCCTGATCTTTATTTTGCCTCTTTCTCCTCGTTTCTGACCTTTGTTTTGCCTCTTTCTGCTCATTTCCGATCTCTATTTTGCCTCTTTATGCTCGTTCATGGTCTCTTTTTTGCCTCTTTCTCCTCATTTCTGATCTTTATTTTGCGTGTTTCTGCCAGTTTCTGATCTTTGTTTTTCCTCTTTCTGCTAGTTTCTGATGATTATTTGGCCTCTTTCTGCTCAATTCTGATCTCTATTTTTGCCTCTTTGTGCTCGTTTATCATCCCTATGTTGCTCATTTCTCCTCATTATTTTTCCTCTTACTGCTCGTTTCTGACCTTTACTTTGCCTCTTTCTGCTTGTTTCTGATCTCTATTTTGCCTCTTTCTACCCATTTCTGATCTCTGTTTTTCCTGTTTCAGCTAGTTTCTGACGATTATTTTACCTCTTTCTGCAAGTTTCTGATCTCTATTTTTGCCTCTTTATGCTCGTTTACCATCCCTATTTTGCTCTTTCTGCTCATTTCTGATTGTTATTTTTCCTCTTACTGCTCATTTCTGACCTCCATTCTTTCTCTTTCTGCATGTTTCTGATCTCAATTTTAAACCTTCTGCTTGTTTCTGACCTTTACTTTGTCTCTTCCTGCACACTTCTGATCTCTATTTTGCTCTTTCTGCTCGTTTCTGACGATTATTTTGCCTCTTTCTGCTCTTTTCTGATCTCTATTTTTTCTTCTGTGTCCTCGTTTATCATCCGTATGTTGCTCTTTCTGCTCATTTGTGCTCATTATTTTTCCTCTTACTGCTTGTTTCTGACCTTTTATTGTGCCTCTTTCTACTCGTTTCTGATCTCTATTTTGCCTCTTTCTGCTCTTTTCTAATTTTGCCTCTTTCTGCTAGTTTCTGACACTTACTTTTCCTCTTTCTGCGTGTTTCTGATCTTTGTTTTATCTCTTTCTGCTCGTTTTTGACCTTCATTTTGCCTCTTTCTGCTTGTTTCTGACCTTTGTTTTGCCTCTTCCTGCTCATTTCTCATCTCTATTTTGCCTCTTTATGCTCGTTCATGGTCTCTTTTGTCTCTTTCTCCTCGTTTCTGAACATTCATTTTGCCTCTTTCTGCCCATTTCTTATCTTTGTTTTTCCTCTTTCTGCTAGTTTCTCATGATTATTTTGCCTCTTTCTGCTCGTTTATGATCTCTATTTTTGCATCTTTGTGCTTGTTTACCATCCCTATTTTGCTCTTTCTGCTCATTCCTGGTCTCTTTTTTGCCACTTTCTCCATGTTTCTGATCTTTATTTCGCCTCTTTCTGCCCATTTCTGATCTCTGTTTTTCCTCTTTCTGCTAGTTTCTGGCGATTATTTTGCCTCTTTCTGCTCGTTTCTGATCTCTATTTTTCCCTCTTTATGCTAGTTTACCATCCCTATGTTGCTCATTTCTCCTCATTATTTTTCCTCTTACTGCTCGTTTCTGACCTTTACTTTGCCTCTTTCTGCTTGTTTCTGATCTCTATTTTGCCTCTTTCTACCCATTTCTGATCTCTGTTTTTCCTGTTTCAGCTAGTTTCTGACGATTATTTTACCTCTTTCTGCAAGTTTCTGATCTCTATTTTTGCCTCTTTATGCTCGTTTACCATCCCTATTTTGCTCTTTCTGCTCATTTCTGATTGTTATTTTTCCTCTTACTGCTCATTTCTGACCTCCATTCTTTCTCTTTCTGCATGTTTCTGATCTCAATTTTAAACCTTCTGCTTGTTTCTGACCTTTACTTTGTCTCTTCCTGCTCACTTCTGATCTCTATTTTGCTCTTTCTGCTCATTTCTGACGATTATTTTGCCTCTTTCTGCTCTTTTCTGATCTCTATTTTTTCTTCTGTGTCCTCGTTTATCATCCGTATGTTGCTCTTTCTGCTCATTTGTGCTCATTATTTTTCCTCTTACTGCTTGTTTCTGACCTTTTATTGTGCCTCTTTCTACTCGTTTCTGATCTCTATTTTGCCTCTTTCTGCTCTTTTCTAATTTTGCCTCTTTCTGCTAGTTTCTGACACTTACTTTTCCTCTTTCTGCGTGTTTCTGATCTTTGTTTTATCTCTTTCTGCTCGTTTTTGACCTTCATTTTGCCTCTTTCTGCTTGTTTCTGACCTTTGTTTTGCCTCTTCCTGCTCATTTCTCATCTCTATTTTGCCTCTTTATGCTCGCTCATGGTCTCTTTTTTGTCTCTTTCTCCTCGTTTCTGAACATTCATTTTGCCTCTTTCTGCCCATTTCTTATCTTTGTTTTTCCTCTTTCTGCTAGTTTCTCATGATTATTTTGCCTCTTTCTGCTCGTTTATGATCTCTATTTTTGCATCTTTGTGCTTGTTTACCATCCCTATTTTGCTCTTTCTGCTCATTTCTGATCTCTATTTTTCTCTTTCTGCTCATTCCTGGTCTCTTTTTGCCACTTTCTCCATGTTTCTGATCTTTATTTCGCCTCTTTCTGCCCATTTCTGATCTCTGTTTTTCCTCTTTCTGCTAGTTTCTGGCGATTATTTTGCCTCTTTCTGCTCGTTTCTGATCTCTATTTTTCCCTCTTTATGCTAGTTTACCATCCCTATTTTGCTCTTTCTGCTCATTTCTGATCATTATTTTTCCTCTAACTGCTCATTTCTGACCTCCATTTTTTCCTTTCTGGGTGTTTCTGATCTCAATTTTCAACTTTCTACTTGTTTCTGACCTTTATTTTGTCTCTTTCTGCTCAGTTCTGATCTCTATTTTGTTCTTACTGCTCGTTTCTGACGATTATTGTGCCTCTTTCTGCTCTTTTCTAATATCTATTTTTTCTTCTTTGTACTCGTTAATCATCCCTTTGTTGGTCTTTCTGCTCCTTGTCTGCCCGTTATTTTTCCTCTTACTGCTCATTTCTGACCTTTACTTTGCCTCTTTCTGCTTTGTTTCTGATCTCTATTTTGCCTCTTCCTGCTCGTTTCTAGTTTCTCATTTTTCCTCTTGCTGCTAGCTTATGACAATTATTTTTCCTCTTTCTGCATGTTTCTGATCTCTGTTTTTCTCTTTCTGCTCATTTCTGATCTCTATTTTGCCTCTTTCCGCTCATTTCTGATCTTTATTTTGCTACTTTCTGCTTGTTTCTGACCTTCTTTTACCCTCTTTCTACTCATTTCTGATCTTTATTTTGTTTCTTTCATCTTGTTCCTAACCTCTATTTTGCCTCTTTCTGCCCATTTCTGATCTCTGTTTTTCCTCTTTCTGCTTGTTGCTGACCTTTGTTTTGCCTCTTTCTGCTTATTTCTGATCTCTATTTTGCCTCTTTCTGCTCATTTCTGTTTTCTAATTTTTCCTCTTTCTGCTCGTTTCTGATCTCTACTTTGCCTCTTTCTGCACGTTTCTGATCTTTGTTTATTCTCTTTCTGCTCGTTTCATACCTTCATTTTGCCTCGTCCTGCTCGATTCTGATCTCTATTGTGCCTCTTTCTGCTCATTTCTGATCTTTATTTTGCCTCTTTCTGCATGTTTATGATCTTTGTTTTTCCTCTTTCTGCTAGTTTCTGATGATTATTTGGCCTCTTTCTGCTGATTTCTGATCTCTATTTTTGCCTCTTTGTGCTTGTTTACCTTCCATATTTTGCTCTTTCTGCTCATTTCTGATCGTTATTTTTCCTCTTACTGCTCATTTCTGTCCTTTATTTTGCCTCTTTCTCCGTGTTTCTGATCTTTATTTTGCCTCTTTCTGCCCGTTTCTGATCTCTGTTTTTGCTCTTTCTGCTTGTTTTTGACGATTATTTTGTCTCTTTCTGCTCGTCTCTGATCTCTATTTTTTCTTCTTTATGCTCATTTATCATCCCTATGTTGATCTTTCTGCTCATTTCTGCTCTTTATTTTTCCCCTTACTGCTTGTTTCTGGCCTTTACTTTGCCTCTTTCTGCTTGTTTCTGATCTCTATTTTGCCTCTTCCTGCTTGTTTCTGTTTCTAATTTTTCCTCTTTCTGCTAGTTTCTGACAATTATTTTTCCTCTTTCTGCACGTTTCTGATCTTTGTTTTTTCTCTTTCGGCTCATTTCTGACCTTCATTTTACGTCTTTCTGCTCGTTTCTGATCTCTATTTTGCCTCCTTCTGCTCATCTCTGAACTCTATTTTGCTTATTTCTGCTTGTTAAGGATCTTTATTTTGTCTCTTTCTCCTCATGTCTGACCTTTGTTTTGCCTCTTCCTGCTCATTTCCGATCTCTATTTTTCCTCTTTATGCTCGTTCATGGTCTCTTTTTTGCCTCTTTCTCGTTTCTGATCTTTATTTTGCCTGTTTCTGCCCGTTTCTGATCTTTGTTTTTCCTCTTTCTGCTAGTTTTTGATGATTATTTGGCCTCTTTCTGCGCAATTCTGATTTCTATTTTTGCCTCTTTGTGCTCGTTTATCATCTCTATGCTGCTCTTTTTGCTCATTTCTGCTCGTTATTTTTCCTCTTACTGCTCATTTCTGACCTTTACTTTGCCTCTTTCTGATTCTTTCCGATCTCTATTTTGCCTCTTGCTGCCCCTTTCCTGGTTTCTAATTTTTCCTCTTTCTGCTCGTTTCTGATCTCTACTTTGCCTCTTTCTGCACGTTTCTGATCTTTGTTTTTTCTTTCTGCTCGTTTCAGACCTTCATTTTGCCTCTTCCTGCTCGATTCTGATCTCTATTGTGCCTCTTTCTGCTCGTTTCTGATCTCTATTTTGCCTCTTTCTGCTTGTTTCTGACCTGTATCCTGCCTCTTTATGCTTGTTTCACACCTCTAATTAGCCACTTTCTGCTAGTTTTTTACCTTTATTTAGCCTCTTTCTGCACTTTGCTCACCTTTATTCTTTCTCTTTCTGCTCGTTTATGACCTTTATTCTGCCTCTTTCTGCTTGTCTCTCACCTTTATATTGCCTCTTTCAACTAATTGCTGACCTTTAATCTGCCTCTTTCTTCTAGTTTCTGACTGGCATTCTGCTTGTTTCTGCTTGTTCCTGACCTCTATTCTGCCTCTTTCTGCTCCTGTTTCACTTATTCTCTTCCACTTTCTGCTCGTTTCTGACCTTTATTCTCCCTCTTTCTGCTAGTTTTTGATCTTTATCTTGCTAATTTCTGCTTGCTTCTTTTGCCTATTTGTGCTCATTTCTGAGCTTTATTTTGCCTCTTTCTGGTCTTTATTTTGCTTCTTTCTGCACATCTCTGGTTTCTATTTTGCTTCTTTCGGCTTGTTCCTGATCTCTATTTTGCCTATTTCTGCTTATTTCTGATCTCTGTTTGGCTTATTTCTGCTTGGTCCTGATCTCTATTTTGCCACTTTCTCCTCGTTTCTAACCTTTGTTTACCCTATTTCTGCTTGTTTCTGATCTCTATTTTGCTTCTTTCTGCTTGTTCCTGATTTCTTTTTTGCCTCTTTCTTCTCGTTTCTGACCTTTGTTTTGCCTCTTTTTATTCGTTTCTGATCTCTATTTTGCCTCTTAATGCTCGTTTCTGATATTTATTTTGCCTCTTTCTGCCTGTTTCTGATCTCTGTTTTTCCTCTTTCTCTGCGTTTCTGATCTCAATTCTTCCTCTTTCTGCTCGTGTCTGATCTCTATTTTGCTCTTTTTGCTTGTTTCTGGAGATTATTTTGCATCTTTTTGCTCATTTCTGATCTCTATTTTTGCCTCTTTAAACTAATTTATTACCCCTATTTTGCTCTTTCTGCTAATTTCTGCTTGTTATTTTTCCTATTACTGCTCGTTTCTGACCTTTATTTTGCCTCTTTCTGCTTGTTTCTGATTTCTATTTTGCCTCTTTCTGCTCGTTTCAGGTTTCTAATTTTTCCTCTTTCTGCTAGTTTCTGACAATTATTTTTCTCTTTCTGCGTGTTTCTGATCTTTGTTTTTCTCTGTCTGCTCGTTTCTGACCTTCATTTTGCCTCTTTCTGCTCGTTTCTGATCTCTGTTTTGCCTCTTTCTGCTCGTTTCTGATCTCTATTTTGCTCTTTCTGCTCATTTCTGACCTTTACATTGCCTTTTGCTGCTCGTGCCTCATTTTTATTTTGCCTCGTTCTGCTCGTGTCTCACCTTTTATTATATCTCTTTCTGTTTATTTCTCACCTTTATTTTGCCTCTTTCTGCTTGTTTCTGACCGGTATTCTGCCTCTTTATGCTTGTTTCCCACCTTTATTTAGCCACTTTTAGCCTATTTCTGACCTTTATTTTGCTCCTTTCTGCTAGATTGTTACCTTTATTTTGCCTCTTTCTGCACTTTGCTCACCTTTTATTCTTCCTCTTTCTGCTCGTTTATTCCCTTTATTCTGCCTCTTTCTGCTTGTCTCTCACCTTTATTTTACCTCTTTCAACTAATTGCTGACCTTTAATCTACCTCTTTTTTCTAGTTTCTGACTGGCATTCTGCTTGTTTCTGACCTCTATTCTGCCTCTTTCTGCTCGTGTTTCACTTTTTCTCTTCCACTTTCTGCTCATTTCTGAACTTTATTCTCCCTCTTTCTGCTTGTTTCTGATTATCTTGCTCCTTTCTGCTTGCTTCTGAGCTTTATTTTGCTTCTTTCTGCTCGTTTCTGATCTCTATTTTGCCTATTTCTGCTCATTTCTGAGCTTTATTTTGCCGCTTTTTATTTTGCCTGTTTCGGCCCATTGCTTACCTTTATTCTGCCTCTTTCTGCTTGAATCTGACCTCAATTCTGCCTCTTTCTGCCAGTTTCTTACCTCTGTTTGGCCTCTTTCTGCTTCTTTCTGACCTTTTTTTTTCCTCTTTCTGCTCATTTCTGATCTTTAGTTTGCCACTTTTTGCTTCTTTCTGGTTTCAAATTTTCCTTCTTTCTGCACGTTTCTGACAATTAATTTTCCTCTTTCTGTGCGTTTTTGATCTTTGTTTTTTCTCTTTCTGGTAATTTCTGACCTCCATTTTGCCTCCTTCTGCTCGTTTCTGATCCCTATTTCACCTATTTCTGCTCAGTTCTGATCTTTATTTCGCTCTTTCTGCTGGTTTCTGACCCCTTTATTTTGCCTTTTGCTTCTTGTGTCTCACCTTTATTTTTCCTCTTTCTGCTCATTTATTACCTTTATTCTGCCTCTTTCTGCTTGTCTCTCACCTTTATTTTGCCTCTTTCAACTAATTGCTGACCTTTAATCTGCCTCTTGTTTCTAGTTTCTGACTGGCATTCTGCTTGTTTCTGCTTGTTTCTGACCTCTATTCTGCCTCTTTCTGCTCGTGTTTCACTTTTTCTCTTCCACTTTCTGCTCGTTTCTGACCTTTATTCTCCCTCTTTCTGCTCGTTTCTGATTATTATCTTGCTCCATTCTGCTTGCTTCTGAGCTTTATTTTGCTTTTACTGCTCGTTTCTGATCTCTATTTTGCCTATTTCTGCTCATTTCTGAGCTTTTTTTTGCCGTTTTTTATTTTGCCTGTTTCTGCCCACTGTTTACCTTTATTCTGCCTCTTTCTTCATGAATCTGACCTCTATTCTGCCTCTTTTTGCCAGTTTCTTACCTCTATTCGGCCTCTTTCTGCTTGTTTCTGACTTTTTGTTCCTCTTACTGCTCATTTCTGATCCCTATTTTGCCTATTTCTGCTCTGTTCTGATCTCTATTTTGCTCTTTCTGCTGGTTTCTGACTTTCATTTTGCCTTTTGCTTCTTGTGTCTCGCCTTTATTTTAACTTTTTCTGCTCGTTTCTCACACTTTCTTTGACCTCTTTCTGCTCATTTTTCACCTTTATTTTGACTCTTTCTGCTCGGTTCTGACCTTTATCGTGCTCCTTTCTCCTTTCTGCTCATTTCTGACCTTTATTTCGCCTCTTTCTGCTAGTTTCTGATCTCTATTTTGCCTCTATATGCTCGTTTCTGATCTTTATTTTGCCTCTTTCTGCCAGTTTCTGATCTCTATTTCTGCCTCTTTGTGCTCGTTTACCATCCCTATTTTCCTCTTTCTGCTCATTTCTGTTCTCAATTTTGCCTCTTTCTGCTCATTTCTGGTTTCTAATTTTTCCTCTTTCTGCTCGTTTCTTATCTCTACTTTGCCTCTTTCTGCACGTTTCTGATCTTTTTTTTCTCTTTCTGCTTGTTTCTGTTCTCTATTTTGCCTATTTCTGCTTGTTTCTGATCTCTATTTTGCTTCTTTCTGCTTGTTCCTGATCTCTATTTTGCCTCTTTCTGCTAATTTCTGACCTTTATTTTGCCTCTTTCTGCTCGTTTCTGATCTCTATTTTGCCTCTTTATGCTAGTTTCTGACCTTTATTCAGTCTCTTTCTGCTCCTCTCTGATCTCTATTTTGCTCTTTTTGCTTGTGTCTGACGATTATTTTGCCTCTTTCTGCTAATTTCTTATCTCTTTTTTTGCCTCTCTAAGCTCATTTCTCATCCCTATTTTGCTCTTTCTGCTCATTTCTGCTCGTTTTTTCCTCTTACTGCTCGTTTCTGACCTTTATTTTGCCTCTTTCTGCTCATTTCTAAATTTCTATTTTGCCTCTTTCTGCTCGCTTCAGGTTTCTAATTTTTCCTCTTTCTGCTAGTTTCTGACAATTATTTTTTCTTTTTCTGAGCGTTTCTGATCTTTGTTTTTTCTCTTTCTGCTCGTTTCTGACCTTTATTTTGCCTCTTTCTGCTCGTTTCTGATCTTTGTTTTGCCTCTTTCTGCTTGTTTCTGATCTCTATTTTGCTCTTTCTGCTCATTTCTGACCTTTACATTGCCTTTTGCTGCTCATGCCTCATTTTTATTTTGCCTCTTTCTGCTCATTTCTCACCTTTATTATATCTCTTTCTGTTTATTTCTCACTTTTATTGTGCCTCTTTCTGCTTGTTTCTGACCGGTATCCTGCCTCTTTATGCTTGCTTCACACCTTTATTTAGCCACTTTCAGCCTATTTCTGACCTTTATTTTGCCCCTTTCTGCTAGAGTTTTACCTTTATTTAGCCTCTTTCTGCACTTTGCTCACCTTTATTCTTCCTCTTTCTGTTCATTTATTCCCTTTAATCTGCCTCTTTCTGCTTGTCTCTCACCTTTATTTTGCCTCTTTCAACTAATTGCTGACCTTTAATCTGCCTCTTTTTTCTAGTTTCTGACTGGCATCCTGCTTGTTTCTGACCTCTATTCTGCCTCTTTCTGCTCATGTTTCACTTTTTCTTTTCCACTTTCTGCTCATTTCTGAACTTTATTCTCCCTCTTTCTGTTTGTTTCTGATTATTATCTTGCTCCTTTCTGCTTGCATCTGAGCTTTATTTTGCTTCTTTCTGCTCGTTTCTGATCTCTATTTTGCCTATTTCTGCTCATTTCTGAGCTTTATTTTGCCGCTTTTTATTCTGCCTGTTTCTGCCCATTGCTTACCTTTTTTCAGCCTCTTTCTGCTTGAATCTGACCTCAATTCTGCCTCTTTCTGCAAGTTTCTTACCTCTATTCGGCCTCTTTCTGCTTCTTTCTGACCTTTTTTTCCTCTTTCTGCTCTGTTTCTGATCTCTAATTTGCCACTTTTTGCTTGTTTCTGGTTTCTAATTTCCCCTCTTTCTGCACGTTTCTGACAATACATTTTCCTCTTTCTGTGCGTTTTATGATCTTTTGTTTTTCTCTTTCTGCTCGTTTCTGACCTCCATTTTGATCTTTCTGCTCGTTTCTGTTCTCAATTTTGCCTCTTTCTGCTCATTTCTGGTTTCTAATTTTTCCTCTTTCTGCTTGTTTCTTATCTCTACTTTGCCTCTTTCTGCACGTTTCTGATCTTTTTTTTCTCTTTCTGCTTGTTTCGGATCTCTATTTTGCCTATTTCTGCTTGTTTATGATCTCTATTTTGCTTCTTTCTGCTTGTTCCTGATCTCTATTTTGCCTCTTTCTGCTAATTTCTGACCTTTATTTTGCCTCTTTCTGCTCGTTTCTGATCTCTATTTTGCCTCTTTATGCTAGTTTCTGACCTTTATTCTGTCTCTTTCTGCTCCCCTCTGATCTCTATTTTGCTCTTTCTGCTTGTGTCTGACGATTATTTTGCCTCTTTCAGCTAATTTCTTATCTCTTTTTTTGCCTCTCTAAGCTCATTTATCATCCCTATTTTGCTCTTTCTGCTCGTTTTTTCCTCTTACTGCTCGTTTCTGACCTTTATTTTGCCTCTTGCTGCTCATTTCTGAATTTCTATTTTGCCTCTTTCTGCTCGTTTCAGGTTTCTAATTTTTCCTCTTTCTGCTAGTTTCTGACAATTATTTTTTCTTTTTCTGAGCATTTTTGATCTTTGTTTTTTCTCTTTCTGCTCGTTTCTGACCTTCATTTTGCCTCTTTCTGTTCGTTTCTGATCTCTGTTTTGCCTCTTTCTGCTTGTTTTTAATCTCTATTTTTCCCTTTCTGCTCATTTCTGACCTTTACATTGCCTTTTGCTGCTCATGCCTCATTTTTATTTTGCCTCTTTCTGCTCGTTTCTCACCTTTATTATATCTCTTTCTGTTTATTTCTCACTTTTATTTTGCCTCTTTCTGCTTGTTTCTGACCGGTATCCTGCCTCTTTATGCTTGCTTCACACCTTTATTTAGCCACTTTCAGTCTATTTCTGACCTTTATTTTGCCCCTTTCTGCTAGAGTTTTACCTTTATTTAGCCTCTTTCTGCACTTTGCTCAGCTTTATTCTTCCTCTTTCTGCTAATTTATTCCCTTTATTCTGCCTCTTTCTGCTTGTCTCTCACCTTTATTTTGCCTCTTTCAACACTAATTGCTGACCTTTAATCTGCCTCTTTTTTCTAGTTTCTGACTGGCATTCTGCTTGTTTCTGACCTCTATTCTGCCTCTTTCTGCTCGTGTTTCACTTTTTCTTTTCCACTTTCTGCTCATTTCTGAACTTTATTCTCCCTCTTTCTGCTTGTTTCTGATTATTATCTTGCTCCTTTCTGCTTGCATCTGAGCTTTATTTTGCTTCTTTCCGCTCGTTTCTGATCTCTATTTTGCCTATTTCTGCTCATTTCTGAGCTTTATTTTGCCGCTTTTTATTCTGCCTGTTTCTGCCCATTGCTTACCTTTTTTCAGCCTCTTTCTGCTTGAATCTGACCTCAATTCTGCCTCTTTCTGCAAGTTTCTTACCTCTATTCGGCCTCTTTCTGCTTCTTTCTGACCTTTTTTTTCCTCTTTCTGCTCGTTTCTGATCTCTAATTTGCCACTTTTTGCTTGTTTCTGGTTTCTAATTTTCCCTCTTTCTGCACGTTTCTGACAATAAATTTTCCTCTTTCTGTGCGTTTTATGATCTTTGTTTTTCTCTTTCTGCTCGCTTCTGACCTCCATTTTGCCTCCTCCCTGCTCGTTTCTGATCCCTATTTTGCCTATTTCTGCTCAGTTCTGATCTCTATTTCGCTCTTTCTGCTGGTTTCTGACCTTCATTTTGCCTTTTCTTCTTGTGTCTCACCTTTAATTTGCCTCTTTCTGCTCGGTTCTGACCTTTATCTTGCTCCTTTCTCCTCATTTCTGAACTTTATTTTGCCTCTTTCTGCTCCTTTCTGGTCTCTATTTTGCCTCTTTCTGCTCATCTCTGGTTTCTAGTTTGCCTCTTTCTTCTTATTTCAGACCTTTATTTTGCTTATTTCTGCTCGTTGCTGACCTTCTTTTTCCCTGGTTCTGCTTGTTTCTGATCTCTATTTTGCTTCTGTGTTCCTGTTCCTGGTCTCTATTTTGCCTCTTTCTCCTCGTTTCTGCCCTTTATTTTCCCTTTTTCTGCTCATTCTTGACCTTTATTTGCTTCTCTTTCTGCTCATTTCTGATCCCTATTTTGCCTCTTTCTGCGCTTTTCTGACCTTTGTTTTGCCTCTTTTGCTTGTTTCTGATCTCTATTTTGCATCTTGCTGTTCGTTCCTGGTCTCCATTTTGCCTCTTTCTCCTTGTTTCTGATCTTTACTTTGCCTCCTCCTGCCCTTTTCTGATCTCTATTTTTCCTCTTTATGCTCGTTTCTGGCGATTATTTTGCCTCTTTCTGCTCGTTTCTGATCCCTATTTTTGCCTCTTTGTGCTCGTTTATTATCCTTATTTTGCTCCTTCTGCTCATTTCTGCTCGTTATTTTTCCTCTTTCTGCTCGTTTCTGACCTTTATTTTGCCTTTTTCTGCTCGTTTCTGATCTCTATTTTGCCTTGTTTGCTTGTTTCTGTTTTCTAATTTTACCTCTTTCTGCTCCTTTCTGACATTTAATTTTCCTCTTTCTGTGCATTTCTGATCTCTGTTTTTTCTCCTACTGCTCATTTCTGACTTTTATTTTGCCTCTTTCTGTTCGTTTCTGTCTTTTATTTTGCCTCTTTTTGCTTGTTTCTGGTTTCTAATTTTACTTCTTTCTGCTCGTTTCTGACATTTAATTTTACTCTTTCAGTGCGTTTCTGATCTTTGTTTTTCTCTTTCTGCTCGTTTCTGAACTCTATTTTGCCGCTTTTTGCTCGTTTCTGATCCCTATTTTGCCTATTTCTGCTCAGTTCTGATCTCTATTTTGCTCTGACAATTATTTTTTCTTGTTCTGAGCGTTTTTGATCTTTGTTTTTCTCTTTCTGCTCGTTTCTGACCTTCATTTTGCCTCTTTCTGCTCGTTTCTGATCTCTGTTTTGCCTTTTTCTGCTTGTTTCTGATCTCTATTTTGCCCTTTCTGCTCATTTCTGACCTTTACATTGCCTTTTGCTGCTCATGCCTCATTTTTATTTTGCCTCTTTCTGCTCGTTTCTCACCTTTATTATATCTCTTTCTGTTTATTTCTCACTTTTATTTTGCCTCTTTCTGCTTGTTTCTGACCGGTATCCTGCCTCTTTATGCTTGCTTCACACCTTTATTTAGCCACTTTCAGCCTATTTCTGACCTTTATTTTGCCCCTTTCTGCTAGAGTTTTACCTTTATTTAGCCTCTTTCTGCACTTTGCTCACCTTTATTCTTCCTCTTTCTGCTCATTTATTCCCTTTATTCTGCCTCTTTCTGCTTGTCTCTCACCTTTATTTTGCCTCTTTCAACTAATTGCTGACCTTTAATCGGCCTCTTTTTTCTAGTTTCTGACTGGCATTCTGCTTGTTTCTGACCTCTATTCTGCCTCTTTCTGCTCGTGTTTCACTTTTTCTTTTCCACTTTCTGCTCATTTCTGAACTTTATTCTCCCTCTTTCTGCTTGTTTCTGATTATTATCTTGCTCCTTTCTGCTTGTGTCTGAGCTTTATTTTGCTTCTTTCCGCTCGTTTCTGATCTCTATTTTGCCTATTTCTGCTCATTTCTGAGCTTTATTTTGCCGCTTTTTATTCTGCCTGTTTCTGCCCATTGCTTACCTTTTTTCAGCCTCTTTCTGCTTGAATCTTACCTCAATTCTGCCTCTTTCTGCAAGTTTCTTACCTCTATTCGGCCTCTTTCTGCTTCTTTCTGACCTTTTTTTCCTCTTTCTGCTCGTTTCTGATCTCTAATTTGCCACTTTTTGCTTGTTTCTGGTTTCTAATTTTCCCTCTTTCTGCACGTTTCTGACAATAAATTTTCCTCTTTCTGTGCGTTTTATGATCTTTGTTTTTTCTCTTTCTGCTTGTTTCTGACCTCCATTTTGCCTCCTCCTGCTCGTTTCTGATCCCTATTTTGCCTATTTCTGCTCAGCTCTGATCTCTATTTCGCTCTTTCTGCTGGTTTCTGACCTTCATTTTGCCTTTTGCTTCTTGTGTCTCACCTTTATTTTGCCTCTTTCTGTTCGTTTCTGTCTTTTATTTTGCCTCTTTTTGCTTGTTTCTGGTTTCTAATTTTACTTCTTTCTGCTCGTCTCTGACATTTAATTTTACTCTTTCAGTGCGTTTCTGATCTTTGTTTTTTCTCTTTCTGCTCGTTTCTGAACTCTATTTTGCCGCTTTTTGCTCGTTTCTGATCCCTATTTTGCCTATTTCTGCTCAGTTCTGATCTCTATTTTGCTCTGACAATTATTTTTTCTTGTTCTGAGCGTTTTTGATCTTTGTTTTTTCTCTTTCTGCTAGTTTCTGACCTTCATTTTGCCTCTTTCTGCTCGTTTCTGATCTCTGTTTTGCCTTTTTCTGCTTGTTTCTGATCTCTATTTTGCCCTTTCTGCTCATTTCTGACCTTTACATTGCCTTTTGCTGCTCATGCCTCATTTTTATTTTGCCTCTTTCTGCTCGTTTCTCACCTTTATTATATCTCTTTCTGTTTATTTCTCACTTTTATTTTGCTTCTTTCTGCTTGTTTCTGACCGGTATCCTGCCTGTTTATGCTTGCTTCACACCTTTATTTAGCCACTTTCAGCCTATTTCTGACCTTTATTTTGCCCCTTTCTGCTAGAGTTTTACCTTTATTTAGCCTCTTTCTGCACTTTGCTCACCTTTATTCTTCCTCTTTCTGCTCATTTATTCCCTTTATTCTGCCTCTTTCTGCTTGTCTCTCACCTTTATTTTGCCTCTTTCAACTAATTGCTGACCTTTAATCTGCCTCTTTTTCTAGTTTCTGACTGGCATTCTGCTTGTTTCTGACCTCTATTCTGCCTCTTTCTGCTCGTGTTTCACTTTTTCTTTTCCACTTTCTGCTCATTTCTGAACTTTATTCTCCCTCTTTCTGCTTGTTTCTGATTATTATCTTGCTCTTTTCTGCTTGTGTCTGAGCTTTATTTTGCTTCTTTCCGCTCGTTTCTGATCTCTATTTTGCCTATTTCTGCTAATTTCTGAGCTTTATTTTGCCGCTTTTTATTCTGCCTGTTTCTGCCCATTGCTTACCTTTTTTCAGCCTCTTTCTGCTTGAATCTTACCTCAATTCTGCCTCTTTCTGCAAGTTTCTTACCTCTATTCGGCCTCTTTCTGCTTCTTTCTGACCTTTTTTTTCCTCTTTCTGCTCGTTTCTGATCTCTAATTTGCCACTTTTTGCTTGTTTCTGGTTTCTAATTTTCCCTCTTTCTGCACGTTTCTGACAATAAATTTTCCTCTTTCTGTGCGTTTTATGATCTTTGTTTTTCTCTTTCTGCTTGTTTCTGACCTCCATTTTGCCTCCTCCTGCTCGTTTCTGATCCCTATTTTGCCTATTTCTGCTCAGCTCTGATCTCTATTTCGCTCTTTCTGCTGGTTTCTGACCTTCATTTTGCCTTTTGCTTCTTGTGTCTCACCTTTATTTTGCCTCTTTCTGTTCGTTTCTGTCTTTTATTTTGCCTCTTTTTGCTTGTTTCTGGTTTCTAATTTTACTTCTTTCTGCTCGTCTCTGACATTTAATTTTACTCTTTCAGTGCGTTTCTGATCTTTGTTTTTCTCTTTCTGCTCGTTTCTGAACTCTATTTTGCCGCTTTTTGCTCGTTTCTGATCCCTATTTTGCCTATTTCTGCTCAGTTCTGATCTCTATTTTGCTCTGACAATTATTTTTTCTTGTTCTGAGCGTTTTTGATCTTTGTTTTTTCTCTTTCTGCTAGTTTCTGACCTTCATTTTGCCTCTTTCTGCTCGTTTCTGATCTCTGTTTTGCCTTTTTCTGCTTGTTTCTGATCTCTATTTTGCCCTTTCTGCTCATTTCTGACCTTTACATTGCCTTTTGCTGCTCATGCCTCATTTTTATTTTGCCTCTTTCTGCTCGTTTCTCACCTTTATTATATCTCTTTCTGTTTATTTCTCACTTTTATTTTGCTTCTTTCTGCTTGTTTCTGACCCGTATCCTGCCTCTTTATGCTTGCTTCACACCTTTATTTAGCCACTTTCAGCCTATTTCTGACCTTTATTTTGCCCCTTTCTGCTAGAGTTTTACCTTTATTTAGCCTCTTTCTGCACTTTGCTCACCTTTATTCTTCCTCTTTCTACTCATTTATTCCCTTTATTCTGCCTCTTTCTGCTTGTCTCTCACCTTTATTTTGCCTCTTTCAACTAATTGCTGACCTTTAATCTGCCTCTTTTTTCTAGTTTCTGACTGGCATTCTGCTTGTTTCTGACCTCTATTCTGCCTCTTTCTGCTCGTGTTTCACTTTTTCTTTTCCACTTTCTGCTCATTTCTGAACTTTATTCTCCCTCTTTCTGCTTGTTTCTGATTATTATCTTGCTCTTTTCTGCTTGTGTCTGAGCTTTATTTTGCTTCTTTCCGCTCGTTTCTGATCTCTATTTTGCCTATTTCTGCTAATTTCTGAGCTTTATTTTGCCGCTTTTTATTCTGCCTGTTTCTGCCCATTGCTTACCTTTTTTCAGCCTCTTTCTGCTTGAATCTTACCTCAATTCTGCCTCTTTCTGCAAGTTTCTTACCTCTATTCGGCCTCTTTCTGCTTCTTTCTGACCTTTTTTTCTTCTTTCTGCTCGTTTCTGATCTCTAATTTGTCACTTTTTGCTTGTTTCTGGTTTCTAATTTTCCCTCTTTCTGCACGTTTCTGACAATAAATTTTCCTCTTTCTGTGCGTTTTATGATCTTTGTTTTTTCTCTTTCTGCTCGTTTCTGACCTCCATTTTGCCTCCTCCTGCTCGTTTCTGATCCCTATTTTGCCTATTTCTGCTCAGTTCTGATCTCTATTTCGCTCTTTCTGCTGGTTTCTGACCTTCATTTTGCCTTTTGCTTCTTGTGTCTCACCTTTAATTTGCCTCTTTCTGCTCGGTTCTGACCTTTATCTTGCTCCTTTCTCCTCATTTCTGAACTTTATTTTGCCTCTTTCTGCTCCTTTCTGGTCTCTATTTTGCCTCTTTCTGCTCATCTCTGGTTTCTAGTTTGCCTCTTTCTTCTTATTTCAGACCTTTATTTTGCTTATTTCTGCTCGTTGCTGACCTTCTTTTTCCCTGGTTCTGCTTGTTTCTGATCTCTATTTTGCTTCTGTGTTCCTGTTCCTGGTCTCTATTTTGCCTCTTTCTCCTCGTTTCTGCCCTTTATTTTCCCTCTTTCTGCTCATTCTTGACCTTTATTTGCTTCTCTTTCTGCTCATTTCTGATCCCTATTTTGCCTCTTTCTGCGCTTTTCTGACCTTTGTTTTGCCTCTTTTTGCTTGTTTCTGATCTCTATTTTGCATCTTGCTGTTCGTTCCTGGTCTCCATTTTGCCTCTTTCTCCTTGTTTCTGATCTTTACTTTGCCTCCTCCTGCCCTTTTCTGATCTCTATTTTTCCTCTTTATGCTCGTTTCTGGCGATTATTTTGCCTCTTTCTGCTCGTTTCTGATCCCTATTTTTGCCTCTTTGTGCTCGTTTATTATCCTTATTTTGCTCCTTCTGCTCATTTCTGCTCGTTATTTTTCCTCTTTCTGCTCGTTTCTGACCTTTATTTTGCCTTTTTCTGCTCGTTTCTGATCTCTATTTTGCCTTGTTTGCTTGTTTCTGTTTTCTAATTTTACCTCTTTCTGCTCCTTTCTGACATTTAATTTTCCTCTTTCTGTGCATTTCTGATCTCTGTTTTTTCTCCTACTGCTCATTTCTGACTTTTATTTTGCCTCTTTCTGTTCGTTTCTGTCTTTTATTTTGCCTCTTTTTGCTTGTTTCTGGTTTCTAATTTTACTTCTTTCTGCTCGTTTCTGACATTTAATTTTACTCTTTCAGTGCGTTTCTGATCTTTGTTTTTCTCTTTCTGCTCGTTTCTGAACTCTATTTTGCCGCTTTTTGCTCGTTTCTGATCCCTATTTTGCCTATTTCTGCTCAGTTCTGATCTCTATTTTGCTCTGACAATTATTTTTCTTGTTCTGAGCGTTTTTGATCTTTGTTTTTTCTCTTTCTGCTCGTTTCTGACCTTCATTTTGCCTCTTTCTGCTCGTTTCTGATCTCTGTTTTGCCTTTTTCTGCTTGTTTCTGATCTCTATTTTGCCCTTTCTGCTCATTTCTGACCTTTACATTGCCTTTTGCTGCTCATGCCTCATTTTTATTTTGCCTCTTTCTGCTCGTTTCTCACCTTTATTATATCTCTTTCTGTTTATTTCTCACTTTTATTTTGCCTCTTTCTGCTTGTTTCTGACCGGTATCCTGCCTCTTTATGCTTGCTTCACACCTTTATTTAGCCACTTTCAGCCTATTTCTGACCTTTATTTTGCCCCTTTCTGCTAGAGTTTTACCTTTATTTAGCCTCTTTCTGCACTTTGCTCACCTTTATTCTTCCTCTTTCTGCTCATTTATTCCCTTTATTCTGCCTCTTTCTGCTTGTCTCTCACCTTTATTTTGCCTCTTTCAACTAATTGCTGACCTTTAATCGGCCTCTTTTTCTAGTTTCTGACTGGCATTCTGCTTGTTTCTGACCTCTATTCTGCCTCTTTCTGCTCGTGTTTCACTTTTTCTTTTCCACTTTCTGCTCATTTCTGAACTTTATTCTCCCTCTTTCTGCTTGTTTCTGATTATTATCTTGCTCCTTTCTGCTTGTGTCTGAGCTTTATTTTGCTTCTTTCCGCTCGTTTCTGATCTCTATTTTGCCTATTTCTGCTCATTTCTGAGCTTTATTTTGCCGCTTTTTATTCTGCCTGTTTCTGCCCATTGCTTACCTTTTTTCAGCCTCTTTCTGCTTGAATCTTACCTCAATTCTGCCTCTTTCTGCAAGTTTCTTACCTCTATTCGGCCTCTTTCTGCTTCTTTCTGACCTTTTTTTCCTCTTTCTGCTCGTTTCTGATCTCTAATTTGCCACTTTTTGCTTTTTCTGGTTTCTAATTTTCCCTCTTTCTGCACGTTTCTGACAATAAATTTTCCTCTTTCTGTGCGTTTTATGATCTTTGTTTTTTCTCTTTCTGCTTGTTTCTGACCTCCATTTTGCCTCCTCCTGCTCGTTTCTGATCCCTATTTTGCCTATTTCTGCTCAGTTCTGATCTCTATTTCGCTCTTTCTGCTGGTTTCTGACCTTCATTTTGCCTTTTGCTTCTTGTGTCTCACCTTTATTTTGCCTCTTTCTGTTCGTTTCTGTCTTTTATTTTGCCTCTTTTTGCTTGTTTCTGGTTTCTAATTTTACTTCTTTCTGCTCGTCTCTGACATTTAATTTTACTCTTTCAGTGCGTTTCTGATCTTTGTTTTTTCTCTTTCTGCTCGTTTCTGAACTCTATTTTGCCGCTTTTTGCTCGTTTCTGATCCCTATTTTGCCTATTTCTGCTCAGTTCTGATCTCTATTTTGCTCTGACAATTATTTTTTCTTGTTCTGAGCGTTTTTGATCTTTGTTTTCTCTTTCTGCTAGTTTCTGACTTTCATTTTGCCTCTTTCTGCTCGTTTCTGATCTCTGTTTTGCCTTTTTCTGCTTGTTTCTGATCTCTATTTTGCCCTTTCTGCTCATTTCTGACCTTTACATTGCCTTTTGCTGCTCATGCCTCATTTTTATTTTGCCTCTTTCTGCTCGTTTCTCACCTTTATTATATCTCTTTCTGTTTATTTCTCACTTTTATTTTGCCTCTTTCTGCTTGTTTCTGACCGGTATCCTGCCTCTTTATGCTTGCTTCACACCTTTATTTAGCCACTTTCAGCCTATTTCTGACCTTTATTTTGCCCCTTTCTGCTAGAGTTTTACCTTTATTTAGCCTCTTTCTGCACTTTGCTCACCTTTATTCTTCCTCTTTCTGCTCATTTATTCCCTTTATTCTGCCTCTTTCTGCTTGTCTCTCACCTTTATTTTGCCTCTTTCAACTAATTGCTGACCTTTAATCTGCCTCTTTTTTCTAGTTTCTGACTGGCATTCTGCTTGTTTCTGACCTCTATTCTGCCTCTTTCTGCTCGTGTTTCACTTTTTCTTTTCCACTTTCTGCTCATTTCTGAACTTTATTCTCCCTCTTTCTGCTTGTTTCTGATTATTATCTTGCTCCTTTCTGCTTGTGTCTGAGCTTTATTTTGCTTCTTTCCGCTCGTTTCTGATCTCTATTTTGCCTATTTCTGCTCATTTCTGAGCTTTATTTTGCCGCTTTTTATTCTGCCTGTTTTTGCCCATTGCTTACCTTTTTTCAGCCTCTTTCTGCTTGAATCTTACCTCAATTCTGCCTCTTTCTGCAAGTTTCTTACCTCTATTCGGCCTCTTTCTGCTTCTTTCTGACCTTTTTTTCTTCTTTCTGCTCGTTTCTGATCTCTAATTTGCCACTTTTTGCTTGTTTCTGGTTTCTAATTTTCCCTCTTTCTGCACGTTTCTGACAATAAATTTTCCTCTTTCTGTGCGTTTTATGATCTTTGTTTTTTCTCTTTCTGCTCGTTTCTGACCTCCATTTTGCCTCCTCCTGCTCGTTTCTGATCCCTATTTTGCCTATTTCTGCTCAGTTCTGATCTCTATTTCGCTCTTTCTGCTGGTTTCTGACCTTCATTTTGCCTTTTGCTTCTTGTGTCTCACCTTTAATTTGCCTCTTTCTGCTCGGTTCTGACCTTTATCTTGCTCCTTTCTCCTCATTTCTGAACTTTATTTTGCCTCTTTCTGCTCCTTTCTGGTCTCTATTTTGCCTCTTTCTGCTCATCTCTGGTTTCTAGTTTGCCTCTTTCTTCTTATTTCAGACTTTTATTTTGCTTATTTCTGCTCGTTGCTGACCTTCTTTTCCCTGGTTCTGCTTGTTTCTGATCTCTATTTTGCTTCTGTGTTCCTGTTCCTGGTCTCTATTTTGCCTCTTTCTCCTCGTTTCTGCCCTTTATTTTCCCTCTTTCTGCTCATTCTTGACCTTTATTTGCTTCTCTTTCTGCTCATTTCTGATCCCTATTTTGCCTCTTTCTGCGCTTTTCTGACCTTTGTTTTGCCTCTTTTTGCTTGTTTCTGATCTCTATTTTGCATCTTTCTGTTCGTTCCTGGTCTCCATTTTGCCTCTTTCTCCTTGTTTCTGATCTTTACTTTGCCTCCTCCTGCCCTTTTCTGATCTCTATTTTTCCTCTTTATGCTCGTTTCTGGCGATTATTTTGCCTCTTTCTGCTCGTTTCTGATCCCTATTTTTGCCTCTTTGTGCTCGTTTATTATCCTTATTTTGCTCCTTCTGCTCATTTCTGCTCGTTATTTTGCCTTTTTCTGCTCGTTTCTGATCTCTATTTTGCCTTGTTTGCTTGTTTCTGTTTTCTAATTTTACCTCTTTCTGCTCCTTTCTGACATTTAATTTTCCTCTTTCTGTGCATTTCTGATCTCTGTTTTTTCTCCTACTGCTCATTTCTGACATTTATTTTGCCTCTTTCTGTTCGTTTCTGTCTTTTATTTTGCCTCTTTTTGCTTGTTTCTGGTTTCTAATTTTACTTCTTTCTGCTCGTCTCTGACATTTAATTTTACTCTTTCAGTGCGTTTCTGATCTTTGTTTTTTCTCTTTCTGCTCGTTTCTGAACTCTATTTTGCCGCTTTTTGCTCGTTTCTGATCCCTATTTTGCCTATTTCTGCTCAGTTCTGATCTCTATTTTGCTCTGACAATTATTTTTTCTTGTTCTGAGCGTTTTTGATCTTTGTTTTTCTCTTTCTGCTAGTTTCTGACCTTCATTTTGCCTCTTTCTGCTCGTTTCTGATCTCTGTTTTGCCTTTTTCTGCTTGTTTCTGATCTCTATTTTGCCCTTTCTGCTCATTTCTGACCTTTACATTGCCTTTTGCTGCTCATGCCTCATTTTTATTTTGCCTCTTTCTGCTCGTTTCTCACCTTTATTATATCTCTTTCTGTTTATTTCTCACTTTTATTTTGCCTCTTTCTGCTTGTTTCTGACCGGTATCCTGCCTCTTTATGCTTGCTTCACACCTTTATTTAGCCACTTTCAGCCTATTTCTGACCTTTATTTTGCCCCTTTCTGCTAGAGTTTTACCTTTATTTAGCCTCTTTCTGCACTTTGCTCACCTTTATTCTTCCTCTTTCTGCTCATTTATTCCCTTTATTCTGCCTCTTTCTGCTTGTCTCTCACCTTTATTTTGCCTCTTTCAACTAATTGCTGACTTTTAATCTGCCTCTTTTTCTAGTTTCTGACTGGCATTCTGCTTGTTTCTGACCTCTATTCTGCCTCTTTCTGCTCGTGTTTCACTTTTTCTTTTCCACTTTCTGCTCATTTCTGAACTTTATTCTCCCTCTTTCTGCTTGTTTCTGATTATTATCTTGCTCCTTTCTGCTTGTGTCTGAGCTTTATTTTGCTTCTTTCCGCTCGTTTCTGATCTCTATTTTGCCTATTTCTGCTCATTTCTGAGCTTTATTTTGCCCCTTTTATTCTGCCTGTTTCTGCCCATTGCTTACCTTTTTTCAGCCTCTTTCTGCTTGAATCTTACCTCAATTCTGCCTCTTTCTGCAAGTTTCTTACCTCTATTCGGCCTCTTTCTGCTTCTTTCTGACCTTTTTTTTCTTCTTTCTGCTCGTTTCTGATCTCTAATTTGCCACTTTTTGCTTGTTTCTGGTTTCTAATTTTCCCTCTTTCTGCACGTTTCTGACAATAAATTTTCCTCTTTCTGTGCGTTTTATGATCTTTGTTTTTCTCTTTCTGCTCGTTTCTGACCTCCATTTTGCCTCCTCCTGCTCGTTTCTGATCCCTATTTTGCCTATTTCTGCTCAGTTCTGATCTCTATTTCGCTCTTTCTGCTGGTTTCTGACCTTCATTTTGCCTTTTGCTTCTTGTGTCTCACCTTTAATTTGCCTCTTTCTGCTCGGTTCTGACCTTTATCTTGCTCCTTTCTCCTCATTTCTGAACTTTATTTTGCCTCTTTCTGCTCCTTTCTGGTCTCTATTTTGCCTCTTTCTGCTCATCTCTGGTTTCTAGTTTGCCTCTTTCTTCTTATTTCAGACCTTTATTTTGCTTATTTCTGCTCGTTGCTGACCTTCTTTTTCCCTGGTTCTGCTTGTTTCTGATCTCTATTTTGCTTCTGTGTTCCTGTTCCTGGTCTCTATTTTGCCTCTTTCTCCTCGTTTCTGCCCTTTATTTTCCCTCTTTCTGCTCATTCTTGACCTTTATTTGCTTCTCTTTCTGCTCATTTCTGATCCCTATTTTGCCTCTTTCTGCGCTTTTCTGACCTTTGTTTTGCCTCTTTTTGCTTGTTTCTGATCTCTATTTTGCATCTTTCTGTTCGTTCCTGGTCTCCATTTTGCCTCTTTCTCCTTGTTTCTGATCTTTACTTTGCCTCCTCCTGCCCTTTTCTGATCTCTATTTTTTCCTCTTTATGCTCGTTTCTGGCGATTATTTTGCCTCTTTCTGCTCGTTTCTGATCCCTATTTTTGCCTCTTTGTGCTCGTTTATTATCCTTATTTTGCTCCTTCTGCTCATTTCTGCTCGTTATTTTTCCTCTTTCTGCTCGTTTCTGACCTTTATTTTGCCTTTTTCTGCTCGTTTCTGATCTCTATTTTGCCTTGTTTGCTTGTTTCTGTTTTCTAATTTTACCTCTTTCTGCTCCTTTCTGACATTTAATTTTCCTCTTTCTGTGCATTTCTGATCTCTGTTTTTTCTCCTACTGCTCATTTCTGACTTTTATTTTGCCTCTTTCTGTTCGTTTCTGTTCTTTATTTTGCCTCTTTTTGCTTGTTTCTGGTTTCTAATTTTACTTCTTTCTGCTCGTTTCTGACATTTAATTTTACTCTTTCAGTGCGTTTCTGATCTTTGTTTTTTCTCTTTCTGCTCGTTTCTGAACTCCATTTTGCCTCTTTCTGCTCATTTCTGATCCCTATTTTGCCTATTTCTGCTCAGTTCTGATCTCTATTTTGCTCTTTCTGCTGTTTTCTGACCCTCATTTTGCCTTTTGCTTCTTGTGCCTCACCTTTAGTTTGCCTCTTTCTGCTCATTTCTCACACTTTGTTTTACCTCTTTCTGCTCATTTTTCACCTTTATTTTGCCTCTTTCTGCTCGGTTCTGACCTTTATCTTGCTCTTTTCTGCTAATTTCTGAGCTTTATTTTGCCTCTTTCTGCTCCTTTCTGGTCTCTATTTTGCCTCTTCCTGCTCATCTCTGGTTTCTAGTGATGGAGCAGGGTTTTGAGAAAATAAAACCTGCTTGGATTGAACCCTCAATAACATTTTATTAACAAGTGTGCTGTGAAAATATTATTAAAAACGCAAAATAAGGGGAAATGCTTTTGCGCATGCGTGAACTAATGCGTAAACTTATGCGTGTACTAATGCATGAAAAACTAGGCCACAGACGCTTTTGGCTAAAATAAAATAAGAGACGAATGCTGCTTCTATGCACGTTAATAATAATTGCTAGGAATAACAAGGGTTGTGCATGGGTTAGTGCAATGCCGGGATGGTGCACATTGAAAATTACATTTCATGAAAAATAATAAATGTTTGTGTTTTGTTCTCTGTAGAAAAACAAGCATGGGCCTACACTTTTGCATGCCAGTTTGGGGTTAATATTTGCAAAAGAAATTAAATGAATTAACATGGGCTTTGAATAAGAAGAGAGAATGCAAAGGCATGAAAAATGACCTTCATGGTGTGCTGACTGACTGCCAAGCTTGGGAAAAGAAATTTTGATAAGCAAGTGGAAGCAATGCAACTTCCTCACGAGATGGCAGAGGCAAACAAAGAAAGCGTGAAAGACTTGATACATTTGATACATGAAAATACACTTTAGGAAATATATGCTGTGATTGTGTTCAAAATTGTTTCCTGGGTAGAATCTGTCGTAATGCTGAATGTTCAAGACAATGGGACATTTAATAAATGATCACGCTGAGAGTGGTGTGACAGAAACACCCCTGACCTTAGCCAGTGAGAGACAGAGTTTATTCTAATATCGAAACAAATGTGGGTTGGACATTTAGGTTTTAGGGTATAATTGAGGTGTCCCGGGGGTGTGGTGGTTGTAGGTGTTGGTCAGTTAGCGGGAGATCGTCGCTGTCATTGGTTTGCTGTTTCCAGATAGAGGCCTACCTGTTTCCTGATTCCTGACTTAATCTTTGCCACTCAACTCTTCTCGAGGGTCTTACTGCCCTTTTTGGCCAGAGGGTAAATTTCCCTCAATCTTATTTGGGTTAGTACAGATGATTTCTTAAAATTTGCATAATCATTTGCAAATGTATTTTGTCTCTGAAACTTTTTCTCTCTTTGCCTATCCACTCCTTCAATGCACTGATTATTTACATGAGTTTGTTTTAATTCATTGCTAATTATTTTTTCTCTCCGTGATAATCTATGTTTGCATTTGTGTGACTGTACTTAATGAGCATTCATTTTACATTATTTACGATAAACAATATTAATTATACATACTGAGTCTGTTATTATTTAGTAGAATAGAATTAGTACATAATTATTACCATCAACTCTTCAACTTTAGATCTATCGCCACAATTGTATGAAGAGAAATGCAGGTTCAATAGTGTTTGTGGTAAATTAGGTATAAACTTGCATCACACTGAACCCCAGCGTGAAGGGATTAGTTGGGTAGTGTAAATGGACCTATGTTTATGAAAAATTATTGATCCCTGATCATTGGATCAGTTTTGGTAGCAGAGGATGGTTAATTATTGATTAGTTTGGCAATAATTATTGATTATTGATTTATTGGTTATTCACATGAAAAGTTAGTGTCTTTGTTTTATGTTGTCTGGAAGTACAGGTACGGAGTTACCTAAGATCCCGGGATGATGTTATTACAGCCTATGTGGCAGAGGAATAGTGTGGAAAAGTATTCAAACTGCAGAAGTACTTTGTCTGTTCTCGTAATATCGAACAGCGAAAGGCTGTTGATGTTATTTTAGGGACTTATTTGATCGAAAGAATATTGCATGAAATAGTGAAACGTCCACTTCCGAAACTCTGGCCTTACATCCCCAAAGGAGTACCAAGACCTCTTTCTGAAAGGAAAGTCCTCTTCCGAAACTTTGGCAAGTATCCCTAGAGGAGTACCAAGTCCTACTTTAACTTGATTGAGAGTAGAGTAGAGCTGGTCATTATTACTAGAAGTGGAAGAATCTCTATTTAAGAGGTGAAACTATCTCTTTTACTAGTGGAGCAGATAAAGTAGCATTGTTTTGTGTTGTTTTTAACAAGAATTTAGTTAAGAAAACTTAGAAATACATTGCCGTAATATTTTGTAAAGGGAGGGTCAGTAGTAACCCTGGGCGTAGTTCGCGTAGTCGCGCTACGCGAAGTTATGCGAAGATGTTAAAGCGCTACGTGAGCTACGCGAGCGTGCGCAGTTGCATGTCGCGCCCGTTCGCGATGCGTTTTTCTTCTTCGGGAACGTGTTGTGCGTGTTCGGGACGCTGTTTGCGTGCTCAGGGGATAGTATCTCGTGAACTTGCCCATGCGGTCGCCTATGGGCGCGGCCATCTTGTTTTTCACTTGTGCCGCCCGTTCGCGATGCCTTATTTCCTGTTGCGGGTCGCGTATAGCGTGCTCGCGATGCGCATTTCATGTTCGGGAACGCGTCGTATGTGTTCGCGACACTTTTTGCGTGCTCGGGGGGAGATATCGCGCAAACTTACCCACGCGGTCACGATGGGCGCGGCCATCTTGTTTTTCACTCTATGCTATGGTTCTGGGCCTGCTTTTCTATCCTCCCTCAATCTTTGCAATCCTTAGTTTTTTACACTGTTTTTCAATTTTTTTTTATTTATTATCTATCTCGCTCTGTCCCTAAGTCTATATTTTGCATTTATTTCTACTTTTACTGTGTTTTTTTACTTTTCTACTGTTTTATATTACTTCCTTCTTTAAGCTCCTACTTCTTCCCCTAACTTTATTTTTTCCTTCTATCTTTTCTTTTCCGCCTCCCACACACCCCAGAACCATGGCGAAGGGTAGCACTACGAGCTCCAAGGGCAAGGCACGTGCACCCAAGAGCCGCCTGCCTTGCGGCAGACTGCGCCCTGCAGGGGTGCAAGCCCGGCAGCTTTTTTGCGAGGCAGAGGTGGCCGCCCTTGTTTATTTTGTGCAGCGTCACCTCCCCTTGACCGTGGCAGCAGGCGGCAGGCCAGGCTCCGGGTACCCTACCCAGGAGCATCACCGCCGGTGGGCGAAGGTGCGCCGGGCAGTGTTTCGCTGCTCAGGGGTCCGTCGCACCCATAACCAGCTGGCCCACTGGTGGTCAGACATCCTGGACCGGGAGCAGGACCTGTTGGACCTGCTAGGTGTCGAGGTCGTGGGGCTTGGTGAGTAGCTAATATATAGTAGTATAAGTATTGTGTATAATTTTTTTACGAATAACAAGAATACTGCTGCTTACATTGCAGGTAAATTACGTTTCAAAATCTTCTGTGATTGTAGGACACAGGTGCTCGGCGCTATTCTTACTTGTTTGGGCTGATTATTATGTAAGAGTTTACTTTAGAGAACTTAAGTTAGGTAATGCTATTGCTAGAGAGACTCTAGTCCTTCCTTTGTCCTCCTGTCAAATAGTGGTGGATGGATTGATACTAGGTTTAGTTAGTATTAGTTGATAATTTTTAGCGGTCTGCGTGACGCATCCTCTGTCACTGAGTGCTGCTTACCCCAGTCCTTAGTAGAACCTTTTGTAGTTTGTTTAGTGAGTGGTAGGCTTAGCAGTGTCAGTCAGTAGCAGAACATCAGATGCAACCAACCAACAATTTGGTGTATGCACAAATTTATGCATGTGTCCTCCATCTCATCTATGCATTTTTGAGGGCTAAAAAAATGGAAATGCAGACTTAGTGAACAATTGGCCCGTCTAGAATAGGTGGGCTAGGTCAGGTGGTACTTAGGCTTAGTTAGTATTCTGAATTCGAATCAATCAGAATGGAACACTGGATTAGTGTTCATAAATAAGTAGACGGTCCGTGAATCCCGCAAGCCAGTAGTCGATCTGATTAGATAGGTCAATTTTATTGCAATTATTGTTTCCTAAAATGTTTTTTGAGTGTTTTTTTAAATAATTTATTTGTTTCACAGCAATCATTAATGTTTGTCTCTTTCTTTATTATATCTTACATGATCACTGATCAGCAGCACCCAGGGGCAAGAAGACGGGGTCCGAGTCGGTGGGACAACCAGAGGACCGCTCCTCTACCGAGGGCCCTGCTGCTGGCCCCAGTAAGTCCTCCAGTGGTTAATATTAACAATTATATTTCCCTAACTTTTACTGCACCTTATTTTTTCCGAACTATTAATTCTGGTTCCACTTCCTAATTCTATTTTTTACAAAAGCTTCTTTGATCTTGACTATCTGTTTCTAAATTCTGGTTATCCCTGCCTCTAAGTTCTAACTGCCTCTGCTATGACTCTCTGTAGTACTACTATTAGTCTGTCTGTAGCTAAGCTTGCCCAGTTTGCCACTCTTTATTTTACGGTTTTGAATAAAACTCAGATTGACCAATAGCTCTAGCCACTGAGTCCAGTCCTTTGGGTTGTCCTCTTCTAGTCTTCTTAATCTTGAGGCTTTGACAATTACCACCAACAAAATGCCCTACCAGATATTTGACTATTTTTGATAGGATATAGTACATACTACTACTGTTGTGGGGATTCTGCACAGCCACATACAGAACTATGCACAAGAAAATAGGATGTTGGTGATGGGAGGTTGGACCTTCCTCACACCTCAGTCAGAAGTGAACCCACAATCCCCTGACCGACTAGCTATAGTGTCTCATTAGGTCCCCGAACCCCCACCCGAAGATACCCAATGATTACACAACCCAGAACATAACACCCTTTCGCTCACTCACTCGTGTAAGTCCACCACCACACCAAATACCACAGAGTCTATGTGTAAGTTCAAAAGGTTTATTTTCAACTAACAAGCTCTGTACGTTGTTCTATAAAATTCAGTGTACTACAGCCAGCTCCAACAGCAAAATGCATAAGATTAAAACAATAAACATTGTTACAAGTGCATGATAGAAGACAAAAGATCTGTGCAAATTCTGGGAGACCCCTCACCATAGAACGTAGAAGTACTGGTTACATGCATCATAAGCTCTGCAAATCTCTGGTTCGTAGAAGGGAATCTTCTGCCTGTTATGAGGAAAATGGTGCGCGTTAGATAGTATAATGCAAGCATTTCTCAGTCATGCCAAAAAGTGTAACATGTTACTTATGGCAATACGGACTAACCGAACTCCATAACAAAGTGGCTTGTTTTTCGACCTCTTGTACGCAACGCTCAGACAGTAGCTGTATGAGCTCATGTGGGCTCAAAGGCGTCTTACTGCACAACAAGCTGCGAGGTAACATGCGCAAAAGACATGAAGCTAAAATGGTTGCATGGCTCAGGCAAACTTTGCTAAGAGTAGAGTAGACTATAATAATGACCCTAGGGACCATAACACTACTAGTGTCTACTGACTCTACTCTAGTACCCGATTTGGACTAGTGATGTATGTTGTATATGTATGTATTAACTTTTTTTTCAATCTTGCTAGTGAAAACGAATAAATAGGTGGAGGTGTACAGGCATCTAAAAATGTGTAATGTTTTTTCTAGGCGTACTACCGACCACCAGTGCCGGCGGGGCCAGCGGCGATGGCGATGTGGCCATTCCGGAGGGGGCAGGAGATGCGGCACCTGCAGGAGATACAGGGGGTGAGCCAGCAGCAGTGGCGGGCGGTGGTAAGTTATATTAATTACTTATTGACATTACACTAGCTGGAAGGGTGTTCACTTCACTCACTGTACTGTTGAGACTTATTAAGTATGAAGTTGTAGTGAACATTATACAACGGTTGAAGAAGACACCCTTTACTTAGCATTAGCAATGCATTAGCAATAGCATTAGCAGCGTGAGTTGAGTAAGCAATGGCCTCTTCTATCTGACTCCAACTCAGCTGTGAAAGTTTTATGGAGAAGGCTAAAAGTCAGATCAGATGACCTTGATGGATGTGTTGAACAAAAGGGAAAGAAGGGTGGAAGGAGGAAGGATGGGCGAGATGTAATATGACTGGCAGAGAAGGATACGTTAGAAGCATGCATAGGTGGCTGATAGGAATCAGATGCATGTGTTGTTGAAGGATGGGTGGAAGGTGAAAGAAGATGCCTGCCTGGGTGGGCGACACAGTATGGGTGGATACTGGGGATAGCAAGAATCATCAGCGGTGTTTGGGTGAAACTCAAAGCCAAGGCAAGCAAGGAAGGAGTGGACGCATGGGTGGTTGTTGGAGAAACAAACTAAGGTTTGTGGAGAGATTAAGAAGAATGATAGACATTTACTTTGAATGGATGGATGCCTGTATGTATTCATCATAGACAGCATAGGTGGAGACTGTCACTGGATGCAGAGAATGTAAAAGAAACCGTGCCAGAGTAGCAAAGCCGAGGGAATACAAGTTGTATTTTCAGAATACAGTTGACTCACAGTAGTTTGCAAGCACATCATATATATATATTGTGTATAGTTAGTTATCAAGCGCCTTCCTCCGACTCCGAGGACCACTCCCTACCTATGTTAATTTATTTTCGACTGTGTCAGCCAGCCTGCAAAGGGTGGCCTATCTGTTGGTTACACAATCAATCAAAACAAAGTACCTTATGCAGTAGCGGTCGGTGGTGGGAGTGCTGCCGGGGCGGTGATGTGGGGAGGGAGGGGCAGGGTGGGGGTAGTAAACTATGGATTACGGCCAAATACAGGTAAGTAAACATAAAAATAAATAAAGCGAATTTCATTGTGTGCACTGCACCGCCAAATGCGATGCAGTGCGCGCAACGAAATTAGTTTTATTTATTTATATGTTTACTTACCTGTAATTGGCCATAATCCATAGTTTACTACCCCCACCCTGCCCCTCCTCCCCACATCACCGCCCGGCAGAACTCCCACCACCGACCGCTACTGACCTTATGTCGTCGTCCCATATATAAGCAATGATCATTGGATCAGATATATAATCTGCCTTTTTGTAGTAGCCAGGGCAGGGTGAAAGTGAAATTGAGCAATTGCCCTTCATGTAACAGAGAGAGTATGGCCAGTGCCTCCCGTAATAGAAAAATACGAGCTTCCCCACCTGCAGACGGTAGTAAATAAAACTAACGTGAGTCTGCGTCATGACTCGTATGTTTGTCTTGGGTGCAAGCTTAGCTGACTGAGCTGGCATGCCGGCTACAACAAGGTTACGTAATTTCGCTAAACTAGAGATAAGAAGAAGACTGGTGTACTGTGTACTGGAGTCCATAGTGCTAGTATAATGCCTGAAACTCCCACAAATGTTAGAGGCCGAGGAAGTGGGAGGATAGATTATTACCACAAATGTTATGTACTGTGCTTGCTAGTGCTACTGTGCCACTATGTGTTGAATTAATTTTGTGTTACTGTTTTGCTAAGAGTATTGGTTACAACAATATTCTTTTTCTTTCTTGATATAGATCCTCCTTCCCAAGAAAAACCAACACGGAAGGAGTTGGCAGCTAGGGCCCAGCGCCGGAAACTGGAGGCCATCTGCCAAGAGTACCGGCGGCTGGTGGCTCAGGCGGAGGAGGAGGAGGAGGCGGCAGCAGCTGCAGCCTCCTCCAATGCCCGGGCCCCAGCCAGGCCCCGCCTCCAGTGGTACGGCGCCGTGATCAGGCAGCCACCCGCCGCCGCAATTCCTTAACATCCAGCACTGCTGCCCCCCACCCTGGATGCCACTGCAGGGAATTTCGCCGCCAGATGCTCCTCCGGATGGCACGCCTAGAGGAGCACCTAGAGGAGCGGGTCAAGATCCTCGTGGACAAAACCCTGAAAGCCCGCCGAATCTAAGAACTATCTAGGACCCCGTTGGATTGCCCCTTTTTTATTCCTTTTGTTGGTGGGTGGGAATTGGGCATTGGGGTTTCTGGACATTGTTTGGACTTTTTCGTTTTGGACATTGGTTGGGGTTAGGGAGAGGGGTGGGTCAGGTGTGGGATAGTTTATTTTTGTTAGGGTAATAAATTATATTTATACTTAAACATACAATGTTAATGTTTTGTGGGGGGTTACTGTTTTACGAATTTATGTCACATGGTTTCCTTGCTGCTGCAGGGCCGCAGCCAGTGTTTGATTTAAATAATCTGCCCATTATGTAACACACAAACAGATAGATGCGGTACCCCTCACTGAGTTATTTGTCCTACTAGTACTGTCAGTCTCTCCTCCTAGTCCATTATACCTCCCACCAAACTTATCTTACCTGTGATTGATGATGATTAAGTTCGGCACAGCGATGGCTGCATGGTTTCCCAAGAGAATGGAGAAGATGCCATGGTTGTGGTGGTAGTAGTAGACACCGGCAGTAGCATTTGCAAAAAAATAAAAAGAGACAGTCACTTGCCTGAGAGAGACTGTGGGAGGAGTAGTAGAACGAAGTAAAGTACAGTACAGAAGAAGACTGCCAAACAAACAATATTGCAACTGCTAAAGTAAAATAAAACATAATGGTGGCGGGGACAGCCTAGTACAAGAAGTTACAAACTGTAGTTGTGTTGAGTGAGTCACTTAACACAAGCGTAATTCGTAACCTTTACTGCTGTGTGGTAGGATGTTGATGATGAATCCAATCAATGCCAGCAATTAATTATGATGTATTAGGTCCCTTTGGAAAAAAAATTGGCTTGCACATAGACTGAGCATTGGTGGGCAAGCAGAAGAAGATCCTCGCCCTGCCTTGAAATTGAATTAGTGTTGCTTTCACCACATCTGCCCCAGCAAGCGTGTGATCAATTGGTGTACATTTAATGTAGTCACATCACACCTCAATATAAATCACAGCCCGGGGAAGAGGGTTAGGGTTTGATGAATGGATGGGAAGGGGGTTTGGGGAAAGGTTTGACAAAGAAAAACAGTACGCATGGACACAACAAAAGCAAAGCACAATCTTGGCAGACGACCATGATCTTATCCAATAAATCTATAAAGGGAGAAAAAGGAAATGCATGCATGATGATGAAGATAACTTGATGGTTAATGAGTAGTACTTACTAACTACTACTAGACAATTAGACAGTACAGGGCAGCAGTATATTCTATGCAATTTGCCTGCCTGTGTGCCCTCAGAGAGACCCAAATTACATGTTGTACCGGGCTTACTTTTAAAGATAGCAAAGAAAATAAAAAAATAGTTGTAGGGATCAATTAGCAAACAAACAACAACACAATACACAGTCGTAATGATTGAAGATTAAAAAGGAATCAAATTAATTAAAAGACGAATGATGAATGATACTAAAGTTACTGTATTATCCTGGTCAAATTGTGGAGTTGAATCTCGTCATTCCTCTTGGTCCAATCTTCCATGGACGCTCCGCACATCAATCTTGGGTGCCACTGCCTGCCTGATGCGGATTGGTAAGGTAAGTGTGAGTTGTTTCTCCCAGTATAGCACAGGGTAAAGGCCGGCCTGTAAGTGTAGATGGAAAAACAAAAGGGGTATTGAAAAATCAATGAATAAAAAAAAAGCATCAATTACGGTGGAGAAGAGAGAACACTTTCAGACTGAGGCGGCTTGGATACATCGTGTCTATTATGTTTACAGCATTAAGCTACAACAACAACAGGACAGAACAGGCCCACGGCACCAGGCCGTGACCCAACCTCCATTTACCTTAAATTTTGACAGAGCCAGACAAAAGGCATATACAGCAACCTAGCATTTTCAAAATTAAGTGACTAAATCAATGCGCCGCTGTCAGTCATACCACTATACACTCGACTCCACCACTACATGGACATGTAGGTCTGCTGTGTTTCTTGTTGAATTGTTGTGTTTACCTTTTATGCCACTTCATGAAACGCAGTTATTCCATTAATCATCTCCGATCCAATTGACTGACTGCGTGCAAAGGTAGTATGGTCATCATCATGGTGTGGTACGTGTTGTCCAACTCCAACTCAGTCTGTAGTGACTCCGATTAAGTCCATATTCCATATTAAAAAATTGCAACGGATATTGGCCTGCACCTGCAGTAGTAGGAGTACAATTTGGTTATTAAACAACAAGAAGGGAAACATTGACTGTCACTTGAGTCATTTTCACTTTGTAGATTAACCCTTTTGCTGCGTGCGTCGGCCAACGGCCGTCGCGAGCACTACCTCGGTAGTGCTGTGCACGTCCGTTGGCCGACGTGGCCCCGCCCGCTTAATAGAACGTTCCGCACTGGCGCGGAACGTTCGAAGCAGCAAACGGGTTAACTAGTAGAGTTCGACTTCATGCACAACATCAACACAACAAACAACAGCAATTGCTCAGAGTCAGCAAGCATCCAATGCATGCCATCATTACCTGTCTTGCTCTTCTCTTTGGCTGTCAGATCATCAGATGCCTAGTTCTGACAGGTGTGTGTTTTTTAACGAGGCAGTGGCCTCATTATTACTCCACATTCATTTTGAGTGTTGTTAGTCGCTGTTTCGGTTTTCGTCTTATTAATCTGTGGCACTTTGTCGCAGTTTAAGTTGGTTCACATGGTCAGCGCTGTGATGGGCCGCGGCCTGGGTAGCGGTCATTGCTGGTCAATTGAGTTTGCAGAAATGTCAGCAAGTTTCTTTGAAGAGTCTTGTCTTTCTCTGCCAAGTACCTTCTGTCCTGACAGTGATGAGCTTTGGATGCCTGCCGAGGCTGTAGCCTTCTGACAGTGATGAGTTTACTTTTGGATGCCTGCCCATGTTCTGACAGTGAAGAGTTGTGGATGCCTGCAGAGGTGATAGCCTTCGGACAGTGATGAGTTTCGGCTCGGAAACAAAACGGAGGATAGCTATAGTCACGTTTCACTTCTTATGGAGGGACTGTTAGAGGCAACATTTCTTGTACTACAATGTCTGGCTTGATGGAAATGTAATTAGGGCGAGTCGGGAAGATGGAGCAGGACTCTGAGGAGTGGACAGTTAAATGCACAGATGTGCAACTCCAATAGGGAAATAAAAAGAGAAGACGGTGGTGATGGATTTGTTGTGATTTGATTTGAACCAGAAAGACAGATACACAGACAAATAAAGGAAGGAAGAAAGTAACAATTTGAAAGCCTAGTTGTCAGGGAAGAGAAGCTCGTCCTCAAACTCTGGTGGTTCGGACAGAAGTAGGTCCTGTAACCCACTACTTACGTCATCGAAGTCGCTCTCCTCTTCCTGCTGTGATTCACGTATTTTGTAAACCGGTGGTATAAAGTGCTGATTCATTTTGATGATGGATAACCTCTCCACGTTTTTGGGCAAGAGACTGGTCCTTTTCACTGTTACAATGGCACCAGCAGCACTGAAAACACGCTCAGAAGAGACACTTGCGACAGGGGAAGCCAGATACTTTATCGCCAGCCTGCTGAGCACTGTCCATTGGCTTCTTTTCCCATACCATTACACCAATGGGTTTCGATCCATGAAGACCTCTGTTGGGTCATCCAGATAGGCCTGGACCGTCCGCTCAGTGCTCAGGGTGCTCCAATGTGCTCAGCCTGTTTTGCCTTTGCATCAGCACTGGACTTACCATACCCCTGCCGTAGAAACCAATCAGTTGCCGATTGTACTGTGGATGATCCTGTTCTTGCTGTTGTTGATGTTATTTGTAGTGTTGGTGTCGGTGACTGCTGGGAGGCAAACGCACTGCCCTCAGGCTCCGAAGTAGAACTTGACTCTGGATGCCCAGTAGTACTTGTTATGGCCTGGGGCGGGGGGCCTGTAATTACCAGACGTTTGTTTTCAAAGTCAATGGCTAGCTGAGCTATCAAAGTTTTGTACTTGGCAACATCCACTTCTGAAAAAGGAATTACTGCCTTACTGTTCAGAAATACTTTGTACCGTGGATCCAAAATTGTGGCAGTAATGTAATGTGGATCTGACACAATTTTATTTTGAATCCTTGTATTTTCAGATAAGCGAACGGCTAAGGACTCCGCCAAATGATATGAGTCTTTTTGTCATCCACACCTGCGTACGTTTCAGACACCTCCTTCAGCTGTTGCTCTAGCATGTGCAACAATGGGATAGCTTGGCCCATAGTACAGTCCTCCCTGCTGACTTCACGTGTGAAGATCTCAAAAGGAAGTAGCATCTCTGTCAGGCATTTAACGAGGTCCCATTGACCCATCTCAACGGTCATGCCTCTCACAGTAGGATCCCCTAATCTTTGCATGACATAAGCATTGAGTGGTATGTACTGGTCAAACAGACGATCAAGCATGTAATAAGTTGAGCTCCAACGTGTTGCACCTCCTGGATGAGTGCTTTGACTGGCATTTTATGCTCACGTTGAAGGACCCTCAGCTGCTTCCGGGCTTTAAAAGAATGGCTGAAATGTGTGCATATTCTTCTACAGGTGGCCAGTAAGTTGCTGACTTTGTATTCATTTTTCAGAAAGTCTTGAACAACAATGTTAATGCAGTGTGCCAAACACGGGACCCTGAAATAGCGACCATCTTTCATGGCCCTAACTACATTACTGCCATTGTTCGTGGCAACAAAACCAATGTTAAGCCCTCTTGGGTGCAGCCACTCAAAGACCTTGCTGTTAAACTCTTCCAAAATATTTGCAGCAGTATGAGATTTCTCCATGGCAAAAATGGCTACAGTTGCATGTTTGAGAGTGGCATGAAAAATCTCAGCAGCTTCAACACCAGCAGATATCTGTTCTCTAACCCCCGCAAAAGAGATCCAGTGTGCAGTGATGCACATGTAATCAGTGGCTTGGCAACTGGTCCACATGTCTGTTGTCAGGTGGATACTCTGAACAGCACTCTGCTTCAAGGCTTTCCAAGCAATTCCAGCACGTCGTGATGTAGTTCTGGAACAGCAACTCTTGCAAAATAGTAACGGCTGGGAACATGCCATTTTGGGCAGATGGCTGTCACAAATTCCAGAAAACCCACCCCTTCAACAAAAGAAAAAGGAGAAGGTCCAGTGCTAACATTTTAGCCAGCTTCGCATTGTACAAACGTGCTATTGGGTGGTTGCGTTCATACTGCCCCTCCCCCAAACATGCTGATAATGGTAGGCTGCATGGTTTTCCTTTCTCTTAGGCTCAACAACGCACTTTTTTCATTGCGGTACTCCTTGCTCTCTCAGGCTGACTCTTACTCTTGTGCCACTGAGATGTTGCTGAAGATGTGGGCGACGATAACACTGCACTGCTGGGGACAGGGCTACTTTGTGTACCACTACCAGAGAGAATGTCCCCCTGTCCTTCCTCTTCCACCGTGATCGGATCTTCTACTCGTTTATCCCCACCAACACCAACGGTTGCAGTTTTTATGCCGCGAAGGTGGTCCTCCCAGCTGATCAAGTGGTGTTTTTTCAGATGGGTTATTTGGCCTCCGGTACCATAGTTTGTACCAAGCTTACCCCGACTAACAGAGGTATTACAAATGGAGCATATAGCAATGTTCTCCTCCTTTTCGCTAACCGTAAAGAAGTTCCAAACTGGGGAGCTTAACTTTTGCCTCCTGCTGGAGGTGCCACTTCCAATGCCAGATGAACTGGAGGGTGTGGGTTGAATTTGACTCTGTGCTGTACCACTACCTACTTCTACTGAGGTTGTGGTTGTGCTGGATGTAGGTTGCTGCCGGGCCTTTGCTAATGCAAATATGGAAGCTGCAGGTCGTGTTGGTGTTACCATGCGGACAGTCAAAACCAGAATAACCGAACACAGGAGCAACATACGTTGCCAAAGAATCACCACTAGACTATACAGACATTTCAAAGAGACACCACACCCTCCTGACTCACTGCATTGGATTGTGTTGGAAGCACATCCACAGATTTCACAATCAGCACTATTTAAAATCGAGCAGAGGTGGGTGCTGAGATTGTCTACACATATTGAGGGGCTGAATGATGACATCCCATGGGGTTCACTTATCTAGACATTATTGAATCACCATCATGTATACTAACCATATAGGAGGATGCACTTTTAGACTTGTATTATATTATTATTTAATCACATTATCTAATCGTATAACTATGTGTAGTGATTTCATGCTGCTTTTGTGCCCCTCCTGCACCTCTCCTTTTGATCCTTAGGTGCCATATACAAGTTGTATTCCTTTGTCCCCCCTGCACCCTCTGATCCCTAATATGCTTCCTACAAGGGATCCCGTCATGGCAGTAGGTGGATCTCACCAGCATGGTGTATCGCATTGGTGCATATGGTGTATTGTATTCTTGTTGGATGTTCATATAGATATTGTTATTGATATATTCACGTATATTTCTTTAATTTCCATTATAACCTGACTGGTTATCTTCCGCATACATCGAGCGGAATTGGCGCCTTACTAACGCACTCTCAACATATTTTCGGTCTGTTCCAACTTGGCCATCCCATTTTCTAGTTTGCCGATCAAACACACCATCACGTGACTTTATTCAGCACTGAGCGAACGATGGCCTTATCTCTAGAGCAGTTGCTGTGCTCACAGGCTGGCTTCACTGATATGGTGGGTTATGCGTATATACATTCCTTATTGGTTATAATCTTTATATCCATTTAAGTTACACTATTATAGGACTGGCTACATTTATATAATCCCTGTCCTAATAGTAAGAATAGGCGCTTCACCACTCACAGCGCTGTTTCCCATCGTTTCCGGTCCATTCCAATATGGCCGCCTCATTTTCCAGTCCTCTGTGCAGGCCCTCACGAACCCTGCCCAGTCACACGAGATCACACTTTTCTCACGTGACTCCGCCCACCGCCGAGCGAGCGACTGCCTTATCTGTTGGACAGTCCCACAACCAGTTACCATCCCGGTTCCGGCAGCAGGGTAGGTCGCAGGCTTGGCGTGGCCACACGCGGGTGAGTATTTTCTTAGTGCAAACTGTGGCTACCAAGGACCTCGGATCGCTCCAATGTTGAGGTAAGCCAATTTAGTTGCAGCTTTCGATCTCGGCTGCCAGTGTGGTCCCCTACCGCCGATTCTCATGCTCCATATCGGCATTACTATTTACAGTAGAGCATCCAGATTCCTCCTATGCCCGTCGCTGCCTATGAGTGTTGTTCTGCCTTGGGTCCAATACTAGCCCAGCACTAATACCTCTGAGACAGTTGTCTGAGCTGGGCCATTCCTTGGATGCCCTAGGTCACCATGTGGACACGTTTTGCCCTGTGGGCCTTCAACTTTTTAGTAATATGGGTGACCACATGGGGTTAGCTTGATTTCCTTGCAGCATCTGAATGCTGGTTTGACCCCTCTGGGCCCTCTGTCTCCCCATCTTTGGCTTTCTTTCCACTGCCAGCCATAACGCCCATCCTCTGACTTGCCTTTACAGGACCCACAACGGTGTCCATTTCATTACCGCCGGTACTGTTGCTAGCAATTCTAGACAGCAGGATAGGTGAGTCATTGAACTCTCTCTATCACTTATTAGTTTATCAGGCACGACCATGGGTGTCTATATGTTTAGTACTATACACTATCGGATCACATTATGTTCTATAATAGTTTCAAGAGCACAACATGGTGATACTAGTGCATTTTTACAGTAATTTTATTTATTATTTATATAAACCTGCTTAACTACACACTAGTACGTGCAATAAGGTTCTCCTTCTTTCTTTTTCTTTTTTCTTTGTTTTGTTTTAATAGTTGATGAGATACGATGATATACAAGTGCCAATGAGACCTTGAGATTGATTGACCTTGTGATTGATTGAGGTTTATTGTTTATTTGTTTTACAGGTCATCGACCTTAACACGTGGTAGGTAGATGTCACTTAACCACGTAGTGTAGATAGTTTTTTCACTCTGATCCTGAGGAAGTGCCCAGATCCCCCTGACATTAGAGGCACGAAACATGTCGATCATCTGAGAGCAGGACTATATGACTAGACACATTACATCTAGTGCACTGTCCCTCTCTATATATTTTTAGCCAGGCGGTTTACCTTATAAAATTAAATCATGGCTAGGATTAACTGACCTGTTTTAATTCACTACTCTCTCACGTCTACACACACTAGGCCTCTTACTCCCACTGCACCCACCGGCAGGAACAGAAGATCCCCGCTAAAGAGCCCCGGTTCGGGAGCCCGTCCGGTATTGCAGCGCCGACTGGACGAGGGGCAGGCTCATATGATGAAGCATGACACCTAGCTTGCTGGGTGTGTGAGAGCCCTAGTTCCACCAAGGGGTTGCCCCCTTAGTTTGCCTTTTCCTTTGACTTGGCAAGTAGCTACCTTCATACTACTACTACTCACACCTCACAGTATCTCCTCTCTTCTGTTATTTGCCTTTGAGGAACTCCATACCCCACCTTGTATACAGTCTTCTCGGGCTTGTACGTTGGACCTCGTTAAACTAGCCCGCCCGCGTCCCCCCTTTTGTTAATCATATCAGCACGGGCCATACCCGTGGGACTATTTATAAGGTTACCAGCGGATCACTATTGGATCCAGACTGGCCCTCGCACTCCTTTCTTTCTCTTTAGTCTCCCAATTGAGTCTAAATCCCCATGGACAACCAAGGCTTGAGCTTCGGCGATGAGGCTGTCACAGATATATTAGACAGAACCCCGTCCCTTTTAGGGACGGATGGCAGTTCCGCGTCTGGTTCACAATCAGATGACTGGAACTCTTTAACAACCATGAAAAGAGAGTGGCTCAAGATAACGCTTCACGGTGCACTCATGACGGAATACCTGAGGGCTAATATCGCCCCCACTGGTTTGATCGTTAACAACTTCCCCAGATTGTTTCTTGATGACGCCACCTTTAAAAAGGAATGGTCCCTAGTTGCATGGAAATGCACTAGGGACTTGTTGGTACTCATCATTAACACAGCCAGAAGACTGGCAGATGCACTCCTGGTTAGGATAACAATTGCAGAAGGGGCACTGAAAACAACTATACAAATTACTGCATATAAAAACAAACTAGCGGAAATTAACGCTGAAATTACTGATAATAGAGAGTACCTGATGAAACAAAAAATAACGAAGCTTCAGAAGGACATCCAGAAATTTGATAATTTCTTAAGGCCGATTATACATCTACCAAAACCAGCTATTCTTCTGATGATAACTCGGATAGGAGAGACTCTACGGACAGTAACTCGAGTACAGGTAGCTGGGGTAATCACAATTCTAGGAGAAACCAACGTCCTAATCAGTACTACAATGCACCAGCTTACCATGGACCCCCTATATACCAGGGTCCCCCGCCCCCCCCCTTTTGGCAGTGCCATCCATTCCAGCAGGGACCACCCCAATTCTTCTATCACGGTAACCCCTCTTTTTTAGACAGAGGCTGGGGCAGAGGAAGAGGGCGCAACAGAAAAGGAAATCAGAAGCAGGTCCAATGGCAGGACCAGCCCACGGGAGGCATGGACACCCGGAGCAAAACACAAGGCAAGAGGAATTAGTGGTCAATCTGTCGCAACGCATCCTTACTGAACCGGAGAAGGCCGTGTTGCAGATGGGCCTTAGCTTTGTGCCTACCCCTAGGGAGGACAAGTTTAGGGACCATTGTGAGGTGCAAAATCTATTCCGGAAAATACGACTGAGGTCGTACTTCCAGGACAGACTACCCATCGAACAAGATGACTCTGGACTGAGGAACCCATCCTCGTTCACACCAAATAATAGCATGGTCCCAATTGAGGTACTAGCTTTTGAACAGGCAGTTCTCAAGGAATTAGCGCTACCCTTTGATCGCTGTTCCTTCCACAACTTCTCGAATGCAGAGTCTTTGATAGCTAAGGGTCTTGCAGAAGATTCAACCATCATGATTAAACAGGCTGATAAGGGTGGGGCTACGGTAGTTCAATCCACCGCTGACTATGACGTAGAATGTAGACGTCAGCTCTCCAATAATAGGTATTACACCCCTATTACAGTCGACCCTACAACACGCTTAACCACTGCCATTTCCACAATGGTGTATGAAGCTGAGACCAATGGCTGGATTAGTCACAAAGAATCTAATTTCCTGATTGCCAAGGAACCCAGGGTTCCTTACTTCTATACTCTACCTAAGATACATAAGGGTATTACCCCGGTTCCTGGCCGTCCCATTGTTTCTGGCATTGGGTCATTACTCGAGCCACTTTCTAAGTTCTGTGACCATTTTTTACAGCCAATGGTGAGGGAAACACCGTCATATGTAAGGGATACAACGGATATCCTTCGAATCATTGAAGAAACACAGAACATCGAAGAGATTGACCTTTTGGTCACCCTTGACGTTGAGGCTTTATATACTAACATCCCTCAAGGAGCTACATTGACAGTTGTAGAGTCAGCTTTAAGCTCTTTAGAGTGGTCATCATCAACACCTATCTCCTTTATTATGGAGTGCGCCACCCTGGCTTTGACTGAGAATTTCTTTGAGTTTAAACAACAACTATACCATCAAAGCCAGGGCACTTCGATGGGCAGTACATTTGCTCCTAGTGTGGCCTGCCTCTACATGGCAGCATTTGAAAAGGATGTGGTAAATAATAACAACAACCCTTACCACAATAATTTGATATTGTGGAAACGCTTTATTGATGACATCCTTATATTCTGGCATGGTCCCCGCACTACATGTGAAGAATTTGTGGAGTGGATAAATAACCAGAATGAGTTTCTTAAGTTTTCCCACACTATTTCAGAAACGACTGTCCCATTTCTTGATCTCAACATTATACTGAGTGAGGGTACACTCACCACCACCCTATATAGGAAACCCACTGATCGCAACAGCCTACTCCTATACAAAAGTCACCACCCGAAAACATTAAAAGAGAATCTACCTTTCGGTCAGTTTTTGCGCATTAGACGCAATTGTAAGATGGTCACTGATTACAAGAGAGAAGCAGCTGTTTTGGCAACCAATCTCAAGGCCAGAGGCTACCCTGCCAAAATACTCAGTGACTCGATGAAAAGAGCAAGAAATAACCCCAGAGAAGCCCTGCTTGAGGTACATCCAAAACCCATGACGGATATACTAACATGTGTTACTACGTTCACACCTAATTCAGCTAGAACCAAAAAGATCATTTTGAAACATTGGGGCATTCTTGGCACTGGTGATCTACAAATACCTAAGCCAAGGTTTGCATACAAAAGAACTCGTAATCTTAGAGATATTCTAATACACACAAGACCCAAACAGCATACGACCAACTCACAAAGGAACTTGTGGGGTCTTCCAGCTGTGAAAGGACATCACCCCTGTGGCTCCTGTACAGTGTGCCAATTCACTACTGCAACCAAAGAGGTTTGCCTATTGACTAATTTCAAATGGTCCCTGAACAAACACACTAATTGTAACACCAAGAAGTGCATATACATGATCACCTGCCCTTGTGGCTTGAAGTATATAGGGATGACCATGCGGACAGTCAAAACCAGAATAACCGAACACAGGAGCAACATACGTTGCCAAAGAATCACCACTAGACTATACAGACATTTCAAAGAGACACCACACCCTCCTGACTCACTGCATTGGATTGTGTTGGAAGCACATCCACAGATTTCACAATCAGCACTATTTAAAATCGAGCAGAGGTGGGTGCTGAGATTGTCTACACATATTGAGGGGCTGAATGATGACATCCCATGGGGTTCACTTATCTAGACATTATTGAACCACCATCATGTATACTAACCATATAGGAGGATGCACTTTTAGACTTGTATTATATTATTATTTAATCACATTATCTAATCGTATAACTATGTGTAGTGATTTCATGCTGCTTTTGTGCCCCTCCTGCACCTCTCCTTTTGATCCTTAGGTGCCATATACAAGTTGTATTCCTTTGTCCCCCCTGCACCCTCTGATCCCTAATATGCTTCCTACAAGGGATCCCGTCATGGCAGTAGGTGGATCTCACCAGCATGGTGTATCGCATTGGTGCATATGGTGTATTGTATTCTTGTTGGATGTTCATATAGATATTGTTATTGATATATTCACGTATATTTCTTTAATTTCCATTATAACCTGACTGGTTATCTTCCGCATACATCGAGCGGAATTGGCGCCTTACTAACGCACTCTCAACATATTTTCGGTCTGTTCCAACTTGGCCATCCCATTTTCTAGTTTGCCGATCAAACACACCATCACGTGACTTTATTCAGCACTGAGCGAACGATGGCCTTATCTCTAGAGCAGTTGCTGTGCTCACAGGCTGGCTTCACTGATATGGTGGGTTATGCGTATATACATTCCTTATTGGTTATAATCTTTATATCCATTTAAGTTACACTATTATAGGACTGGCTAAATTTATATAATCCCTGTCCTAATAGTAAGAATAGGCGCTTCACCACTCACAGCGCTGTTTCCCATCGTTTCCGGTCCATTCCAATATGGCCGCCTCATTTTCCAGTCCTCTGTGCAGGCCCTCACGAACCCTGCCCAGTCACACGAGATCACACTTTTCTCGCGTGACTCCGCCCACCGCCGAGCGAGCGACTGCCTTATCTGTTGGACAGTCCCACAACCAGTTACCATCCCGGTTCCGGCGGCAGGGTAGGTCGCAGGCTTGGCGTGGCCACACGCGGGTGAGTATTTTCTTAGTGCAAACTGTGGCTACCAAGGACCTCGGATCGCTCCAATGTTGAGGTAAGCCAATTTAGTTGCAGCTTTCGATCTCGGCTGCCAGTGTGGTCCCCTACCGCCGATTCTCATGCTCCATATCGGCATTACTATTTACAGTAGAGCATCCAGATTCCTCCTATGCCCGTCGCTGCCTATGAGTGTTGTTCTGCCTTGGGTCCAATACTAGCCCAGCACTAATACCTCTGAGACAGTTGTCTGAGCTGGGCCATTCCTTGGATGCCCTAGGTCACCATGTGGACACGTTTTGCCCTGTGGGCCTTCAACTTTTTAGTAATATGGGTGACCACATGGGGTTAGCTTGATTTCCTTGCAGCATCTGAATGCTGGTTTGACCCCTCTGGGCCCTCTGTCTCCCCATCTTTGGCTTTCTTTCCACTGCCAGCCATAACGCCCATCCTCTGACTTGCCTTTACAGGACCCACAACGGTGTCCATTTCATTACCGCCGGTACTGTTGCTAGCAATTCTAGACAGCAGGATAGGTGAGTCATTGAACTCTCTCTATCGCCTATTAGTTTATCAGGCACGACCATGGGTGTCTATATGTTTAGTACTATGCACTATCGGATCACATTATGTTCTATAATAGTTTCAAGAGCACAACATGGTGATACTAGTGCATTTTTACAGTAATTTTATTTATTATTTATATAAACCTGCTTAACTACACACTAGTACGTGCAATAAGGTTCTCCTTCTTTTTCTTTTTTCTTTTTCTTTGTTTTGTTTTAATAGTTGATGAGATACGATGATATACAAGTGCCAATGAGACCTTGAGATTGATTGACCTTGTGATTGATTGAGGTTTATTGTTTATTTGTTTTACAGGTCATCGACCTTAACACGTGGTAGGTAGATGTCACTTAACCACGTAGTGTAGATAGTTTTTTCACTCTGATCCTGAGGAAGTGCCCAGATCCCCCTGACATTAGAGGCACGAAACATGTCGATCATCTGAGAGCAGGACTATATGACTAGACACATTACATCTAGTGCACTGTCCCTCTCTATATATTTTTAGCCAGGCGGTTTACCTTATAAAATTAAATCATGGCTAGGATTAACTGACCTGTTTTAATTCACTACTCTCTCACGTCTACACACACTAGGCCTCTTACTCCCACTGCACCCACCGGCAGGAACAGAAGATCCCCGCTAAAGAGCCCCGGTTCGGGAGCCCGTCCGGTATTGCAGCGCCGACTGGACGAGGGGCAGGCTCATATGATGAAGCATGACACCTAGCTTGCTGGGTGTGTGAGAGCCCTAGTTCCACCAAGGGGTTGCCCCCTTAGTTTGCCTTTTCCTTTGACTTGGCAAGTAGCTACCTTCATACTACTACTACTCACACCTCACAGTATCTCCTCTCTTCTGTTATTTGCCTTTGAGGAACTCCATACCCCACCTTGTATACAGTCTTCTCGGGCTTGTACGTTGGACCTCGTTAAACTAGCCCGCCCGCGTCCCCCTTTTGTTAATCATATCAGCACGGGCCATACCCGTGGGACTATTTATAAGGTTACCAGCGGATCACTATTGGATCCAGACTGGCCCTCGCACTCCTTTCTTTCTCTTTAGTCTCCCAATTGAGTCTAAATCCCCATGGACATCCAAGGCTTGAGCTTCGGCGATGAGGCTGTCACAGATATATTAGACAGAACCCCGTCCCTTTTAGGGACGGATGGCAGTTCCGCGTCTGGTTCACAATCAGATGACTGGAACTCTTTAACAACCATGAAAAGAGAGTGGCTCAAGATAACGCTTCACGGTGCACTCATGACGGAATACCTGAGGGCTAATATCGCCCCCACTGGTTTGATCGTTAACAACTTCCCCAGATTGTTTCTTGATGACGCCACCTTTAAAAAGGAATGGTCCCTAGTTGCATGGAAATGCACTAGGGACTTGTTGGTACTCATCATTAACACAGCCAGAAGACTGGCAGATGCACTCCTGGTTAGGATAACAATTGCAGAAGGGGCACTGAAAACAACTATACAAATTACTGCATATAAAAACAAACTAGCGGAAATTAACGCTGAAATTACTGATAATAGAGAGTACCTGATGAAACAAAAAATAACGAAGCTTCAGAAGGACATCCAGAAATTTGATAAGGAAAAGGTGTATCCATATCTTAAGGCCGATTATACATCTACCAAAACCAGCTATTCTTCTGATGATAACTCGGATAGGAGAGACTCTACGGACAGTAACTCGAGTACAGGTAGCTGGGGTAATCACAATTCTAGGAGAAACCAACGTCCTAATCAGTACTACAATGCACCAGCTTACCATGGACCCCCTATATACCAGGGTCCCCCGCCCCCCCTTTTGGCAGTGCCATCCATTCCAGCAGGGACCACCCCAATTCTTCAATCACGGTAACCCCTCTTTTTTAGACAGAGGCTGGGGCAGAGGAAGAGGGCGCAACAGAAAAGGAAATCAGAAGCAGGTCCAATGGCAGGACCAGCCCACGGGAGGCATGGACACCCGGAGCAAAACACAAGGCAAGAGGAATTAGTGGTCAATCTGTCGCAACGCATCCTTACTGAACCGGAGAAGGCCGTGTTGCAGATGGGCCTTAGCTTTGTGCCTACCCCTAGGGAGGACAAGTTTAGGGACCATTGTGAGGTGCAAAATCTATTCCGGAAAATACGACTGAGGTCGTACTTCCAGGACAGACTACCCATCGAACAAGATGACTCTGGACTGAGGAACCCATCCTCGTTCACACCAAATAATAGCATGGTCCCAATTGAGGTACTAGCTTTTGAACAGGCAGTTCTCAAGGAATTAGCGCTACCCTTTGATCGCTGTTCCTTCCACAACTTCTCGAATGCAGAGTCTTTGATAGCTAAGGGTCTTGCAGAAGATTCAACCATCATGATTAAACAGGCTGATAAGGGTGGGGCTACGGTAGTTCAATCCACCGCTGACTATGACGTAGAATGTAGACGTCAGCTCTCCAATAATAGGTATTACACCCCTATTACAGTCGACCCTACAACACGCTTAACCACTGCCATTTCCACAATGGTGTATGAAGCTGAGACCAATGGCTGGATTAGTCACAAAGAATCTAATTTCCTGATTGCCAAGGAACCCAGGGTTCCTTACTTCTATACTCTACCTAAGATACATAAGGGTATTACCCCGGTTCCTGGCCGTCCCATTGTTTCTGGCATTGGGTCATTACTCGAGCCACTTTCTAAGTTCTGTGACCATTTTTTACAGCCAATGGTGAGGGAAACACCGTCATATGTAAGGGATACAACGGATATCCTTCGAATCATTGAAGAAACACAGAACATCGAAGAGATTGACCTTTTGGTCACCCTTGACGTTGAGGCTTTATATACTAACATCCCTCAAGGAGCTACATTGACAGTTGTAGAGTCAGCTTTAAGCTCTTTAGAGTGGTCATCATCAACACCTATCTCCTTTATTATGGAGTGCGCCACCCTGGCTTTGACTGAGAATTTCTTTGAGTTTAAACAACAACTATACCATCAAAGCCAGGGCACTTCGATGGGCAGTACATTTGCTCCTAGTGTGGCCTGCCTCTACATGGCAGCATTTGAAAAGGATGTGGTAAATAATAACAACAACCCTTACCACAATAATTTGATATTGTGGAAACGCTTTATTGATGACATCCTTATATTCTGGCATGGTCCCCGCACTACATGTGAAGAATTTGTGGAGTGGATAAATAACCAGAATGAGTTTCTTAAGTTTTCCCACACTATTTCAGAAACGACTGTCCCATTTCTTGATCTCAACATTATACTGAGTGAGGGTACACTCACCACCACCCTATATAGGAAACCCACTGATCGTAACAGCCTACTCCTATACAAAAGTCACCACCCGAAAACATTAAAAGAGAATCTACCTTTCGGTCAGTTTTTGCGCATTAGACGCAATTGTAAGATGGTCACTGATTACAAGAGAGAAGCAGCTGTTTTGGCAACCAATCTCAAGGCCAGAGGCTACCCTGCCAAAATACTCAGTGACTCGATGAAAAGAGCAAGAAATAACCCCAGAGAAGCCCTGCTTGAGGTACATCCAAAACCTATGACGGATATACTAACATGTGTTACTACGTTCACACCTAATTCAGCTAGAACCAAAAAGATCATTTTGAAACATTGGGGCATTCTTGGCACTGGTGATCTACAAATACCTAAGCCAAGGTTTGCATACAAAAGAACTCGTAATCTTAGAGATATTCTAATACACACAAGACCCAAACAGCATACGACCAACTCACAAAGGAACTTGTGGGGTCTTCCAGCTGTGAAAGGACATCACCCCTGTGGCTCCTGTACAGTGTGCCAATTCACTACTGCAACCAAAGAGGTTTGCCTATTGACTAATTTCAAATGGTCCCTGAACAAACACACTAATTGTAACACCAAGAAGTGCATATACATGATCACCTGCCCTTGTGGCTTGAAGTATATAGGGATGACCATGCGGACAGTCAAAACCAGAATAACCGAACACAGGAGCAACATACGTTGCCAAAGAATCACCACTAGACTATACAGACATTTCAAAGAGACACCACACCCTCCTGACTCACTGCATTGGATTGTGTTGGAAGCACATCCACAGATTTCACAATCAGCACTATTTAAAATCGAGCAGAGGTGGGTGCTGAGATTGTCTACACATATTGAGGGGCTGAATGATGACATCCCATGGGGTTCACTTATCTAGACATTATTGAACCACCATCATGTATACTAACCATATAGGAGGATGCACTTTTAGACTTGTATTATATTATTATTTAATCACATTATCTAATCGTATAACTATGTGTAGTGATTTCATGCTGCTTTTGTGCCCCTCCTGCACCTCTCCTTTTGATCCTTAGGTGCCATATACAAGTTGTATTCCTTTGTCCCCCCTGCACCCTCTGATCCCTAATATGCTTCCTACAAGGGATCCCGTCATGGCAGTAGGTGGATCTCACCAGCATGGTGTATCGCATTGGTGCATATGGTGTATTGTATTCTTGTTGGATGTTCATATAGATATTGTTATTGATATATTCACGTATATTTCTTTAATTTCCATTATAACCTGACTGGTTATCTTCCGCATACATCGAGCGGAATTGGCGCCTTACTAACGCACTCTCAACATATTTTCGGTCTGTTCCAACTTGGCCATCCCATTTTCTAGTTTGCCGATCAAACACACCATCACGTGACTTTATTCAGCACTGAGCGAACGATGGCCTTATCTCTAGAGCAGTTGCTGTGCTCACAGGCTGGCTTCACTGATATGGTGGGTTATGCGTATATACATTCCTTATTGGTTATAATCTTTATATCCATTTAAGTTACACTATTATAGGACTGGCTAAATTTATATAATCCCTGTCCTAATAGTAAGAATAGGCGCTTCACCACTCACAGCGCTGTTTCCCATCGTTTCCGGTCCATTCCAATATGGCCGCCTCATTTTCCAGTCCTCTGTGCAGGCCCTCACGAACCCTGCCCAGTCACACGAGATCACACTTTTCTCACGTGACTCCGCCCACCGCCGAGCGAGCGACTGCCTTATCTGTTGGACAGTCCCACAACCAGTTACCATCCCGGTTCCGGCGGCAGGGTAGGTCGCAGGCTTGGCGTGGCCACACGCGGGTGAGTATTTTCTTAGTGCAAACTGTGGCTACCAAGGACCTCGGATCGCTCCAATGTTGAGGTAAGCCAATTTAGTTGCAGCTTTCGATCTCGGCTGCCAGTGTGGTCCCCTACCGCCGATTCTCATGCTCCATATCGGCATTACTATTTACAGTAGAGCATCCAGATTCCTCCTATGCCCGTCGCTGCCTATGAGTGTTGTTCTGCCTTGGGTCCAATACTAGCCCAGCACTAATACCTCTGAGACAGTTGTCTGAGCTGGGCCATTCCTTGGATGCCCTAGGTCACCATGTGGACACGTTTTGCCCTGTGGGCCTTCAACTTTTAGTAATATGGGTGACCACATGGGGTTAGCTTGATTTCCTTGCAGCATCTGAATGCTGGTTTGACCCCTCTGGGCCCTCTGTCTCCCCATCTTTGGCTTTCTTTCCACTGCCAGCCATAACGCCCATCCTCTGACTTGCCTTTACAGGACCCACAACGGTGTCCATTTCATTACCGCCGGTACTGTTGCTAGCAATTCTAGACAGCAGGATAGGTGAGTCATTGAACTCTCTCTATCGCCTATTAGTTTATCAGGCACGACCATGGGTGTCTATATGTTTAGTACTATGCACTATCGGATCACATTATGTTCTATAATAGTTTCAAGAGCACAACATGGTGATACTAGTGCATTTTTACAGTAATTTTATTTATTATTTATATAAACCTGCTTAACTACACACTAGTACGTGCAATAAGGTTCTCCTTCTTTCTTTTTTCTTTTTTCTTTGTTTTGTTTTAATAGTTGATGAGATACGATGATATACAAGTGCCAATGAGACCTTGAGATTGATTGACCTTGTGATTGATTGAGGTTTATTGTTTATTTGTTTTACAGGTCATCGACCTTAACACGTGGTAGGTAGATGTCACTTAACCACGTAGTGTAGATAGTTTTTTCACTCTGATCCTGAGGAAGTGCCCAGATCCCCCTGACATTAGAGGCACGAAACATGTCGATCATCTGAGAGCAGGACTATATGACTAGACACATTACATCTAGTGCACTGTCCCTCTCTATATATTTTTAGCCAGGCGGTTTACCTTATAAAATTAAATCATGGCTAGGATTAACTGACCTGTTTTAATTCACTACTCTCTCACGTCTACACACACTAGGCCTCTTACTCCCACTGCACCCACCGGCAGGAACAGAAGATCCCCGCTAAAGAGCCCCGGTTCGGGAGCCCGTCCGGTATTGCAGCGCCGACTGGACGAGGGGCAGGCTCATATGATGAAGCATGACACCTAGCTTGCTGGGTGTGTGAGAGCCCTAGTTCCACCAAGGGGTTGCCCCCCTTAGTTTGCCTTTTCCTTTGACTTGGCAAGTAGCTACCTTCATACTACTACTACTCACACCTCACAGTATCTCCTCTCTTCTGTTATTTGCCTTTGAGGAACTCCATACCCCACCTTGTATACAGACAACTCCAATAGGGAAATAAAAAGAGAAGACGGTGGTGATGGATTTGTTGTGATTTGATTTGAACCAGAAAGACAGATACACAGACAAATAAAGGAAGGAAGAAAGTAACAATTTGAAAGCCTAGTTGTCAGGGAAGAGAAGCTCGTCCTCAAACTCTGGTGGTTCGGACAGAAGTAGGTCCTGTAACCCACTACTTACGTCATCGAAGTCGCTCTCCTCTTCCTGCTGTGATTCACGTATTTTGTAAACCGGTGGTATAAAGTGCTGATTCATTTCGATGATGGATAACCTCTCCACGTTTTTGGGCAAGAGACTGGTCCTTTTCACTGTTACAATGGCACCAGCAGCACTGAAAACACGCTCAGAAGAGACACTTGCGACAGGGGAAGCCAGATACTTTATCGCCAGCCTGCTGAGCACTGTCCATTGGCTTCTTTTCCCATACCATTACACCAATGGGTTTCGATCCATGAAGACCTCTGTTGGGTCATCCAGATAGGCCTGGACCGTCCGCTCAGTGCTCAGGGGTGCTCCAATGTGCTCAGCCTGTTTTGCCTTTGCATCAGCACTGGACTTACCATACCCCTGCCGTAGAAACCAATCAGTTGCCGATTGTACTGTGGATGATCCTGTTCTTGCTGTTGTTGATGTTATTTGTAGTGTTGGTGTCGGTGACTGCTGGGAGGCAAACGCACTGCCCTCAGGCTCCGAAGTAGAACTTGACTCTGGATGCCCTGTAGTACTTGTTATGGCCTGGGGCGGGGGGCCAGTAATTACCAGACGTTTGTTTTCAAAGTCAATGGCTAGCTGAGCTATCAAAGTTTTGTACTTGGCAACATCCACTTCTGAAAAAGGAATTACTGCCTTACTGTTCAGAAATACTTTGTACCGTGGATCCAAAATTGTGGCAGTAATGTAATGTGGATCTGACACAATTTTATTTTGAATCCTTGTATTTTCAGATAAGCGAACGGCTAAGGACTCCGCCAAATGATATGAGTCTTTTTGTCATCCACACCTGCGTACGTTTCAGACACCTCCTTCAGCTGTTGCTCTAGCATGTGCAACAATGGGATAGCTTGGCCCATAGTACAGTCCTCCCTGCTGACTTCACGTGTGAAGATCTCAAAAGGAAGTAGCATCTCTGTCAGGCATTTAACGAGGTCCCATTGACCCATCTCAACGGTCATGCCTCTCACAGTAGGATCCCCTAATCTTTGCATGACATAAGCATTGAGTGGTATGTACTGGTCAAACAGACGATCAAGCATGTAATAAGTTGAGCTCCAACGTGTTGCACCTCCTGGATGAGTGCTTTGACTGGCATTTTATGCTCACGTTGAAGGACCCTCAGCTGCTTCCGGGCTTTAAAAGAATGGCTGAAATGTGTGCATATTCTTCTACAGGTGGCCAGTAAGTTGCTGACTTTGTATTCATTTTTCAGAAAGTCTTGAACAACAATGTTAATGCAGTGTGCCAAACACGGGACCCTGAAATAGCGACCATCTTTCATGGCCCTAACTACATTACTGCCATTGTTCGTGGCAACAAAACCAATGTTAAGCCCTCTTGGGTGCAGCCACTCAAAGACCTTGCTGTTAAACTCTTCCAAAATATTTGCAGCAGTATGAGATTTCTCCATGGCAAACATGGCTACAGTTGCATGTTTGCGAGTGGCATGAAAAATCTCAGCAGCTTCAACACCAGCAGATATCTGTTCTCTAACCCCCGCAAAAGAGATCCAGTGTGCAGTGATGCACATGTAATCAGTGGCTTGGCAACTGGTCCACATGTCTGTTGTCAGGTGGATACTCTGAACAGCACTCTGCTTCAAGGCTTTTCCAAGCAATTCCAGCACGTCGTGATGTAGTTCTGGAACAGCAACTCTTGCAAAATAGTAACGGCTGGGAACATGCCATTTTGGGCAGATGGCTGTCACAAATTCCAGAAAACCCACCCCTTCAACAAAAGAAAAAGGGAGAAGGTCCAGTGCTAACATTTTAGCCAGCTTCGCATTGTACAAACGTGCTATTGGGTGGTTGCGTTCATACTGCCCCTCCCCCCAAACATGCTGATAATGGTAGGCTGCATGGTTTTCCTTTCTCTTAGGCTCAACAACGCACTTTTTTTCATTGCGGTACTCCTTGCTCTCTCAGGCTGACTCTTACTCTTGTGCCACTGAGATGTTGCTGAAGATGTGGGCGACGATAACACTGCACTGCTGGGGACAGGGCTACTTTGTGTACCACTACCAGAGAGAATGTCCCCCTGTCCTTCCTCTTCCACCGTGATCGGATCTTCTACTCGTTTATCCCCACCAACACCAACGGTTGCAGTTTTTATGCCGCGAAGGTGGTCCTCCCAGCTGATCAAGTGGTGTTTTTCAGATGGGTTATTTGGCCTCCGGTACCATAGTTTGTACCAAGCTTACCCCGACTAACAGAGGTATTACAAATGGAGCATATAGCAATGTTCTCCTCCTTTTCGCTAACCGTAAAGAAGTCCCAAACTGGGGAGCTTAACTTTTGCCTCCTGCTGGAGGTGCCACTTCCAATGCCAGATGAACTGGAGGGTGTGGGTTGAATTTGACTCTGTGCTGTACCACTACCTACTTCTACTGAGGTTGTGGTTGTGCTGGATGTAGGTTGCTGCCGGGCCTTTGCTAATGCAAATATGGAAGCTGCAGGTCGTGTTGGTGTTACCTATGTTGGAGGTATGCGTGCTACATCCCTCAAAGCGATTTTGGATAGGGTAATAATGTTGGTCTCCATCTCCTCGGTGCCGGGAGTGATGTTCGTGATGACTGGCTCATCATCATCATTCTGCTGTTGTACATCGACCTCCATAAGTGTAAGGCTTTCTGGAACCTTCCTTTTCCCTAGCCTGGTCTTGGGACATGTCTCCCTCTCAGACTCAGTTTGTGGCTTCCAAGTGGCATCTAGATCATCAGAAGGGGGCTTGGCGAAGAACTTGATGGACTAACCCTCCTTTTCCTTGCTGGGGATTTGGAAGACAATGGATCTTCTGAATGAGTGGCTTCCTCTTCTTCTACCTCTGCATGAGGCTCAATTTCCTGAACTGCCCCTACTTCGGGAGGAACAACAACTACTATTGCGGGCGGTGGTTGCGGCTGTTGTTGTTGACCACTTATCTGCTGTGTTTCCTCCTGCGTTGATTGGGTACTACTTTGAGATAGCGATAAGTTTATCTCAGGCTCAGCATCACTGGTTTCCACCATTAGGCTGGCTACCTCTTCCACACTCATGTGCTTGGGCCTGGGTTGGTGGGTTGGGCCCACTGATGCGGAGGTGCTGCCCCAGCTTGCCCCCCGGACACCGCTGCTGCAGGCGTCATTTTTGGTTTCCCAAAAAGGTATTGGGCGGCACACCAGACTTAAGTGTCACTTCCTTCTTCTGTTCCTTCTTCTCAATAGCAACTTTCTTGGTACTGGAGGACCTGGTACCTGCTTTCTTTGGGCCCATCTTCTTCAGATGTCAGCAGCACTCTGTTGCACAAGTTGCAGAGATGTCTGGTCAGGTCACACGTCACGTCGTGTACAGCAGCAGGACGTCTGTCTGGCAGTACAACGGGCAATGATGACACACCTCCTCCTCAGTCTTTTGTGCACCTAAAAGCAAAAAAGCCAGAAGAACATCAGTCAAACGATAGCACAAATCAAACTAATATAATATATAACTTAGTTTGTGGTTGTCTCAATTATTAAATTTTAGGAACTCAGTGAACAACAACAGTGTAGCCATTTATGATAGTTTAGTTTGTTTATTGTACAGTTAATAAAAACTCACAATATTAAAAACTTACATTTGTAGAAATTTCCTTGTTTACTATTATAATATTTAAAAAAAAGAGAGGATAATCACTCTCTATAAGATCATAAAAGTCTCTATTACACTCAGGAAGAATAAGAATAGCAAAGAACAAAAACAAAAATGTAGTGGAGCCTGTTTGGCCTAAATTTGGCATTCACGTGGGATGGATGCAGCATCAGGGAGCTGCAGCTGGCAATGGGGATGGATTTGGAAGCAGTAAGACAAGAGGAACAATGGAAAGACACGCAGGCCTATGTGGCAAAAACAGCACACTACTAACTACCACCACAAAATGGCCCCCAGCCACATGGTCACTCACAGGCACAAGGCACGGCAAACAATGAACTCAAGCAGGCCTATATGGCCAGACAAAGGATGCCTGATAAACAACACACACAGCTTTAATGCAAAAACTAAAATCCACATGGCTAAAAACAGGTTGGAAAGTTACACAACAACCACAACAACAACACATACACATGCAAAAAAGGCATTTATTTAACACACCCAAAAAGTGAAATAGACCCCCCAAAAAAAAACACATTTTGCAATTCAATCCAATGCCATCCATGCCCTAAATGATGTTTAAATTCAACAGACAACACAAACAGTTTTTATGCACCCATGATGACTACCTCTGGGCCCACTGGCAGACTAGGCCACAAGCTTGGAGGCCTATGGCAAAAGCACAGTGGCTGGTCCCACAAAATGGCCGCCACCACATGGCCAGGCCACCCACAACAACAAGAAAAGGAAGACAAGACAGACAATGCAGGCCTATGGCAAAAGCACAATGCCTGGCTTCACAAAATGGCTGCCACCCACATGGCCAGGCCACCCACAATAACAAGAAAGTGAAGACAAAGGACAGGACCAGGAAGTTGGAGACTCTGGGGAACTTCCATCCTCTTTAAAAAAATTATAAAAAAAAGAAAAATGACTCCTTGCTCACAAAACAACATCTAAATGACAACCTGAGGAGTTTTTAAAGCAAAATGAACAAAATCATCATTTTCGAGAAGGTTTTATGCTGCTCGAGAGATATTCTTTGCCAGATTGTAAATTCTGCGTGTTCGGCATCGCGATCGTAACAAAAAGTCGTTATCGCGCGCGCGAAAACGCATATTGAGCGCGTGAAGAAGAAAAAAAGTATAAGTCCACGTTGTCGTGCAGTGCCAAAAGTCCGCGAGCTGAACGCCCAGGGTTACCTACTGGCTGAAAAGGGCTATTTATTTAACACACACCAAAAAACTGAAATACCACCCCAAAAACCACATTTTGCAATTCAATTCAATGCCATCCATGCCATAAATGATGTTAAAATTCAACAGACAACACAGAAACAGTTTTTATGCACCCATGATGACTACCTCTGGGCCTACTGGCAGACTAGGCCACAAGCTTAAGCCTATGGCAAAAGCAAGCACACTGCCTTGCTCCACAAAATGGCCACCACCCACATGGCCAGGCCACCCACAATAACAAGAAAGTGAAGACAGACAATGAATGCAGGCCTATGGCAAAAGCACACTGCCTGGATGGCTCCACAAAATGGCCGCTAGCCACCCACAACAAAAGAAATGGAAGACAGACAATGCAAGCCTATGGCAAAAGCACACTGCCTGCCTTCACAAAATGGCCACCACCCACATGGCCAGGCCACAAGAACAACAAGCATAAGCCAAGGGGAACAAAGAAAAGACATGCAGGCCTATATGGAAAAAGCAGCACACTACTAAACTACCACCACAAAATGGCCCCAAGCCACATGGTCACTCACAGTCACAACAGGCCATGGAAAACAATGAACTCAAGCAGGCCTATATATGACCAGACAAAGGAGGCCTGCTAAACAACACAGCTTTAATACAAAAATGCAAAAACGAAAATCCACAGGGCTACGAAAGGTTGGAAAGTTACACAACAAGCACACACACACATCCAACAAAGGTATTTATTTATTAACACACACCCAAAAAGTGAAATACACCCCAAAAAACACATTTAGCAATTCAATCCAATCCCATCCATGCCCTACATGATGTTTAAATTCAACAGACACCACAGAAACATGCAACCATGGGTACCTCTGGGCCTACTGGCTGAAATTTCAATCAAAGAAAAACAACTAGGCCCCTACTGAAACTACAGGCCACCAAGGCCACAACAATAAATTTAAAAAAAGATGAAAATCCCCAAAAAATGTAGGTACAAACAAGCCCCAATCAAACAAACAAGTACACCAATTCTCCAACTTACTTGTAAAATCTCAAATCCAAAAGTCCTCAAATCCAATCCAATAATATGATGCAGCAGACAGACACAAAGAGTGATCCTTCCAGCTCCAAATCCAAATGAAAGTGAACAGCACATGGACAAAGCACTGGGAGAGCCTGCTGGACAGGAACAGGAAGTTGGAGACTCAGGGGCACTTCCTTCCTCTTGAAAAAAAAGTAAAAAAAGAAAAAGTACTCCTTGCACAAAAAACTACAGCCAAATCACAATCTGAGGAGTTTTTGGAGCAAAATAATCATTTTCGAGAAGGTTTTATGATGCTCGAGAGATATTCTTCGCCAGATTGTAGTTTTTTCGTGTTCAGGATCGCGATCTTACCAACACTGCTGCCAGAAGTCAGATCGCGCGTCCGAATGACGTGTTCGCGTTCGCACACTCTCGCGGGATTGTGCGGCCGGATTCCAAATCTCGTGGCGCCCGCCAACGGATAGGAAATCGCGTCAGCGAATGCAGAATCACGGTAAGTCGTTACCGCGCAGGCGAGAACGCATATTGAGCGCGCGAAGAAGAAAAACAGCTACGCTACGCTGCAAATTGCGTAGTGCTCGGTAACTTCGCGTTCTACGCGAATCGCGAAGTTACCGAAACTCCGCAAACTCCGCGAGCGTAGCGTAGTTCACCGCCCAGGGTTAGTCAGTAGCAGGAGAAATACTGACGTCACATAAGGCCGCGCTGGCATTGGTCAGGCAGCGGGTGCGTAGTGAGCTGTTATTGGTTGGTAGCTGTGAGCTGTGCTGCTATTGGTCAGAATAGTAGATACGTAGAGAGCCGTGATTGGTTGGTTGGTGTGAGTCGCGCTGGCATTGGACGAGCGCTAGCAAATAGAATAAGTAGAATTACGGAAGGATTTTGTTTTTGTTTGCTGAGATATTTAGTGCGAAAAGAGTTGAAAAATGAAGATGGTAAATAGAATAAAGATTTCTTTAAAAAGGACAAGCCGATAGTTACTAGAGAGGGTCTTCCTATACCTCCTTCGAGAACACCCGCTTCTTTTATGATGTTAGAACATGAGTATCATATGTGTACATGGTTGGAGAACTGGATGAGTTATACGGAAGATGATGGAGTTTTAGCTTTTCTGGAGCATGGTACATTTAATGTAAGGCTTTTGGAGAACTTGAGAGGACGAATGAATTCATTGAAACCAAATCCTAGACCTATGCAGTACGAAGCACTTGAAGAGTGGGAACATGAGGCTTATAAAAGGGAGAGAGACAGGAATGGAATAAAATACAGGAATATTATATTGAGGTATTCTGAGGCTAGGTGGGATGAACAAATGAAAAGATGGAGGAGAGATGTGAGTGCAGATGGATTATATCCAGTAATAGTTGCTGAAGATCAGGCTAGAGGCAAATGTAAAGAGAAAAAGAATAACCCAGAGACTTCGGAACAGGACATAGATCCGAATGAAATAGATAATGGATGAAATATTGTTAAAGAGACCTCCACCATATCAGGAAAGTTCAGGGGAAACAATTCCAAATGCACCACTAATTGAAATAAAGGTTCGTCAGATTCCACAAACTCCGCAAGCTCCACAAGCTTCACAGGTTACACAAGTTCCAGTAGCTTCACAAGTTTTATCAGGTACTCGAGTATTGCAGTAGAATGATATTGACATGTTGAATAAGGCGAGAGAGGAATTAACTCAGAGAATTAGTCAAATGAGTCTGAATGCAGAAGCATTATCAGTACCAGTAACAATTGGTACTATAGTTTCATTGTATGGTGAGAGTCATAATATATCGAGAGTACATGCATTGAGAATTCCCGTGAATAATACCAGGAATGTTAGTGGATCGGAGTCAGTTGAGATGAATACTTCATTGATTGATCTTCCAGTTGGTGGAAATGTGATCGAAACACCCAAGAGAAGTGTACAGATGGATCCTAGAAAGATAGTACAAGATGTTAGAGGGACACTCTAGTGTCAGGAAGTTCAGTGGGTCCTTCGCCAGAGGAGTTAGATTACCGGATAAGAGGAATGGAAAATAATAAGTCTCAATCGAGCATAGATGTAGGTAGATCTGGAAGAAATGATTATTGGTACTACAAGTCCAGAGAGGTTGAGCAAGTACTGTGATGAAGAGTTGCTGTTTTTGTGTAAGAATATAACATGGAAAGGAAAGAATCTACATGAGACATTGGCAGAAGCTGCACTAGAATATGGAGTTGACATAGAGAAGTCTAAGGTTTTGCAGAAAACATATAGACTGGATTTTATTGATAAAGATTTAGAGAGTTTGAATACGTCAGGTAAACGACTGCAAATAAAAGAATTAATGAATACCCTGAAGAAATGGGGTGATTTAGAACGGTGGAAAGGTAGATGGCCGAAAAAGAAGGAAGAAATGCCTGCAAGTAAAAATGCGTCTTTATTTCCATTAAAAGAAACAGGACAGGCTGAAATGGTGTGTCCAATGAGAGAAATTCCAGGTGGTGGATATGTACACGTTCCTTGGTCAAGACAGGATATATTATCCTTTACGAATGACTTTCCCAGGTTGAGGGAGAAACTTGTTGAGTGGTACAAACAGGTAGAGAGGTTTGTAAAAGTTTCAAAAGTTTTGTTGAAAGATTTAGATGGTTTGTTTGAGATTGTTGTTCCAGCTGACTTATGGACTGAATGTAAAATTACTGTTGATTGGCCTAAAGAAGAATATCCTAGAGATGTGAAAACAGGTACACCTTCAGAAGAGGTGATGAAAAAATATAATCAAGTAATCACTTTTCTGAAAAGTAAGATTTCCCCAAACGAAACAGATTGGGTTAAAATTGACAGGACAACACAGGAACCCACAGAATTGGTACATGCTTATTATGAGAGGTTGGTAACAGCGAACAACGCAGCCGTGAGGGGAACGGCCAAACCTGCCTCCACTTGCCTCCCTCCTGCATCCTGCCATGAGGGGAACGACAGGAACTCCACTACACAGCAACCCCACAACTGACGCCTGCCCTGACACCGCGGCATGCGCCCGGAGGCGCGATAAGATCCCCACCGGCCTCCCGCAGCGCGGGACGCTGGTAACAGCGAACAACGCAGCCGTGAGGGGAATGGCCAACACTGCCTAGCCATGAGGGGAACGGCCTAACCTGCCTCCACTTGCCTCCATCCTGCATCCTGCCGTGAGGGGAACGGCAGGAACTACACTACCCAGCAACCCCACAACTGACGCCTGCCCTTGATGGAGCAAGGACTCGCAAATGAGACTTGCTCGGAAGCAATCCTCTCGTTTAACTCACTAACGAATTACTAACAACGTGTTTTGTGATTAATAATACACATTTCCTTTATACGTGGGAAGAAAATGAAGCTTGCCTATGTGTTTACTAACTGCAATTACATGAACGAAGGACTAAGTTGCTTTCTAACACGGGATCTTTACTGCGCATGCTTCTACTGCATCTACGTAGTATGACGTTCTAATGCTTGGAGGGAAATTCATGCGCCTGCGCAAAGGTAACAAAAATGGCCGCTTGAAACTCACATGCATTGCACCTGCTTGGCCGAAATAGAAAATAAGTTTTATACTAATGCAAATGCAGATAGAATAATAATAAATGGAATGGGTTAGAGTAGAGGTGGTGGTATACAGTGAAATCATTTTATTTTGAAAAATAAAATTTCTTCTTTTGACTTTATTATTAGTGCACATTTGGGCCTCAAAGCTTGTCTGAAATTGAGCTGACTGACGTAGTCTCACGCAGGCGCACTCGAGAGAGAATGTGAACCAATGAGTAAGGACTTGTCACGCGTCCAAGGCCAGAGAAGATGTGCCCTGGGAACATGAGGGTGAAGAGTTCATATGAAGAAGCTTTATTCATTAATTTGTTACATTTTATATTAATAAAGGTTGGAGATGTATGGGAACGGAAGAGATGTAATAAAGGTTGAGGGGAGGGATTTGAAAACAATGGTTTAGTGAAATAAGTGACATGTAAGTATGGTGTGACGATCATCCCCCTCTTGCCTATCCTATCAGAGTTAGTATTTTATCAAATTGAAACATTAATGGGTGGTACATGGTAATAGAAAGGTATAATTGAGGTAGTTTTAGTTAGTTAGATTAGCATTGACACGGGAGAGCTTAACGGGAGCACAGAAGCAGAGCTCGGGATGCTGTCTGTGCTGGGGGTGGTGCTGATGCTGTGATCGCTGAAGAAGAATTCGAATGCAGAACCATCTATTTAATTTAATTGGGTTAGAAAGAAGATCGCGGAAGAACCACAAGGAGGAAGAGAGTGTCAGAGAGGGGTGCGTCGCAGTCGTCGGTATTTAGAGAGGTGAAATATCCTGTCCTGATTCCTGTCCTGAAGTCTTTGTCTCCTGAATCTATCCTGGGGACCCTTACCGGCCCTTTGGCCAGAGGGTTTGGTCTTCACACCATTCTGGGTAAATATGAATTCATCGCATTGATAAATGCTCTTCTCTCTCTGTCCTCTTCTTTCTGAGCACAGTTATTGTATGGATCTGAATTGCTATTGATTTAAATGTGATTTGATTTAATTGACACTCTTGCGAATGAGGGTGTTTGTACTTAAACTTTGAGATGGTTCACACTCAATTAATTTAGATAAAGATTTTAAAACTTCCCTAGTCTGTGATTATTTCATTTAAAATAGAAATGTTTAATAGGTTATGTTAATATCGCCATCAACTAGTTCATCTAATGGTCCATTGACCAGAGGAAAGAACTTTTTGATCATTAAAGGTTTAGTTTAATGAAAATAACTAATCCTGGTAGAAGAAATCTATAAAACTCAAAGTGAGAGGCATTCCAGCGGTTTACTAGGTGGTTTTGGTGGAAGTGAGTTTTATGGGCCCAGGTGAGTATATGGTAGTGGAGTACCTGTTGTTAGTACGCCACTGGATCACCCTGATGCCGCGGCACGTGCCCGGAGGCGCAATAAGATCCCCACCAGCCTCCCGCAGTGCGGGACACTGGTAACCGCGAACAACGCAGCCATGAGGGGAACGGCCAACACTGCCTAGCCGTGAGGGGAACGGCCAAACCTGCCTCCACTTGCCTCCATCCTGCATCCTGCATCCAGCCGTGAGGGGAACGGCAGGAACTACACTACCCAGCAACCCCACAACTGATGCCTGCCCTGATGCCGCGGCACGTGCCCGGAGGTGCGATAAGATCCCCACCGGCCTCCCGCAGCGTGGGACGCTGGTAACAGCGAACAACGCAGCCATGAGGGGAACGGCCAACACTGCCTAGCCGTGAGGGGAACGGCCAAACCTGCCTCCACTTGCCTCCATCCTGCATCCTGCCGTGAGGGGAACGGCAGGAACTACACTACCCAGCAACCCCACAACTGACGCCTGCCCTGATGCCGCGGCACGTGCCCGGAGGTGCGATAAGATCCCCACAGGCCTCCCGCAGCACGGGACGCTGGTAACAGCGAACAACGCAGCCGTGAGGGGAACGGCCAACACTGCCTAGCCGTGAGGGGAACGGCCAAACCTGCCTCCACTTGCCTGCATCCTGTCATGAGGGGAACGGCAGGAACTACACTACCCAGCAACCCCACAACTGACGCCTGCCCTGATGCCGCAGCACGCGCCCGGAGGCGCAATAAGATCCCCACCGGCCTCCCGCAGCGCGGGACCCTGGTAACAGCGAACAACGCAGCCATGAGGGGAACGGCCAACTCTGCCTAGCCATGAGGGGAACGGCCAAACCTGCCTCCACTTGCCTCCATCCTGCATCCTGCCATGAGGGGAACGGCAGGAACTACACTACCCAGCAACCCCACAACTGACGCCTGCCCTGACGCCACGGCACGCGCACCAGAGGTGCGATAAGATCCCCACCGGCCACCCGCAGCGTGGGCGTGCCCGGGCAAAGGCCAGGCCAAGGGCGGGCCCGTCTGCACCCGTCAGAAACCGGAAGAGGCCGGGCAGGACCACCCCCCTGATAGGCTCCATCTTCTAAGATGTGTTGAGGTGAGTGTCAAAATATTACGACATGGGGAAACGCTCAATCATAACAAGCTCCCACCCCTCTAACTCTATAGACAGCATGCTAGAAAGGGCAGCTAACATTGTTGCAACTGAGATCGAGCTAACCGAGAGGCGATTGTCCTTGGGACTGGCAGCTCCACGGACCACTCCTTTGGCAGGGGAGGAACAAGAGGATTGTACTAGCCCCCCCCTGATGCCAAATGCATTCTGCAGTACCACTAGGCACTCACCAAATCTAGGAAGTGGCTGTAACATAGAAAGTAACCAGGGCAATGGAGCCCTTGAGGATCACCCAGCAGTGGTCTGTAACAAGGATATTGTACCAAATATGGATGTCTCCCCGAACCCAGTAATCACAGGGGCAAAAAGAAAGAGAAAACTGGCTAAACCGACCAGCTCTAAGAGGAAACAACCCCCCTGTTTAAAACAACAACGCACCGCCCTGAGCTCATGGATTCAAGGCACGGTGACCCCTGTGACCCCAGCGAATGTGGAGACTGCTGATGCCACTGTCAACTTAACTTCATCGGAACCATTAAATCATTCCACCTATACTCAGACTGAGTCCACAGCAGCTCCTCCAACCCGCCCTAGATCTGGTGACATTTCAATCGATATCATAGTGGACACTGTATATGAGCGTATTAGAGACCTTGTGGACAAGAATTTCACTGCACTTTGGAAACGCTTAGATCGTTTGGAGTCATTGACAAACAAATTAAATACACACACTAACATCCTTAAATCAACCACCAAACAAGAAGGGGTCTCCAATTCGCAGCCCTCTAGTGCAGTGAATTTGAATCAACAACGGCAAACCCCGACACTTATGCCCCCTCCCCCTAACAGTGCCTGTGTAACATGTAGCAAAGCAAAGGAATGTCCTTTATCCAAACTCATTCCTGCCCAGAAAAAATCATCAACTACAGGGTGCACAAAGAGTCCAAACGCTCATATTCATCCAGCTAATCATGTTGCCACCGCAAATCCCACAAATAAAGTCACTTCAGGGTGTAATACTCAAAGCGCAACCACCGCTATCGAAAACCATGACAGCTGGACGTTTGCTGAGGCCAGTAGAGAAGTCCTTAGCTTACCACCAGCAGCTTGTCCCTATGTCTTAGTCTTAGCAGGTGTCCCCCCTAAGAAAAAATCAGACTGAGACTTGGGACGAATTGCGAAACAAAAGCGCTGATTGGCTTGTCAAACACAAAGGGCTCAGGGTGGCAAATATTAGCGATATTATAATGGTGCGCAGGGTAGGGTGGGTTGGACCCTCATTAAAGAACATTGAGGGAGACTGTGTCGTCATTAATTTTCGACGACTGTCACTGGTAAGATCGATTTTGATGACACAGGAGCCCAACAGCATCATTCCAACTCTTATCTGGTCACTGCCCCTAGGTTTTTTCTACAAACCAACCCCGGGGCCAAACATCTTTGCCATCCCCTCGCATACAATGCATAACAGGTTTTCCGCTCTGTCTGGTTTAGACAGCCTGGATTGACTGTTGCCCATCCTAACATTAGCTGAGCCCGCTCCCACTAGATCCTTGCCCAATTCCTTGGGACACGATACCCCAGAACTATATGACCCAAACCTGCATGTGCTAAGCTGGAATGTTGCTGGCTTGGCTTCTAAATTAAGCTCTGAAGACTGGGTAAATATAGTCCAAAAATGTGACATCCTCATGTTCCAAGAAACCTGGGCCACAAGGGATTTATATCTAGAAGGGTTTGTATGTTTCAACAACACTGTACCTGCTCCCAAAGTAGGCCGCCCATCCGGCGGACTCTCCATTTGGGTCAACATTTCCTCAGGTGGTAGCGCTAAGACTCTTGCTACAAACAACGATAACTTTCAAGCTCTGATCTACACACGGGGGGCCCCAATTTGCTTCATCAACTTTTATAATAAAGACTTTTTAACTTTACCAAATATGAATTTTATTAATCTGTTTAATTTAATTGCCAATTTACAAAGTCAAAAGGCGTCCCACAACTTAGCTGGAATTTGCCTAGGTGGCGACTTCAACGCCAGGATTCCCAGGGAAAATGAATTAGCTATTGTTCCTCCAGCTTACGAGCACCCATGCAAAAGGGGGATAGAATTGTTAGATCACTTGTCCAATCATAATTTACTAAATTTGATGGAAATTGCGGCTGTATGTCATAATGATAATTGTTTAATACCTACATACAGGGGTCATGGCTGCACCTCAACCATTGATTATGTTTTTATATCCGCCTCACTAGAAGATTTTTTATTAAAGGCAGAGGTTTTATCTACTGTGTAGGGCGACCATAACCCAATTTTAACTACAATCAGATTTGCCCCAAGACCAGATTTTGTCAAAGAGCCTGGGGATAGCAATCTAGTGCCCTCGACTGATAATCTAAGAGTGATTTGGAAAGGCATTGATAACAACAATTTGTTTTCCAAAATGATAAAAACACACCCATCACTCATTGATATATGTCTGTCATCTAGTGATCCCAACCCAGAGGTAATTAACGCTTTTAGTCATCTATGTGCTGGCATTAAACGATTGATCTCTAGGCCTGCATTAGACACTAATCAGAGCCCAAGATGGTTTAACAATGCTTGCACGCGAGCAAACAGAGAACTCCGTGTAGCACTCGCAGCAACACCAAGGGACGCAATTCTCGTTAAGTCTCTGAGGCTGCATTAAAAACAAGTGGCCAGGCAACGAAAAGATGAGATCCTAAAAGAACGCTGGAACAACCTTGCCTGTGCCACTAGACTTAATAATGGAAACGGTTTTTGGGCAGCAGTCAAAGATATGAGGTCTATGGGTCTTACTCTCACCCCCTTAAGCTGTAATATAACCAGTGAAGCCTGGGAAGCCCACTTTTCTAAGATCTACACAGCCCCATCCCAGAGTGAGGACCCTTTAAATTTCCATGTTGCTTCGCGGATTCCGATATCCGTGTCAGAAGTTGAGGACGCCATTCATCAAAGCCTAGGTAATAAGGCCCCCTGCCCTGACGGACTTTCCATTGACCTTATCAAGCATAAACCTGAATTCTGGGCACCCCTTCTACTCAATGTTTTTAATAATTTAACAAATACTTTTATTCCAAGCACATGGTCTACCAGCATTATTGTCCCGATTTTTAAAAAAGGAGACCGATCCAACCCAGCTGCTACAGACCGATCTCCCTGATTGACAATACATTGAAGATTCTTGGGAGGATCTTGTTTAACAAAATCAGGACTTGGGCTGAGGGGGAACACATTTTAAATAAGTGCCAGCTAGGTTTTAGAAGCAAATTGGGAACCGTGGAACAGTGCCTAAATCTTAATTTGATTGTCGGCAAATACACCATAGCCCGGAAGTCGCCCATTTACTTGGCTTTTATGGATCTCACCTCAGCCTTTGACTTTGTCAACAGGTCACGCCTGTGGTCAGTCCTTTTATAATACGGGTTGGATGAGGTTTTAGTTCATTTTTTAGCTTATTTGCACAGGGATCTGAAGGCACAGGTGAGGATCGGTAAGGACGGGGAGGTCTCAAGGGACATCAATATTGGTAGAGGGGTCAGGAAGGGGTGCGTACTGGCCCCTCTCCTATTTATTTTATATATTAACGATCTACACAATGTATTGTCCGAACTTACTAATGATGTCCCGAGAATCAACGGTAATATACTCCCCGTCCTACTGTACGCGGATGATGCAGTCTTAATGGGTCCCTCACCGAACGCACTACGCACTTTAGTTAAGGGTTTCGTAGATTTTATGGCTGACTTAGACCTTTGCACTCATTTAAAAAAATTGTTCATAATGACCTGTGGCCCTAAAAAGCACTCAATTACCTCAGGTCCAGAACGTTTGTTACGCACTCGCACTTTCCCATACTTGGGGTTAGTATTCTCTGACAATGGTTCTTGGGCAGCCCATGCGGCCCATAGCAGAAGTAAATTTTTAAAGGCCATTAATTCAATTCTGAGCCTCCCGCAACCCAAAAGAGCTGAGGTAGTGCTATCCATAACTAAAATTTATAAAACACAGTGCATTCCCACCGCAGCATATGGCGCAGAAGTCTGGGGCTTTACAAAATACAATGGTATCCAGGGAGAGGAAAACAGATTCTGCCGGAAACTCTTAGGGGCCCCAATTTCCTCCTCACATTTTGTGTGCCATAAGGAATTAAATCTGCATTATATTGAAGATTATATCAGGTCTCGTCCCTCCATATTTTGGCTAAAAGTCTGGCAAAACCCGGCAGCAACTTTGATGAGAGACATAATAGCAGACTGCCTTAAATGTGATAAGGGAGGGAGCATACCCTGGCTTGCCGCTGTCAGAAAAAGCTTGAGCAGCGTGAATTTTGAACACATTTTTCTAGACCCAACTGATCTGGAGGGAATAAATAAAAAGACCCTCCAGGATGCTCTATATGAACAATACAGCAACACAAGAGACGCTATAGAGCTCTCGAAATCATCAGTTGTAAGGTATATGTCTTTGGTGGACGCTAACAGCCCCCCATCACATCTGCCATCCAGCTACCTTTTAAAGAACATATGTCGCTGGGAGAGAAGTTTGCTCTTTCGCCTCAGGGCTGGCACCTTAAAATACTCACTTTGCTTCCCTATAGGCTTTAATAGCAATCTTGAGCAAACGCCTTGCCCCTGTGGTACCCGCAGCAATCAATCAATGTTACACTTTTTATTTTTTTGCAATTTTTATCAAAAATACACTGAACAATTTCTGATCTCCTTCTTTAAGGCAACTGCCATCACTGATTATTTGGTAATTCTTAAGCTCAAGAGGGATGATCTGATTTTTTGTGTAAGTTCATTCTTGAGAGTGGCAGCTCGTTCACGTGCTTCAATGAGCACCCCGTAACATAGTTAATTGTATTTAATCTCATTATGCTGCTATTTGATAGGAGTTATAAATATCTATTATGGGATGGTGCTCTGCAAGAAACTGCTGTTTTGTATATTAGATCCCACTTTTTTATAGCTTATATTCAATTGCACTTTATATTATGCTGCTAAAACTTTTTACATTTCATTGCACTTTATTATAATATGCTGCTATTCGTTGAACATTTGATTGCACTTTATAATACTATGCTGCTACCTGTTAAGGGCTATAAACTCTCCGTGTTCCAATGCTATCCATGACGCTGCTGTTCTGCATACTATGCCCTTTTTTTAACATATGTATTTTTATCGATGTTCTTTGATACAAACCTCAAACCCCCACTTGCCTACTGCTTTTACACTGTGCATTGTTTATAATTGCTTGTACTTTTGCTGGTATTTTGATCTGTGCTTTTATGGATATTTATATCCGAATAAAGATTTTATTGATGATTGATGATGAGAGGTTGTTACAGGTGTTTAAACAGTATAGTGGTTTTGAAAGTATAGGTGACAAAGATATGGGACATTTTGTATTTAGGTTTGCTTTTGGATTAAAACCTGAAATTAGTAACATGATTCAGCAGCATTTGATTTCTTGGCAGAGTAAAACAGTTGATGAGATTCTGAGATATGCTAAATATTGTAGTGATGATATTGAATCAAGGCATAAAAAGTTGAAAGAGAAAATGATGTGGGCACAGGTGAAAGTGGCAGAACAGAAAGATGGAAACAATGGTTCTCAAACAGATTTTCAAATGAAAGGACAAAATCAAAATGGACAGGTACCAAACGGAGGTAGAGGAAGAGGTAAAATGAGTAGAGAAGAAATGAAAAAGAAATATCCTTGTCATGCGTGCGGAAAGTTTGGACATTGGAGAAATGAGTGTAGATCTTTACTGAAAAATAATGGAATGAATCAAAATTTCAATTCACAGGTGCAGAATGAGGTGGTTGTGAATCAACAACAGCAGCAGGTAGTTACACCACAGACACAACAAGTACAGGTGCCTCAAGCTCCTATGCCAAATAATGTGAATGCTCAAGTACGAGATACAGTGCGAATACTGGATTTCACGCAGGTGAACAAGTTGGTAAGAATCAAAATGTTCAAGTGGTTTCGCAATATTTGTTGCAATGTTCAGAGAGTGATTCAGACTCATCTCAATGACAGTGCCTGAGGGGGGAGGAAGAGTGCGTGTTTGGCGCATCTCTAGGGGTAGATCAGTCAGGTCCTTTTGTTGATGGAAAAGTGGAAGGTAATGATGTTACATTCCTTGTGGACACTGGTGCTACCCATTCTACTGTGAGAGCAGCAGAAATTCCAAACCTACCCCTCTCGGGAGAAACTATCCAAGTTGTGGGAGTCTCAAATAAATATATTAAGACTCCAATAACAAGGCCAATAGAAGTTCATATTGGAAAATTCAGAGACATGCATCGGTTTGGGGTATGTGATTCAAGTCCGGTGAACATTTTAGGAAGGGACTTGTTGTGCAAAATAAACTACACCATCTATTGTACGCCTGATGGTAATGCTTTTCAAACACCAGATGAGGATGTTGCTTTTAAAATGATGTTAGCGAAGTAAGGGACAGAAGTGAATGATTTGTATTCACTGCTTACAGAAAAAGATTTACCTGCAGAGTTGAGAAATACAGTAAGATCTGATGTGTGGGATTTTACAGGAAAGGACATTGGTTTGATGAAGGGTGTGGATCCTGTTAAAGTTACAGTTAAACCAGGTGCAATATATCCAAACACACTTCAGTACAGGATGAGTCCTGAGATCACAGCAGGAGTGATTCGTGTAATTGATCAAATGATTGAGCAAGGTATTCTAAAAGTAATACTGAGTAGTCCTTGTAATTCACCTATTATGGGGATTAAGAAACCAAGTGGAAAATACAGAATAGTACAGGAATTGCGCAAAATTTATAAGATCATAGTACCCTGTTGTCCAATAGTGCCAAATCCAGCAGTGATTCTTGATCAAATTCCTTGTGATGCAGAATGGTACACAGTGATTGATCTGTGTCAAGCATTTTTCTCGATACCTTTACATCCGGACAGCGAATATTTATTTGCTTTCCGGTTCGGAGACTGTGTTCTGGCATGGTGCCGAGTTCCTCAAGGGTATACAGAGAGTCCTTCGATTTTTAATCAGATTTTGAAAAAGTGTTAGGAATCATTGATCATGCCAGAAAATTAAGTGTTAGTGCAGTGCATTGATGACCTGCTTGTGGCATCAAAAACAAGAGAGGCCTGTGTGACAGATACTATTGCCTTACTGAATCATTTGGCAGAAGGTGGGCATAAAGTGTCACCAGCAAAATTGCAATTCTGTAAAAAAGAGGTACGATATTTGGGTCACAAAATTGAGAAAGGAGTTAGAAAGGTGACGCAAGACCGAATCAATGTGATCTTGCATATGAGTCCTCCTAAGACTCAAAAAGAAGTTTGAATGTTTTTGGGAATGGTTGGATACTGCAGACAATGGATCAGTGGGTTTTCACTGATTGCAAAACCTTTACAGAGGTTGACGCATAAAGATGTGGTTGATCCGATTGAGTTGGATGAAGAGAGTATGAAAGCTTTTATTGAATTGCGAGATAGTCTTTGTCGAGCACCTGCATTGGGAATGCCAGATTACACAAAAGATTTTGCATTATTCTGTTGTGAGAGAGATGGATGTGCACGTTCAGTCTTAACACAAAAACATGGAATGGCACGTCGTCCAGTAGCATATTTTTCTGCTACTTTGGATTCTGTGGCTGCAGCATTACCAGGCTATTTGAAAGCAGTGGCTGCTACTTGTGTGAGCAGAGTGAAGCAATTGTTAGGGGACATCCAGTGAAAGTATATGTGCCACACTCTGTTGAGATTCTTTTAACAAGAACTCGGACACAACATATGACGTATAGTCGGCTGACTAGACATGAGGAAGTCATTTTGGGTGCTGAAAATGGTGTACAACATTAAATCCAGTAACTTTGTTACTGAGTTCAAGTTGTGAAGAAGTGAGGGATGAAGCAGATCATGATTGTTTGGATGTGACAGAATTGTGCACAAAACCAAGGCCTGACATAAAGGATACACCACTAGAAGAATCAGATAGTGTGATGTTTGTTGATGGATCGTGTCTGAGAGATGAAAAGGGTGTATTGAGTGCTGTTTATGCGGTATGTACAGTTTCTATGGTTCTTGAAGCATCTTGTCTGAAGGGGGTAAATTCTGCTCAGATTTCTTAGCTAGTTGCTTTGACAAGAGCATGTAAAATTGGCAAAAATCTGAGAGTAACCATATTCACTGATAGTCAATATGGTTTTGGGGTGGTGCATGATTTTGGTCAGTTGTGGATGCAATGAGGATTCTTGACTTCTTCAGGATCCCCAATCCGAAACAGTAAAAATGTGAAGGATTTATTGGATGCATTACAATTGCCCAAAAAGATTGCTGTGGTTAAATGTTCAGCACACAAGTCAGGAAATTACTATGTGACAAATGGAAATAGATACACAGACCAAGTAGCTCGTTTCTGTGCACAAAATTCAATTTCAATCAACAGAGGGCTGAAGAAAAAAGATACAAATTGCCACTTGATATTTTCTTCTTCAGAAACATGGGATGAAATTAGGCAGTTACAGGAGGAAGCAAATGAGGAAGAGAAAGAAATTTGGATAAAATCAGGTTGTAAAAAGAGAGCAGAAGATGAAGTGTGGATATATGTTGATGGGAGAACAGGTATGCCAAATTATTTACTCTCTCAGATGGCAAGGATGTATCATGGAATTGCACATGTTGGAAGAGATGCTATGATCAGACTCTTCAAGCAGTCATGGTATAATCCAAAATTCAGGGTCATTGCAGAGAGTCTATGCCAGAGGTGTTTAGTCTGCCAGCAGCATAATCCAGGTAGAAAGACAGTTGTTAGTTGGGGTCGAATTGGAAAAGCAGCAGGACCATTTGCCAGGCTACAGCTAGACTTTATAAAACTTCCCCCTTGTAATGGACTGAAATATGTGTTGGTTGTTGTTTGTTTGTTTTCTCGTTGGGTGGAGGCTTATCCAACAAGAAGGAATGACAGTCTGACTGTTGCTAAATTGCTTTTGAGAGAGATAATTCCTAGGTTTGTAGTCCCAGTCTCTTTAGAAACAGATAGAGGAACACATTTCAACAATGAAATAATTCGGATGATTTGTGCAGCATTACAAACTGAACAAAAGCTGCATTGTGCCTATCGACCAGAAGCATCTGGAGTGGTCGAGCAAATTAATGGCAATATAAAATCCAGACTGTCAAAAGTGTGTGCGTCTACAGTACTGAAATGGCCAGATGCTCTACCCTGGTATTAATGAGTCTTAGAAGTATTCCTGATAAAAAGACTGGATTGAGTCCTCACGAAATTCTGATGGGGAGAGCAATGAGACAAGCAATTGTGCCAGCAAACAAACTGATGAATAGTACTGATGATCTAGTGCTTGATTATTGCAAAGGAATGGCTGATCTGATGTGTTCTGTGTCTCATCAGGTTGGAGAAATTGCAACCACAACACAGCCTGATCAAGCATATGATTTAAGTCCAGACGAGTGGGTTCTGGTGAAAAAGCATGTGAGGAAGTCGTGTTTAGAACCCAGATGGCATGGACCATACCAGATTATTTTGGTGACAACGACAGCAATAAAGTGTGGTGGCTTGCCTAATTTGATTCATGCAAGTCATACAAGAAGAGTCCCAAGTCCTCTTGAAAGACAAGAAGAAGAGCAGCAACTGGTAGAGAAAAGAAAAGAATCAGAAGCTGAAGGACATGAAGCTATAGAATCTAGTTAGACAGATTCTGAAAAAGCTGAAGAAGAAGCAAGTACAAGTCGAATAAAGTGGGCACCAGCTACTGGGTCTCAAGAGACTGCTGTTGAGAAAGAAAAGGAGAAAGTGACTGATGAAAATCAAGAGCAAGTACAACAAAGAAAAGAACTGAATAAAAGAACTTGACAACTTGACAACGAGGGTGAAGAAGCAGTTCAAGTTAAGAAAGCAAGAAAAGGTGATGAGTGGCCAAAAGGAATGAAAAGACTGAAATTCACTCTAGAAAAGAAAAGGCCAGATCAAATAAATGAAATATCCAGTCAAGCTGAACAAAGTGAATCAGAAGAAGAATTGGTACGAAAAACAAAAAGAATAAGAATTCCAAGTAAGAAATATACAGCTCCAGAATGGACATATGTGAAAACACAAATCAGAGGGAAGAATAAGCTGGCACTGATCAAAATGATGAAAGCAAATTAAGACCACCTTAAAAGGAACTGTACAAATTAAGGTGCAAAAAATTCAATGAAGACTATTGATCCAGCGGCGTACTAACAGCAGATACTCCACTACCATATACTCACCTGGGCCCATATAACTCACTTTCACTAAAGCACACCTAGTAAGCCCCTGGAGCTTTTAGTTTTAAAAATTTCATCTATCAGGATTAGTTATTTCTCATTAAACTAAACCTTTTACTGATCAAAAAGTTCTTTCCTCTGGTCAATGGGCCATTAGATGAACTAGTTGATGGCAATATTTAACATAACTTATTAAACATTCTCTATTTAAAAGAAATAATCACAGACTCGGGAAGTTTTAAAAACTTTATCTAAATTAATTGAGTGTGAACCATCTCAAAGTTTCAGTACAAACACCCTCATTCGCAAGAGTGTCAAGTCAATCAAATCACATTTAGATCAATAGCAATTCAGATCCATACAATAACTATGCTCAGAAAGAAGAGGACAGAGAGAGAGAAGAACATCTATCAATGCGATGAATTCATAGTTACCCAAGATGGTGTGAAGACCAAACCCTGTGGCCAAAGGGCTGGTAAGGGTCCCCAGGATAGATTCACGAGACAAAGACTTCAGGCTAGGAATTAGGACAGGATACTTCACCTCTCTAAATACCGACGATTGCTTCGCACACCTCTCTGACACTCTCTTCCTCCTCGTGGATCTCCCGCGATCTTCTTTCTAACCCAATTAAATTAAATAGATGGTTCTGCATTCGAATTCTTCTTTGGCGTCTCACAGCATCAGCACCACCCCCAGCACCGACAGCATCCCGAGCTCTGCTTCTGCTCCCGTGCCAATGCTCTCCCGTGTCAGCTCTCCCGTGTCAGCTAAACTAACTAACTAAAACTTCTCTCAATTATACCTTTCTATTACCATATACCACCCATAAATGTTTCAATTTGACAAAATACTAACTCTGATTGGACAGGCGAGAGGGGGGTTGATCGTCACACCATACTTACATTTCACTTATTTCATTAAACCATTGTTTTCAGGTCCCTCCCCTCAAACTTATTACATCCCTTCCGTTCCCATACATCTCCAACCTTTATTGATACAAAATGTAACAACTTAATGAATAAAACTTCTTCATATAAACTCTTCACCCTCATGTTCCCAGGGCACATCTTTGCTGGCCTTGGACGCGTGACAAGTCCTTACTCATTTGTTCACATTCTCTCTCGAGTGCGCATGTGTGGGGCTACGTCAGTCAGCTCAATTTCAGACAAACTTTGAGGCCCAAATACGCACTAATAATAAAATCAAAGAAGAAATGTTATTTCTCAAAATAAAATGATTTCACTGTATACCACCAACCTCTACTCTAACCCGCTCCATTTATTATTATTCTATCTGCATTTGCATTAGTATAAAACTTATTTTCTATCTCGGCCAAGCAGGTGCCATGCATGTGAGTTTCAAGCGGCCATTTTTATTACCTTTGCGCAGGCGCATGAATTTCCCTCCAAGCATTAATACGTCATACCACGTAGATGCAGTAGACGCATGCACAGTAAAGATCCCGTGTTAGAATGCATCTTAGTCCCTCGTTCATGTTATTGCAGTTAGTAAACACATAGGCAAGCATCATTTTCTTCCGCGTGTAAAGGAAATGCGTATTATTAATCACAAAACACGTTGTTAGTAATTCGTTAGTGAGTTAAACGAGAGTATTGCTTCCGAGCAAGACTCATTTGCGAGTCCTTGCTCCATCACTATTTTGAGAGTTCCTGAAGATTTGAAGCTGAAGAGGATATTAAAAAAAAAAAAAGAGGGGTAAAGAAGAGAGGCCTAAAGTGTAAGGATACACTACTCTAGATGGGTCTTGGATACGTTTTTTCGTTTTTTCAATTTTTCAAGTTTATAGAATTTTAGGGGTTATTCTTATATTTTTTATTTTTTTATATAGTATCCAAAATGGCAAAGGTAACAGAGACTGGATATCAAAAACATAGTTTTAAACGTAGATGTATTAATGCTTGCTTATGGAGTGTCTTATTACTAATATTGGTGTGGTTAACACTGATTATTGTTGTGCCTGATTTAATGGTGACTAATCACAAAAATAATACTAATGATGTGGAAAGTGAGAGAATGGATTATGTTACTAAAGAAAATTTAAACACTAATATAGACAAGATAGAAGATGATAGTATTTATCATCATGATAAATCAATTAAGGATTTTTCATTAAATGTCTTTACTAAATTGTTGTATGAGTACGTTAATACAATGAATGTGAGAGATTGCTATGTGTGTATGCAATTACCATCGTCTGTCTCAGAGGGGGTGACATATCATCACCTACCTTTAACATATGGTGTGCCTTGTAGTGTTTTAACAAGTCTATTCTATGAGAGGGAAGGATTAGAGTATTATTACTCTAATTTTGTATTGAATATTTTCTGAAATTCCTGTTAGGAGAGATTTGAAGATTGTTTATGGACCTGTTTATGCGGCATACATGGGTGATTTTTTCATTAGTAACAAACGAATAGATACAATAGATGCACATAGAAATAACTTGTAAACCACGTCATGAAGAAATAGAATTTATGAATATGGTAGAAGACAGAAGACAAGAATTCAAAAGAAAGTTGCTGAGCAAAAGTCTCCTGTACCTCCAAGGGCATTCAGAGAGGGTGATTACAAAAAGGGTGAGACTTACGCTGCCATGACTCTAGATTTTTAACATAGAGGAAAGCTTTGTGTGTTTAGAGTAGGGGTGGGGATGAATTTGCGGAGTTGCGTTCCGCGAAATTCTGCGAAACGGCAAGAAATCTCCGCGAGCACGCGGAATTTCGTGTGCTCGCGGAGATTTTGCTGCGCCCGTTGAATCCTGCCCTGCATATTTATCCACGAAGATGCCACCGTTTTGTGCAATACCTCTACTCAACTGGAGTACTTTCTACTGGCTAATCAGTAAGTGCTACCTCGTTGGGTAAATGTATAGTGCCTTTCCTACACTACAGCTGCGTAAAGGTCCAGAAGAATTGACCCCAGTGACCTGTGTGTCTGTAACTTTGCCACCGCGCCGAAAGCGCCGGGGTCCTTTGATTAAGCTGTCCATCATTCTACACGGGGATTGCGCTCGAGAAAATCAAGGATGCAAAGACCTCCATCGGGGATTACAGCTAACTTTTCACGTTGGAAATGGAGAGAAGGCACACCTGCTTAACCACGCTCACGAATTCTACACGAGGATTGAGCTCGGAAAATCAAGGATGCAAAGACCTCTATCAAGGATTACAGCTAACTTTTCACGTTGGAAATGGAGAGAAGGCACACCTGCTTAACCACGCTCACGAATTCTGCACGAGGATTGCGCTCAGGAAAATCAAGGATGCAAAGACCTCCTTCGAGGATAACAGCTAACTTTTCACGTTGGAAATGGAGAGAAGGCACATCTGCTTAACCACGCTCACGAATTCTACACGAGGATTGCGCTCGAGAAAAGCAAGGATGCAAAGATCTCCATCGGGGATTACAGCTAACTTTTCACGTTGGAAATGGAGAGAAGGCACATCTGCTTAACCACGCTCACGAATTCTGCACACCTGCCCTGCATATTTATCCACGAAGATGCCACCGTTTTGTGCAATACCTCTACTCAGCTGGAGTACTTTCTACTGGCTAATCAGTAAGTGCTACCTCGTTGGGTAAATGTATAGTGCCTTTCCTACACTACAGCTGCGTAAAGGTCCAAAAGAATTGACCCCAGTGACCTGTGTGTCTGTAACTTTGCCACCGCGCCGAAAACGCCGGGGTCCTTTGATTAAGCTGTCCATCATTCTACACGGGGATTGCGCTCGAGAAAATCAAGGATGCAAAGACCTCCATCGGGGATTACAGCTAACTTTTCACGTTGGAAATGGAGAGAAGGCACACCTGCTTAACCACGCTCACGAATTCTACACGAGGATTGAGCTCGGAAAATCAAGGATGCAAAGACCTCTATCAAGGATTACAGCTAACTTTTCACGTTGGAAATGGAGAGAAGGCACACCTGCTTAACCACGCTCATGAATTCTACACGAGGATTGAGCTCGGAAAATCAAGGATGCAAAGACCTCTATCAAGGATTACAGCTAACTTTTCACGTTGGAAATGGAGAGAAGGCACACCTGCTTAACCACGCTCACGAATTCTGCACGAGGATTGCGCTCAGGAAAATCAAGGATGCAAAGACCTCCTTCGAGGATAACAGCTAACTTTTCACGTTGGAAATGGAGAGAAGGCACATCTGCTTAACCACGCTCACGAATTCTACACGAGGATTGCGCTCGAGAAAAGCAAGGATGCAAAGACCTCCATCGGGGATTACAGCTAACTTTTCACGTTGGAAATGGAGAGAAGGCACATCTGCTTAACCACGCTCACGAATTCTGCACACCTGCCCTGCATATTTATCCATGAAGATGCCACCGTTTTGTGCAATACCTCTACTCAGCTGGAGTACTTTCTACTGGCTAATCAGTAAGTGCTACCTCGTTGGGTAAATGTATAGTGCCTTTCCTACACTACAGCTGCGTAAAGGTCCAAAAGAATTGACCCCAGTGACCTGTGTGTCTGTAACTTTGCCACCGCGCCAAAGCGCCGGGGTCCTTTGATTAAGCTGTCCATCATTCTACACGGGGATTGCGCTCGAGAAAATCAAGGATGCAAAGACCTCCATCGGGGATTACAGCTAACTTTTCACGTTGGAAATGGAGAGAAGGCACACCTGCTTAACCACGCTCACGAATTCTACACGAGGATTGAGCTCGGAAAATCAAGGATGCAAAGACCTCTATCAAGGATTACAGCTAACTTTTCACGTTGGAAATGGAGAGAAGGCACACCTGCTTAACCACGCTCACAAATTCTGCACGAGGATTGCGCTCGGGAAAATCAAGGATGCAAAGACCTCCTTCGAGGATAACAGCTAACTTTTCACGTTGGAAATGGAGAGAAGGCACACCTGCTTAACCACGCTCACGAATTCTACACGAGGATTGAGCTCGGAAAATCAAGGATGCAAAGACCTCTATCAAGGATTACAGCTAACTTTTCACGTTGGAAATGGAGAGAAGGCACACCTGCTTAACCACGCTCACGAATTCTGCACGAGGATTGCGCTCAGGAAAATCAAGGATGCAAAGACCTCCTTCGAGGATAACAGCTAACTTTTCACGTTGGAAATGGAGAGAAGGCACATCTGCTTAACCACGCTCACGAATTCTACACGAGGATTGCGCTCGAGAAAATCAAGGATGCAAAGACCTCCATCGGGGATTACAGCTAACTTTTCACGTTGGAAATGGAGAGAAGGCACACCTGCTTAACCACGCTCACGAATTCTACACGAGGATTGAGCTCGGAAAATCAAGGATGCAAAGACCTCTATCAAGGATTACAGCTAACTTTTCACGTTGGAAATGGAGAGAAGGCACACCTGCTTAACCACGCTCATGAATTCTACACGAGGATTGAGCTCGGAAAATCAAGGATGCAAAGACCTCTATCAAGGATTACAGCTAACTTTTCACGTTGGAAATGGAGAGAAGGCACACCTGCTTAACCACGCTCACGAATTCTGCACGAGGATTGCGCTCAGGAAAATCAAGGATGCAAAGACCTCCTTCGAGGATAACAGCTAACTTTTCACGTTGGAAATGGAGAGAAGGCACATCTGCTTAACCACGATCACGAATTCTGCACGAGGATTGCGCTCGAGAAAAGCAAGGATGCAAAGACCTCCATCGGGGATTACAGCTAACTTTTCACGTTGGAAATGGAGAGAAGGCACATCTGCTTAACCACGCTCACGAATTCTGCACACCTGCCCTGCATATTTATCAACTCGGGCACCTGCTTCAGTGCTTTCTTGCACCCGAATTCCGTTCCGCCGCGGATCGCGGAAGTTTCGACATTTCCGCGGAACGCGGAAATGCCGAAATTTCGCAAGTTCCGCGAGCGGAACGGAATTTGCCACCCACCCTTAGTTTAGAGAAAAGACAGAACTTATTAGCTACTTCATTGGTTCTAGTAAATGTGAACATACTTTCTTGATAAAAGGAAGTTGGGGATTGAAAGGAGGAACGGATCCTTATTTCCCGGGAATTTATTATGTGTGTGGTAAAAATGCTTATTATAGGTTACCTGCAGGTTGGTATGGATGTTATTTAGGCATAGTGTTTCCAAAGGTGTACCATGTAGATAAGAATATTAGAGTTAATTAAATAGAACAGGGATTAACATGTAATAAGAGAGGAGCGAGTTATTCTGAAATAATTGGGAATATTTTTGGAGCACTGATACCTTCAGTTGGAGTCATTCTGAATACACATAAAATTAGAAAACTGTCCACAGTGGTTGATCGTTTATCAACAGATACTGCTGGTGAGTTCTTGATGATTGATACTGAAATGATTGCAATTAGATCAATGGTTTTTCAAAATCGACTTGCCCTTGATATATTATTGGCAAAAGAGGGTGGAGTCTGTAGTATGTTGAAAATACAACAATGCTGTACTTATATCCCTGATAAGAGTAAACATCTTGAGGGGTATATTAAAAATATTACAGAACTTCATGAAGACTTGACTGAATTGAAGGTTGATGGTGCATGGGAGAAACTTGGTAAGAGTTTTTCCTCAGTGGGAAATTGGTTATCTACTTTAGGGAATAGTTTACTAGGAAAAATATTAATACCTATTACTTCAGTAGTTGTAGTGATCAGGGCCGGACTGGGAACCAAAACCGGCCCTGCAAAGTGCTTGGCTGGCCTCCCCCCGGGGGTTGGGGGTGCGGCCGAGCACTTTGCCAGGGCTGGTTTCGGTCGATTTTGTTACAGGGGCCGATATTGCAGTTAAGCTGCAAAAACGGCCCTGTAACAAAAACGGCCCCCCAGGGGTCCAAAGACAGCCCCCACCCTGGCGGCCCGCCGGGAAAATGCCCGGTGCCCGCTACGGCCAGTCCGGCCCTGGTAGCGATATTGATGATTGTTTTGATTTATAAATGTTGCAAACGTAAATGTAGAAAGGAAAAGGTGTCCGATTTTAAATGTAGAGCTAGGAAAAGAAAGAGAGAAGAGATAGAATTAGAGGCTATGAAAGGAAATTACTATGAGATCATCAAGGACTTAGATGGAAGAATGATAAAATGAGAAAGAAGTACAGCATTTTAAATAAGTGGTAACTTGTATTTTGTTGGGTATTTTATGATGGCTCAAAAACGCCATCAAAGGGGGGATTGATGGAGCAGGGTTTTGAGAAAATAAAACCTGCTCGGATTGAACCCTCAGTAACATTTAATAACAAGTGTGCTGTTAAAATATTACTAAAAACGCTAAATAAGGGGAAATACTTTTGCGCATGCGTGAACTAATGCGTAAACTTATGTGTGTACTAATGCATGAAAAACTAGGCCACAGACGCTTTTGGCTAAAATAAAATAAAATAAAAGACTAATGCTGCTTCTATGCACATTAATAATAATTACTAGGAATAACATGGGTTGTGCATGGGTTAGTGCAATGCTGGGATGGTGCGCATTGAAAATTACATTTCATGAAATATAATAAATGTTGGTGTTTTGTTCTCTGTAGAAAAACAAGCATGGGCCTACACTTCTGCATGCCAGTTTGGGGTTAATATTTGCAAAAGAAATTAAATGTATTAAATGGGCTTTGAATAAGAAGAGAGAACACAAAGGCATGAAAAACGACCTTCATGGTGTGCTGACTGACTGCCAAGCTTCGGAAAAGAAATTTTGATAAGCAAGTGGAAGCGATGCAACTTCCTCACGAGATGGCAGAGGCAAACAAAGAAAACATGAAAGACTTGATACATTTGATACATGAAAATGCACTCTAGGAAATATATGCTGTGATTGAGTTCAAAATTGTTTCCGGGGTGGAATCTGTTGTAATGCTGAATGTTCAAGACAATGGGACATTTAATAAATTATCACGCTGAGAGTGGTGTGACAGAAACCCCCCCGTCCTTAGCCAATGAGAGACGGAGTTTATTCTAATATCGAAACAAATGTGGGTTGGACATTTAGGTTTTAGGGTATAATTGAGGTGCCCCGGTGGGTGTGGTAGTTGTAGGTGTTGGTCAGTTAGCGGGAGATCGTTGGTGTCATCGGTATGCTGTTTCCAGATAGAGGCCTACCTGTTTCCTGATTCCTGACTTAAACTTTGCCACTCGACTCTTCTCGAGGGCCTTACTGCCCTTTTTGGCCAGAGGGTAGATTTCCCTGAATCTTATTTGGGTTAGTATAGAAGATTTCTTAAAATTTGCATAATCATTTGCAAATGTATTTTGTCTCTGAAACCTTTTCTCTCTTCGCCTATCCACTCCTTCAATGCACTGATTATTGACATGAGTTTGTTTTAATTCATTGCTAATTATTTTTTCTCTCCGTGATAATCTATGTTTGCATTTGTGTGACTGTACTTAATGAGCATTCATTTTACATTATTTACGATAAACAATAATATTTATACATACTGAGTTTGTTATTATTTAGTAGAATAGAATAAGTGCATAATTATTACCATCAACTCTTCAACTTTAGATCTATCGCCACAATTGTATGAAGAGAAATGCAGGTTCAATAGGGTTTGTGGTAAATTAGTTATAAACTTGCATCACACTGAACCCCAGCGTGAAGGGATTAGTTGGGTAGTGTAAATGGGCCTATGTTTATGAAAAATTATCGATCCCTGATCACTGGATCCCTAGTTAGCCTCTTTTCTGCTTGTTTCAGACCTTTATTTTGCCTCCATCTGCTCATTTATGACCTTCTTTTTCCCTGTTTCTGATCTCTATTTTGCTTCTGTGTGCTTATTCCTGGTCTCTATTTTGCCTCTTTCTGCTCGTTTCTGATCTCTATTTTGCATCTTTCTGTTTGTTCCTGGTCTCCATTATGCCTCTTTCTCCTCGTTTCTGACCTTTATTTTGCCTCCTCCTGCCTGTTTCTGATCTCTATTGTTCCTCTTTCTGCTCGTTTCTGACGATTATTTTGCCTCTTTCTGCTCATTTCTGATCACTATTTTTACTCTTTCTGCTTGTTTCTGACCTTTACTTTACCTCTTCCTTCTAATTTCTGAACTTTATTTTGCCTCTTTCTGCTTGTTTCTGACCTGTATCCTGCTTCTTTATGCTCGTTTCACACCTTTATTTTGCCTCTTTCTGTTTGTTGCTGACCTTTATTCTGCCTCTTTCTGCTTGTTTTTCACCTTTTTTCTGCCTCTTTCTGCTCGTTTTTCATCTTTGTTTTAGCTCTTTCTGCTCGCTTTTACCTTTATGTTGCCTCTTTCTGCTAGTTTCAGATATTTCTTCTGTCTCTTTCTGCTCATTTCTGACCTTTATGTTGCATCTTTCTGCTCGTTGCTAACCTTTATTCTGCCTCTTTCTGCTTGAGTCTGACCTCTATTCTGCCTCTTTCTGCCAGTTTCTTACCTCTATTCGGCCTCTTTCTACTCGTTTCTGACCTTTTTTTCCTCTTACTGCTCATTTCTGATCTTTATTATGCTCTTTATGCTCATTTCTCATCTTTATTTTGCCTCTTTTTGCTTGTTTCTGGTTTCTAATTTTACCTCTTTCTGCTACTTCCTGACATTTAATTTTCCTCTTTCTGTGCGTTTCTGATCTTTGTTTTTTCTCCTTTTGCTCGTTTCTGACCTCCATTTTGACTCTTTCTGCTCGTTTCTGATCCCTATTTTTCCTATTTCTGCTCAGTTCTGATCTCTATTTTGCTCTTTCAGCTGGTTTCTGACGTTCATTTTGCCTTTTGCTTCTTGTGTCTCACCTTTATTTTACCTCTTTCTGCTCATTTTGCACCTTTTTTTATCTCTTTCTGCTTGGTTCTGACCTTTATATTGCTCCTTTCTCCTCATTTCTAAGCTTTATTTTGCCTCTTTCTGCTCCTTTCTGGTCTCTATTCTGCCTCCTTCTGCACGTCTCTGGTTTCTAGTTTGCCTCTTTCTGCTTGTTTCAGACCTTTATTTTGCCTCTTCTGCTCGTTTCTGACCTTTTTTTTCCCTGTTTCTGCTCATTTCTGATCTCTAGTTTGCTTCTGTGTGCTTGTTCCTGGCCTTTTTTTGCCTTTTTCCCCTCACTTCTGCCCTTTATTTTTCCTCTGTCTGCTTGTTCCTGGGCTTTGTTTTCTTCTCTTTCTGCTTGTTTCTCTTTCTGCTCTCTTCTGACCTTTGTTTTGCCTCTTTTTTGCTCCTTTCTTATCTCTATTTTGCATCTTCCTGTTCGTTCCTGGTCTCCATTTTGTCTCTTTCTTCTCATTTCTGCCCTTCATTTTGCCTCCTCCTGCCCGTTTCTGATCCCTATTTTTCCTCTTTATGTTCGTTTCTGACGATTATTATGCCTCTTTCTGCTCATTTCTGATCTCTATTTTTACTCTTTCTGCTTGTTTCTGACCTTTATTTTGCCCCTTCTGCTCATTTCTGATCTTTATTTTGCTCTTTCTGCTCGTTTCTGACCTTCACGTTGCCTTTTGCTTCACGTTTCTCACCTGTATTTTTGCCTCTTTCGGCTCATTTCTCACCTTTATTTTACCTCTTCTCATTTCTCAACTTTATTTTGCCTTTCTCTACTTGTTTCTGACCTGTATCCTGCTTCTTTATACTCATTTCACACCTTTATTTTGCCTCTTTCTCTTCGTTGCTTACCTTTATTCTGCCTCTTTCTGCTCATTTTTCACCTTTATTCTGCCTATTTCTGCTCGTTTTTCATCTTCATTTTAGTTCTTTCTGCTCGTTTCTGACCTTCACGTTGCCTTTTGCTTCTCGTTTCTCACCTGCATTTTGCCTCTTTCTGCTCATTTCTTACCTTTATTTTACCTCTTCCTTCTCATTTCTGAACTTTGTTTTGCCTCTTTCTGCTAAATGCTGACCTTTATTCTGCCTCTTTCTGCTCGTTTTTCACCTTTATTCTGCCTTTTTCTGCTCGTTTTTCATCTTTATTTTAGCTCTTTCTGCTGGTTTTTACCTTTATGTTGCCTCTTTCTGCTCGTTGCAGATATTTCTGCTCATTTCTCACCTGTATGTTGCTTCTTTCTGCTCGTTGCTAACCTTGATTTTGCCTGTTTCTGCCCATTGCTTACCTTTATTCTGCCTCTTTCTGCTTGAATCTGAACTCTATTCTGGCTCTTTCTGCCAGCTTCCCAATTCTATTCTGCCTCTTTATGTTCGTTTCTGACCTTTTTATTCCTTTTACTGCTCATTTCTTACCTTTATTTTGCCTCTTTCTGCTCGTTTCTGATCTCTATTTTGCCTCTTTTGGCTTGTTTCTGGTTTCTAATTCTACCTCTTTCTGCTCATTTCTGAAATTTAATTTTCCTTTTTTTGTGTGTTTCTGATCTTTGTTTTTTCTCTTTCTGCTTGTTTCTGACCTCCATTTTGCCTCTTTCTGCTCAGTTCTGATCCCTATTTTGCCTATTTCTGCTCAGTTCTGATCTCTATTTTGCTCTTTCTGTTGGTTTGTGACCTTGATTTTGCCTTTTGCTTCTTGTGTCTCACCTTTATTTTGCCTCATTCTGCTCGTTTCTCACACTTTCTTTTACCTCTTTCTGCTAATTTCTCACCTTTATTTTTCCTCTTTCTGCTCAGTTCTGACCTTTATCTTGCTCCTTCCTGCTCATTTCTGAGCTTTATTTTGCCTCATTCTGCTCCTTTCTGGTCTCTATTTTGCCTCTTTCTGCTTGTCTCTGGTTTTCAGTTTGCCTCTTTCTGCTTGTTTCAGACCTTTATTTTGCCACTTTCTGCTTGTTTCTGACCTTCTTTTTCCCTGTTTCTGCTCGTTTCTGATCTCTATTTTGCTTCTGTGTGCTTGTTCCTGGTCTCTATTTTGCATCTTTCTCCTCGTTTCTGCCCTTTATTTTCCCTCTTTCTGCTTGTTCCTGACCTTTATTTTTTCCTCTTACTTCTCATTTCTGATCCCTATTTTGCCTCTTTCTACTCTTTTCTGAGCTTTGTTTTGCCTCTTTCTGCTCGTTTCTGATCTCTATTTTGCATCTTTCTGTTTGTTCCTGGTCTCCATTTTGCCTCTTTCTACTCGTTTCTGACCTTTATTTTACCTCCTCCTGCCCGTTTCTGATCTCTACTTTTCCTCTTTCTGCTAGTTTCTGACGATTATTTTGCCTCCCTGCTCGTTTCTGATCCCTATTTTTGCCTTTTTGTGCTCGTTTATTATTCCTATTTCGCTCTTTCTGATCATTTGTGCTCGTTATTTTTCCTCTTTCTGCTCATTTCTGACCTTTATTTTGCCTTTTCTGCTCGTTTCTGATCTCTATTTTGCCTCGTTTGCTTGTTTCTGTTTTCTAATTTTACCTCTTTCTGCTCATTTCTGACATTTAATTTTCCTCTTTCTGTGCATTTCTGATCTTTGTTTTTTCTCTTACTGCACATTTCTGACCTCCATTTTGCCTCTTACTGCTCGTTTCTGGCCTCTATTTTGCCTATTCCTGCTCATTTGTCACCTTTATTTTACCTCTTTTTGCTCATTTCTGAACTATATTTTGCCTCTTTCTGCTAGTTTCTGACCTGTATCCTGCTTCTTTATGCTCATTTCACACCTTTAATTTGCCTCTTTCTGTTCGTTTCTGACCTTTATTCTGCCTCTTTCTGCTCGTGTTTCACCTTTATTTGTCTTTCTGTTCATTTCTCACCTTTATTCTGACTCTTTCTGTCCCCTGTTTTGCCTCTTTCTGCTCATTTCTTACTGCTATTTTTCTCTTTCTGCTCATTTCTGACCGTTATCTTTACCTGTTGCTGCTCATTTCTGACCTTCATTTTCCCTCTTTCTGCTCATTTTTGCCTTTTGCTGCACATTTTTGTCCTTTATTTTGCCTCTTTCTTCTCATTTCTGATCTCCATTTTGCCTCTTTGTGCTCAATTCTGACTTTTATTCTGCCTCTTGCTGTTCTTTTCTGATCTCAATTCTGGCTATGTCTGCTCATTTTTGACTTCTATTCTGCCTCTTTCTGCTCGTTTCTCACCTTTATCTTGACTCTTTCTGCTTGTAGCTGACCTTTAGTCTGCTACTTTCTGTTCATTTGACACCTTTATTTTCCCTCTTCCTGCTCATTTCTCACCTTTATTTTCCCTCTTTCTGTTAGTTTCTCCCCTTCTTTTTCATCTCTCTGCTTATTGCTGACCTTTCATTCTGCCTCTTTCTGCTCGTTTTGGATGTTTATTCTGCCTCTTTCAGCCCGTTTCTCGCATTTGATTTGCCTCTTTCTGCTCGTTGCTGATCTTTATTCCTACTCTTTCTGTTCGCTTCTCTCCTCTATTTTGCCTCTTTCTGCTCCTTGCTGACCTTTATTTTGCCTCTTTCTGCTCTTTTTTTACCTTCATTTTGCCTTTTTCTGTTCACTGTGACTTTTATTCTGCCTCTTTCTGCGTGTTTCTCACCTTTATTCCTCTTATTGCTAGTTGCAGACCTTTATATCACCTCTTTCTACTAGTTTCTTACCTTTATTTTGCCTATTTCTGCTCACTGCTGACCTATATTCTGTCTCTTTCTGTCAGTTTATGACCTTTATTCTGCTTCTCTTTGCTCATTTCTTACCTCTATTCTGCCTCTCTCAGCTCGTTTCTCGTCTTTATTGTGCCTCTCTCGGCTCGTTGCTGACCTTTACTCTGCCTTTTTCTGCTAGTTTCTTACCTTTATTTTGCCTCTTTCTGCATGTTGCTGACCTTTATTTTGCCTCTTTCTGCTCTTTTCTGACCTTTATTTTGCTTCTTGCTCCTCTTTTCCCCCTAGGACCACGGGGGAGCCTCAAGGTCCCCGCCTTCCCTGCCAACTCCCCACCTCCTGCCGGATCCAGCATTGCTCTCCTAGACAGGGAGCTACTAACATGCAGCTCTTCCTGTCTGTGAGAGCCATCCTTTCATCGGTTTCACTGGCCTCTTGATAGCGGGCAGGGAAACAGACGAGAAGCCCACTCTAAGCAGGCAGGAGTGGTTTTACAGCTCTTGCTTGCTGAGAGCAAAGTTTGTGTTTGCTCTAACTTGGCGGGAGCTGTCAAGACTCCCGCCAAGTCATAGCAACCTGCTATGTCTCAGGGGTGGGAAACCAGGGACATAGCAGGAGCCAGGCCTGAGGGTGGTGGTCCCCAGTATCAAATATATTATAGGCCCCCGGGGTAGAGGAGGTACCCAGGGCCAGGGAGGTCTGTGTGGCCCCACCATTACTTTTAATTTAGCCCTCGGGTGGTGGTGGTCCCCTAGGCTTGAATCCATCCCAGGAGGGAGTCTGTACGACCCCCCTCCAAATTTAAAAAAGCCCTGGGGAGGTGGGAGTCCCCGGGGCTCAAAAGGGCCCATGGAGTGGGGTCCACGTGGCCCCCCTCCCTTATATTATAAAAGCCCTGGGGAGGTGGTGGTCCCCAGGGCTTTAAAGAGACTCAGGAGGAGGTCCAGTGAGCCTCCTCCTTTTTTATTTCCTGCATGCCCCCGGACCTGGCCCACCCTGGGGCTAAACAGTATTTTTTGCTGGAAGCCACAGATCCAGCATGACTCCTGCAAAAAAAAATGCTTTTTTGCCCTGTGGGGTACCAGGGCGACCCCAGGACCAGAGCTAGAGGGACAGGGTATTCCTACACCGCCCCCTTTTCTTTTTACTAAATGTTTTTTGTGTGACTCGGCTGAAGCCGAGTCCCAAGTTGGCTGCGAACACTTCCTGGTTGAAGTTTTGGCAGTTATTCAGCTTTCAGCACAGGGACTGTTGGATCCTCGTCCCTAGATATACACATTTTGACTTCTTTTAATAACTCAAAAACTGCTGAACGAATTTACACCAAATAACAAAAAGCACTCTTTCTGGACCAAGAGCTAGCATCTGCCAAGTTTGGTGTAAATCCGTCTAGCAGTTCAGGCTATAGTTGTATTCAAAATTCCCAATGGAATTTAACATTGGAAAAACACTTTTTTCCATGCCTTTTTCTCAGCCCTCGCTTGACTGATCACCCCAAAGCTTTGCATGCACAACAAGAATCTCTGCCCGGTTCTTTTTTAAATGGTGCCAAAGATATAGGCAAAAGACACACAGATGATGGACGGAATGCAGAGCAAATCAAACATTTACCCCCAGTCAATAGATCTGGGTTAAATCCAGCGCTCTTTTGCTCAAGATGCATCAGGGGAACAGTCCAGCCTGAACTCCCAAGCCGTGGGTCCCGTGCTCACTGCGCCACTGGATTCAAGCTAGCCTGGCTGATATGGGGTGATGCCCCGATACCGGTCCCATGATGCTTGTTCCCGGTCCAGGGCAGACCTGGCTTGGCAGTTCGAGCTGGACTGTTCCCATGTGGAACAGGGTCAAGACTGATTTGCATGTGGCTGTGTCCAAACTGAGGTGGCGTGGTGAGCAAAAGAACGATCGATTAAACCCAGATCTTTGTGACTGGGGTGAATGTTTGCATTGTTCAGCATTACGTCCAGCATTTGTTCCTTTTGCAAAGATATAGGCAAGTAAAAAAATGCTTTTCCTTTGGAAAAATGGTCCTAAACCACCAGTAGGTTATATACATATATATATATATAGATCAATGAAAGTACCAAAGTTTACAGGGACGTTATAGTTAGGAAATAGAATTTTTAAAAAACTTAGAAATTCACTGAAAAAAACAAAGGTTACAGGGACGTTATAGTTAGGAAATAGAATTTAAAAACCTTAGAAATTCACTGAAAAAACCAAAGGTTACAGGGACATTATAGTTAAGGTGATATTTCACTTGTACAAAACCAGAGAAATTTAGCAGTTATACTTAGCTGACCTAACTATAACATGCACCCCCACAATGCATTGCTTATGATCTCACATTCTACATCACTCATGACATGGTCAGTGACATCAGTGATGACATCTGTGAGACGCTGGCCTGGTATATGATGTACAATTTTGCAAGTGGGTACCCTGCACCAGTCCAGACAACCCTTATCGTGATTTAGGAGGTATTAGACAACCATAGAAAGCTCTCTAAGTGGTAACTGTTGAGAGTAGCCTTCAGGCTTAGTCCAGAAGGAATGTAAAGCAGCTTCTTTTACCAGAACACAATCTTATATGTATAGATTATATGAAAAAGAATCACACAAGGTATTTATAAAAATATGTATTTATTAAATAATACTCTCTAATACGTTTAGATATCTCCAACCCGGAGATATGCGCAATGCACACAATACTTTGCATAGAAATCACTGTAAATAGCAGGAAATACACAGTGGACCCAAGGGGGCCCAAACCATATACTAAGAAAGTGGTATAAGAACCACAACTTGAGTCAAGACAAGGTCTAGAGGACGTGGAAGTGCCGGACACCCAAGGAACCACCCAAGGTGAGTAACTAGGAACCCCACAGAGAGCGTGTGCCGTGTGGGAACATGCCCGCATTCTCCGTACAAGTCAACGCGTGAGTTGCGGTTGGATTTTAAAGATTAAGGACCCTTCCCAGTGGACCCTGAAGAAAACTCATGGAAGACAGAAGGTTGGTAAGCCACCCCACCCATGGATACCCTAGTACCCACATTACCTACACCAGGGAAGCTGGGTGCATAGGTGAGAAATGGTGTCAGAAACCGCCCTCGAAACCAATGGAGGACTTCAGGAAAGTGCCACTGCTGACGAAGGAGAAAGTGTCCGGTGGAATCCGAAGTTGGATTCTAGTTGAGAGGTACCTGCAAGCAGAGGGGACAGAGTCTATGTCACTCAGGAGTGACCAGGAGATCTGGAAGACGAATGCCAACCAATGTTGGGAGTTGCAGGAGAGTTGATGAGGACCTTGACTCTGCAGCTGTGAGGACCAGGCAATGCTGAGGAAGACCAGGAGCTGTGCATGAGCTGTCCCATGTTGGATGTCGATTACTGAGGGGTTGGTGTCCAGTGGGAGCACCAACAAGCCTTGGCAAATGCAACCCATGCAGTAGTTGAAGAAGGTGCAGTGTCGTGAGCAGCAAGGTCCAGGGGACTCACCACAAGCAGGGGAGTCATGGCAGGCCCAGAGCAATCAGGGGAGCCCAAATTAAGTAAAGGTAACCCTCAAATGGACCCACAGGCCAGAGGCACTGGAGTTGCAAGAGTACCTCAAGCAGCTCACCAAAAGATTCAGGCCACAATGTAAACGATGCGGTGTGGCCAAAGATTCTGGTCACTGGAGATGCTTGAGGTTGGAGCTACTTGGAGCCCGAAGATCTTCTTGGAAGGAAGCCAACAAGCCTTTAACTGCAAGTTGACATGACGCACAGGGGTTTGGTTCCTGTGGCTCCCATGAGGGATACTGGCCTCATACTTGGTGAGAGGGCAGGGCAGGCCTTGAGAGCTGCGGGGAACCACCACCTGTGTTGCAGATCCTTTTGGAGTCTGTAGGAGCTCAGGATCAGCATACCGGTCAGCTTAGTTGCAGTACCTCAGAATGCAGGGAAGTGACTCCTTCAGTTCAAGGGAGATTCCTTCAGGAGTCTTTGATGTCCACATACCTTGGAAGGTTCCTGTATGGTCCACAGCCACAGACGATGCAGCAGACTGGAAGGGAGATGAAGTCGGGCCTAAACGAAGTCCAGCGAAGTCCAGAGTGCCCAGACGGTAGCAGAAGTTGTGTCTGAATTCAATCTTTTCCCACAACGAATCTAGGAACCCACCAACAGGTAAACCTTTAAGTACCCTTAGGAAAGGGTTGGGACGATTCAGGGGAGGGTCAGGACAGGGGGGAGGTTACTCCCATGTCCTTTGTCCAGTTTTGCACCAAAGCGGTTTGAACTGGACTACGCATGGGGACACCAAATGTGCTCCTCATGCAGACTGAGTGGGGCTGGCAATAATACCCACCCTGCCCCAATACACTAAATCCTGTCTGGGAGGTGGTCACACCTCCCTGTGACAGGATGCCTGGCTCAGCAGCAGGAGGGCAGAATCATGTCTCTGGTCGGCAGCAACCATTTTGTGCTGTCCGGGTCTGGAAGACTGGTACCGGGGACATGGGGAACCTAACAGAGGGCTCTTTCAGACATGTTTGATACCAATCATGATACGATTCAATGCTGCCAGGTTAGAGATGGTCATCGCATAATTACAGAGAGCCCCTCTATATTGTATGTGGCTGCTTCACTTACAACCCGGGAGAATGGACTCCGTAGGCTGTAGGGGTGTCCTGCTCATGCAGGGGCACCCTCACACTTAGAACCAAGCACCCTGCCTTCAGGATTGCAAAGGCCTGCTATAGGGTGACTTATACGTTTTAACTGCAGTGACCCTAGATATAGAATACCTATATCTTTAGTAAGTGGTGCTAGCACCTGCTTACACAGGCTGCAATGGCAGGCCTGTAGTTACAGTTTGAATGGTCTCCCATGGGTGGCATAATACATGCTTCAGCCCCTAGGGGATCTCTGGGGTACCTATGGCCTGGGTACCTTAGTACCATATACTAGGGACTTATAAGGGTACCTTAGTATACAATCTGGGATGTACCTAAGTACTGAATATGACAATTTAAGGGAGAAAGCAGAAACGCTGTGGTCCTGATTAGCAGGATCCCAGTCAGACTAGTTAAAAACAGCTTAGCACAAGGCAAACAGTGGCGGTAACCATAAAAGCAGATCCCACTTTCCTACAACATCACTGATGACATCTCAAATGACATCACTGATGACATCTCAAATGACATCACTGATGACATCCCTGATTACATCATCTACAGAATCTCCGACGCAGCCACTCATACTCCATGTAACCCCATGTAACCTTTCATACACCCACTCCAACTTTCACACTACCATTCTCAAAACAATTGACACACCCATATTAGTACTTACATACCCACTCACTGATTCATAGGTCTACACACACATCCACTCAGTCACCCATACAGCCACTCGAACACCCACTCACTTACTAATATAGCCACTGATATAGCCACTCATTCAGCCATACAACTACTCACACGATGTCAGTCACTCATAGAGCTACTCACACACATACTCACTCATCCATAGAGTCAATCACACTGCCACTTACTCACCTATACAGTTATACACATACCAACTCACTTATTCATACAGATACTAGCACATTCTTACTCGCCTATACAGTCACTGACACAAGCACACACTCACCCATACAGCCACTCTTACAATTACTCTTACAATCACTCACTCACACATACTGTCACTTAAATACTCCAACACTCACATATACTGCCTTTCACATTTGCAGTTACTCACCCATATACCACTGAGACATCCATTTACTCACTGACACAGTCATACGCACACTAACTCACCCATACAGCCCCTCTCAGATGCACTCATGAACCCATACAGGCAGTGATTCACCCACTCACTCATCCATGCAGGGAGTCACATACCCCCTCACCCACCTACACAGACACTCATGCACCCATACAGGTACTCAGACAACCAATCAATAACCCATATAGGCACTCATGTACATACTTACCAACCCATGCAGCCACTTACACACCAACTGACAGGCTGATAGAGAAATTCACATAAATTAGTCACACACCCACACATTCACTGAGACACTTATAATCACTCACTTATACAGTCAGTCACGCACCCACTAAATCATCCATAGATACACCTACTGATTGGTCAATACACCTTGATGTATATATATTTAACACACATAAACTTTTTAGAAACATTCACAGTCACCGTATGATGTCATCAGTGATGTCATCAGTGATGTTACTGACCATGTCATGAGTGATGTAATATGTGAGGTCATAAGCAGTGCATTGCGGGGGGTGAATTATAGTTAGCTAAGCTAACTATAACTGCTGAATTTCTCTGGTATTGTATGAGTGAAATATCACCCTAACTATAACATCCCTGTAACCTTTTGTTTTTTCAGTGAATTTCTAAGGTTTTTTTAAATTCTATTTCCTAACTATAACGACCCTGTTACCTTTGTTGTTTTCAGTGAATTTCTAATGTTTTTTTATTCTATTTCCTAACTATAACGTCCCTGTAACCTTTGTTTTTTCAGTGAATTTCTAAGATTTTTAAATGCTAATTCCTAACTATAACTTACCTGTAACCTTTGGTTTATTTCAGTGAATTTCTATGTTTTCTTAATTAGTAATCGTGTCTGCAGAGTGGTAAAGAAAGGGGGCTGGGCCTCGAACCAGCTCTTAGGAATCCCGCTGTGTACGACTTACAGGAGGTACCAGAAGGGCTTCTTGGCCCCCAAGGTCCTTAAGGAGTAGAGTGGATTTCATCCCCCAATCAGTAGTGTACCACGAGCCGCGTTTGCAGTGTAGTAGAGAAAGAGGGCGTGTTCTCCGAACATATCGTACCAATACCACTTTGTGGGACTTACTGGAGGTAACAGGAGGGGTATCTGGCCCCCAAGGACGTCCTTAGGGCCCGACTACCCCTCCTGTTACCTCCAGTAAGTACCATACAGCGGGATTGTTGGGACATCGTAGGAGGCCATGCCTCCTTTCTCCACCACTCTGCAAACACGCCTTGTAGCACACTACTAGTAGGTGGATGAAGTCCCTTTGGCTATTGAGGGTCCTTGGGGGCCTGTTGCCTCCAGCAAGTCCCACACAGTGGGTTTGCTGAGAGGTTTTTGGTGGCCAACCCCCTTTCTCCACCACTCTGCAAATGCGCATCCTGGCGCATGACTGGTTCAGCGATGAAGTCCCCTTGGCTCTTGAGGGTCCTTGGGGACAAGTACTCCACCAGTTACCTCCAGCAAGCCCCACACAGTGGGTTTGCTGAGAGGTTTTTGGTGGCCATGCCCTTGATCCAGCACGGACCCAATAATTTGGACAGGGACGAACACTCAATTATTTAATTTATTTAGGTCCATACACATACACCCAAGACCCTGCTGCACTGGTGTCAAGTTTGCAAATTCAAAACCATTTCATGCTCAGTAGTTCAATAATTTGACAGTTCTCAATATTCTCAATGAACCCTATCGTTCAAGTTTCCATCTTCTTGGTCGATGGACCAATTAGTTGAAAAATTGAAGGCAATAGTTATTCAAACGTTGACAGACTAAAATAACGACAGAAACTTTGTTTGTATATTGTTAAATTTTATCTAACTCAAATGCATTAATGGAATGAAATACCTCATGAGAGAAAATACACACTAAACCATCTGCAAATAATCAATCTCAAAAAAACATATGTTGCATGGAGGGGATAGATAAAGAGACATCAGACATATGCATGAATCAATACTCAATTCGGAAGGATAGATGAAGAGACAAAAGAACAAGGATAATAACTTCGAATTATCAAAGATACCAACCCAAGGAATAAGAACGAGGAAAACCACCACCCAGGCCTAGGTAGTGGCAGGGAACCCCCAGACAGAGAGTCAGAGATCAAAAACTCTAAGATCAGGACAAGGATAGGACTAGAACAGTTAGGCCTCTCTGCAACCTGACATTCAGCAGCGCACCCTCTCTCTCTCCTCATGCCTAATGCAGCAGCCTCATCTGCCGCCCTCACATTGCAGCAAACCGCAAGACCCCACCCCATAATCACTTGGGGGCCGATTCCAATTCGGGCCGGAAATCTCTCCGACCGAGCCGGACCCGGAGAGATTTCTGACCGAATCGGACCTGTGCAGCCCGACCGAACGAGTACGATGCGCACGTATGCCATCGGACTTGAGTCGGTCGGACTCCCATTGAAGTCAATGGGAGCCGGTCGTACAACGCGTACGCGGGCTCCCATTGACTCAATGGGTGCGAGGCAGACAAGGGCGCCCCCTACAGCGTGTACGCGGCGAAGCGACTCGCGCCATACACGCACAGGTAGGGGGGACCCATGGGTCCCCCCTGTGTGCGACTCGCGCGGCTACGCATACTGGGGGGTCCGTGTCGGACCCCCAAAGTACGGCTCCGACTGCTCTTTCGAGCCGGAGTGCGCGGCTCAGTCGGACTGCTCGCGGCGTGCATCGTACTTACCCGGTCGGGGAACGTCTCCATTGCGCGGTGCGAGTCGAGTCCGAGCGAGTCGGTCGGTGCGGTTAGACCCGGGAACGAGTCGGTCGGAGCGGTCGGGACGCCCGGACGAGTCGGTTGGCGATTTCGCATCATAGTCGCTCGCCCGGACGCGCGTATGAATCGGTCGGGCAATAGGGCTCCGAATCGGATCCGGTTAAGCCGAATCCGATTCGGAGCCCTACCGGCCGAGATCGGAATCGGCCCCCTATTCTTTATACACTTATCATACATGTCCAGCCCACTAAAGTTGCTAATGTCACCCATTCTAGCTACGGGATTGGTTAAAATCGTGGGGCGGATGGTCACCCTATCATTAGGTCATACTTCTTTGACTACCCCATTGTTAGACTTTCGTTCCCACATATTCAGTATACATCCCTATTCTCTCATGAGGTGAAAGTAACGAATTAAGGACAAATGTTAATACTTTCAACATTTTGTGGTTTCTCACACGGAGTCACTGGAGTTGGCTGCATGTCAAGCGTCATGTCCTTCACCGTGCCATGCTCTTTCTGCTTGTTCAGCATTCCATCCACTCAATCACGTGGTTTGTACACGCTGCAAGTTTCATTCATTACAGTTTGGCTAACTTAACGCAAAATGGAGACTCGTCCATTTACTAAAAGAATAAAAAGCAGACATTTATTAATAATGTGGTAATGAAATTTTCACTGTTAACCACCCACCCTTTTCTCTAGCCAATGTTAACAGTTAACCTAGCATAGCAAAAGCAGGAAAGCGGCATTAATTATTATGTCAAAGCAACACATGTCATGCTTTTCACTACATATACATGCAATGCGCCATGCAAAACATTCATAACACGTTCTACACACAATATTATTACAATTTAGGTTATTTACGTATTTTTTAGGATTAACTCCATGCATTTTTCAAAGCAAATTCCCCATGCGTGGTGTGGAGCTGAATGTTAATACTATTTACAACTTAAAATTAGTACGTATGACAGGGGTACTCGATACAAGCGGGTTTCTTTTTACGAATCCCCGCTCCATCAATTCCCCCCTCAGATGGCTTTTGAAGCCATCATAAATACTCACCATACCGAGTGCCACCTTTCATTTTATCTAGAGTTTAGTATCTTTCTCTCCTTTCCTGGCACTCTCATTTAGTCTTTTCATCATATCATAATACTCTTCATTTATCTCTTCTAGTTCTATTTCATCTCTTTTCTCTTTACTCCTCTCTTTTATTCATTTATCTGATAGAATGTTTCTTCCTTTAATGCACTTACAACATTTATACGCTGTTATTATTACTAAAATTGTTATTGCTATTGAAAGTACTGGTATCACTATCTTTCCCAAAAGACTTTTCCAAAACGTTGAAAACCAATTTCTCGAAACCCCCCTTCCTCTTCCCAACCCGGCCCTCCCTCCACCCCCCACCTATTGCTGAGGTTACCTGGTCCTGCCCGGGCCAGGATGATGCCATCTGAGCAATCATAGCCCCGTGTCTCCGCCGAGCTGCCCGCCCATTCGGGGCCTCCGCCCCACAGTCGCCCCCCACAGTGCCCTCAGTGACCTCAATGCAGCATAATAAGGAAAAAAAAAGAGAGAATAAGCTCAGCCCCCCTAAGAGAGAGAAAAGAAAAAAAAAATCAGGGATCTGACTTTGAGACCTTGCAAGAATAATATCTACCCTCAGCTATCTATTAAGAAGGGGGGGTTTTCAGGGTTAGGGGGGGTTGGCAACACAATCTGAAATGTCTCAATTTTCCTTTATTCTCTTTTTGCCCTTTTTCTTTTCCGGCATCCTAGATGAGTAAACTCTGTATCGCTACGATCAATATCTGTGGCCTAAATGACCCCAAAAAGAGGCGGAACTCTGCAGTTGGTCTACGCTTATTGAAGGCCGACATAATTTGTATGCAAGAGACTCACATTGAGAGGTCCCAGCAGCATTAACTCAAAACACTTGGATACACTCTGGTGGGGGGAACAACACAAAGTTCACGCACACGTGGGGTCGCGATCCTGACAGCAAACAATACTATACAATTTAGGTGCACCTCGGTTGATCAACTAGGGAGATGGGTAATTACGGAATGTTGCAGGGATAATGGGGACCCGCTCACCATCTGCTCGATCTATGGCAGCATACTAGACGACCCAGAAGTTTTTCATTATATAAATAATTAATTAGCCACCTGGCCACTTCCCATAATTAACTGTGGGACCTTAACATCAATATACCCACCGATAAAAAATTAAACGCAGAAACTGATTGGATATATAGTGGCTGGAAACCTAGGGTGTTCCGGGCACTAAGGACATAATGCCAAGAGCATGCTCTTTCCTATCTCTGGAACTGGCAGAATCCTTCCAACCCCGGCTTCACTTACTTCTCCTATCCCCATAATAAACATGCCAGATTAGACTATATATTAGTATCTCACTCTCTTCTTCACGACTGTCTTATTGAAAAAGCACCTCGCATTCTCGCTGATCACAACCCTCTAACGGTAGAGCTAAAGGGGAAACTGCCCAAGGGTGGGAGAAGTGCCACATGGAGCTTTGAATGAGCTCTACTTCTTAACGAAGACTACTGTCATCATATGAGAATGTGGATTCCGCAATTCCTCGGTGAGAACTTGGGGAGCACAGAAATTGAAACTGTCTGGGATGCGCTTAAAGCTGAAATACGGGGGGAAACCCTCGGATTTTCCTTATCACTGAATTAAAAAAATGCTCTTTGACAAATGACACACTAGCTAGATTAGCCGCCGCTGAAGAAGAATTGATTTCCGCGATTCAAACCGGGGGCGACCCGCTGAAGCACAGGCTAAGGTAGCAGTCGCTAAATCAGCGGTTATGGAGATTATAGCAAACACAGCTGCTGATAAATTTATAGCATGGCGCTAGGAGGTATACGAGTGTAGCGAACAGGTGGGGCACCACCTGGCAATCAGAGCAAGACAAAAAATAACCCAGAATACAATACAAGAAATAAATGACCCTGAGCGAGGGATGATAACAGACCCAGATGGAATTCAAGAGATATTTCACACATACTATCAGAAATTATACAGCGAAGACTCCTCTAGGAATCCGAGAGACATGGCGGCATATCACAACCCGATCCCTTCAGAACAATTCTCCCAGGAAGACCGGCTATGGCTCGATGAACTTCCGCAATGGGTCGAGATATTATTACGCATCAACAGTCTCCCCAACGGCAAGGCCACTGGATTAGATAGTATACCTCTCGAATTCTATAAAAAATTCTCGCCACAGCTCAAAGACTGTATGACTCAGCTATTCATACAAGTGTTCAAGGGTGGCAGACCACCTGAATCCTGGTCGCAGGCCAAGATTGTGGTCTTTCTTAAAATAAAAAAATACCATCCGAACCCGGTTCATACCGCCCTATAACCTTAATCAACAGCGATAGCAAGATCTACTCTAAAATCCTTGCCACTCTGTTGGCCTCGGTTATCCATAAGGTTGTCTCAATCAGGCAACATGGGTTTATACCAGGGCGAGGGATGACGGACCATATAAGACGGGCTATCTCACTCTTTGATGCTGCAAATATCTCTAGTCACCCAATGGCATTAATTTTGCTAGATGCAGAAAAAGCCTTCAACAGGGTCTCCTGGCTGTTTCTATGGGAGACCCTGTTGAGGGTTGGAATCGGTAAAGGGCTTCTGCAAGCTTTTAAAATGTTGTATTTTCACCCTACTGCACGCCTCTTCGTTAATGGCGCACTCACGGATAGCTTTAACATAACGAGAGGTACCCACCAGGGATGCCCAAGCTCGCCGCTTCTATTTGCTATTTACATAGACCCGTTCTTACGCCAATTGGAAATTAATGAAACAATTAGGCCCATAGTCACCCAAGGTTGGGAAACTAAAGTACTGGCGTATGCGGACGACATCGCCCTTGTGACTCCTGACCCCATAACTGCTATGGCCAAAATAGAGGCAGAAGCGTCAAGATGGGTACTTTCTAAACCGTACTAAAACGCAAATTGTTGCTAATGAGAACTTAACCATCAATGACGCTCGCGTAGTCAAACATGCAATATATCTTGGCATTGATATCTCAGCTAATATCGATAAAATAGTCAAAGATAACATAGACCCATTAATTGTTAAAACTAAACCTGACCTGCTGAGAATCCACAACTTACATCTGTCTATTATCGACAGATGTAATATCATCAAAATGCTATTTTTTCCCAAATTTTTATATCTTATGCGTGCAATCCCACTTGAATTCTCTACGGATTGTCTTAAACAAATCGAAAATTTATTTTCCCGTTTTATCTGGGCATATGCCAAACCAAGAAGAGCATACAAATATCTCTCTTTACCTAGAGAGAGAGGTGGTTTGGCTCTTCCTAATATACGACTTTACTATTGGGCTACAACACTATTATATAATTTAGTCATAATAAAAGAAAAGCCAAGAGATAGTATGATTGAGGAGGTACCAACCCCCCTCGAACTTATAATGGGTGTGGAAGCGTGGGGCTAGGCTTGGCGATTTTTAGGAGACAACCACTATAAGAAGGTTCGCTTTAAAACCCTGCAAGCGGGACACAAAATCTGGAAATTAATACGTAAACTGATCGGTTTGGGCCGGTACAATCACTATACACCTCTTTTTAATAATCCCAATTTACCGGAGATCTTTAAAGGCCCAGTCATCCAAAAATGGTGCAATGCCGGGCTGACCAACCTGGGAGCATTCTTTTCTTCATCAGGTCTGACTTCCTTCGATAATCTTAAAGAACGGTATGCGCTAGATTGAAGGGATTTTTACAAATATCTTCAAATTAGAGATTTTTTAAATAAGAAAGGTGGAGGGCCAATTGGCTTTGCTAGGAACGACATAATTGACAATCTGAGAAGGAACACAGACCTATCCATACGTATAGTCTATAATTTTTTTAACTCACTAATGACAGATGATATGGGTGCTAGAGCGACAAAGTGGGAAGTGGAAACTGGGGCCTCAGAAAACCTATTCTTTCACTCCGTCAAATTAGCACAGAACATCTTGATTCCAGCCCGACTCCAGGCCCAATATTATAAAACTTGCTTCTCGCTGTACTATACACCTAAAAGAATTGCGAAATGGGGGAAGGGGAGAGGAACCCTCGGCCCTCGGTGTGCATTATTCCAGGCAGATCTAAGGCATATCTTTGCCTCTTGTGATGCCCTCCATAAACTTAGGGAAGACATCACTAACTTTTTCAGGCTATCTCTGGGTGTCGAATGTGTCCTTTCTCCTACCTTGATAGGACTCGGTGTAGCCCAGAGCACTCGGGGGAAGTTTGGAGAGGAATTGCTGTTCATTGGTATGGCGATACTACGGTTATGTCTGGCATCCGCATGGTTGGACCCTAACCCTCCCACGTTTCAGCAATGGTTATCTAGTTTTTTAGCTAACTATAATCTTGAAAAAACTATATATACAAAAAGGGGTCTACGCTCTCGAACAAAGGGTCTAAAAATTTGGGCACCTCTGACTAGATGGATTGAAGAAAGGGGGGCAAATCGTTAAAAGGGAAATAAGACAGAACTTAAACAAAGGTAAATAAGTTATTAGTTGTCAACCTCGGGGGAGGGGTGGGTGGGTATTGGGTGGACGAGTGGTCCAGCCCAACTGGGCAGGGCCTAAGGGGAGAAAAATGTGTAAAAAGAAAAGTTATGCATAATTTGGATTTTCTTTTCTCTTTTCTCTTTCTCCACTTCCCGCAGACTGTGAATTATAACTGATTTCCTTTTTTTTGTATATCAACGTCTAACATGCATTAATAAAAAAAAAGAAAAAAAAAAGAAAACCAATTTCTCACAGTTGTAATACTCTTACAAACTTTCTCCCAAACACCGTCAACCTCCAGTTGAGTTAAATCTTTATGCAACTTGGTAATATTTCTAATGTATCCTTCTAGCCCTTTACTTTTATCAGGGATATAGGTACAACAGTGTTAAATTTTTAACGTTCCACAGACTCCACCCTCCTTTGCCAGAATAATGTCAAGGGCAAGTCTATTTTGCAAAACCATTGATCTTATTGCCACCATTTCGGTATCAATCATTAAAAATTCACCAGCAGTATCTGTTGATAAACGATCAACCACTGTAGACAGTTTTCGAATTTTATGTGAAATTAGGACTACCCCAACTGAGGGTATTAGTGCAGAAAATAAATCACCTACTATTTCAGAAAAACTTGCTCTCTTTTTACGTGTTAATCCTTGCTTCATTTCATTGACACTATGATCTCTTTGGTCTATATGATAGACCTTTGGAAAGACAATCCCAAAGTAACAACTCCCATACCAGTGGGCAGGTAACCTGTAATAGGCTTTCCTACCATACACATAATATATCTCAGGGAAAACACGATCAGTTCCACCCTTTAATCCCCAACCTCCAGTCATTTGGAAAGTATGCTCACATTCACTAGTGCCAATAAAATAATTGTTGTAGTTAGTCCTTGCTCTCAACAAACATAACTTTCCTTTCTGTGACCAGTGCAGGGACATTGCAGCATAAGTTTCACTCTTTTCATATTTTCCCTCTCTAAATGCCCAAGGTGGTTCTTGTGTTTTTTGCTTAGCAGCTTTCTTCTGGAACTTTCTCTTCTATGTTCTACCATGTCCAAAAACAGTCTTTCTTCATAATGCAATCCGCAAGTTAGATTATTATTATAAGCATATTCTAGATCTAATGGTTTAGTGATATGGAACAATTCACCCATATAACGTGCATGTTTTCCACTTTCTACCTTGTTTAGTTCTCTTATAATGGGACTTTAGAAAATACTAAGTCTACATCTGTATATTGATACTCCAACTTACCCTCCATGTAAAATAGACTACTAAGGACACTACATGAAACAGCATATGTTAAAGACAGATGATGGTAGGTTATACCTTCAGAGACAGACGATGGTAATTTCATGCAGACATAGCAATCGCTCACATTCATGGTATTAGTATACTCATACAACAGTTTAGTAAAAACATTTAAAGAAAAGTCATTAGTTGATTCATCATGATGGAAAATACTTCCATCTAATTGTTCTTCATTAGTTTTCGTTATCTGTTTAGCAACATCTTTCATTCTTTCATTAGGGATATCATTAGTGTTATTTCCATTGTTATTCACATTAAAAATTGGTATGACAACAATTAATAGAATCCACAAAAATGTTAATAGGAAAACATTACATAAGCAAAATGTAACACATCTACGTTTAGATTTTGGTTGTCCAGTCACTTCATTTCCTGCCATTTTAGTGTTCTATAAAAATGGAAAATTCTAACAATTATTCTATGTTAGAGCCTAAGAAAAATCTAAATGAACTCTTAACTACTAAAAATATATATATATATAAAAGGTGGTGTAATCCTACACCTAATGACGTTCGTCTTCACCTTCCTTGGCTATTTCTAAGTCCACAGATGTCTTGATCTGACAAAATTTTCTCCACCTCAATTTGTAACAGTTCTTATTAAGGTAGCCTTAATTTGTTCTCATCTTCTTTTTCAGTATCACTACACTCGTGTTCCTCACTTAGGCCTAAACTTTCAAACTCCTCGAGGATCACGTAGGTCCATTCAGGGGCTTTGTATTTTCTACAGGAAATTCTTGTTCTTTTCGATCTTCTTCTTTTGTTTTCCACTAAATCTGCCTGTTCTGCCTGACTTGAAATCTTGTTGCTTTGTTCTGGTCTTCTCCTTAATCTTCTTCTTACTATTCTGTATTTCAATCTTCTTGCCCCACTTGGCCAACAGTCTCCCTTTCTAGGTTTCTTTGCCTGTTTTTCTTGGCTTTCTTGGTTTTCAGTCTCTGTAGGTTCAGTGCTTGATTCTGTCTCACTAGCTATTTCTCCCTCTTCTAATTCTTTTGAAAGCTCATTTTCTTCTGGAATGGTCTTTGGAACCTCAGCTGTTTCTTATTCTGTCTCAACAGCTGTTTCACCTTCTCCTGGTTCAATAGCAGCCTCACCTTCTTCTGACTCAACAGCAGTCTCTTCTGTCCCAGTATCTGGTGCCCATTCTACTCGACTTCTGCTTGGCTGTTCATTGTCAAAATGTTCATCAGAATCTGTCACTCCAGACTCTTCAGCTTCACACACTTCAGCTACTGGTTGTAGATTTCTGTTTCTCAGTTGCTGCTCTTCAGGTCTTTCGATTGGACTTGGGACTAGACGGGTATGACTTGCATGTATCCAATTTGGCAAACCAAAACACTTCACTGCTGTGGTCATCACCAATATGATCTGGTAAGGGCCGCTCCAACGGGGTTCTAGACACGTTTTCCTCACGTGCTTCTTCACTGGGACCCACTCTCCAGGATTCAGGTCGTGTGCTTGGTCCTGCTGAGTCGGTGTGGAATCTCCTCCAACCTGGCGAGACACAAAACGTACCAGGTCAGCCATTCCTCTACAAAAGTCCAGCACACGATCATCAGATAAGTTCATCAATTTATTTGCAGGTATGCATGCTTGTCTCATTGCTCTTCCCATCAGCACCTCGTGGGGACTTAATCCAGTCTTTTTGTCAGGTACACTTCTGAGACTCATCAATGCCAGGGGGAAAGCATCAGGCCCTTTTAGTGTTGTGGATGCACACACTTTCCCTAAACTGGACTTTATTGTGCCATTAATTTGTTCCACAATACCAGATGCCTCTGGTCTGTAGGCACAATGCAATTTCTGTTCAATTTGTAAAGCAGCACAGATCATTCGAATTATTTCATTATTAAAATGCAATCCTCTATCTGATTCCAAAGTGACTGGAAAACCGAATCTTGGGATCAATTCTCTCAACAACAAATTTGCCACAGTAAGACTGTCATTCCTTCTCGGTGGGTATGCTTCCACCCAGCGAGAAAACAAACAAACAATGACCAAGACATATTTCAGTCTATTACATGGTGGTAGTTCAATAAAATCAATCAATCAATCAATCACGGCATTTATAGAGCGCGCTACTCACCCGGGAGGGTCTCAAGGCGCTGGGGGAGGGGGTAAGTTACTGCTCGAACAGCCAGGTCTTGAGCTGCTTCCTGAAGGAGAGATGGTCCTGGGTTCGCCGAAGGTGAGTGGGGAGGGAGTTCCAGGTCTTGGCTGCCAGGTAGGAGAAGGATCTTCCTCCGGCGGTGGTTCTGCGGATGCGTGGTACGGTGGCGAGGGCGTGGCTGGTTGATCGTAGCTGGCGTGTGGGCGTGTAGAAGGTCATGCGGTCGTTGAGGTACTTTGGGCCCAGGTCGTGGAGGGCCTTGTGTGCGTGGGTGAGGAGTCTGAACGTGATTCTCTTGCTGACGGGGAGCCAGTGCAGGTCTTTCAGGTGTCCGGTGATGTGGCTGTGTCGGGGGATGTCCAGGATGAGTCGTGCGGAGGCGTTCTGGATGCGCTGGAGTCTCTTTGAAGTTTGGCTGTGGTTCCGGCGTAGAGGGTGTTCCCATAGTCCAGTCGGCTGGTGACGAGTGCCTGGGTGACGGTCTTCCTGGTTTCAGTGGGGATCCATCTGAAGATCTTGCGGAGCATGCACAGGGTGTTGAAGCATGAAGATGAGACGGCGTTGACTTGTCTGGTCATCGACAGGGAGGAGTCCAGGATGAAGCCCAGGTTGCGTGCGTGGTCCGTTGGCTTGGGCGCGGTGCCCAGGGCCGGGGGCCACCAGGAGTCGTCCCAGGCGGAGGGTGATGAGCCCAGGATGAGGACTTCCGTCTTGTCTGAGTTCAGTTTAAGGCGGCTGTTCCTCATCCAGTCGGCGACGTCTCTCATCCCGTCGTGTAGGTTGGCTCTGGCGGTGGTGGGGTCGTTGGTGAGGGAGAGGATCAGCTGGGTGTCGTCGGCGTAGGAGATGATGTTGAGGTTGTGTCGGCGTGCGATGGCTGCGAGGGGGCTCATGTAGACGTTGAAGAGGGTTGGGCTGAGTGAGGATCCTTGTGGAACGCCGCAGATGACTTTGGTGGCTTCGGATCTGAACGGGGGAGGCGGACTCTCTGGGTTCTTCCGGCGAGGAACGAGATGATCCATTCCAGTGCTTTCTCTCGGATTCCGATGTTGCTGAGGCGCTTCACTAGGGTGCGGTGGCAGACGGTGTCGAACGCCGCGGAGAGGTCCAAGAGGATGAGGGCAGCTGTTTCCCTGTTGTCGGTTAGGGTTCTGATGTCGTCGGTGGCTGCGATAAGGGCGGTCTCGGTGCTGTGGTTGGCCCGAAACCCGGACTGCGAGGGGTCAAGGGATCCATTCGTCTCGAGGAAGGCGGCAAGCTGTCTGTTGACGGTCTTCCGATGACTTTGGCCGGAAACGGAAGGAGCGAGATGGGACGGTAGTTCTTGAGGTCGGTGGGGTCCGCCGTTGGTTTCTTCAGGAGGGCGGTAAGCTCGGCGTGCTTCCAGCTCTCCGGGAAGGTGGCGGTGTGGAAGGAGGAGTTGATGATGTCCCGGAGATGGGGTGCGATGGTGGCGTCGGCTTTGTTGAAGACGTGGTGTGGGCAGGGGTCGGTTGGTGATCCGGAGTGGATGGAGTTCATCGTGCGGGTGGTGTCTTCGGTGCTGATCGGGGTCCAGTTGCAGAGGGTGGTGGTGGCGGGCGTTGGTTCGGCGGTAGGGTGCGTTGTTTGTGCGTCGAAGCTGTTGTGTATGTCGGTGATCTTGCGGTGGAAGAACGCGGAGAGTGAGTTGCAGAGGTCTTGCGAGGGGGTGATGTCGTTGTTTCCGGCGCTGGGGTTGGAGAACTCTTTGACGATGCTGAAAAGTTCCTTGCTGTCATGGGCGTTGTTGTCCAGTCGTTCTTTGAGTGCCGACTTCTTGGTGGCACGGATCAGCTGGTGGTGTTTGCGGGTGGCGTGCTTGAGGGCGGTCCTGTTGTCTGTGGTCTGGTCGAGTCGCCAGGTTTTCTCGAGAGTGCGGCAGTTCTTCTTGGATTCCTTGAGTTCGTTGGTGAACCAAGGGGTTTTCTTGCTTCCGGGTCTGCTGGGAGGGTTTTTTAGTGGTGCGAGGTCGTCGGCGCAGGCGGTCAGCCACTTGGCGAGGTTGCTGGCTGCTTCGCTTGGGTCCGTTGTGTTGGTGGGTGTGTTCTGGCTGAGGGAGGCGGTGAGCTGCTCGGGCGGTGATCTTGCTCCAGCTCCGGCGGGAGCCTGTTGCGGGTGGTGGTGGGTTGCAGTCTTTCTGAAGCTGAAGTGGACGCAGCTGTGGTCGGTCCAGTGGAGTCCGGTGGCGTGGCTGAAGGAGATGTGCTTGCTGGACGAGAAGACGGGGTCAAGCGTGTGGCCGGCGTAGTGGGTGGGCGTGTTCACCAGTTGCTTGAGTCCGAGGTTGGCGAGGTTGTCCAGCAGGGCGGTGGTGTTTCTGTCGTTGCTGTTCTCCAGGTGGAAGTTGAGGTCCCCTAGGAGGATGTAGTCGGCGGAGGGCATGGCGTGCGGGCTGATGAAGTCTGCGATGTCTTCGCTGAATAGTGTGCGTGGTCCCGGGGTCTGTAGATGAGGGTGCCTCGGAGGGTGGTCTTGGGGTCAGTGTGTATCTGGAAGTGTAGGTGTTCGGCGGCGGAGAAGGTCTCGTCGGAGTTAGTCGAGATGCGGATGGTGTTCTTGTGTACGATGGCGATGCCTCCTCCCGTCTGGTTGACGCGGTCCCTCCGGGTGATCTTGTATCCGTCCGGGATGGCTATGGCGATGTCGGGCGCTGAGGAGGCGTTCATCCAGGTTTCGGTGAGGAAGGCGATGTCCGGTGCTGTTGCGTCGAGCAGGTCCCAGAGTTCCACGGCGTGCCTGTGGACGGAGCGGGTGTTCAGCAGGATGCATTTCAGGTGGTTGCTGCTGTTGCTCGACTTGGCGGAGGTGGTGCACGTCCGGGGGCAGGTGAATCGGCAGGTTTGGCAGGTGAAGGGTCCGTGGGTGCGTCTCGGTGAGGCTCGGTAGCAGGCAGGGTTCTGGCCGGCATTGAGTGCGGTGAGTGTGGCGGCGTCGTAGGTCCGTCGAGTAGTGTTGCGTTGGTGGGATCCAGGGGTTCTGGCGCTGGGCGCGGTCCAGTCGCGGACGGGCGCAGACGGAGCTTGCCTTAGGCGCGCCTTCGGCGCTGCCAGCGGCGGCGGCGCGCAGCGGCCGCCATTTATGGGGAGGTGGGAGGGAGGAGCAGCTGGGAGGCGGGAGGCAGGGGCAGCGAATGGGCAGTCAGGGGGCGGGGCCGCAGGACGCAGCGGCGGGAATGGCGAGAGGCAGCGGGGGCACAGAAGGAAAACAAGGGGAGAGCAGACAAAATCACGGGCACAGCGTCAATGGGGCAGCGAGGGGCACAGAAAGGAAAACAAGGGGAGAGCAGACAAAATCACGGGCACAGCGTCAATGGGGCAGCGAGGGGCACAGAAAGGAAAACAAGGGGAGAGCAGACAAAATCACGGGCACAGCGTCAATGGGGCAGCGAGGGGCACAGAAAGGAAAACAAGGGGAGAGCAGACAAAATCACGGGCACAGCGTCAATGGGGCAGCGAGGGGCACAGAAAGGAAAACAAGGAGAGAGCAGACAAAATCACGGGCACAGCGTCAATGGGGCAGCGAGGGGCACAGAAAGGAAAACAAGGGGAGAGCAGACAAAATCACGGGCACAACGACAGTGGGGCAGCGAGGGGCACAGAAAGGAAAACAAGGGGAGAGCAGACAAAATCACGGGCACAGCGTCAATGGGGCAGCGAGGGGCACAGAAAGGAAAACAAGGGGAGAGCAGACAAAATCACGGGCACAACGACAGTGGGGCAGCGAGGGGCACAGAAAGGAAAACAAGGGGAGAGCAGACAAAATCACGGGCACAGCGTCAATGGGGCAGCGAGGGGCACAGAAAGGAAAACAAGGGGAGAGCAGACAAAATCACGGGCACAGCGTCAATGGGGCAGCGAGGGGCACAGAAAGGAAAACAAGGGGAGAGCAGACAAAATCACGGGCACAACGACAGTGGGGCAGCGAGGGGCACAGAAAGGAAAACAAGGGGAGAGCAGACAAAATCACGGGCACAACGACAGTGGGGCAGCGAGGGGCACAGAAAGGAAAACAAGGGGAGAGCAGACAAAATCACGGGCACAACGACAATGGGGCGGCGAGGGGCACAGAGAGGAAAAGGGGAGACAAGCAGACAAAGCGGGCACCGGGGCCACAAGCGGAGGGCGATCTTACCTGCAGAAGCAGCGGGCAGACAACACAGGCGGAGCTGTGTGGTGGGGGAGCGACCTACCTGGCAAGGTCATCGATTTGCAGTCGGGTGAAAGGTCCTCCTGCTCTCCCAATTACACCCCAACTAACAACTGTCTTTCTTCCTGGGTTTTGTTTCTGGCAGATAACACACCTTTGGCACAGACTTTCAGCGATCAGCCTAAACTTGGGATTGTACCAGGACTGCTTGAACATTCTTACCATGGCATCTCGTCCAATGTGCGCATGTCCATGGTACATCCTGGCCATGTGAGAAAGCAATGAATCTGGCAATACTGGTCTTTCATCAAAGTATACCCATATCTCTTCATCGTTTTTCCTGCAACCTGCTCTCTTCCATTCTTCCTTCTCTTTGTCACTAACCTCTTCCTGCATTTGTCTCACCTCGTCCCAAGTCTCAAATGTGGTGATGAACATAAGGTGGCATTTGGTATTTCCTCTTTCTATTGATCTATTTATTGCCAGAGTATTTTGAGTACAGTGACGAGCTAATTGATCTGCGTATCTGTTACCCCTTGTTACATTATCATCTCCTGATTGATGTGCAGCACATTTTACAACTGCAATTCTTTTTGGTAACTGCAAAGCTTCCAATAAATCCTTTACAGTTTTCCCATTCCGAATTGGAGAGCCAGAGGAAGTCATAAATCCTCTTTGCATCCATAACTGACCAAAGTCATGTACAACTCCAAAGCCGTACTGACTGTCAGTGAAAATCGTTACTTTTAGACCTTTTGCCAATTTACAAGCTCTGGTGAGAGCGACCAGCTCTGCAACTTGGGCAGAATTTATGCATTTTAGACATGATGCTTCCAGGGCTCCAGTCAAGGTACAGACAGCATAACCAGCACATAATTCACCCTTTGCATTCCTCATACATGATCCATCTATAAACAATTCCCAATCAGATTCTTCCAACGGTTCATCTGCAATTTCTGGGCGGGGCTTAGTGCAAAGCTCCGTCACTTCCAAACAATCATGTTCTGCTTCTTCTCTCACTTCTTCACATCTTGAATTTGGTAATAATGTGGCAGGGTTCACAGTAGTGCATCTTACCACTGTCACATTTTCGGCACCTAGGATCACTCTCTCGTATTTAGTCAGCCGACTATTTGTCATATGTTGAGTCCGAGTACCAGTTAAAATTATCTCAACAGAGTGAGGCACATAGACCTTCACTGGGTAACCCATTACAATTGATTCACTCTGTTCCAAACTTACACAAGTGGCAGCTATTGCTCTTAAGCAACCAGGTAATGCGGCGGCCACAGAGTCCAAAGTAGCAGAAAAATAAGCTACTGGACGTCTTGCCATTCCATGTTTCTGAGTTAGGACCGCACGCGCACATCCATCTCTTTCACAACAGTACAATGCAAACTCTTTAGAATAATCTGGCATTCCCAAAGCAGGCTCTTGACAAAGACTGTTTCGCAATCGATTGAAAGCCTCCATACTCTCTTCATCCAATACAATCGGATCCTTCACATCTTTTCGTGTCAACCTTTGAAGAGGTTTTGCAATCAAAGAAAAGCCACATATCCACTGTCTGCAATATCCAACTGTAGGAGAGTAGGATCTGCCTCTTATGTTGCCCCCACTTTTTTTTCTGATGTTTACTCTGGTTTCTGGCTATAGTCTGGCTGGGACCCTGCTAATCAGGGCCCCAGCCTCTCTGTTCTCTCTAAACGATTTGGAGTGCACTCTAGGTACACTAGTGATTGGATACTGTGGTACCTTATGAGTCCCTAGTATATGGTACCTTAGGTACCTTAGGTACCAAGGGCATAGGTACTTCACAGGCCTACTGCAGCATGTATTATGCCACCCCTGGGAAGCAGACTAAATCTGACACCACAGGCCTGCTACTGCAGCCTGGGTGAGGAAGTGCTAGCACCCCTCACTGAGATATAGGTCCCCTATATCTCTCCTACACACACATATAAACCTATCAGTCACCCCTAAGGCAGGCCCTATCAATCCTGACGGCAGGGTGCTGGGCTTCTATGTGAGGGGGTGCCTCTGCCTGAGCAGGGCCCCTCTGCAGCTCTCAGAGTCCATTCTCTGGTGCTGTTTGTGGATGCGGTTAAACCATATACTTTTAAGTGCATTATATCCTTGCGGTAAAATGCTAACTTTGGAATGGCTGCATCGAAACATGTCGTGTTTGGTGTCAAACATCTTGGAATACTACCCCCCGCCAGTCCTGGCGGCGGGGTAGCATTCTACCCTTCTAGAGGGATAGACATGTACCTACTGTGGAAACGCGGTAGAATCCTGCAGAGCCCTGGCATCACAAAATGGATGCCACCAGTCACAGACACTGGGCTGCCCTCCTGCTGATGACCAACACTCGCAGTGGAGGAAGCCCAACAATAGATATCCTGTCCCAAGGGGGTGTGACCACCTTCCAGACAGGGTTTAATGTATTGGGGCTGGGTGGGTGCACTCTTAGAGTGCTTTGAAGTCCTGCACTGGGGGAGCAGAAGGCTCCTCTGTGCATATGCCAGTTCAAACCGGCTCAGGGGCTACCTGCCCCTGCTCTGGTGCGAAACTGGACAAAGGGAAGTGGGTGTAGCCACCCACTCCCCTGACCCTCCCATAGGTAGGGTCATAGAGCTAGTCCCTCCCTTTCTTTTAGTATAAGAGGGGGAACCTGTGCATTGCACCCTAGATTTCCCTGGACGACGCTCTGAAGACGAATCCCAGACCTTCGACGTTCCACTACCTTTGGAAGACTGAAGAATCTCCCTTGGAGTCAAGGAGTGACTCCCCTGCTTGGCAGGCACCAAAAACTACAAACAACAGTCGCAAACTACGCCGCTCCCGCCGGAGTCCGAAGTTCCTGCAACCCAAAAAGTGGATTTCCTGACTTCTCAAAGGCCATCGTGAGTCTCCAGCAAAGCTGAGGCCAGTGGACCCCAAGAGTAATGAGGAACCGCGACCCCTGGGTACCGTGCACTATTGTCAAGTGCAACCCTTTCACAACGTTCCACGAACTTGTGCTTTGGACCACGTGTGGTCCTAGCCTCCAGAAAAAACTTCTCCGAAGATCAGAGGCCTACCATGTCCCGAGTGACCATGGGCCCCTGTGAGCGAATCCTCCTGAGGTGTCTTTGCGATCCCTTGCCAGCCAGCTTGTGGGTCCCCAGAAGACTTTCTAAAGAAACCAAAGGGCTCCCCTGGTTGCTCCAGGCCTGCCCTGACTTACCCTATCTGGGTGAGTCCCACAGACCTTGCTGGTCTGCGCCATTGCCTCTTCACACTTTCCCTAAGACTTGCTGTTACCAAGGCTTGTTGGCTCCGATGGAGTCGCCAACACCGCAGTAAGCTGCAGACATCGTGGCACACGCCGAATCCAGCTCCTGGTCATCGTCGACACCTCTTGGACCTCGTGGCTGAAGAGTCAAGGCAACTGTGAATGACCTGAATCTTGCGATGACGGTGGGCATCCATCTTCCTTGCCCCGAGTCACTGCCAAGTGACTTTGAACACTGTCCCCTCTGCTTTCAGGTCTTCCATCTTCCGAATCCAGGCTTGGATTCCTCCGGACACTTCTCCTGTCGCCGCAAGCAGCAAGTCTTCACTGGCTCCCATTGAAAACGACGCTGAGACCCGACACCAAAGAACACCTATGCACCCGGCTCCCCTGGGTGAGGTAACTTCAGCACTACGGTGCTCCTGTGGGTGTGGGCCCTAGAACTAGTTACCCTGTAAGTGACTTGCTTGTAGCTTCCCTAGAAGTGTCCTAAAGCTCTAACTTTCTAAGTGCGACAATTGCGCTGACTCGTACAGGGTTCGCGTCTGTGTTAGACACACCGTGTCCATCTCCTTTGTAACACTATCTAAAACTGTATCCTTCGACTCGTACTGAGTCCGATCGGTGTTCGCCTCGAACACACAAAGGGCCTGTAACACTGAGATCTCCATTGCACTGACTCGCACAAGGTTCGGCGTCTGTGTTAGACACAGCGCGTCCATCTCCCTTGCAACTCTATCTGTGACCGCGTCCTTCGACTCGTACAAGGACCGATCGGTGTGTTCGCCTCGAACACGCAAGGGACCTTTAACATTGAAATCTCAATCACGTCTGAGCGCATAGACTCGCACAGGACTCGCACCGGTGCCAGGTCACCGCGTCCGTCCACTGTGGGTCTCCTACAACTACCTGGGGTGGTTCTTGGGGGTCCCTCGATTCTAGATGCCCTAGACCTAGGTCTAGCAAACTAAGATTGTGATATTCGATTGTGCTAAACTTATTTTGATAATATTTGACTTGTACATATGTTCCTGACTTCTAATCTCATAAAGAGATTGGTAGAGAGTGTTTATTAATAAATACATATATATTTGATATATATACCTGTGTTGTGTCTTTTCATTTGGTGATTCAAGAGATTGTGTGGTAAAACAAGCTGCTTTACATTCCTTCAAGACTTAGCCTGAAGGCTGCTCTCCACAGCTACCACTAGGATAGCTTTCTATAAAGGTTGTCTTAAACCTATCTACCATAAGAGTCGAATTGTTCTGGTGCAAGGTGTCCACTTTAATTAGTGAACAGCATATGCCAGGCCAACTTCTCACATTGGTGGGCAGCGTGTGGGATTCCAGCTTGCTATTGTTTTACCAGAAAATCTCTATTTGAATTACTAACTGAAAACCACTATAGGTACTTAAGGTACATATAAAGTCAAGCTTAGTATCAATAAGTTCTACTGAACTTAGAGCTGTGTGCCAAGGGATAGCACACCCTTTCCACAGCTCAAGCTAGTATCAGTAGGCCACAAACTAGTGTAGGTAGTACAACACTGCACAACACTAGAATGTCCTTACAGGGTGGAACCAGTGGATCCACTCAGCCTCAGTATAAGGACATGGCTTTCTCTGACTTGAGAGCCATGTGTGTTGAAAGACACCTGAGGCTAGGACAGAGTCCCTCAACCCTACACCTGATAGATCTGCTGACAGCAGATGATCTTAGATTGGCTCTAGGAGCTAATGGGTCTGAATCAGTGGGTGGGTCAATTACAGTATCTGGGTCAGATGATGAAAATCAGAATGACCAGGACTCTGTGATTGAAGGGCCAGGCCTCAAGGGGCCTGAAAAGGACAGAGGAATTCTCCCTAAGAGAGCTGACAGAGTAGAGGAAAGGCATAGGTCCCCTTCCAGGGAATCTGAGCACTCTTATCACTCTGGCAGAGAATTTGTCCACCAGAGGAACTCATACTTTCCCATAAGAGAGACCTCCTCTGAAAGAATGTGCAAACTGCTGCAGTATGAGGAAGCAAGAGTGGCCCTCAGAACCAAGCATTTGGCACTGGATAGAGAAGCCCTGGAGATCCAGAGAGCTTCTAGAAGAGAGGGGTTAGAACCCCTTGGTGGCAGCAACAGTGTCCCTAGAGGCAGAGAATCTATTCCAGACCATAGGAACCTGAGCAAGGTTGTTCCTCCCTATCAGAGTGGGGATGATATCCACAAGTGGATAACTGCTATGGAGAGGGCCTGTAGAGTACAGCAGGTCCCCCAAAAGCAGTGGGCAGCAATCTTGTGGCTCTCCTTTTCAGATAAAGGTAGAGACAAGCTCCTCACTGTTAGAGAAGAGGATGCTGATGATTATGAAGTCCTGAAGAGTGCACTGATAGATGGGTTTGGCTTAACCACTGAGAAGTACAGGTTGAAGTTCAGAGACACCCAGAAGGCACAGACTCAGGACTGGACTGACTTTGTAGATTGTGCAACCAAGGCTCTGGAGGGTTGGCTGGTTGGCAGTAGGGTTACTGATTTCAAGGGATTGTATAATCTGATGATGAGAGAACAGATCCTTAATAATTGCCAGAACCAATTGTTGCATCAGTACCTGGTGGACTCAGATCTGACCTCTCCCCAAGAATTGGGAAAGAAGGCAGACAAATGGGTCAGAACCAGGGTGAGGCAGAAACCCCAGAACCAAGGGGGTGACACCAAGAAGCAAGATCCTAAGGGCACTGAGAAAGGTGGGGATAAGTCAAAAGACCAGAAGTCTTCACAAGGGCCCCAAAAATCTGCATCTGGTGGGGAGTCACAATCCAACAACGGAAAAGGCCAAAAGAAGCCTTGGTGCAAATTCTGTAAACAGAAAGGGCACTGGACTTCTGACTGTAACAAGTCCAAAGACCAAACCACCACCACTCCTGCCCCTAAGGCAACTGTTCCCCCTAGTTCAGCTACTGGTGGAGGTGGTACTCAGAATAAGGGTGTAGTAGGGTTGACCCTGGGTTCTGAAGTGGACTCTGACCTAGTCAGAGTGCCCACTCAGGCAATGCTGATTTGTGAGGGAGATCTTAATATGTCCTTCCTAGTAAGCCCCAGTAATCTGGGCAAATACAAACAGCAGCCTGTAATAAATGGCAAACAGGCTTTGGCATTTAGGGACACAGGTGCTAGTGTCACCATGGTGGCAGAGGATCTTGTGGACCCTGGACAGATCATCCTGGGCAAAATATACCAGGTGACCAATGCAAGCAATGTCAAGACCAACCATAGTCTGGCAGTTGTGAATTTCTCCTGGGGAGGGGTAACTGGCCTCAAGAAGGTTGTAGTCAGTGCAGACCTCCCTGTCGAATGTCTATTGGGCAATGATCTAGAGACTTCAGCCTGGTCTGAAGTAGAGTTATGGACTCATGCTGAGATGTTGGGCATCCCTGCAGAGGTATTTGCTGTGACCAGGTCACAAGCAAGAATGCATAACACTGAACCAGCTCTGGATCCTGGAACAATGGACCAGATGCTTCCCAAGAGGAGGAGCAGTAGGGTAAAGGCAGTGCCTTCCCTCTGTCTCAGATCACAGATTCACCCCCAGAGGGAGGTGAAGCAGATCCTGAAGAAGGAACTGCCCCAGAGGGACTTGAGCCTGATCAGGTTGAGTTCTTGGGGGCAGGGGGCCCTTCTAGGGAAGATCTGAGTAAGGAGCAACAGTGCTGCCCCTCTCTTGAACCCCTCAGACAGCAGGCTGCTGCTGAGGCTGCTGGGAGTGCTAGTGGGTCCCATAAAGTTTATTGGGATGAGGGACTCCTATATTCTGAGAGTAGAGACCCAGCCCCTGGAGCCACCAGGAGGATGGTAATACCTCAGAAGTTTAGGGTGTTCCTCTTGACCCTAGCACATGACATCCCTTTAGCAGGACACTTGGGCCAAAACAAGACCTGGGACAGGCTTGTCCCACATTTTCATTGGCCACATATGTCAGAGGACACAAAGGAGTTTTGTCGCTCCTGTGTCACATGCCAAGCCAGTGGTAAGGCAGGTGGCACAACAAAGGCCCCCTGATACCACTACCTGTGGTGGGGGTACCCTTTGAAAGGGTAGGGATTGACATTGTTGGTCCCCTTGACCCTCAAACTGCATCTGGGCACAGGTTTATCCTGGTGGTAGTGGATCATGCCACCAGGTACCCAGAAGCAATTCCTCTGAGGACCACCACAGCCCCTGTGGTGGCAAGAGCCCTCATTGGAGTTTTCTCCAGAGTGGGTTTCCCAAAGGAGGTCATTTCTGACAGAGGTACCAACTTCATGTCAGGATATCTGAAAGCAATGTGGAAGGAGTGTGGTGTAACTTATAAGTTCACCACCCCCTATCACCCACAATGCAATGGTTTAGTTGAACGCTTCAACAAAACCTTGAAAGGAATGATTTAAGGACTCTCAGAGAAGCTTAGGCGGAAATGGGACCTTCTTCTTCCTTGCCTGTTGTTTGCATACAGAGAGGTTCCACAGAAGGGGGTTGGTTACAGCCCATTTGAGCTTCTGTTTGGGCATCCTGTGAGAGGTCCATTGTGTTTGGTAAAAGAGGGCTGGGAGTTACCTCTCAAGCCCCCCAAACAAGATGTGATGGACTATGTACTTGGTCTCCGCTCCCAAATGGCTGAGTACATAAAAAAGGCAACCAAAAACCTGGAGGCCAGCCAAGAATTACAAAAAGCTTGGCATGACCAAAGGCTGTACTGACTGTATACCAGCCAGGACAGAAAGTGTGGGTGTTGGAGCCTGTGGCCCCAGCAGCCCTCCAGGACAAGTGGAGTGGCCCCCATACAATAGTTGAACAGAAGGGAGAAGTCATCTACCTGGTGAATCTTGGAACTCCCAGGAGCCCCCTGAGGGGGCTCCATGTCAACAGATTAAAGACATATGTTGACAGGGCTGACATGGGCTTGCTCATGGCGACTGATGAGGAACAGGAGGAGGAGAGTGACCCTCTCCCTGACCTGCTCTCTCAGAACCCTGATGATGGGTCAGTAGATGGTGTTGCTTTGGCAAGCAGCCTCACTGACCATCAGCAAACTGAGTGCAGACAAGTTCTGCAACAGTATAGACATATGTTTAGCCTGACCCCTAGTCAGACTTCCTGGTGCACCCATGAGGTGGACACTGGAGACAGTCTGCCTATCAAGAATAAAATCTACAGGCAACCTGACCATGTCAGGGACTGTATCAGGACTGAAGTCCAGAAAATGTTGGAGCTAGGTGTAATTGAGCCTTCAGATAGCCCTTGGGCTAGCCCAGTAGTCCTGGTACCCAAGCCTCATACCCAGGGTGGTAAGAAAGAAACAAGGTTTTGTGTAGACTACAGAGGCCTCAATGCAGTCACTAGGACTGATGCCTATCCCATACCAAGGGCAGTTGAGCTGATTGATACTTTGGCCTCAGCCAAGTATCTAAGCACATTTGACCTGACAGCTGGCTACTAGCAGATCAGGTTAGCTGATGATGCAAAAGCCAAAACAGCATTTTCGACCCCTGGTGGGCACTACCACTTCGTGGTGATGCCCTTTGGATTGAAAAATGCACCTGCCACTTTTCAGAGGTTGGTGAATAAAGTTCTGACAGGGATGGAAACTTATTGCTCAGCTTATCTAGATGATATTGCTGTCTTTAGTTCCTCCTGGCAGGATCACCTGGTCCACCTCAGGAATGTTTTGGAGGCCCTGCAGAAAGCAGGCCTCACTATCAAGGCCACTAAGTGCCAGATAGGGCAGAGTCAGGTTGTATACATGGGCCACCTTGTAGGTGGAGGCCAGGTTCAGCCTTTACAGAGCAAAATCCAAACCATAATGGAATGGGTTGCTCCAACCAACCAGACACAGGTGAGAGCCTTCTTAGGCCTGACTGGGTACTATAGGAGGTTTGTCAAGGGATATGGATCTATAGTGACCCCTTGAATGATCTGACCTCAAAGAAAATGCCAAAAAGGTTCAGTGGACAGCTAGCTGTCAAAAGGCATTTGAAGACCTAAAGCAGGCCATGTGCACTGCCCCCATCTTACAGAGTCCAGACTACACCAAAAAGTTAATTGTCCAAACAGATGCTTCTGAGCTGGGTGTGGGAGCTGTACTGTCTCAACTGAATGATGAAGGTCAAGACCAGCCAGTAGCTTTTATTAGCAGAAGGCTGACCCCTAGAGAGAAACATTGGTCAGCTATTGAGAGGGAGGCCTTTGCTGTGGTGTGGGCCCTGAAGAAGCTGAGGCCATACTTGTTTGGCACTCACTTCATAGTTCAGACTGACCACAAGCCCCTCCTATGGCTTAAACAGATGAAAGGTGAGAACCCAAAACTTTTGAGGTGGTCCATTTCCCTACAGGGGATGGACTATACAGTGGAACATAGACCTGGGACCCACCATGCCAATGCAGATGGACTCTCAAGGTATTTCCACTTTGAACACGAAGACTCAACTGGTCAAGGTTAGTTTAGTGTCCCTGCGTTTGGGGGGTTGTGTAGGAGAGCAGGATCTGCCTCTTATGTTGCCCCCACTTTTTTTCTGATGTTTACACTGGTTTCTGGCTATAGTCTGGCTGGGACCCTGCTAATCAGGGCCCCAGCCTCTCTGTTCTCTCTAAACGATTTGGAGTGCACTCTAGGTGCACTAGTGATTGGATACTGTGGTACCTTATGAGTCCCTAGTATGTGGTACCTTAGGTACCAAGGGCATAGGTACTTCACAGGCCTACCAGGGGCTGCAGCATGTATTATGCCACCCCTGGGAAGCAGACTAAATCTGACACCACAGGCCTGCTACTGCAGCCTGGGTGAGGAAGTGCTAGCACCCCTCACTGAGATATAGGTCCCCTATATCTCTCCTACGCACACATATAAACCTATCAGTCACCCCTAAGGCAGGCCCTATCAATCCTGAGGGCAGGGTGCTGGGCTTCTATGTGAGGGGTTGCCTCTGCCTGAGCAGGGCCCCTCTGCAGCTCTCAGAGTCCATTCTCTGGTGCTGTTTATGGATGCGGTTAAACCATATACTTTTAAGTGCATTATATCCTCGCGGTAAAATGCTAACTTTGGAATGGCTGCATCGAAACATGTCGTGTTTGGTGTCAAACATCTTGGAATACTACCCCCCCACCAGTCCTGGCGGCGGGGGTAGCATTCCACCCTTTTAGAGGGATAGACATGTACCTACTGTGGAAACGCGGTAGAATCCTGCAGAGCCCTGGCATCACAAAATGGATGCCACCAGTCACAGACACTGGGCTGCCCTCCTGCTGATGACCAACACTCGCAGTGGAGGAAGCCCAACAATAGATATCCTGTCCCAAGGGGTGTGACCACCTTCCAGACAGGGTTTAGTGTATTGGGGCTGGGTGGGTGCACTCTTAGAGTGCTTTGAAGTCCTGCACTGGGGAGCAGAAGGCTCCTCTGTGCATATGCCAGTTCAAACCGGCTCAGGGGCTACCTGCCCCTGCTCTGGTGCGAAACTGGACAAAGGGAAGTGGGTGTAGCCACCCACTCCCCTGACCCTCCCATAGGTAGGGTCATAGAGCTAGTCCCTCCCTTTCTTTTAGTATAAGAGGGGGAACCTGTGATTGGACCCTAGATTTCCCTGGATGACGCTCTGAAGACGAATCCCGGACCTTCGACGTTCCACTACCTTTGGAAGACTGAAGAATCTCCCGTGGAGTCAAGGAGTGACTCCCCTGCTTGGCAGGCACCAAAAACTACAAACGACAGTTGCAAACTATGCCGCTCCCACCAGAATCCGAAGTCCCTGCAGCCCAAGAAGTAGATTTCCTGACTTCTCAAAGGCCATCGTGAGTCCCCAGCGAAGCTGAGGCCAGTGGACCCCAAGAGTAATGAGGAACCGCGACCCCTGGGTACCGTGCACTATTGTCAAGTGAAACCCCTTCACAACGCTCCACGAACTTGTGCTTTAGACCACGTATTGTCCTAGCCTCCAGCAGGAATCCCTCCGAAGATCAGAGGCCTACCACGTCCCGAGTGACCGTGGGCCCCTGTGAGCGAATCCTCCCAAGGCATCTTTGCGATCCCTTGCCAGCCGGCTTGTGGGTCCCCAGAAGACTTTCTAAAGAAACCAAAGGGCTCCCCTGGTTGCTCCAGGCCTGCCCTGACTTACCCTCGCTGGGTGAGTCCCACAGACCTTGCTGGTCTGCGCCATTGCCTCTTCACACTTTCCCCGAGACTTGCTGTTACCAAGGTTTGTTGGCTCCGATCGAGTCGCCGACACTGCAGTAAGCTGTAGACATTGTGTGACACGCAGAATCCAGCTCCTGGTCATCGTCGACGCCTCCTGGACCTCGTGGCTGAAGAGTCAAGGCAACCGCGAACAACCTGAATCTTGCGACGACAGTGGGCATCCATCTTCCTTGCCCCGAGTCACTGCCAAGTGACTTTGAACACTGTCCCCTCTGCTTTCAGGTCTTCCATCTTCCGAATCCAGGCTTGGATTCCTCAGGACACTTCTCCTGTCGCCGCAAGCAGCAAGTCTTCACTGGCTCCCATTGAAAACGACGCTGCGACCCGACACCAAAGAACACCTATGCACCCGGCTCCCCTGGGTGAGGTAACTTCAGCACTATGGTGCTCCTGTGGGTGTGGGCCCTAGAACTACTTACCCTGTAAGTGACTTGCTTGTAGCTTCCCTAGAAGTGTCCTAAAACTCTAACTTTCTAAGTGCGACAATTGCGCTGACTCGTACAGGGTTCGCGTCTGTGTTAGACACACCGCGTCCATCTCCTTTGTAACACTATCTAAAACTGTATCCTTCGACTCGTACTGAGTCCGATCGGTGTTCGCCTCGAACACACAAAGGGCCTGTAACACTGAGATCTCCATTGCACTGACTCGCACAAGGTTCGCGTCTGTGTTAGACACAGCGCGTCCATCTCCCTTGCAACTCTATCTGTGACCGCGTCCTTCGACTCGTACAAGGACCGATCGGTGTGTTCGCCTCGAACACGCAAGGGACCTTTAACATTGAAATCTCAATCGCGTCTAAGCGCATAGACTCGCACAGGACTCGCACCGGTGCCAGGTCACCGCGTCCGTCCCCTGTGGGTCTCCTACAACTACCTGGGATGGTTCTTGGGGGTCCCTCGATTCTAGATGCCCTAGACCTAGGTCTAGCAAACTAAGATTGTGATATTCGATTGTGCTAAACTTATTTTGATAATATTTGACTTGTACATATGTTCCTGACTTCTAATCTCATAAAGAGATTAGTAGAGAGTGTTTATTAATAAATACATATATATTTGATATATATACCTGTGTGGTGTCTTTTCATTTGGTGATTCAAAAGATTGTGTGGTAAAACAAGCTGCTTTACATTCCTTCAAGACTTAGCCTGAAGGCTGCTCTCCACAGCTACCACTAGGATAGCTTTCTATAAAGGTTGTCTTAAACCTATCTACCATAAGAGTCGAATTGTTCTGGTGCAAGGTGTCCACTTTAAATAGTGAACAGCATATGCCATGCCAACTTCTCACACCAACCATTCACAAAAACATCCTCACTTCCTTCTGATTTCGGGGTGGATACATTTTCTTGATTATACTGATTCTCTCTGGGGTCACTTTCCTTAGTCCCTTTTCAATCTTATGACCTAAGTACTGAACTTCTTGTCTACAGTACTGTAACTTTGATGGTGAAACCTTGTGTCCTCCTTCAGCTAAATGGTTTAGTAAAGCAATGGAGTCTGTTACACATGCCTCTCGTGTTTTTGATGCCAACAGTAGGTTATCGATGTATTGGACCAAGACAGAGTTTCCAGGCAGTTTTAGAGTTTCCAAACATTTTTTAGGATCTGATTAAAGATTGATGGACTTTCAGTATACCCTTGAGGATCTCGGCACCATGCCAAAACACGATTTCCAAACCGGAAAGCAAATAAATATTGGCTATCCGGATGCAAGGGGATGGAAAAGAATGCCTGACACAAATCAATGACTGTATACCATTCAGCGTCACATGGAATCTGGTATAAAATTACAGCAGGGTTTGGTACTACCGGGCAACACGGCACAACAATTTTATTCACCTTTCTCAAATCCTGTACTATTCTATATTTTCCGTTAGGCTTTTTGATACCAATAATGGGTGAATTACATGGACTGCTCAATATTTCCTTTAAAATTCCTTGTTCAATCATCTGATCAATCACAGGTGTGACTCCAGCAATTACTTCTGGACTCATTTTATACTGTGGAGTATTGGGATATACTGCTCCATCCTTCACTATCACCTGAATGGGGTCCACATTTCTCATTAATCCAATCTCTCTTCCTGTGAAATCCCATACATCTGATCTCACTGTACTTTTTAACTCTTCTGGCAAATCTTCTTCTGTCAGTAGTGAATATAATTCACTTACTTCTGATTCTCGTTGGGCCATCATTATTTTGTATTCAACATCCTCATCCGGTGTCATTATTGTAACACCATCCGGTGTACAATAAATAGTGCAATTCATTTTGCACAACAAATCTCTGCCCAAGAGATTTACCGGACTGGTATCACACACCACAAACCGATGCATGTCTTTAAAATTTCCAATGTGAACTTCTATTGGGGCAGTAACAGGAGTTCTAATGTGTTTGTTTGCAACGCCTACAACTTGGATAGTTTCTCCCGAGAGGGGTAGGTTTGGGATTTCCGCTGCTCTCACAGTGGAACGGGTAGCACCAGTGTCCAATAAAAAGGTGATGTCTTTTCCTTCTACCCTTCCATGAATAAATGGACCTGACTGATCTACCGCTAAAGATGCACCAAGTACGCATTCTTCCTCCCCCCTCAGGCACCGTCACTGTGTTGTATTCAACTCACGCTCACTACAATGCACCAAATACTGCGTAACTAATGGATTCTTACCAAACTGCTCTTCTCCTTGAAATCCCGAACTTGCACTGTACATCTGCATGTGAGCATTCACGTTGGGAGGTATAGGCGGTTGTGGCACCTGTAACTGGGGCGTAACTACCTGTTGCTGCTGCTGCCTAGTCACATCATTCTGCACCTGTGAATTCAAATTTTGATTTACTCCCTTACCCTTTTGTACAGATCTACACTCGTTCTCCCAATGTCCCAACTTCCCGCAAGCATGACAAGGATATTTCTTCTTAGCCTCTTCCTTACGCATTTTAAACTTCCCTCGAATTTCACTGTTTGCCTGTCCATCCTGACCCTGTTTTTGTGTAACATTATTAGTTTCCTGTTGCTGTTCTGCCAATTTCACTTGTGCCCACATCATTTTCTCTTTTAACTTTTTAAGACGAGATTCAATGTCGTCGCTGCAATATTTGGCATACCTTAAAATCTCGTCGATTGATTTGCTTTGCCAGCACAGCATATGCTGCTGTATCATGGCACTAATTTCAGGTCTTAATCCGTATACAAACCAATAGACAAAATGTCCCATATCCTTATCTCCAATATTCTCAAACCCACTATACTGTTTAAACACCTGTAACAGCCTCTCATAATAGGCGTGAACTGACTCTTTAGGCTCTTGGGTTGTTCTGTCAATTTTGACCCAATCTGTTTCCTTTGGACTGATTTTTCCTTTCAAAAAGGTGATGACTTGATGATACTTTTTCATCACCTCCTCAGATGGGGCACCTGTTTTTGCATCCCTAAGATAATCATCCTTTGGTCAATCAACAGTAATCTTACATTCTGTCCACAAATCAGCAGGAACCACTATCTCATAAAGGCCAGCTAAATCTTTCAGCAATACTTTTGAAACTTTTACAAATCGGTCCACTTGCATATACCACTCAACCGGTTTCTCTCGTAATATGGGAAAATGACAATATATCTTGTCTAGTACACGGTACATGGACGTACCCTCCACCTGGAACTTCTCTCATGGGACAAACTCTTTCCACCTGTTCAGCTTCCTTTAACGGAAACATGGATGTTCCCTTTCCACTGGCTTCTTCTTTCTTTTTCACCCATTTACTTCTCCATTTTTCTATCATTCCCCATTTCTTCAAGATATTCATCAATTCTTTTATCTGCAGTCTCCTCCCTGACGTATTTAAACTCTCTAAATCTTTGTCAGTAAAAGCCATGCGGTACGTCTTCTGTAACACCTTTGATTTTTCAATATCGACACCAAATTCACTCGCTACTTCTGACAATTTCTCATGGAAGTTCTTTGCTCTCCAAGTGATACTTTTACACAAAAACAACAATTCTTTGTCATTATAAGTCCCCAATCTATCTGGACTTATCGTTCCAATAATCATTTCTTCTAAATCTACTTTTAATTGACTCACGTTCACACTTTTAGGCTGTATATCTGTTTTAGTTAACTCTTTTACCCAATTACTGAGCTCTTCTGCGGAGGGACCTGTCGAATTTCCAGCTATTGGAGTGACAATTTGACCTAATTTCCTCTGCTCTAATTGAGTACTTCTTCTTGGGGTTTCAGTCATTAGATCTCCAACCGGTAGATCCAGCAAGGTATTATTTTGTCCACCTTGACTCTCATTATTTACTATGTCACTCCTCACACTGCTTCTTGGGACTGCTAAGGTAGGTATTTTCTGTAAATTTAAATTCTCCCCAAATAGTGGGACCACAGGACCAATAGTCACGGGTACTGTCAGGGCTTCTGCATTCTAGTTTAATTGGTTTAATTTCTGTACTTGTTCCATTGAGTCTTATTTAACAAACTTACTTCATTCTCTCTTATTTGTTTAGCTAAGTCAGTGACTTGTGGAGTTAATGGGGTTACGTTTACTGTTTGCGGAGCACTTGGAATTAATCCCCCTGAATTTTCTTCATAAGGCGGAGGTCTTTTTATCATCATTTCTACTAATAATTCATCATCACTTTCATCCAAACCCTCTCTAGACGGTTCCAGATTTTTCAGTTTTTCCTTACATTTAGCTCCTGTTTGACTCTCTACTGTCAAAACTGGGTATAACCCTGCAGTTACTACAGCTTTTCTCCATCTCTTCATTTGATCCTCTCGACTCTCAAATGGGTAACCTGCAAAAAATCTTCTATTCCTTCTACCACCTCTATCCTTCTCTCTCTCAAATGCTTCTGCTTCCCACTCTTCCAATGCTTCATATTGTGTGAGTCTAGGATTTGGCTCCAAGGAATTCATTTCGTCTCTCAAATTTTGTAGGATCCTTACGTTAAATGTACCAAACTCAGGAAAAGCTAACGTTCCATCATCCTTTGTATATTTCATCTAGTTTTCTAACCATACCCACGTACGATACCCTCGCTCCATCATCATATAGGATGCGGGCGTTTTCGGGGGCGGAATAGGAATTCCCTCCCTTGTCACAATCTGCCTGTCCTTATTAAAAAAATTATTTAATTTCTTCCACAAAACCATCTTCAGTTTATTCTATTAGCGACTTTCTACCCGATCAAAACACCAAAACCTGTCTGTACTTTCCTTTTCCCAGTCGTCAACTTTTATCCAATCCCAGCGCGTCTCACACAAACTAACCAATATCAATAAACTACGTATTTTCAGTCTTGTCCAATGTCAGCGTGTCTCACTCTAGTCACCCAATCACGACTCTGCTCACCCCCGCTGTCTGACCAATGCCAGCGCGGCGCTTTGTGACGTCAGTATCACTCCTGGTACTGACCCTCCCTTTACAATCAGCTCTTTGATACACACCTGCTGTATTCTCCAATACCAGCGCAGCACCTTGTGACGTCAGTATCACTCCTGCTACTGACCCTCCCTTTACAAAGGTTTACGGCAATATTTTTCTAAATTTTTCTTAATCAAAATCTCTGTTAGTAACAACATAAAATGACAATGCTACTTCGTCTGTTCCACTAAATAAAGAGATAGTCTTCACTCTTCAAAAGATATTTTCATACACTGCAAGCAATAATAACGATTGCGTTATCTTACTTCTCTGTCAAGCTCCGGAATAACCCATCTACTCCTCTCAAGTTCGCACCGAGGTATCACAAGAGGGCCTCTTGACATACAAAGAGGGTTGTCCTGTTACTGTTCTCGGCTTCCCTTACCAGAGATTCAAAAATGGTGACCCTTCACTATTACAAACTTTCTTCTTTCACACAGAAATTGCCCTAAACATAATTTTGACAGCCCTACCTAGCTTTTCAGTATTATCACAACAGACAAAGTACTTTTGCAGTGTGATTTCTTTACCACACTCTTCCAATTCCTTCCCGGGATTCCTCAGGCACCTCTTGTACCTTTACTTCTGGACAACATATAAACGAAAACACTAAGGGGTCGATTCCGATTCGGGCCGGAAAACGTACCGACCGACTCGGAGCCGGAATTCATTCCGACCGACACGTACCGGTGCAGCCCGACCCGCAAAGTACGATGAGAAGCGTGCAAAACCCGACCGACTCGTACAGAACACAAGCCGAACGACCGAGCCGCGCGGAAAACAGCAATCCGGCCGGAAAAACACGCGAATCGAACCGACCGACACGCACCCGGAACAATCCCGAATGAAACGTAACCGCGAACTCCTACCCGCCAAGTACGATGCAACGCGTGGAAAACACGACCGAGTCGCACGGAGGACAAGCCGTACGACCGACACGCATACAAAACTGCGAGCCGAAGCAACCCAAAACACCGCGACCGACGCGTACGCAGCATAGAAAACAGCACAAACACAGCGTGAACGAATCGGAGAAGCTCGTACGAGACAACTGCAGGGTCCGACTCTTTCACAAGAACGTCTCCTACATGCACAAAAAGTACAAAGGGAAAATACACAAAAAAAGGCCAAACAAGCAATTACAAAGCCAATAAATACTGGGGTGGGGGGGCAGGGAACAAAGACACACCCACAACTCCACCCATATAAAGGACACAAATCCCTACCATGATCCTTTGCAAATTCAAATTACCTGCCAGCACTCAACAGACAGCAAGCACACACCCACAGCTCATCCATCACACAAGCCACACACCATCAGCACCTCAACAAATAGCAACCTCACATACACCCAGCAAAACACACACTCACACACCTTCACCTGCACACCAACACACACATCACTCACCATCACCACCCATCACCATGCCCCCAAAGAAGAATCATAAGTTCCTAGATAGTGAATTGGAAGTCCTGGTAGATGAGATCCTCAGGGTAGAGCCACAGCTGTTTGGTACACTGGTCCAACAGACACCCATGTCGCAGAAAACCAAGATGTGGGAGAGGATCGTCGACAGGGTGAACGCACAATCACCATGTTTGCGCACAAAGATAGACATCCAGAACAGGTGGTATGATGTGCGCAGGAGGGTCAGGGAGCTGTTGAAGAAGGACTACCTCTTGAGCCAACACACCGGCAGTGGCCCTCCTGCCAAGCCAGTATACCTCAGGCCCTGGGAGGAGAAGGTGCGGGCCATCCTACCACCAGTGAGCGTATATGGACTAGAAAACATCCCAGAGCCTGGTGAGTACACAACAAATGTACACAATATTGTGCGACAATACACACACATCACTGTCAAGGGAGAGTCAAACCATGCACCCTTAGCAAATACACAGCAACCAGAACAGAATCATCCCAAAATGTGTATGTCAGTCAGATAAACACAACACATGCCATCTCATAGTGACATGTGACTGTGTCATCACATGTACAAATACAACTACAACTACAGCTAGGCAGTGGCACAAATATAACTAACAAACACATCCAGACATGTAGCCACCACTACAACACCACCACACAGTGAAGCCCACTGAAAGGAAGGAATTCTGTGTATGCTGGGCAAGTCAGTGTAGCCAATAGCATCATGGGAGTCGTAGTCACAGATATTGCCCACCCTCACAATGCGCACATCAACACCACCATGAACCATGCTCACATCACAGGGAGTGGAAAACAACTGACAAGATGGCTGACACTGGCTACTGCTGTGGGGAGCACAAGGTCCTGCTGGCAACTGTGCACCAACCAACAGCAGGACACCACTGACTGACATCTTGCCATTGCTCTCACACTCACACACAGTGAAGTCCACCCAAAAGCAAGTAAGTATGGGCATGCTGGGAAGTGGGGTGGAGGCAATAGCATGATGGGAGTGGTAGTCACAGATATTGGTCACCCCCACAACTGTCCCATCAACACCACCCTGAACCATGCGCACATCACAGGGAGTGGAAAACAACTGACAAGATGGCTGACACTGGCTACTGCTGTGGGGAGCACAAGGCCCTGCTGGCAACTGTGCACCAACCAACAGCAGGACACCACTGACTGACATCCTGAAAGACAACTTGCACTCCCTGCAATGGAAGCACGTTCCATGGTGGGATATCTGGCTGGGTGGGAAGGAGGGCCGGATGTCAACCAAATACAACCAATGCAGACCATGTACACACCCCAACATTCACATAGAAATGCCCAAATAATGCAGGACAATGTGCTACACCAATATCAACCCCTGACTGTGACAACTTAGGACAATGCAATGTACAGGCCCGCATCCAGAGGCACAGTCACAACTGTCAGGTGTGTCAACCATTGATGCCTGCAGAAACATAACATACATTGTGTGTGTCTCCCAAAAACAGGTGATGATGGGGACACAGCAGCAGACGCTGAGGAGTCCCCGTCCCAGGCTCAAGAGGATACGGAGCTCACTGGTGTGGAACAGCCTCTGCCCTCCTCGGATGAAGAAGACCCACCTTGTTCCTCCGGAGCAAGTCATCATGCAGCACCAGCAGGACCACCAGCTGCACCCCCTGCACCCACCCCTCCAATGACTGTCAACACACATACCACCCCTGCCGACATGGACAGACCAAGGAGCACCACCACCACCAGCACAGGGACCCTGGACCAACGTGGGGCCATGGACACCAACACCACCAACAACCCGCAAGGGGGCCCAGGGTCACCTGTGCGTGCCACCTCAGGTACTGCACGTGTCGCCAGGGGTGGTGGGAGGGGTGGGAGACATAGGTCGCTGCTCGCAGAGGGGTCTGGACTGCATGATGACCCACAACTGGCACGCATAGCCGATGCGTACCAGTCCAGCACCAGAGAGCTCAGCCAGGTAGTGGGGCTCCTGAGGGACATTAAACAGCAGCAGGCTGCCCATCATGCCCGCTTGGACTCACACATGTCCCGCGTGGAGTCCAAGTGGGACACACTGCAAGAGATGACGGCGGTGCATAGGGACATATTACAATGCCTCCGCCAGATGAGCAGCAACCAGTCAACACCTCCCTGTGTGCCCACAACATCTGGTGCTGAAACAACTGCAACTGCCACAGGGAGGGAGGATGACTCTGGTGGAGAGTCCCCTGCACCGCAGCAGCCTGCACTTGAGGGTCCCCCCCCAAAGAAGAGGGGTCGTCCGAGGAAGGACAACTGAGAGGCTGATGGCCATGCACAACCCCCAGGAAGCCAACACCTGTACTGGTTAATCACCTTTGTGCGCAAACTGTTCACCCTGTTGACTGCAACACAACTCCCCCACATGACATGGGGAGTACAAGTTGGACCAATGTCTCAGATGACTGTGGACTTGATACAGGACATTTCTGCTACCAGGACTTCCAATTCATCTAGGAACTTTGGATTGCAATCAAAATGTACAGCACTCACCATCCTGTGCACTATTCACACACATGTATGACAATAAACACACTAATACACCATACCTGCCTCTGTCGTGATTCCAACGTGGTTTCTGTCATGGAGATGATGACCAGTGAAATTACACTGTGCATGCTAACTGCTACAGCAAGTACAACACAGGCATGTGAGTCATGGCAACGTGACACATATGAGGGAGACACACCACCAGGGCTACACAACAAATACACACCTAGGCCATCTGACTCATTGCCTACACTGATGTTGCCAGGAAATACGGTGCAATGCACAGACACAACACCTATTCACAGTCTTAGTCAACTAGCCCACTGGTGCAGAAAGCAAATGTCAGTCAAATGTGTGACCACAGACAACGCACATCACAAAGTGAAGCACAGGTTTATTACACATTTGCAACATGTTGTAACCACTACAGATGCAAGGTAATCCCACCTGGCAGCGGGCACACAGTCAACAAGTGTAGAAGGAAGGAAGACCATGGGTGTGGCACACATCACCTGTAGGGACACGACAGCTACCACCCTGGAAGTCGAATCACGGTGTCGGGGATCACAGTTGACCAAACGACTCTGAAAGTACCCTGTGAAGGACAGAAATGACACACAGTCAAACGCACTGAAGAACAGGACAGGACTGCAATACTCATGCCCAATACATGTCACAAGATACCCACCCAGAACCAAGTTAGCATGTCAACACTGTTGGGGAGTACAGACTACAGTCATGTACAGTCATGTAGCCCATGGACACACTCAAACAGCACCAGAGCACCACCAACACATATCATGCAAACTCACATCATTGACATGACATCTCTGGATACTCACATGCAGCTGAAGAAGTTGGTGATGAGCTGTGTGCGGACATCACCATCACCATCATCATCATCATCACTGGCATCGTGGTCCAGGCCAGGATCCTCCACAGGTGGCGGATGTTGGTCATCGTCATCCAGGATGAGAGGCAACTCCTTCCGCACTGCCAGGTTGTGTAGCATGCAGCAGACGATGACAATCTTGCACACCTTTGCTGGGGCATATGGGAGGGCCCCTCCTGTCTTGTCCAGGCAGCGGAAGCGGCTCTTCAGGAGACCAAATGTCCGCTCAATCACTCTCCTCGTCCGACCATGTGCCTCATTGTAGCGCATCTGGGCTGGTGTCCCAGGGTTCCTGAGGGGCGTCAGCAACCACGGCATGTTGGGGTATCCGGAGTCACCTACATACAGACAATTGCACATTAGCTGAGTTGGAAAAGAGGGTGGAACACTACATTGCAGAACACACACAATGGTACAAAGTCAGTACACACCAACAAGCCAGGCACGCTGGTTCCGCATCTGTGACATCATCCTCGGGATGCGACTACTCCTCATCACGTAGGCATCGTGTGTGGAACCGGGGAAACGGGCACACACGTGTGAGATGCTCATATCTGCAAGACAGACCACCAGTGCATTGACCGAGTGGTAGTGTTTGCGGTTCCTGTATGCCTGCTCTTGGGCCTGTGGTGGTACCAAAGCCACATGTGTCCCATCAATGGAGCCAATGACATGCAGCATCCTCCCCAGGGCATAGAAGTCACTCTTCACGTCAGTGAGTTGTTGGAGTCTAGGGAAATAGATGTACTGGTTCAGGTATATCAACATAGCCTCCAAAACATCGCGGAGCACACGGCTGAACATGGTCTGTGACATCCCACCAGCAGTCGCCACAGTGTGTTGAAAGGTACCGGTGGCAAAGAAGTGTAGGGCTGCCATCACCTTCACCTTGGGGGTCAGCGCTGTAGGGTACGGCCGGCCAGGTTGCAAATGTGGTGCCAAGCGCACTGCCAAATCCTCAATCAGCTGCCTGGTGAAGCGGTACCGTCGGATGCTGTCACGTTCCACCATCGTTGCCAGGTCAGGGAATGGTCTATGGACAGCTGGTGCCCTGCAGTGCATAGGTGAAGAAAGAAAGATTGTCAGTCACCCCACATATGTGGCATTGAACACACTCAATATCACATGATACATCATTATGAGGCACAAGTACATGATGTGTGCAGTTCCGTAAGGACATGTATGGCACATACATGGCCAACATCTAACATCACAGTTCAACAAGTGGCATCAATAAGTCCCAGGTTGTGCCATTGGATATCATGAGGCCGTGTCACAGTTCCCATCTCCTGCTGCCACGTTACAAACACACCCCACAGTGACATGTGAGGACAGATGTGCCCCAGGCATCACAGCTCAACGACAGGTAGATTCCCAGGGACCCTGTATTGCCACATGGACACTGGCATGACATGGTGTATCATGTATACACCACAGCAAAACAACCATGACCCCCACAGGTAGTGGTCCCTGTTGCCTCGGCAGGACAGACATGGACGTTTGTGACACACACACGCACAACATCAAAGTCCATGCACAAACAACGTGGATGTGGAGACTGTCTCCCATTGTGCACATGAAATCAGAGACATTGTAAACACAACATGCACACAGACTGTGGAGGACCATCACTATTGTGCCAATGGGTCACCCTGGGTTAAACATACCGTCCCACATGGGACTCAGGGGGTATGTGACATGACATACACATACACCACCGTGAAATGTGACCATGCCACATGCTCAGATATGAACAGTTGCACATCACAGTGGTCATGTACACGAAACACCAAGGATTCTGTCCCCATGAACACGTGCACAGCCTGGGGGTGGCTGCCCCCAAGTGACACCCACAGAACAACATGTTCACCCCCATACACGGAATAGGTAATGCAGCCTTACATGCCTTAGGATACAGTTTGGACAGGCTGTGGTGTTGTAGGTGTGCCCCATACTCCCTGGGAAGTATATGTGGCTGGCATATGTTCACCTGTGACAGGCATGGTGACATATGCCAGTGACTTGTACAGGGACGCGTTGGACAGCAATGGACCGATCAGTGCGCACACATTGGCCATTGCATTAAATGTGTGCTGGTACGCGTTGTATTCGCAATACGCGTTGGACAGCAATGGACCGATCGGTGCGCACACATTGGCCATTGCATTCAATGTGTGCTGGTACGCGTTGTATTCGCAATACGCGTTGAACAGCAATGGACCGATCGGTGCGCACACATTGGCCATTGCATTCAATGTGTGCGGGTACGCGTTGTATCCTGGGTACGCGTTGAACAGCAATGGACCGATCGGTGCGCACACATTGGCCATTGCATTCAATGTGTGCTGGTACGCGTTGTATTCACAATACGCGTTGGACAGCAATGGACCGATCGGTGCGCACACATTGGCCATTGCATTCAATGTGTGCGGGTATGTGTTGTATCCTGGTACGCGTTGAACAGCAATGGACCGATCGGTGTGCCCGGCCGGCCCATTGCATTCAATGTGTGCGGGTACGCGTTGTATCCTGGGTACGCGTTGAACAGCAATGGACCGATCGGTGTGCCCGGCCGGCCCATTGCATTCAATGTGTGCGGGTACGCGTTGTATCCTGGGTACGCGTTGAACAGCAATGGACCGATCGGTGTGCCCGGCCGGCCCATTGCATTCAATGTGTGCGGGTACGCGTTGTATCCTGGGTACGTGTTGAACAGCAATGGACCGATCGGTGCGCACCCATTGGCTATGGCCTGGCCTGGCAACGGACGCGTTTTCAAATTTTGAACGAGTCTGATGCTGTAAATTTAGTTGGTCACCCACAACAATGTTGCAAATTCATGGGTGTCATGAAGTTGAACTTTTGAAGGATGGCTGTGGGCGTGTGTAAGTGGTGCAATTCCATGGATTGGCCAGATTCAGAAGATGCAAACGACTTGGACCTATCACTTTGGACACATGGGACAGTATCTGCCTCTGCAGCACACATATAATGCTGGCTGTTCCCCTGAGAGCTCACTTGCCTGCACTACATGCTCCAGGACGACATCTGCCACCACCACTGTTGCTGTATCTGCACCCTCTGGACCCTGCAATGGCACGTACTGTGGAGAGAGCCCCAGCCTTCAGCACTGAGGAGAACCAGGCCCTGCTGGACAGCCTCCTTCCACAGTACAGCAAGCTGTATGGGAAAGCAGGTGAGTGTTCTGTCCACTGCCTTTCTAAATGTGCATGTTGTCTGACTAGCAAGGCTAACAGTCTGCACGCCACTGGCTAGCAGGCTCACTGAGCAGTTGTCACCCCCCATAGTGTGTAGTTACATGCACTGGACAGGTATAGTGCAGTGACAGTGCATTTAAACAAGGTTTTACTTCCCAGGCAATGATACCATGTAGTAACTGCTGGCATACTGTCCATGGCCATCGTTGCACTGCCTGTGTACATCATGTGCCCCTGTGATTGAGACATGTATATCCAACTGTGTAATGCACGGATATGTTGCATGTGTAGTAATGGCATTCTCACTTTGTCATCCTCACAGGTTGATGCCCACCAGAAGCAGCAGATATGGCTGACCATCGTCCGGGCAGTGAGATCCGTGGGGGTCTACAAGTGCTGGATCCGCAACTGCCAGAAGAGGTGGCAGGACCTTAGGGGCTGGACCCGGAGGATCGCACGGGTCCAGCTGAAGCTGTCGCCTCCTCGCAGGAGGGGCGGACACCGGACCCTGACCCCCACATGCTCAGGATCCTGGCGGTGGTCTTCCCTGATCTGGATGGGCAGCTGAAGGCCAGAGAGCAGCAAGGAGGGGGTGAGTCCATGACTGCATTGTGAACTATGTCTGCCATGCTATGTGCCCTCCTCTGGCCTGGTTAAACTTCCACAGTACATCAGTCATGTGGTCCAGGACCCATGTCCCTCTATTGTGCACTGCCCACTCCTCATCTGATACCCAGGTGTGGCCCTTACAGGCAGGAATTGTGTCACTTGGGTACTGTGTCCTTGCAGTTTGCTTGACTCAAGGTGGGGGACAGCATCTGTTTCCCTAACTCTGTGGTGGGCATCATGGGTGGGTCCATTGCTTACACAATGCCTGTGTTCTGACATGTAATCTGCGTGTTACTTTGATATGTGGTCCAATTGCTGAGCTGATCCACCACATGTGCCTGGGGTATCTGGCACACACCCATGCTGCGGGTGGGAACAATGTTTGGGCCCCAGGAGTGTGTATATTACGTGTGTCACACATACTTAGCCAGCTGCCTACTGTCCAGGGCTCATCCCTCATTCATGTGGGGAGGACAGTCATGCCTACTCCAGGCCATACAATACACTCTGTACTCCCACTCCCGTGTATCAGCTGACACGTTGTGCTCAGTGATTTGTCCCCTCAGGTGTCTGCCTCTGTGTCAGTGTGCTGTGGCTTCGTTGTCAGGACTGCTGGGGTGTTTCTCGGTTGGGGCTCAGCATGCCTCCGGAGATGTGACCATAGGAGACGATACTTGTGTGACACATAGGTGTTTGATCACCTGACCGTGCAGACTGGGGTATGCGAATGTGAAGTTCAGGCAGCTGTTTCCCATTCACAGCAGATTGTGAGGTGCTCAGGTTCAGAGGGTTGTGTTACAGGTCTCCCATATGTCCAATAGGTATGACCTGGACAGATAAGGGTTCAGATGATGTGGTGTGTGGGGGATGTACATGTGCACTTGTTCAGCTCCAGGACTTGCATTCCCCATGACCTACTATTGTGACACAGTGCAGAGTGTTGTTGTCTGGCTGCCCTGCCCATGTGACTGGAGACAGTGATGTATGACTTAGCAGGCATGCCTGTGCCATGGCATGTGACTTCCTATTAGTGATCCTGCAGGGGAGTGATATGTGCTACATGCACACCATTGTGGCAATGGCTATCAGGACATGGGTGCATCATGGTGTCTGTCACTGGTATGCATCACATGCATTTCCTATTTGACTCTGGGCATCCCTTTCATCCGGACACCTGTACTGACTCAGTGGCAAGAGTTGTGATGTGTGCATGTTCACATGCTTAACCGGGTTCTCTGCACTGTCCAACTACTGTGTAGGTGGTGCATGTGTCCACACTGGGGTATTGCCATCCAACAGACACCAGACAGATGGGTGCAAGGCCAGGTGGGATGTGAGTGCCATGGTTGACCATCAGACTGACAATTGGCTTCTCCTGTTCTGTTTGGGCACTTTTAGCAATGTTCAACTAAGGATGCCAGGGCTTGCTCTGTAATGTGCTGTACTTACTGTGGTGTGTGCGTTTGGTGCAGGTGACTGATGTCTGTCTGTTTCTCTATTGATTGCAGATACATCCACGGCCACAGGAGGGGACAGCTCCACGGACCAGGAGGAGCCACAGAGCCAGACTGGGTCAGCAGCCGAGGAGTGGTCGGAGGGACCCAGTGGCACGGAGGGCGAGGGGAGCCACACCGAGGAGTCCTCAACACCATCCACCTCAGCTGAGGACCACAGCAGCTCGGAGGATGACTCCCTTATGGAGGCGGGTGTCAGCAGCCACCACACCCCAGCTAGTGTTGCTGTCCCCGCCACCACCACCACCACCACCGCCCTCCCATCGGCTCCCATTCCTGAGGTCTGTGGAGGCTCCCATGTTTGGGAGCGTGTCTCCTTCGGGCCAGGCACCGCACCCCCTGCCCCTGTGTCCCCTGCTGCCCTGAGTGAGGAGTCTGTGTACCTCCTTTGCCAGCTCCATGTAGGGCAGACAGCGATGCTGAGTGTCCTCCATGCACACACCACGCTATTGACTCAGCTGGTGTCGTTCATGGAGGGCATCTCATCGGGCATGTCTGCCCTACAGAGGGGCAATATGTCCATGGACTCCTCCCTGACGGCAGCAGTGTCCCTCCTCCGACAGTCCCTCACCCCTCCTGCCTCTGCTCCATCCACACTCCCCAGCACGTTACCTGTCCCAAGCACACACACAACGGCACAGGCACACACCAGCACAGACACGAGCAGCACACAGACACACACGCCACAAACAAGACGCACACACACGCACAGTCAGGGGACTGAAACCACACTCACAGGGGATGGGGCCCAGGCACACACACACGCATCCACGAGCACTGCGCAGTCCTCAGTTTCCTCTCCCTCCAAAGCCCCCTCCCTTGCCTCACCTGCAACCCCAAAGACACAGCGGCTCTTCCTCAGTGACCTCGGCCTCTTCCCCTCCGATCCAGCTGATACAGCATTCAGGGGAAGAGGAAGCCCACCCACACGGAGCGGAGTGCCCCTCGCCCCCGGACACCCTCCCCCAGGCGCAGACCGACTGACGCCCCCACCCGCAAGTCCCCCCGGACCCGGAAGAGCAAGACCCCGCTGCCGCCCTACAGCTCAGGCACCAAGTCTCCTTCCTCCATCCCTCAGGCCCCCACTCCACAGGTGCCCCCACCACACCCTGCCCCAGGTTCCCCCACCCACAGATACACCATCCCCAAAAGGATCAGGCCTTCTCCCCCTGCCACTTGCTCTTCCGGCCCCACACCCCCGCTGCGCTTGTCTGTGCCACTGGTGTGGTGAGGGTGTCCTCCCACTCTGTCCTGCCCACCTTACCTGATCCCCATTCTCCTCCCCTGGAGGTAGGCACTGCAGTGCAGTCCACTACCACCCTGTCTGACTTGGGCACTGCAGTGGCGAACCTGTCCACTCCATCTGCACGGTCCACTGCAGTCGTGCCGGCACCCACACCATCTGAGTCATGCCCCCCAGTTGTGCCGGCACACACCATGTCAGACACCTCCACTGCAGTTGTCAGTGGCTCTCCAGCACCCACCACCCCTTCCCTGCCTCCTTCTGGTGAGCCCTGATCCTGTCCCTGCGGTGCCTGGCCTGCCCACCCGTATGCCCCTCCGAGGGGATTGTCCCTGGTTTTTATCAGTGCAGGCATGCCTAGGGTGACATCTGCCACTGTCACCCTGTTTTGACTTTCATGATGGACTGGCCATTGGCCTTTGTTTATTTTTTACATGACTTCAACTTTTGAACCCACATATGCTGAATAAAGCAACTTTCTGTTCTCTAGTGCTTTTGCTTCTGATGTACATGATGTTGATGATGCTAACCATGCCCTTGCTGCAGTGATGGTGATATTTGGTCTCATGAAAATGAAGTGTTACTGTGCAGGAACCCATGTGGTCCAGGGGGACTGTGTCCTATCCTGTGGTGTATCCATGTCATCCTTAGCAGCATCTGAGGGTGTCATGTTTTCAATATTTGGCAATGGGATTTCCTACTTACATTAGCAATGTCACATCTGTGGCTTCCACCCCTGCACATCTGTTGTGCTTGCCATTGTTCAATTAGTCTACTTCCCTGACCGTGTGGCCATCTCCACTGGACATGCAGGTTTGGGCATCAATGGGGAAGGACTCATCTGTGTTGTCAGTGCAACTTGCTATACATGTGTGTTGGATCTGTGCTGATGATTTCGTTGACACTCCCATGACCAGGCTGATGTGACGGGAGCCTTCATTTAGTGCTAATTGTTGACTGTGTGACCAAGTGTTCTGCTGACATGATGGAGCCCTACTGAGGCGACATATGGCACAGCTTTCCTCACACAGGAGTGGAGTCCCCTCATGGCAGTGTGTACTCCTGTGACATCGCCTGCGCCCAAGGTGTGTGTTGTATGAGCATGTCTGTGTGTTCACTTCCATTTTGCTGTGCATGCTGGGATCCCTAGTGATGTTCCTGTTTGTGATGCTTGCTGAGTTGACCTATGTTCCCCCAAAGTCTTCTCCCTGGGTTCTCTGTGATGTGGGTGCATGGCACATTACTGGTCATCAGGGTGTCACCCATAGGTGTGTTTGCTGTCAGGGCTGAGTTTGTGGGCAGACGCTGATGGGTCACAGTCAGGATTCCCCTTGGCACTTGTTGTTTACACCTGTCATGTGATTTCCGGTTTGTGATAGCTTTCATTGGTTGTGACACGTTGTGTGTGTGACTGCTGGCACTCCTCAGGGTCAGGGATGCAATGTTGGTAGTTGTCTATGTGTGTTCTTTGTGGGTGACCTTGGCTTCTTCATTGGTGTGTGACTGTGGCTGGGATCCCATTGGTTGGTGTGGTATTGCCGTCATGTCCATGTACAGCGTAGTGTGCAGTGTGTCAGACATTCAGGAGTCTTGTTGAGTGGCCATGTGTGATGTGTTTCTGCACCTTGGTTCCCACCACCCCCTGGGATTGTCATGGGTGCATGTGCAATGTCACCAGTGCATGTGAGCTTCACTGCTGCACATTGTTGGAGGTCGAGGTGTGTGGTGTTGAGTGTGTGCAGATGAGAGTTGTTGCCCGGCTAGACCCCTGCCTCCATGTTGGCCTTGGCTTACTGGCCGTGCTGATTGATTTGTGCTTGTGTAGGTGTGATGGTAGTTTGTTGCTCAGGACACATGACTGTGGTTCACAGTGTGAACGACATCTAGCTTTGTCATCACAGTGGGATTGTAATGCAGCCCAGGGTCACCACATTGTGGGGGCCCTGGGGGTAGTGCTGTGGTGTCTCTGTGTCTTGCTGTGTCAGTTGCTGTTCCTACATGCTTGTGTGACATGTGTGATTTGTGCTCCCTCTCATCTGACAATGCCTTATTGCCCACATAGGGGATTTGGATCCATGAGTTACCTTTGTGTGGCACTGTATGCACATCTGTGTAATTGGTATTCAGGCCTCCTCATGTGTTGTGTGGTTGCCTGGGGACACTGGTACCCCCCCCCCTCACCTGTAGTGTTTGATGTGCAGTGTGTGTCTGCCTGTTTGTGTTTGTGCATCTGCACCACTGCTTTGGCATATCTTTAGTGTGCCATTGGCTGTATGTTGTTTGGTGTGTTTACCCTGCTGTCCCTGGGACTCCTAGGTCATCAGTCAGCACAATGATCATTGTTTGTGTGTCCCATTGCTGCCATGGTATGGTATCTGTTCACCTCACATCTACAGTCTCCACAGGGTATCTGCATTTGTGTGCCCATTGGTGCAAATATGTGGGTCTGCATTCTGATGGTCACTTCTGTCATTGTGTCATTGATGAATGTTGACAGTGTCAGCCCCCATGGGTGATGTTTGTCTGCACATGGCCAAAGGTATGTCTTATTTGCACTGCACTGTTTGCCTCCCCCAATCTATGTTGCTATGGGACACAAGCACTACTTTGCCACTGATGTGTTTGTTGTTCTGTGACCAGGAATCATCCATGCAGTTTGGCAGTTGCAGCTTTTTCTTTGTCAACACTTACATTTTGGTCACTGTGATGATGGGGGTTTGGACCCCATTGCCACAATGTTCAAAATGTGCTTCAGCTATGGACCCCACAGTTACATTTTGGTCACTGTGATCATGGGGGTTTGGACCCCATTGCCACAATGTTCAAAATGTGCTTCAGCTATGGACCCCACAGTTACATTTTGGTCACTGTGATGATGGGGGTTTGGACCCCATTGCCACAATGTTCAAAATGTGCTTCATCTATGGACCCCACAGTTACATTTTGGTCACTGTGATGATGGGGGTTTGGACCCCATTGCCACAATGTTCAAAATGTGCTTCAGCTATGGACCCCACACTTACATTTTGGTCACTGTGATGATGGGGGTTTGGACCCCATTGTCATAATGTTCAAAATGTGCTTCAGCTATGGACCCCACACTTACATTTTGGTCACTGTGTTGATGGGGGTTTGGACCCCATTGCCACAATGTTCAAAATGTGCTTCAGCTATGGTCCCCACACTTACATTTTGGTCACTGTGATGATGGGGCTTTGGACCCCATTGCCACAATGTTCAAAATGTGCTTCAGCTATGGACCCCACACTTACATTTTGGTCACTGTGATGATGGGGGTTTGGACCCCATTGCCACAATGTTCAAGATGTGCTTCAGCTATGGACCCCACACTTACATTTTGGTCACTGTGATGATGGGGTTTTGGACCCCATTGCCACAATGGTCATGGCCTGCTTGCATTGTGGGGGCCACACACATTTATGTGTGGCACATGTGATAGGGGGTCACATTGTATGTTCAAAGTCATGTTCAGTGTTGTAGGCATTTGACACAGTCTACACACGCTTGTCATGGTGTTGGGGGGATGTCTTTATGTTGCATTCTTTATGTTGGTGTGTGCTCGTTGTGTCATGTATTAGCCATCCTGTGAGTGGGGGTGTTGTTGGTGGTAGGCATCCAGCCCCCATGGGTAGGGGTGGTAGTAGTGACAGGCATCCAGCCCCCCATGGGTAGATGTGGTAGTAGTGGTAGGCATCTGGCACCCCCTGGGTAGAGGTGGTAGTAGTGGTAGGCATCTGGCACCCCCTGGGTAGGGGTGGTAGTAGTGGTAGGCATCTGGCACCCCCTGGGTAAGGGTGGTAGCAGTGGTAGGCATCTGGCACCCCCTGGGTAAGGGTGGTAGTAGTGGTAGGCATCTGGCACCCCCTGGGTAGAGGTGGTAGTAGTGGTAGGCATCTGACACCCCTGGGTAGAGGTGGTAGTAGTGGTAGGCATCTGGCACCCCTGGGTAAGGGTGGTAGTAGTGACAGGCATCCAGCACCCCATGGGTAGAGGTGGTAGTAGTGGTAGGCATCTGGCACCCCTGGGTAAGGGTGGTAGTAGTGACAGGCATCCAGCCCCCCATGGGTAGAGGTGGTAGTAGTGGTAGGCATCTGGCACCCCTGGGTAAGGGTGGTAGTAGTGACAGGCATCCTGTCCCCCATGGGTAGAGGTGGTAGTAGTGGTAGGCATCTGACACCCCCTGGGTAGAGGTGGTAGTAGTGGTAGGCATCTGGCACCCCCTGGGTAAGGGTGGTAGTAGTGACAGGCATCCAGCCCCCCATGGGTAGAGGTGGTAGTAGTGGTAGGCATCTGGCAGCCCCTGGGTAAGGGTGGTAGTAGTGGTAGGCATCTGGCACCCCCTGGGTAAGGGTGGTAGTAGTGGTAGGCATCTGGCACCCCCAGGGTAGAGGTGGTAGTAGTGGTAGGCATCTGGCACCCCCTGGGTAGGGGTGGTAGTAGTGGTAGGCATCTGGCACCCCTGGGTAGAGGTGGTAGTAGTGGTAGGCATCTGGCACCCCCTGGGTAAGGGTGGTAGTAGTGACAGGCATCCAGCCCCCATGGGTAGAGGTGGTAGTAGTGGTAGGCATCTGGCACCCCCTGGGTAGGGGTGGTAGTAGTGGTAGGCATCTGGCACCCCTGGGTAGAGGTGGTAGTAGTGGTAGGCATCTGGCACCCCTGGGTAAGGGTGGTAGTAGTGACAGGCATCCAGCCCCCCATGGGTAGAGGTGGTAGTAGTGACAGGCATCCAGCCCCCATGGGTAGAGGTGGTAGTAGTGGTAGGCATCTGGCACCCCTGGGTAGGGGTGGTAGTAGTGGTAGGCATCTGGCACCCCCTGGTTTAGAGGTGGTAGTAGTGGTAGGCATCTGGCACCCCCTGGGTAGGGGTGGTAGTAGTGGTAGGCATCTGGCACCCCCTGGGTAGAGGTGGTAGTAGTGGTAGGCATCTGGCACCCCCTGGGTAGGGGTGGTAGTAGTGGTAGGCATCTGGCACCCCCTGGGTAGGGGTGGTAGTAGTGGTAGGCATCTGGCACCCCCTGGGTAGGGGTGGTAGTAGTGGTAGGCATCTGGCACCCCCTGGGTAGAGGTGGTAGTAGTGGTAGGCATCTGGCACCCCCTGGGTAGAGGTGGTAGTAGTGGTAGGCATCTGGCACCCCCTGGGTAGAAGTGGTAGTAGTGGTAGGCATCTGGCACCCCCTGGGTAAGGGTGGTAGTAGTGGTAGGCATCTGGCACCCCCTGGGTAAGGGTGGTAGTAGTGACAGGCATCCAGCCCCCCATGGGTAGAGGTGGTAGTAGTGGTAGGCATCTGGCACCCCCTGGGTAGAGGTGGTAGTAGTGGTAGGCATCTGGCACCCCCTGGGTAGAGGTGGTAGTAGTGGTAGGCATATGGCACCCCCTGGGTAGAGGTGGTAGTAGTGGTAGGCATCCGGGCCCCTATGTGTATATGTGGCATTGGTGATGGCCATCCCGCCCCTATGGTGCTGCTGTTGCTGGTGTAAGTAATTTCTGCATCCCTCTGTGTGTGTGTGATATGTCGGGTACGTGTAGTTTGTTTTTGTGGTTGGTGTCTGACTTACCTTCTGCGCCGTACGCGTCCGTGCCTGTTCCGGTAGTAGATGTAGAATATTGGTAGGATCGGCACAATGGGATTCATGGTTGGTTCGTCTCGTTCGTCTTTCTCGTTGCTTCGCCTCGTCCTCGTCGCTGGCGTGTTCGTCTCGTAGCCGTGGATCGTGTTGTGGCGTGAATCGGAGCTTATGTGCGCCTCTCCCGGATGCTTTGACGTGCCGTGCGTAGCGACGGGTTCGGCGCGTACGGGAAGCGCATCGTACTTGTCCGGCCGGACGGGGCTGCATTTTGGCTTCCGTGCGACTCGATTCTGCGTTTACGGATCCAGCTCGGTCGGGGAACAGGACCTGGATTGGGTGAGTACGACTGGGTCGGAATCTATGCTGTTGTGCGCATCGTACTTGCTCGTTCGGAATAATGTGCGGATCGGTCGGGAAACAGGCATTCGCATGGCTTTTTTCCAGACCGAATGATGTTAGGTGCGCCTCCGACCGAGATCGGAATCGGCCCCTAACTCTTTACGTTAATACATATAGTGAATATTCAATAACTATTACCTAATTAATCAGTAATTAAACCATAACTCTGTTACCAAGAAACTGATCCAGCACCGACCCAAAAATTTGGACAGGGACGAATACTCAATTATTTAATTTCTGTTGGCCCATACACATACACCCAAGTCCCTGTTGCGCTGGTGTCAAGTTTGCGAATTCAAGACCATTTAATGCTCAGTAGTTCAATAATTTGACAGTTCTCAATATTCTCAATGAACTCTATCGTTCAAGTTTCCATCTTCTTGGTCGATGGACCAATTAGTTGAAAAATTGAAGGCAACAGTTATTCAAACATTGACAGACTAAAATAACCACAGAAACTTTGTTTGCATATTGTTAAATTTTATCTAACTCAAATGCATTAATGGAATGAAATACCTCATGAGAGAAAATACACACTAAACCATCTGCAAATAATCAATCTCAAAAAAACATATGTTGCATGGAGGGGTAGATAAAGAGACATCAGACATATGCATGAATCAATACTCAATTCGGAAGGATACATGAAGAGACAAAAGAACAAGGATAATAACTTTGAATTATCAAAGATACCAACCCAAGGAATAAGAATGAGGAAAACCACCACCCAGGCCTAGGTAGCGACAGGGGACCCCCAGACAGAGAGTCAGAGATCAAAGACTCTAAGATCAGGACAAGGATAGGACCAGAACAGTTAGGCCTCTCTGCAACCCGACAATCAGCAGCGCACCCTCTCTCTCCTCACGTCTAATGCAGCAGCCTCATCTGCCGCCCTCACGTCGCAGCAAACCGCAAGACCCCACCCCTAAATCACCTATTCTTTATACCCTTATCATAAATGTCCATCCCACTAAAGTTGCTAAAGTCACCCATTCTAGCTACGGGATTGGTTAAAATTGTGGGGCGGATGGTTACCCTATCATTAGGTCATACTTCTTTGACTACCCCATTGTTAGACTTTCGTTCCCACATATTCAGTATACATCCCTATTCTCTCATGAGGTGAAAGTAACGAATTAAGGACAAATGTTAATACATTCAACATTTTGTGGGTTTTCACACGGAGTCACTGGAGTTGGCTGCATGTCAAGCGTCATGTCCTTCACCGTATCATGCTCTTTCTGCTTGTTCAGCATTCCATCCACTCAATCACGTTGTTTGTACGCGCTGCAAGTTTCATTCATTACAGTTCGGCTAACTTAACGCAAAATGGAGACTTATCCATTTACTAAAAGAATAGAAAGCAGACATTTATTAATAATGTGGTAATGAAATTTTCACTGTTAACCACCCACCCTTTTCTCTAGCCAATGTTAACAGTTAACCTAGAATAGCAAAAGCAGGAAAGCGGCATTAATTATTATGTCAAAGCAACACATGTCATGCTTTTCACTACATATACATGCAATGCGCCTTGCAAAACATTCATAACACGTTCTACACACAATATTATTACAATTTAGGTTATTTACATATTGTTAGGATTAACTCCATGCATTTTGCAAAGCAAATTCCCCATGTGTGGTGTGTAGCTGCATGTTAATACTATTTACAACTTAAAATTAGTATGTATTACAGGGGTACTCGATACAAGCGGGTTTCTTTTTGCGAATCCCCGCTCCATCACCCTCTTTTTCCTAAACTGTGCAAATGCGCCTCCAGGCGCACTACTCTTTGTGGTATGAAATCCCCTTGGCTCTTGAGGGTCAACTAGCCCTCCTGTTACCTCCAGTAAGGCCCACACAGCTGGATTGCTGAGAGGTGGTCAGAGGCCATGCCCCCTTTCTTCACCACTCTGCAAAATGCGCCTCTGGGCGCATTGCTGCTTGGGGAAGAAGTCCACTTTTGTCCTGGGGACCTCATCCCCCACCAGCAGTGCACTGAGAGGCGTGTTTTCAGAATGGTGGAGAAAGGGGCATGGCCTATGACCACCTCTCAGCAATCCTTGTGTCCTTGTGTGGTGCTTACTGGAGGTAACAGGAGGTCTTCTTGGCCCCTAAGGACCCTCAGCAGTCAAGGGGACTTCATCCCCCAACTAGGAGAGTGCCAGGAGGCGCATTTGCAGAGCAGTGCAAAAAGGAGGCGGGGACTCCACGAGTTGCAGCATTTTTTTATTTTTTAGGAAGAGGGCGCATGGCCCCTCTTCCCTGGACCATTTTGGGTCCCGGGGATCCCATCCCCGGGGCCTGATGCATTTATATTTTTTAATTTTTTAAAACACGAGTGGAGCCACGCAGCCCCCTCGGCTGATTTCAGCCCCGGGGGGCCCAGCCTTTATTTTTATTTTTATTGAAAAAAGGGAGGGTGGCTGGACGGACCCTCTACCCAGACCTATTTCAGTCCTGGGGACCCCATCCCACGGGGCCAGGCCTTCAGAATTGTTTTTTAAGAGGGAGAGGTCTCTGCTGGCTCCCCACCTCCTGAGGGAGCCAGCATTGCTTTTGGACAGAGGGAGCTGCTAACATGCAGCTCCCTCTCTCCAAAAGCAATTCTGCTCCGCTTCATGGAAGCGTGAGCATTTTCAATGCTCTTGCTTCCATGAAGTGGACCAGAGTTTGCTGTGACATGGCAAGAGCGGTGCTCCAGCCATGCCATAGCAAATTGCAATGTCCAGGGGTGGGCACCCTGGGACATTGCTGGAGCCGTCCTTGGGGACACCCCACATTTGTAATTAAAAGTGCCCCGGGGAGGTGGTAGTTCCCTGGGCACTTGGAGCCCTATGGCCTTCCCCGTATTTTTTTTTAAAAGCACAGTGTGCCCTGGGGAGGTGTCAGTCCTCGGGGCAGCGGGGGCTGAGCGGGCCCCCCGCATTTGTAATTAAAAGTGCCCTGGGGAGGGCCCGGGGCAGCGGGAGAGGTCATTGGGCCTCCCCCGCATTTAAAAAAATATAGTGTGTCCCAGGGGGGTGGTGGTGCACCCGGGGCTGTGGGGGGCCAAGCAGACCCCCCGCATTTTCACTGTTACAGCCCCGGGGAGGTGGAGGTCCCTGTGGCTTCTGATAAGCCCAAGATAGGAGGCCCCATGAGCCCCCCTCCTTCATGCCGCTGGATTTGGCCCACCCGGGGGCTTTAAAAGAAGACCCGTGAGTAACTGCAAAAAAAAAAGATTGCAGCAAATTCACTGATCCACAGCGATTCCGATGCAAAATCTAAAAATAAAAATGCTTTTAAAGCGTGGCTGGGTCCCTGTGGGACCTCCCCACCATATCTGGGGGGTCAGGGTAACCTACCCTGTTCGCTTTTCTTCATTTTTTACTTTTTTTCTAGGACACAGCTTCAAGCTGAGTCTCAAGATGGCTGCCAACACTTAAAGGTTGAAGTGTTGGCTGCCAATCAGAGTATTTCTCTGCTCAAGCTCGTCTGTTCGCGAAGGCTTCGTGGACAGAGATATCACTATAATTTTAAACTTACATTTCTTAAAAACTACTGAACGGATTTACACCAAATAAGCAAAAGGCACTTCCTTGAACTGACATCTACCTCCCTGACAAATTTCGTGTAAGTCTGTTCAGCGGTTTGGCCTGTAGAGGTGGCTAAAGCTTCCTATGGTAATTAACATTACATATGAACCGAGTCACAAGAAAAAGGTAAAAAAAAACATTAAAAAACAAGAAAATGGGGCAGGGTAGAAACACCCTGACCCCCTAGGCCTGCTCAGGGGGTCCCAGAAGGACCCCAGGGCCAAAAAAAGCATTTTTTTTAAAAGTAAAATTGGCAGAATTTCCGCTGGGTGCGCGAATCCGGACGAAATTCTTTTTTTAAAAATGAAACGCGGACTCCCACGCTTCATTTTCTATAAGCCCCCGTGTGGGCCAGGTCCCGGGGGTAAATAAACCTATGAAGGAGATGTTATCTTACACCAGGGACTTTGATCCAGTAGCTGGCAATATAAATATTTATTCCTAAAAGCATCATAGGAATGGGCAGAATACAGCACGTAACAGCTCAGACGTGATTATGTGTTTAACACCACCATGAGATACAAAAATTGCCTGTTATGAGGAAAAAATTATATTCTCACGGAATATAAATAAATATGTCTGTTCTGTGTGTTTCTAATGCATGGTGTTTTGACATTCCGCCCAGGCGGTGCCCATAAATCAGCACGCCCTCTCACTGACGTGGTAAAAGCCCCAGAAGCGGGAAGGAGGGGCATGTTCCAGTCACTCAACGGCCACTTGGGCAGGAGAGCCATCGTTAGAACAGTCTGACGGTGGGCAGCGTGCACAGTGGGCATTGCACCCGAGGCATTGAGCTAGTTCCGATTATTCATCTTTGCTGAGCCTTCGTTCCCCTTGTTATTACACCGCAGAAACACGTAGCCTATTGTTAGCTTATTCAGGTAATTGAAGTCCCTCGCCGGGCTAGTGGGGCATCGAATCTTTACGTCTCAGTAAAGGCGCGAAGAACCTGGTCATTTTAAAAGGCTTCTACGGATCAGATGGCGCCGCCCTCTGCAGCCGCGAACTAGGAGCTGCCTCCCCACCAGCACAGAAAGGAGAGCCAGGTGCTGCTGCAGCAGAAGCCCCGCGCCTAGCTGTGTGTCTGGCGGGGAGCAGTCAAGCCTCGGGTCGCGACAAGACCACTGACCTTGCCACAGCCTTTAGAAATGACAGGGCAGTGCCCAAAACCTAAGAAAAGGGGAAATCCTGATTTAAATAATAATGAACACGCACTATTTACTCTCCTTCTGTTATTAGAATACAATGTACAGCGCCCCGAAACCCGGATAGGTGAGTTCACGCTATAAAAATTAAATGAAAATATAAATACAATACCATGGTCCTGCTGGGTGGCAGTTGAAGCTGGACGTGACGCGCCGGTGGCAGTCCAAATAAGTGCGTCCTGTCTGATCAGGAGTTGGTTTGCTCTTGCTGCCTCAGTAGTGATCTTCAAAGTGTTACCCCCCTCTCCACCCCACCAACCCCTGATTACCCCACCTGAATGCTCCCCTTTCCCAGGGTGCAGTCGTCTTTTGCATTTCAATGACTCTTCATGGGTAGTAGGTGCTATGTAAATACAATCGCAAAACAGTACAATGCGGCACCCCGTTTCCCAAATCTCGCATAATACTGCCAGGCAGAGCGAGGCGAGGTGTGAAGTTTGGTCAGCACCGTGGTCCCTCAGGCTGGTAGCCTGTATTATTGAACAGCGCACGTGTCACTATAGTGGCATCGACAACACACCTGCCAATAGCGGAAAGGGATTTAAAACCCAGGTGATATGCCCCTCTGGGCTCCAGAGACGCAGGTGAAAAGAGGTCCTTGAGGTGACTGATGTGAAATACATGCAAGGCTAAAGAAAGTTCTTTACATGTTCTTAAGGACAGAGTGGGGAACAGTAACCAGAGTTGGCAAGAAAGCGTGAACCATCCTATACCTTTGTCTCCTCACACTATGGCTCTCTTTCCATCCATCCACCCATTCATCCATCTGTCCATCCATTCCTTCTCTCTCCCTCCTTCTCTCTTCTCCCTCTCTGATCCATTCTCTTTCTCCTCCTCTCTTCTCCCTCTCTGATTCTCTCTTCTCCCTCTCTGATCCATTCTCTCTCTCCTTCTCTGTCTATGATCTGTTCTCTCTCACTCTCCTATCCATTCACTCTCTCTTTTCTCTCTTCTCCCTCTCTGATCTCTTCTTTCTCTCTCCTTCTCTCTTCTTCCGCTCTGATACCTTCTCTCTCTCTCATTCTCTCTTCTCCCTCTCTGATCCATTCTCTCTCTCTCCTTCCCTCTCTTCCCCCTCTGATCAACTCTCTCTCTCCATCTCTCTTCTCCCTCTCTGATCCATTTTTTCTCTTATTTCCTCTCTTCTCCCTCTCTGATCCCTTCTCTCTCTCTCTCATTCTCTCTCCTCCATCTCTGATCTATTCTCTCTCTCTCATTCTCTCTTCTCCCTCTCTTATCCATTCACTCTCTCTTCTTCACTCTTCTCCCTCTCTGATCCCTTCTCTCTCTCTCATTCTCTCTTCTCCCTCTCTGATCCATTCTCTCTCCTCTCTTCTCCCTCTCTGATCCATTCTATCTCTCTCATTCTCTCTTCTCCCTCTCTGATCCATTCTCTCTCTCTCCTTCCCTCTCTTCCCTCTCTGATCCACTCTCTCTCTGTCTCTCTTCTCCCTCTCTGATCCATTTTCTCTCTTATTTCCTCTCTTCTCCCTCTCTGATCCCTTCTCTATCTCATTTTGTCTCCTCCCACTCTGATCTATTCTCTCTCTCTCTCATTCTCTCTTCTCCCTCTCTGATATATTCTCTCTCTCTCCTTCTCTCTCCCCCTCTCTGATCCATTCTCTCTCTCTCCTTCTCTCTTCTCCCTCACTGATCCACTCTCTCTCTCATTCTCTCTTCTCCTTCTCTGATCTATTCTCTCTCTTCTCCCTCTCTGATCCATTCTCTCCCTCTCTCCTTCTTCTCTGATCCATTCTCTCTCTCTCTCTTCTCCCTCTCTGATCCATTCTCTCTCTCTCTCTCTCACTCTCTCTCTCCTTCTCTCTTCTCCCTCTCTAATCCATTCTCCCTCTCATTCTCTCATTCTCTCTTCTCCATCTCTGATCTATTATCTCTCTGCTTCTCTCTTCTCACTCTCTGATCCATTCTCTCTCTCCATCTCTCTTCTCCCTCTCTGATAAATTCTCTCTCTTCTTCTCTCTTCTCCCTCTCTGATCACTTCTCTCTCTCTCTCATTCTCTCTCTCCCCTCTCTGATCCATTCTCCCTCTCTCTCCTTCTCCCTTCCCCCTCACTGATCCATTCTCTCTATCTCCTTCTCTCATCTCCCTCTCTGATCCATTCCCTCTTTCTCTCCTTCTCTCTTCTCCCTCTCTGATCCACTCTCTCTCTCTCCTTCTCTCTTCTCCCTCTCTAATCCATTCTCCCTTTCTCTCCTCCTCTCTTCTCCTTCTCTGATCCACTCTCTCTCATTCTCTCTTCTCCCTCTCTGATCCACTCTCTCTCTCCTTCTCTCTTCTCCCTCTATGATCCCTTCTCTCTCTCATTCTCTCTTCTCCCTCTCTGATCATTCTCTCTCTCCTTCTCTCTTCTCCCTCTCTGATCCATTCTCTCTTTCTCTCCTTTCCTCTTCTCCCTCTCTGATCCACTCTCTCTCCTTCTCTCTTCTCCCTCTCTGATCCACTCTCTCTCTCATTCTCTCTTCTCCCTCTCTGATCCACTCTCTCTCTCATTCTCTCTTCTCCCTCTCTGATCCATTCTCTCTCACTCATTCTCTCTTCTCCTTCTCTGATCCATTCTCTCTCTCTCTCTCCCACACTTATACAATACAGTAACACAACTAATATATAAATAGTGTTATTATATCTATGCCCCTTCTTATCGAAGTAGCAGACCTGGTATATACATATTTATAATAGCTGTGCCGCTCCTCATCACAGTAACACAAATAGTTTATAAAAGTGTTATAATATCAGTGCGGCTTCTTATCGCATTTATACACCTAGTATATAAATAGTCATTATATATATGCCGCTGCCTATCGCAGCAGCACACCTCGTATATAAATAGTGTTATTATACCTGTGCCGCTTCTTATGAAAGCAATGCACCTAGTATATAAATAGTGTTATTATATCTCTGCCATGCTTGACACAGTAAAAAAACAAAAAAAAAAAAAAACAATTGATGGACAGAATGCAGAACAATGTCATACATTCACCCCAGTACAGAGATCTGGGCCTAAATCCATCGTTTTTTTGCTCACCATGCCATTCCAGTTTGGACCCAGCCATATGCAAATCAGTCTTGACCCTGCGCCCAATGGGAGCAGTCCAGCCCGAACTGCCAGGCCAGGTCCTCCCTGGACTGGAAACAAGCATCCTAGGACCGGTTTCGGGCTTTCAGCCCTCATCAGCCAGGATAGCTTGACTCCAGTGGCATGGAGAGCACGGGACCCACGTCTGGGCACACCCGTCCCACTCGGGGTGACAAATGCAAAAAAAAAACAAAAAAAAAAAACAATTGATGGACAGAATGCAGAACAATGTCATACATTCACCCCAGTACAGAGATCTGGGCCTAAATCCATCATTTTTTGCTCACCATGCCATTCCAGTTTGGACCCAGCCATATGCAAATCAGTCTTGACCCTGCGCCCAATGGGAGCAGTCCAGCCCGAACTGCCAGGCCAGGTCCTCCCTGGACTGGAAACAAGCATCCTAGGACCGGTTTCGGGCTTTCAGGGAGGACCTGGCTTGGCAGTTCGGGCTGGACTGTTCCCATGAGGCACAGGGTCAAGACTGATTTGCATATGGCCAGGTCTAAACTGGGGTGCCATGGTGAGCAAAAGAATGATGGATTTAACCCAGATCTCTTGACTGGGAGTGAATGTTTTGATTTGTTCTGCATTCCGTCCATCAATTGTGTGTCTTTGCTTTCTCGCCTAAGTGCGCCAGGTATGCCCAGACGTGGGTCCTGGGCTCACTGTGCCACTGGAATCAAGCTATCCTGGCTGAAGAGGGTGAAACCCCGAAACCGGTCCTAGGATGCTTGTTTCCGGTCCAGGGAGGACCTGGCTTGGCAGTTCGGGCTGGACTGTTCCCATGAGGCACAGGGTCAAGACTGATTTGCATATGGCCAGGTCTAAACTCGGGTGGCATGGTGAGCAAAAGAATGATGGATTTAACCCAGATCTCTTGACTGGGGGTGAATGTTTTGATTTGTTCTGCATTCCGTCCATCAATTGTGTGTCTTTTGCTTTCTCGCCCTAAGTGCGCCAGGTATGCCCAGACGTGGGTCCTGGGCTCACTGTGCCACTGGAATCAAGCTATCCAGGCTGAAGAGGGTGAAACCCCGAAGCCGGTCCTAGGATGCTTGTTTACGGTCCAGGGAGGACCTGGCTTGGCAGTTCGGGCTGGACTGTTCACATGAGGCACAGGGTCAAGACTGATTTGCATATGGCCAGGTCTAAACTGGGGTGGCATGGTGAGCAAAAGAATGATGGATTTAACCCAGATCTTTTGACTGGGGGTGAATGTTTTGATTTGTTCTGCATTCCGTCCATCAATTGTGTGTCTTTTGCTTTCTCGCCCTAAGTGCGCCAGGTATGCCCAGACGTGGGTCCTGGGCTCACTGTGCCACTGGAATCAAGCTATCCTGGCTGAAGAGGAGTGAAACCCCGAAACCGGTCCTAGGATGCTTGTTTCCGGTCCAGGGAGGACCTGGCTTGGCAGTTCGGGCTGGACTGTTCCCATGAGGCACAGGGTCAAGACTGATTTGCATATGGCCAGGTCTAAACTGGGGTGGCATGGTGAGCAAAAGAATGATGGATTTAACCCAGATCTCTTGACTGGGGGTGAATGTTTTGATTTGTTCTGCAGTCCGTCCATCAATTGTGTGTCTTATGCTTGACACAGTAACACATCTCTCTCTCTCTCTCTCTCTCTCTATATATATATATATATATATATTATCTACTGGCGGTCGCCAGTAGATAGTTATAGTTAGGACCTATTTTCCATAGGAAATCCGCGACATTCTATTTGAAATAACTCTCTTGCCGGTTGACGTATCTTCGCGAAATTTTCAAACTTTGTGGGGCGCTCCGGTCCGCTCCTACCCTGAAAGTCTCGGGGGATTCGTCAGCGGGGCTGAGAAAAAGGGGGTCCCAAAGCGCGTTTTCCCCATTCATTTTTCCATAGGAAACTTTAGACACGGCTACAGCCCGAACTGCTGAACGGAATTACACCAAATTTGGCAAAGAGGTAGTTCTTGGTTCAGAAAGAACCCTTTTGTTAAATGGTGTAAATCCGTTCAGTAGTTGCTGAGAAAATCACAATTAAAATCACATATATATCTATGGCCGCGTCGGATCCGCGTACCCTCCCGATCACGAGCTGCATGCTAATTGGCTGTCAACACTCCAAATCAGGAAATGTTGGCAGCCATTTTATCCTCGGTAGAACCGAGGGACAGAAACAAGTGCGCAAAGCGCAAAGAGGGGCAGGGTAGAAACACCCTGACCCCTAGGTCTGCTCAGGGGTCCCACAAGGAACCCCTGGGCAGAAAAAAGCATTTATTTTTTTTAAAAATCGGCGGGATGCGCTTAGGGTGCGCGGATCCCGCTGAGAAAAAAAAAGAAACAAGTGCGCAAAATGCACAAAGGGGGCAGGGTAGAAACCCCCTAACCCCTAGGCCTGCTCAGGGGGTCCCACAAGGACCCCCTGGGCAAAAAAGCATTTTTTTTTTTTTAAATCGGCAGGATGCGCTCAGGGTGCGCGGATCCTGCCGGAAGCATCGAAGCGCCGTCTCTTGCGCTTGGATGTTAATTTGCCCCGGGTGGGCCAAGTCCCGGGGGCATGCTGGGGGTTTATTTTATGTATGGGGGCCTCTAAGGGCCCCCAAGCCCGAGGACTGCCACCCCCGGGGCTTTATTAGAAAAAGTTGCGGGAGGGCTCTGAGCCCTCCCGCAGCCCTGGGGACCACCACCTCCCGGGGCTTCTTTATTTTTAAATTAACCTGTGTGGGGGACTCCAGCCCCCACATGCCCCGAGGACCACCACCTCCCGGGGCACTAACAAAGTTGAAAATGGGGGTCCGTTTTGGACCCCAAGCCCCGAGGACCACCACCTCCCGGGGCTTTGAAAATGTGGGGAGAGGGGCGCGCGGCCCCTCTCCTGGAAGCCAGTGATGGCCCTGGGGACCGCCACCCCCAAGGCCGGCTCCTGCAGTGTCCCAGGGTGCCTACCCCCGGGACACTGCTGTTTGCAATGACAGGACGGGAGCCTCGCGGCTCCCGTCCTGTCATTGCAAACTGCTGAATTTTAGAGCGAGAGCAGGAAAGCTGCTCTTGCTTCCAAAATTCAAAGCAGAATAGCTTTCCACATGGGGAGCTGCATATTAGCAGCTCCCCATGTGGAAAAGCAATGCCGGCTTCAGCGCAGGAGGCGGGGAGCCGGCAGGGTCCGTGGGGAGTTGGGGTCCCCCATGGACCCCAAAAGGATAGGGCCAGCCCGGGGGATGGGGTCCCCGGGGCAAGTAGTGGCCCGGGAGGGGGCCATGCGGTCCCCCTTCCCAGTCCTTTTTTTTTTTTTTTTTTAAAGAGGGGACAGGCCCTGGGGGATGGGGTCCCCAGGGCTCAAAAATTACTAAAAGGGGGTCACACAGCCGCCTTTTAAAAAAAATTAAAAAATTTAAAAACGGCATCGCGAGGAGGCCACGCCCCTCTGACAGCACTCTGCAAACGCGCCCCTGGCGCGTTTGCAGAAGGAGAACAATTCCCCTTGAATACTGGGGGTCCCTGGGGGCCAACTAGCCCACCAGGAACCTCCAGTATGCGCCAGGGGGCTGTGTTGCACAGAGGTGTACAGAGGCCACACCCCTTTTTACACCTCACTGCAACGCAGCTCTGTGGCGCTTTTTGGATATACCTGTTGGGCTAGTTGGCCCCCAGGGACCCTCAGGATTCAAGGGGAGTTAATCCCCCGACTTAAAACGCGCCACGGGCGCGTTTGCACAGTGGTGAAGGGAGGGGGCGGGGCTTCAGGTGACATGTGTGCAAACAGGCCCCGTGGCGCGTTTTAAGATGGGGAATTAAATCCCCTTCAATCCTGAGGGTCCCTGGGGGCCAACTAGCCCACCATGTACTTCTAAAGCGCCACAGAGCTGCGTTGCAGAGAGGTGTAAAAGGGGCGTGGCCTCTGTACACGTCTCTGCAACGCAGCCCCTGGCGCATACTGGAGGTTCCTGGTGGGCTAGTTGGCCCCCAGGGACCCTCATGATTAAGGGGACTTAATCCCCCAACTTAAAACGCGCCACGGGCAGCGTTTGCACAGATGTTACCTCAGCCCCCGCCCCCTCCCTTCACCATTGTGCAAATATTCCTCTAAAATCAGCCGAAATACGAATTCCGATTTACTCACCTGTTATCAGGAGAGACCTCAGTGCTGCATCTTTCAGCCCAGTACTGATCCTGAAAAGTAATTTTAACCGTACTTACCAGTAACTTGAATTTCCTTCCATAGGATATCATTGCCTGCTTTTTGCTGAAAAAGTTTCTAAGTGTCGATTTTTGCAACATACAAATATTCCTCTAAAATCAGCCGAAATACGAATTCCTATTTACTCACCTGTTATCAGGAGAGACCTCAGTGCTGCATCTTTCAGCCCAGTACTGATCCTGAAAAGTAATTTTAACCGTACTTACCAGTAACTTGAATTTCATTCCATAGGATATCATTGCCTGCTTTTTGCTGGAAAAGTTTCTAAGTGTGGAGTTTTGGAACTTTATAATATTCCTCTAAAATCAGCCGAAATACGAATTCCGATTTACTCACCTGTTATCATGAGAGACCTCAGTGCTGCATCTTTCAGCCCAGTACTGATCCTGAAAAGTAATTTTAACCATACTTACCAGTAACTTGAATTTCCTTCCATAGGATATCATTGCCTGCTTTTTGCTGAAAATGTTTCTAAGTGTCGATTTTTGAAACATACAAATATTCCTCTAAAATCAGCCGAAATACGAATTCCGATTTACTCACCTGTTATCAGGAGAGAACCCAGTGCTGCATCTTTTAGCCCAGCACTGACCCTGAAAAGTAATTCTAACCGTACTTACCAGTAACTTGTATTTCCTTCCATAGGAATCCATTGTCTGGTTTTCAGCAGAAAAGTTTCAAAGTGTCGATTTTCACAAACTACAAATATTCCTTAAAAATCGCCTGTATGACTTAAACGCATTCTTTCAACTGTTTACAGGAGATGCACCAGTGCTGGATCCAGGATCCACCACTGAGTGAGAAAAAGTCACGATAACACTACTTACCTGCTAAGTGAATTTCCTCCCATAGGATAACATTGGTGATTCTATGTGAAAAAGTTTCTAAGTGTCAACTTTTAAAATACAATAATATTCCTTAAAAATCACTACTGTAACCAAAACGCTTTTACTCAACTGTTTACAGGAGATGTCCCAGGACTGAATCTAGGATCCAGTCCTGTGGTTAGAAAAGTAATCCATAAAGTAACTAATTGCATTTAGCTAGAAATTCACATTGAGCTCAATGTTGCATTGTGTTTGAAATTGTGTTGCCCATTGCAACAACTGTAACTACTGTACTTAAAAGTCTATTGCCTATTTGCAAAGTATTTAAAGTAAATTAATTCATTCTGAGAAAGTATATTTTGTAATGTAATGTATAATGTAATTACAATGTAATTTAAAAAATAAAATATCTAAAAATATATAGTTTAAAAAAATGTAGTAAATCAGTATGAAAAAAATAAAAATAACAATTAATACATTTAAAAATTGGCATTTACCAAACCTTTGAAATTCACTGAAAAAAACCATAGGTTTCAGACATGTTATAGTTAGGAATTAGCATTTAAAAAACCTTTGAAATTCACTGAAAAAACCATAGGTTTCAGACATGTTATAGTTAGAAATTAGCATTTAAAAAACCTTTGAAATTCACTTAAAAAACCATAGGTTTCAGGCACGTTATAGTTAGAAATTAGCATTTAAAAAACCTTACAAATTCACTGAAAAAACCATAGGTTTTAGGGACAGTTATAGTTACTTGGACATTGCACTCGTACAAAACCCGTGAAATTCCCCGTTATAGTTAGTTCAGCTAACTATAACTCGCGCCCCACAATGCACTGCTGATGACGTCACATATTACATCACTCATGACATGGTCAGTGACATCACTGATGACATCACTGATGACATCTCAAATGACATCACTGATGACATCATCCATGTGATAATTTCATGCATCTTCTCACACCCTAATATAACTTTTGATACACCCACTCTAAATTACAGACTGCCATTCTCAAAACCATAGACACTCCAATACCAATAACTACATACCAACTCACTGATTCTTAGGTCTACACACACATCCACTCACTCACCCGTACAGTCACTCATACTTACAGTCACTCAGTACAGGACTATCATATGCACTCATACACCTATATAAACACTGACACACCGCCACTCATCCATAGAGGTACTCACACACCTAGTCAGTCATGCAAAAAATTAATCACACACCCATTTACTCACCTATAGAGTTATACACACACCAGCTCAATAACTCATACAAATACTAGCACATTCTTATGCTCTTATACAATAACTGACACAAGCACACACGCATCCATACAGCCACTCTCACAATCACACACTCTCACGTATAGCCTTTTAAATACTCTAACACACATATATACTTCCTTTTACATATGTAGTTACTCGCACATGTACCACTGAGATATACATTCACTCACTAACACACCCATACACACACTCACCCACCCAAGCAGTCCATCACAGATGCACTCTTCAAATCATGCACCCAGTGAATCACCCACTCACACATCTATGTACAGAGTCGCACACACCCCACCCACACAAACACTCAGGCACCCATACAGATACTCAGACAACCAATCAATAACTCATATAGACACTCATGTAGCTATTCACAAACCCATGCAGCCACTTACACAGCAACAGACAGACGGATACAGACATTCACCCAGTTTAGTCACTAACCCATGCATTCAGTAACATACGTTTAATCACTCACTTATACAGTTAGTCACGCACCTACTAAATCATCCATTCAGACACTTATACACCCACTCACTCTTCAATACGCATTTCCCTATATATATTAAACATATTTAAACTTTACAGAAACACACAGTCACTGGATGATGTCATCAGTGATGTCATCAGTGATGTCATTTGAGATGTCATCAGTGATGTCATCAGTGATGTCACTGACCATGTCATGAGTGATGTAATATGTGAAGTCATCAGCAGTGCATTGCGGGGCGCGAGTTATAGTTAGCTGAACTAACTATAACGGGGGAATTTCACGGGTTTTGTACGAGTGCAATGTCCAAGTAACTATAACTGTCCCTAAAACCTATGGTTTTTTCAGTGAATATATATATATATATATATATATATATATATCCCAAGAAAACGCTCCTTCCGACTGCGATGGACCCGTGAGAAGTGGCGTGCTTCCCGGCGGAGCAAGCCGGTAATGTCACTATCGTCAAATCCACAAATATGCACGCTCTCAGTAAACAAGAACTCCGTAATAGTATTTCCACAAGTTGTTTAATTCACAACGCGTTTCAGGGCAAAACCCCTTGATCACGTGATCAAGGGGTTTTGCCCTGACAACCGTTGTGATTTAAACAACTTGTGGAAATACTATACGGAGTTCTTGTTTACTGAGAGCGTGCATATTTGTGGATTTGACTATATATATATATATATATATATATTCACTGAAAAAACATAGGTTTCAGGGACGTTATAGTAGAAATTAGCATTTAAAAAACCTTAGAAATTCACTGAAAAAAACACAGGTTTCAGGGATGTTATACTTAGAAATTAGCATTTAAAAAACTATAGAAATTCACTGAAAAAAACACAGGTTTCAGTGAATTTCTAAGGTTTTATAAATGCTAATTCCTAACTATAACATCCCTGAAACCTCTGTTTTTTTCAGTGAATATATATGTATGTATATTACCTACTGGCGGTCGCCAGTAGGTAGTTATAGTTAGGACCATGTTTCCATAGGAAGAACACTTTTTGTTTTGCCAATAACTTTGGTGCCGCTTGACGAATCCTTCCGGAATTTTCCAAACTGATGCTTTAGTCAGTTCAGCTGTTGTGTTAAAAGTTTTGGGGTGATCCGTCAAGCGGGGGCCAAGAAAAAGGGGAGTCCCAAAATACATGTTCCCTATGTTCATTCCCATACGACCTTTGAATTCGACTACAGCCCAAACCACTGGACAGAATTACACCAAATTCGGCAGAAAGATAAATTTCGTGTTGCAGATCATGCTTTCAGTTATTCTTTTTTTGTGGTTTTTATTGGCATTTCGTATAACCAAGATACGTTTCCAGTTACAGGAGTCATGAATATAGCACCCATTGCAGTCTTAATCAATAGAGAACTGGTTAATAGAACCACTATGAATACATTATATCCTGAGCTAGGCAGCCGTTAGGCCAACATGCATAGTGACGTGTTCAAAGTTGTAGGACAGAAGAACAGTAGAGCATGGCATATGAATATGGAATCTTTATTCAGGATTAGAGGTATCAATTCCCACCTGGGTGCTAGCCGAGCTGGGTGATGGAGCGTAAATGTTACCTGGCATCTATCTTTACCAATTCTACCTGAAAGATCATTTACAACACTTTTACTGGATGAGACATGTTAACCTATTTTAGTCAAAAACATAAGTTCACATACTGCATCGTAAAAGCATGCAGAGTTTTAGACAAAGATGATACGAAAATGTAAACAAAGTGAGAAAAACAAGAAACTCATATTGATACATTTACGTTTTGTAAGAAAGATTGAAAAATAAAATAATATAGAGAGTTTTTGTGAACAACAATACTCAAATGTGAATTACAATAAATGCATATATGCATAGTGATACTACAGAAATGTAGAAAAAGTATTTCTACAAAGAAAACTGACATAAAATGATTATGGGCTTTTTGTAACGCATATGAAAACATAATACATGCACTGAAAAGTGTCACATTGAAAATCATGCTTGCATGATAATGTGCCAACATAATGACTAGAAATAAATTTCTAGTAGTGCTTAATACTGACATGTATTTCATGAAGACAATTATAACTGAAATTAATGAAGAAAGTTAGATGCAATTGCAAATGTATGATCTTCAGTAATATTAACACAATGGTGATTCAGCTATTTTTCCTTGTAGGCCTCAGAGCTTTCTTTTTCTTACACTGATGTAAAATCATGTGAGGCAGTCACCTCAGCCCTAGGAGAACTTTCTGTAAAGTTTCACTTCTGTTCTGGATAACAATGTACTCACTTCTCACTAGAAGCATATTCAACAGAACTGTAGCAAATATTGTTGCAAACCCAGGGAAAGGCACCTAGGAACGGACTGACTATGGACAAATACAAGTACCTCCTACTTCTGTGGAAGCGACGAAATGCTAACTAAATGGAGCATAATGAATTTTTAATGGTACTTGCAAAAAGGATTATTTAATTCATCCGGAATTGTATGATTTACTGATCGCCCCCATGACAGCCCACCTTGAGGGACCAATGAAACCCCATGGACTGATGGAATTGAGACGTTAAGGGATGTAAACCTGAACATTTGGAGTATATTTGCCCCATCTGGGGAGGAGACAGGGGCTGGCTGTCATTCATCTTTCCTGCCTGGCATGCTGTCAGACTGACTCTTGATTCCTATTATTCTGATCTATGTCCCTTTCCACACTCTCTTGGTAGAATGGACTCTAATGAACAGAACTTTATTCAAACTGCGACCCCAAATCCTTTGCTTTGTGGGCTGACAAAGGTGGGAGGGAAATACCCTTTTGGCTGAGAAGTTACTTTTGCCTCCTGCTGTGGCATGTGGTGCTGTAGCTTGAACTTGAACTGAATTATCTGAAGACAGACCTGAAGCGAACTGCTGTGCTTTGGTTTGTATGATTAATAACTGAATCTGTAATTTTTCCCTGATCTCTATAGGCTTAATCGTGCTGCTGAAAATGATCTGTGCTAAACTGTGTGATTACTTGCATTAACTAATTATCATTAAATCTGATCTTAAAATGTATACCTGTTCTGTCTATGCAATTAGAGGCATTAGAGAAATGTTTTTCCTGAATTATCTTTATCTAGTCTGTCTCATTCTTTTGGTCATATTTACTATTTCAAGGAGTCTATATGTGCGGCTAAAGAAGGTTTTGTACTAGACTTGAGAAGGCTATGGTCATGCGTGCAAATATCTATTCCAGGTCCTCATAAGATAATTACTTACATCTTCTGAGTATTCTAGTACCTATTAGCTCAACAAAAAAGACCTGTCGAAGGACCTAAGTCATGACATTTGGATGTCTTCGAAAATGGGCCTAGTGATATTAGATTTATATGTGTGGTAAGGAAAAAGTTGGTAAGCTTTACGCTGCATCATGGGGGAGTCTGTATTTCTTTGTCGGAGATAAGCATTGAAGGGCTCCCAGATGCCTTTTGGGTGGAAACGCAATGGCATGAGTTCCCAGAATGTGGACAGTTGTTTGGTACAGTAGGACACATCTTTTAACTAGGACTGGATTGTTGGGGCCTGTTTCCTTCCCCAGTGTATTGGGACCCTTTGCTTGGCCAAAAGAAATAACATAGCGTGAGTCTGCGGTGGGCTTTAGGTATCTCTTTCATGTATCCAAGCACGCCAGTCAATGGACTGAGGGGTATTGGCATGCCGATAATGTCTTGCGGGGTGAACAGACATAATATTGAGTTAGCAATATCGAGCAGCAGTAATATCGAGTCCAAAATCTCGGACTACAAAAATATCGACAGTCAGAATATCGTTGTCAAGAATATCGAGTTGAAGGTAAGTAATATCGTTTTTTAAAATATCGAAGTAATTAATATCGTTAACAAAAATATTGTTGTTAAAAATATCGTTGTTTGATTTATTGTTATGTATTTTAGTATGTATTTTACATGTATGTGTTCTAATTTTTTGTGTAAGTATTGCATTTGTTTTTTAATATATGTGTTACATTTTTAGAAGTTATTAATTTTTTTTTAAGTACATTTTGCGTTTTAGTTCCGTAGCGGGTTGTGGGTTTATAGGGGAATAGGGTGGGAAGTAATTTAATTATAATAAATTTAATAATAATTTTTAGAAGTTATTAATTTATTTTAATTAAATTTTGCGTTTTTGTCTAGTAGCAGGTTATGGTTTTATAGGGGAATAGGGTGGAAAGTAACTTGATTATAATGAATTAATAAATAAATTTGATTAATTAATATTTATGTATTTAATATTTTATATTGCTAATTGTGGTAATTAATTAATTAATAAATAGTTATTAATTGGTTGTTAATTATTATTAATTATTTGGTAAATATCTTAATTGTGTTATTTTTTAGGAGCGGGTTGTGGGTTTATAGGGGAATAGGGTGGGAAGTAATGTAATTATAATTAATTATTTAATATTTTTAATTAATTAATATCTATGTATTTGATAATTTATATTGTTAATTGTGGTAATTAATTTATTATTAATTAGTTATTAATTAGTTGTTAATTGTTAATAATTAATTGGTTAATATCTTAATTGTGTTATTTTTTTAGGAGCAGGTTGTGGGTTTATAGGGGAATAGGGTGGGAAGCAATTTAATTATAATTAATTAATTAATATTTTTAATTACTTAATATCTATGTATTTAATATTTTATATTGTTAATTGTGGTAATTAATGTATTATTAATTAGTTGTTAATTATTAATAATTAATTGGTAAATATCTTAATTGTGCTATTTTTTTAGGAGTGGGTTGTGGGTTTATAGGGGAATAGGGTGGCAAGTAATTTAATTATAATTAATTAATTTATATTTTTAATTATTTGATATTTATGTATTTAAAATGTTATACTGTTAATTGTGATTAATAATGTATTGATAATTATGTATTAATTGGTTATTAATTATTAATTATTAATTATGTTATTTGTGTCATTTTTTAAGAGTGGGTTGTGGGTTGATAGGGGAGTAGGCTGGAAAGTAATTTAATTTTAATATATTGTTTTAATTTTTTATTATAATATTTATTTAAGTTGTTTTATAGTGTTAATATTGTGAATTTATTTATTATTGATTGTTTTTAAATTGCTTGTTAATTTTAATTAATTAATGATTAATTAATTATGGTAATAGTGTTATGTTTTACAATATTGGTGGTGTCATTTATAGGGGAATATGGTGGGAGGTAATTTTTTTAAATTAATTCATTGTTTGTTAATTAATTTTAATTATTTTAGCTTGAGTGGGAATAGTAAATTATTCCCCTATGCAATCCAACACTTTCCCTACTGTTGCACTCGCTGGAGTGGGAATAGTAAATTATTACTCTCCGCTATCCAACACTTTCCCTACTGTTGCACTTGCTGGAGTGGGAATAGTAATGTTATCCCCTCCGCTATCCAACACTTTCACTACTGTTGCACTCGCTGGAGTGGGAATAGTAAATTATTCCCCTACGCTATCCAAAACTTTACCTACTGTTGCACTCGTTGGAGTGGGAATAGTTATTGTTACCCTTCTGCTATCCAACACTTTCTCTACTTTTGCACTCCCTGGAGTGGGAATAGTAAATTATTCTCCTCCGCTATCCTACACTTTCCTTACAGTTGCACTACCTGGAGTGGGAATAGTAAATTATTCCCCTTTGCTATTCAACACTTTCCCTACTGTAGCATTTGCTGGAGTGGGAATAGTAATTTTATCCAATCCGCTATCCAACACTTTCTCTACTGTTGCACTCTCTAGAGTGGGAATAGTAAATTTTATCCCCTCCGCTATCCAACACTTTCCCTACTGTTGCACTATCTGGAGTGGGAATAGTTAACTATTCCCCTCCGCTATCCAAAACTTTCCCTACTGTTGCACTCTCTGTAGTGGGAATAGTAATTGTTAACCCTCCGCTATCCAATACTTTCCCTACTGTTGCACTCTTTGGAGTGGGAATAGTAAATTATTCCACTCCGCTATCCAACACTTTCCCTACTGTTGTACTTGCTGGAGTGGGAATAGTAAATTTTTCCCCTCCGCTATCCAACACTTTCCTTACTGTTGCACTCCCTGGAGTGGGAATAGTAAATTATTCCCCTCCGCTATCCAACACTTTCCCTACTGTTGCACTCCCTTGAGTGGGAATAGTAAATTATTCCCTTCTGCTATCCAACACTTTCCCTACTGTTGCACTCGCTGGAGTGGGAATAGTAATTTTTTCCACTCCGCTATCCAACACTTTCCCTACTGTTGCACTCTCTGGAGTGGGAATAGTAAATTATTCCCCTTCGCTATCCAACACTCTCCCTACTGTTGCACTCTCTGGTGTGGGAATAGTAATTTTTACCCTTATGCTATCCAACACTTTCCCTACTGTTGCTAACTCTGGAGTGGGAATAGTAATATTTACCCCTACGCTATCCAACACTTTCCTTAATGTTCTCACTCCCTGAAGTGGGAATAGTAAATTATTCCCCTACGCTATCCAACACTTTTCCTACTGTTGTACTTGCTGGAGTGGGAATAGTAAATTATTCCCCTCCGCTATCCAACACTTTCCTTACTGTTGCATTCCCTGGAGTGGGAATAGTAAATTATTCCCCTCCGCTATCCAACACTTTCCCTACTGTTGCACTCCCTGGAGTGGGAATAGTAATTTTATCCCCTCTGCTATCCAACATTTTCCCTACTGTTGCTGTTAATGTAGTGTCAAATGTAATTGTAAAAGATTAAAAATATTTTAATATTTTAAATTAGTGTATATATTTTATTTTTATTTTACTGGTATATGTGTATATATATGTATTTATAATTTTAAATATGTTTCTAACATTTTATAATTTATTATATTAATTATTTATTAATATTATTAAGTACATTTATATATTATATTTTATATATATGTATGTTTAAATATTTTTAACATTATATTTATTATTTATAATTTTAAACATTTTCTAATAATTCTAACCATGTGTTTTTAATTATATGTATTATTTACTTTATTTTACATAATTTTTTAAACATTTTAAAAAAACGATATTTTTAACAACGATATTTTTTTTCTCGATATTCTTGTACTTACCATTATGTAGATAGGACTTCGATATTCTGGACAACGATATTTTTGTCCCGATATTTTTGTACCTCGACATTTTTGTTGTCGATATTCTGTCAACGATCCGTCTTGCGGTGTACCGAAGAGCTTGCACCAGTAAGCACGTATTTTGGGCAGTTACACGCAAGATGTATATAGGTGGCCTGCGGTGCATGGCAGCACAGGCAGTGCAAATCGGATGACAACCCCATCTTGGAAAGCTGTGTTGGTGTGCAGTATAACCGGTGTATGAATTTGAAATGTATAAGGCACAGCCGGTAAATTAGGTGATAGTATTTCTAACTGGCCGCAGAAAATGCCCATTGGGAATCAGACAAGTGGTGGTCTAGATCAGAGTTCCAGGCCTCGTGGGCCTTCGGGAGAAGGACTGGATGAGTGTGTTGCATATGCGTGCAGATATGGGTTATCAACTTGCACTGTGAGGGGTTAGTATATATGTATTACAAAGCAGTAAGGGTCGCCGGTAGGACAGGAAAGGTACTATGGAGCACAAGGCATGCCGCTGGCAGTTGGAAGTATAAGAAAGTTTTGTGCGACAAAGGGCCCTATGTAGCTATAGCTGCTGGGTGGGGAGGAAGTGGTCTTCAGGGTATATATCTGCAAAGGTTTTTAAGCCCATTTTGGTTTAACAACTAATTGCACCCTTGTCTTGTAGTGGGGGGAGTAAGGGGTTGTTGGCTGCTGGGATTGAGGGGGCATATCGTATAGGGGCACCGGCCTGCTTTCTCTGTCTGTCCCACGCCCAGCGTAAGCCTCCCACATTGTCCATTTCAGCTCTGGAAATCTTGTGGAGGGGGAACAGTACTGTTGGGAGCGGCCAAGAGGAGAGTTAATTGCACTCGATGGCCAAGTGTGGTTGGAATGGTGTGGGATGGAGCCAGTAATGTAAGAATTGGGCCTTCATACACAAGGCATAAAGCTGCATATTCGGTGCTCCTAAGCTCCCTTGTGATTGTGGTAATGTAAGCAATTCGTAGGAAGCCTGAGGTTGTTTCCCCTCCCACACTAACTCTATCAAATTTGACCATAAGCAGTTGAAAAAGCTTGTGGTGAATGGATGGGGATATTTACGAATAGGTAGAGGAATTTAGGGAGTATGATCATTTTTGCTATCGCGATGCGGCCTTCTATAGTTAACGGAAGTTTGGACCATACTGGAACCCGGTCTTCTAACCAGTCGACTGAGTTGCCATAGTTGACTTGCCACATTTCCACTGGGTCCCTGCTTAGCCATATTCAGAAGTATTTGGTCAGACTTGTTGCCCGATTTAAGGGGTATTCTGTGGGGAATTGCAGGGTGGTGTCGGTTAATGGAAAGAGGACAGACTTAGACCAGTTTATTTGGATTCCTGAGCATTCTCCAAATCGCACCACCTCACGCATTAATGGGGCCAGATGAGTTTGGGGGTTGTGCGTGTATATGGTGATGTCATCTGCATATAAGGATATCACTAATCGCCTGGATGTAAATCCTATACCCTTGTCCACGTGGTGTTGTCATAGCCTAGCAGCTGGGGGCTCCATGGCGATGGTGAATGAAAGTGGCAAAAACGGGCATCCTTGCCTAGAGCCCTGCGTGACTGGAAATGGTTCAGAGACAAGGCCATTGAGTCTCACCTGGGCCGCCTGAAGGGTGTTTAGGAGTTGGATTTGTTTAATGAACTTATGACTAAGGCCCAGTTGTTGAAGCAATGGAAAAAGATATGCCCACTCAAGCCAATCAAACACCTTGGTGGTGTCCAATAACGTGGCCACGGCTGATACCTGCGGGTACAAGTGGTGCATTACTGCAAAGATTGTGCAGAGGTTGTGTGATGTCTAATGGCCACGAACAAAGCTGGACTAGTCCGGCCGCACGATCAGTGAAATATAAGAATAGCAATCAGTACGCCAGAACTTTTGCAAAAATCTCATTATCAATATTTATTAATGCTAACGGGCGATAGGAGTTGCATTGCTCGGCTGGCTTGTCGGGTTTGAGCAATGTAACTATAACAGCCTCCCATAAACAAGGGGGGAGCGAGCCTACCGCCAGGGAATCCTGGTACATATCTAGGAGACGGGAAGCCAGGATCTGGGTATATTCTTTATAGAAGGTCGCTTTTAGGCTATCAAGGCCTGGGGCTTTATCTCCGGGCACGCTCGCTATCACCTGAGAGATTTCCTCCACCATTATAGGTGATTCTAGGTATTCCCGATGGGCGCCGTCTAACCAAAGTAGTTGTATAGTGTCTAGATATGCCTTGAGCTCCTCAGAGCCGGCAATAGGGGTGGCACTGTATAATTGAGCATAAAAAGAGGACATAACATTCAAGAAGTCAGGTGGGGAGTAACTGATTTGACCTTTTGCAGTGCGGAGCTCTGATACATAAGTGGATGCATGTGGTTTGTGGAGTAGCCATGCTAATGTTTTCCTGGGGCGGTCTCCTCACTGTACCATCAAACTTGGGCCTCTTTGCCAAGAAAGTGTGTTTCACGAGTCGCTTCCTCTGGATACTCTATCATTTGGTCACGGATGTTGGACAATACGGAGGCAACTTGGGTATGAGAAAATTCAGATTTTAGGACGCCAATGTCTGGAGAGTGACCCACGTATAGCTTTGAGGACGCCATGTTGCTTAGCAATGCAGGCTCCTCATATGACCACCTTAAAGGCCTCCCATAACATGGAGGGAGACTGCACAGAGTCAGTATTCTGCTCAAAGTATTCGATAATGGCCTCCATATTTCCTCCTGGTGGCAGGCGCCAGGTGAATGTTGAAGGTATAGTGTGAGGGATCTGCAGGACGAGTTTAACTGGTGCATGGTCGGACAAATGGTGTGGCAGGTGAGTTGTTGATCTGGTTCAGATCTGTGCATCTTTGGAGAAGAACCAAAAGTTGATCCTTGACCATGTGTTGTGATGTGCGTAGAAGCATGTTGGTTCAGGAGCATCCCAATGTGTGAGGCACCAATTATCTTGCAAGGGATTTTCGGAAATCAGTGTGTGAAGGATTTTGACCGCCTGAGGATGGGGGCACCTGGAGATTCTGGATCTATCCATCGCATCTTTTAGCGGGACATTAAAGTCTACCCCCCACAGTACACTCCGGGGGCCAAAGTCAGATATTTTAGTTATATAGATATAATAGTTTCCACACCTCCGAGAAAAACTCAGACCATCCATGTTAAAGCCTTACAGAGCAGCCAGGGTCACTGGGTGTGTATAAAGTGTGCCTACCAATATGACATAACATCCTTCTTAGTCGTTAATGCAATGTGTGGTCCACCATGGGAGGCCCTTTTTTAGTAATATCATGACACCTCTGGCATAATTGGAATATGTTGAGGAGTATGTTTCACCCCAACTACATGCATTAAGCCCGGGGGCTGGGGCCTTGGCCAGGTGAGTCTCTTCTAAGAAACAGATATTGATTTTGTGTCGTGTAAGGTAGGCGTGAACTAGTCATGCTTTTCTACCGTCATTTAGGCCATGCACGTTCCATGTGAGGCAGTACATGCAAGCCATACTATCCACTCTGCTCAGGAATGGTGTGGAATTGGCTTATTTGAAGTGGCATGTAGTGGGTGTGCATGGGCCGTAAGTGTAGTGTGCAATAGGAAATCTGGCAACAAAGCAATAGTGCATGCCATTTAACCAACATTATTTCAAAACACCCAAAAACACTCCCGCCCCTCTTGTCCCTTTGACTGTCTGAAACAGTTGTACAATAATAGGCCGCAACATCCCTCTGGAAACACATACTCCTGGTATACAACCAGTTGAGAGACCCCCCTTCCTGCTTCCCCCTTTAGTTAGAACTGTCAAAAAAACATTCTCCCTCCAACCCACACCAACCCCCCAAACATGTTGTGAGATCCCTCCTTGTTAACTAGAGAAACAAAAGACAAAAAGAAGAACTAGCTCAACTAGTGGGAATTATCTCTCGGGGTCGTGGAGATACCAGGCAAAGTACCCTGCCTTGTGGCTGGGTGGCTGAGCTGTTGGGCCAAGGAGGGTCCCAAGCATTATGAAAGCATACAAGTGCATGCAACAGAAAAATGTAAGGTTACTGGCAGCAGTAGCTTGTCTCTCTAGTATCGAATTCAGTGGTACATTTGGGGCACAGCGTACCCCAGCCCCACCAGGTGAGGAGGTGACCATGTAGAGTGAGCTGAGGGAAGAGTCAGCCATTATCACTTAGCTGCACTCCTGTTGAAGAATGAGGTGAAGTCACCTGGGGACGATGAGACCTGGTTATTTGCTTGGCCAATTTTAGCACAGATTTGACTCAGTGAAGAAATGCATTTTGTCTTTGTAGGAGATCCTCAGCCTGGCGGGGTACAAAAGTGCATATGATACTCCAGCTTGCTGTAGGATCCTGTTGGCCGGTAGAAAGTCCCGGCGGGCCGCCTGGACTGCCATGCTGAAATCAGGATAGAAGGAAATGTTATTGCTGGCGGCATGGGACCTAGTGATCTGTGGGCTCTCTCCACGATGAAGATCAGAGATAGCTCCGTTCCAAAGATGTTGCACAGTAGGGTCTCGATTAAGTCCTCCATTCTAGAAAAGCCCGTTATTTCTGGAATTCCTACTTTACAGAGGTTATTATGTCTGGAGCTGGCTTCAAGGTCTTCGTTTTTGGCCTTAATTAGCTCTAGCACTTTGTCCATCCTCAAGAGGTGTTCTTTGGACTCCATTTGTAGGTCGTCTGCATCTGAGACCCAATTTTTCAGGTGGTCCAGCCAGGCATCATGTTTGTCCACTCTTTTGATTAACCTGGCCGAGGCGATTTGTGAGCAAATCTAGTTTGGAGTCTATAGTTTCTAAGCTGGCTCTGACGTCCATTAGTAGCGCTTGGAGATCTAAGTCCTGCGCACCAGTCTCCTCCAGCCGGGAGTGTTCACATCAGAATCTATGGTATGTTCAATTTGGCGGGTGGAATACCTGTTTTCGAACGATAATTTTGTTTGCTGTACATCGTTCTTGCCAATTTTTGTATTTAATGAGCAGGGCAGCAATGGCTGTATGTTGAATAGGTATGATCGCTTAACCGGTCTGGCACCAGTATGAGGATGTTCGGTCCTCCAACGCGGGATGTCCACTAAGTCTGGGTGGAGTTCGCGTAGCGGAACTCTGCGAAGTGACAAAAAACTCTGCTGCGCTTCGTGGAGTTCCGGGAGCAGCAGAGTGCGTTAGGGTGATGCTGTTTGTGGTGATTTTGAGCGCTGGGTGTTTGTCCGCTGCTGTAAAATCATCGCGAACGTCACCATGAGCAGCGCAAGAGGGCACAGCATCCTTTCTGCTGCTCGAGTAGATTTTCTACTTGTGCGGCAGCTTTCTCAATGCAAACGAAAGGTTTCTCAACGTGAGTGGTCTCGACCTGTCGCGACCACTCGTATTGTGAAATCCGACTACCCACTTTCAGAAATCTCACCCTGAGGTTGATTTTTCTCTCTCGCACTCGCCAACTAGACCTTGGCGAGCGCGAGCAAGGAAAAATCTCGCTGGGAGGTGGATTTTCCTCGCTTGCACTCGCCAACTTGACATGGACAAGCGAGAGTGAGAAAAAAAGCTCCGCTCTGCTTTGCAGAGCAGAGTTTTGGGGAACTCTGCATGCTTCGTGGAGCGCAGAGTGCGGAAAACTCCACAAACTCCTCGAACGGAGCAGAGTTCACCGCCCAGGCTTAGTGGCCACAAGAGCGAAGGGGTTATCTTCCCAGTGCGTCTTCCAGCCCCGCCACACCTCCCTGTTTCAGGAGCTCAATAGGGGCACGAGCAGGCCTTAGCTCCAGCTCATCTCTGTTACCAGCAAAGCTAAGGGTAAGTCAAATTGACGCTGGGCAAAATTAGAGCAGTGTGCAGACAAGTGCTGGCAATAATGTTTTGGATGTACAGGTTAAATAGGGCCAGCCCCCGAGGGTAACCGAGTTCAGTGGAGGCCGGAGCTCCACCACGCAGAGTGCCCTCCAGGATGGTTGTGGAGATTTAGCATCTAGCGTGTGGGGGTGGCCCAATCCAAGCATCAGCGGTGCCGTTGGTACCTTTAACCATTAGGTTCACTCCAGCTTCCAGGCAGCAGTCCTCATCAGTGACAGAAAGGAGAACCAAGAGTGGAAAGGCCCAAGCATCAATTAGGTCTCGGGATCCAGGCTCTGGTGCTGTGCTCTAGTGCTCAGCGGCCCGGCCCTCAGGCAGACTGGCCTAGATGAGGGTCTTTATTGGGCCTCAGGCCCTCCGGGGCATCCCAGCTGGGATGGGTGCCTCAACTCTGGCACGCTCCATGCGGCCGGGTGGGTCTGGCCAGCCCGCGTTTATAAGGAATCAGCTGTTCCCAAGCAGTGTGCCCATCATAGGGGGGGATAGAGTGCCGCAGACTGTCAGGCGGTCGGGCCCGCATGGGGCCAGGCACAGCTGCGGGTGCTGAAATTCACCACTCCCCCGTTCAACTTGTCTCCTTCACACCGGCCTCCCACAGCTCCCGATGGACCACACCCAGTCTCGACCAGTTCCCCGGCTAAAGATCCAACCTGGGGGGTACAGCAGCAACTCCAGTTGGGTAATCCCTCTCCGTGCGTCACATCCGCTGGCAGTGGGTTTATGCCTCGGCGGGTCCAGACCAAGACCCGGGAGTCATGGCCTCCATGCCTACTGCATGAGAGGTAGGCCAGGTTGCAGGAGCGGAGTCCAGCCCAGATGTCTTTCTGGCAAGAGGGCGGGGGCTTCCGGTGCACAATTTGCCCAAATAGGTACTGGCACGTCTTCTTGGTGTTGCCTCAGTGTGGAGTAGGGGGTAGGAGCCCTTGTGGCAGACAGATTAAGCAGGATTCATGTCTCGCCCAGTAGAGCCCTCTCACAGAGCAGCCATCTTGCTGCTTGGTGAGACCATGCCCTGTGCTTTCAGTTATTTGATGTAAATCGGTTCAGTAGTTTTAGAGATATTAGATGTTAAAAAATATTGATATCTAGGGCTGTGGATCCTGCTTGTAGCTCCGCAGATCTGCAAATCCAAGGATGCATCCACAAATCCACAACCCAACGGGGGGCGAAATACACCCAAACGCACACCAAACCCCGCCGCACATGGCATTCGGCCGTGTGTGGCGTGGGCTTAGTTGCATGTGGGGGTTGGCAACAGGGCTTGGCCTTGCGCAGTGGTGGTTGTATTAATGTACTGTAATTGTATATTACTTTACGGTACAAAAAACATAGAAATTCACTGAAAAAAGCAAAGGTTACAGGGATGTTATAGTTAGGTTGATGCTTTACCCACACACAACTATAGAAATTCAGCAGGTATAGTAATACTTATAGTTATATTTATCTGAAGAAACTATAACTCATGCCATTAAGCAACTTAAGGCAACAAGTCATAGTTTCTAAACATAAGTATAACTATTAGTATAACTATCACCGCTAAATTTCTATGGGTAAACGTCAACCTATCTATAACGCCCCTGTAACCTTTGTTTTTTTCAGTGGATATATATATATATGTATGTATATATATATATATATATATATATATATATATATATATATATATATATATATATATATATATTATCTACTGGCGGTCGCCAGTAGATAGTTATAGTTAGGACCTATTTTCCATAGGAAATCCGAGACATTCTATTTGAAATAACTCTTGCGTCGGTTGACGAATCTTCGCGAACTTTTCAAACTTTATGGCCCGCTCCGGTCCGCTCCAACACTGAAAGTCTCAGGGTGATTCGTCAAGCGGGGGCCGAGAAAAAAGGGGGGTCCCAAAACGTGTTTTCCCCATTCATTTTCCCATAGGAAACTTTAGACACGGCTACAGCCCGAACTGCTGAATGGAATTACACCAAATTTGGCAAAGAGGTAGTTCTTGGTTCAGAAAGAACCCTTTTTGTTAAATGGTGTAAATCCGTTCAGTAGTTGCTGGAGAAATTAAAAAAATAAGAGTCAAAAAATCAATTTCCCTTAGGAAACTTTATGCAAGGCTACTGCCCGAACTGCTGAACGGAATTACACCAAATTTGGCAAAGAGGTAGTTCTTGGTTCAAAAAGAATCCTTTTTGTTAAATGGTGTAAATCCGTTCAGTAGTTGCTGAGAAAATCAAAAGTAAAAACACATATATATCTGGGCGGAGCCTAACCACACATGTCATCGTGAGATCTGATTGGCTGTCAGCACTTCATCCTGGAATTGCTGGCAGCCATCTTGGGACCAATATACATGATAGTACCCCTTTGAAATGCATTGTAGTGAATCGAAGATTTTGAGGGTTACCAAAAGGAGAACTATAAAGGGTGATAACAGACTTTAGTTACATTAGAATTCATTTGTTGATGGTACCATACTAATTTCAGGAATTGTGGTGTGTTCTAAGGTGATTTTACCCTGTGAAAAACCTTCTGCTGGGATATCATGAATCATGTTTGAGAGAAAACTATTTTCACATGCTTGTCCCATACAGTTTTGGAAGGTGCCCCAGAAGCTAAAATGAGAGCATATTTTCTGTAAATTCACATTATCTTTCTCAGTCATGTGAGAATGAAGTCTGACATTCTCAGTAAAACATGTACATCCAACAAAGGCAGAGACTGTCAGTTGATTCCTTTGTGTTCTACTGCAGCTTCCCAGAGTGTTCTAAAGAACAACTAGAGTGCTAACAGCCTTACTTATGACAAAAGTATGGCACACCTGAAGCCATCTTGATTGGAATAAACTGGTAACACTTAAAACATTTAATTTAAAAAGGAACAAAATGATGGGGTTCATCTTGTCATAGAAATTATGGTTAGTGCTCTGGAAAGAAAAATTAGGACATGTTTCAAGTGTGATCTCAAATATCTTCCTGTTATATTTCAACAGGAGCAGCCTGTCAGTTGATGCCTTTGTGTTCTACTGCAGCTTCCCAGAGTGTTCTAAAGAACAACTAGAGCGCTAACAGTCTTACTTATGACAAAAGTATGGCACACCTGAAGCCATCTTGATTGGAATAAACTGGTAACACTTAAAACATTTAATTTAAAAAGGAACAAAATGAGGGGGTTCATTTTGCCATAGAAATTATGGTTAGTGCTGTAGAAAGAAAAATTAGGACATGTTTTAAGTGAGATCTCAAATATCTTCCTGTTATATTTCAACAGGAGCAGCCTGTCAGTTGATGCCTTTGTGTTCTACTGCAGCTTCCCAGAGTGTTCTAAAGAACAACTAGAGTGCTAACAGCCTTACTTATGACAAAAGTATGGCACACCTGAAGCCATCTTGATTGGAATAAACTGGTAACACTTAAAACATTTAATTTAAAAAGGAACAAAATGAGGGGGTTCATTTTGCCATAGAAATTATGGTTAGTGCTGCAAAAAGAAAATTTAGTGCATGTTTTAAGTGAGATCTTAAATCCTCTTCTATTTCATTAGAAAATTCTGACATGCAGACTGAAACAATCACTTTCAATACCAGCAGTAGACTTCCAGTTAACTCCTTGGTGAGCAGTAGCTTTACTACAGTGATCTAATGAACAACTAGAGTAATAACATTCTGAATTTATGGCAAATGTGTGACACATCTGAATGCCTTCTTGATGGAATCAAAGTAAAAAACTGAAAGCATTTCCTACTGAGGAGACTGCAGTAAATGAGGAAATTAGGAAACTTCATAACAAAGAAGTCTTCCAAGGTGGCCACCAGTGAAAAAAGAGCCCAAATGTAGCACAAATATTACCAAGATGTAGCCCACATATAGCCCAATGACAAAAGTGTGCAAAACACTTTTTATTTTTAGTTTTTTTGCAGTTTTATGTAGTGCAGACTGGTCAGGTATTGGAGCGTTGCATCTTAAAACATGACCCCCTACACTACAAAAACACCACTGCACTACCCTAAACCCTAAAACACTTCCCCAGCACGACCCCCTACACTACACAAGCACCACTGCACTATCCTAAACCCTAAAACACTACCCCCAGCATGACCCCCTACACTACACAAACACCACTGCACTACCCTAAACCCTAAAACACTACCCCAACACCACTGCACTAACCTAAATCCTAAAACACTACCCCCAGCACGACCCCTAAACTACCCAAACACCACTGCACTACCCTAAAACATGACCCCCTACACTACACAAACACCACTGCACTACCCTAAACCCTAAAACACTACCCCCAGCACGACCCCCTACACTACACAAGCACCACTGCACTACCCTAAACCCTAAAACACTACCCCCAGCACGACCCCCTACACTACACAAACACCACTGCACTACCTTAAACCCTAAAACACTACCCCAGCACGACCCCCTACACTACCCAAACACCACTGCACTAACCTAAATCCTAAAACACTACCCCCAGCACGACCCCCTACACTACCCAAACACCACTGCACTACCCTAAAACATGACCCCCTACACTACACAAACACCACTGCACTACCCTAAAATCTAAAACACTACCCCCAGCACGACCCCCTACACTACACAAGCACCACTGCACTACCCTAAACCCTAAAACACTACCCCCAGCATGACCCCCTACACTGCCCGAACACCACTGCACTGCCCTAAACCCTGAAACACCAGCCCCTGCACGACCCCCTACACTGCCTGAACACCACTGCACTGCCCTAAACCCTGAAACACATACCCTAGCACGACCCCCTACACTGCCCGAACACCACTGCACTGCCCTAAACCCTGAAACACCACCCCTTCACGACCCCCTACACTGCCCGAACACCACTGCACTGCCCTAAACCCTGATACACCACCCCCAGCATGACCCCTACACTGCCCGAACACCACTGCACTGCCCTAAACCCTGAAACACTACCCCCAGCAAGACCTCCTACACTGCCCGAACACCACTGCACTGCCCTAAACCCTGAAACATCACCCCCAGCAAGACCCCCTACACTGCCCGAACACCACTGCCCTAAACCCTGAAACACCACCCCCAGCACGACCCCCTACACTGCCCGAACACCACTGCACTGCCCTAAACCCTGAAACACCACCCCCAGCACGACCCCCTACACTGCCCGAACACCACTGCACTGCCCTAAACCCTGAAACACCACCCCCAGCAAGACCCCTACCCTGCCCAAACACCACTGCCCTAAACCCTGAAACACCACCCCCAGCAAGACCCCTACACTGCCCGAACACCACTGCACTGCCCTAAACCCTGAAACACCAGCCCCAGCACAACCCCTACACTGCCCGAACACCACTGCACTGCCCTAAACCCTGAAACACCACCCCCTGCACGACCCCCTACACTGCCCGAACACCACTGCACTGCCCTAAACCCTGAAACACCACCCCCAGCACGACCCCCTACACTGCCCGAACACCACTGCACTGCCCTAAACCCTGAAACACCACCCCTGCACGATCCCCTACACTGCCCGAACACTACTGCACTGCCCTAAACCCTGAAACACCACCCCCAGCACGACCCCCTACACTGCACGAACACCACTGCACTGCCCTAAACCCCGAAACACTACCCCCAGCAAGACCCCCTACACTGCCCGAACACCACTGCCCTAAACCCTGAAACACCACCCCCAGCAAGACCCCCTACACTGCCCGTACACCACTGAACTGCCCTAAACCCTGAAACACCACCCCCAGCATGACCCCTACACTGCCCGAACACCACTGCACTGCCCTAAACCCTGAAACACCACCCCCAGCACGACCCACTACACTGCCCGAACATCACTGCACTGCCCTAAACCATGAAACACCAGCCCCAGCACGACCCCCTACACTGCCCGAACACCACTGCACTGCCCTAAACCCTGAAACACCACCCCCAGCACGACCCCTACACTGCCCGAACACCACTGCACTGCCCTAAACCCTGAAACACCACCCCCAGCACGACCCCCTACACTGCCCGAACACCACTGCACTGCCCTAAACCCTGAAACACCACCCCCTGCATGATCCCCTACACTGCCCGAACACTACTGCACTGCCCTAAACCCTGAAACACCACCCCCAGCACGACCCCCTACACTGCACGAACACTACTGCACTGCCCTAAACCCCAAAACACTACCCCAGCACGACCCCCTACACTACACAAGCACCACTGCACTATCCTAAACCCTAAAACACTACCCCCAGCATGACCCCCTACACTACACAAACACCACTGCACTACCCTAAACCCTAAAACACTACCCCAACACCACTGCACTAACCTAAATCCTAAAACACTACCCCCAGCACGACCCCCTACACTACCCAAACACCACTGCACTACCCTAAAACATGACCCCCTACACTACACAAACACCACTGCACTACCCTAAACCCTAAAACACTACCCCCAGCACGACCCCCTACACTACACAAGCACCACTGCACTACCCTAAACCCTAAAACACTACCCCCAGCACGACCCCTATACTACACAAACACCACTGCACTACCTTAAACCCTAAAACACTACCCCCAGCACGACCCCCTACACTACCCAAACACCACTGCACTAACCTAAATCCTAAAACACTACCCCCAGCACGACCCCTACACTACCCAAACACCACTGCACTACCCTAAAACATGACCCCCTACACTACACAAACACCACTGCACTACCCTAAAATCTAAAACACTACCCCCAGCACGACCCCCTACACTACACAAGCACCACTGCACTACCCTAAACCCTAAAACACTACCCCCAGCATGACCCCTACACTGCCCGAACACCACTGCACTGCCCTAAACCCTGAAACACCAGCCCCTGCACGACCCCTACACTGCCTGAACACCACTGCACTGCCCTAAACCCTGAAACACATACCCTAGCACGACCCCCTACACTGCCTGAACACAACTGCACTGCCCTAAACCCTGAAACACCACCCCCTTCACGACCCCCTACACTGCCCGAACACCACTGCACTGCCCTAAACCCTGATACACCACCCCCAGCATGACCCCTACACTGCCCGAACACCACTGCACTGCCCTAAACCCTGAAACACTACCCCCAGCAAGACCTCCTACACTGCCCGAACACCACTGCACTGCCCTAAACCCTGAAACATCACCCCCAGCAAGACCCCCTACACTGCCCGAACACCACTGCCCTAAACCCTGAAACACCACCCCCAGCACGACCCCCTACACTGCCCGAATACCACTGCACTGCCCTAAACCCTGAAACACCACCCCCAGCACGACCCCCTACACTGCCCGAACACCACTGCACTGCCCTAAACCCTGAAACACCACCCCCTGCACAACCCCCTACACTGCCCGAACACTACTGCACTGCCCTAAACCCTGAAACACCATCCCCTGCACGACCCCCTACACTGCACGAACACCACTGCACTGCCCTAAACCCTGAAACACTACCCCCAGCAAGACCCCCTACACTGCCCGAACACCACTGCACTGCCCTAAACCCTGAAACACCACCCCCAGCAAGACCCCTACCCTGCCCAAACACCACTGCCCTAAACCCTGAAACACCACCCCCAGCAAGACCCCCTACACTGCCCGAACACCACTGCACTGCCCTAAACCCTGAAACACCAGCCCCAGCACAACCCCTACACTGCCCGAACACCACTGCACTGCCCTAAACCCTGAAACACCACCCCGTGCACGACCCCCTACACTGCCCGAACACCACTGCACTGCCCTAAACCCTGAAACACCACCCCCAGCACGACCCCCTACACTGCCCGAACACCACTGCACTGCCCTAAACCCTGAAACACCACCCCCTGCACGATCCCCTACACTGCCCAAACACCACTGCACTGCCCTAAACCCTGAAACACCACCCCCAGCACGACCCCCTACACTGCACGAACACCACTGCACTGCCCTAAACCCCGAAACACTACCCCCAGCAAGACCCCCTACACTGCCCGAACACCAGTGCCCTAAACCCTGAAACACCACCCCCAGCAAGACCCGCTACACTGCCCGTACACCACTGAACTGCCCTAAACCCTGAAACACCACCCCCAGCATGACCCCCTACACTGCCCGAACACCACTGCACTGCCCTAAACCCTGAAACACCACCCCCAGCACGACCCACTACACTGCCCGAACATCACTGCACTGCCCTAAACCATGAAACACCAGCCCCAGCACGACCCCTACACTGCCCGAACACCACTGCACTGCCCTAAACCCTGAAACACCACCCCCAGCACGACCCCCTACACTGCCCGAACACCACTGCACTGCCCTAAACCCTGAAACACCACCCCCAGCACGACCCCCTACACTGCCCGAACACCACTGCACTGCCCTAAACCCTGAAACACCACCCCCTGCACGATCCCCTACACTGCCCGAACACTACTGCACTGCCCTAAACCCTGAAACACCACCCCCAGCACGACCCCCTACACTGCACGAACACTACTGCACTGCCCTAAACCCCAAAACACTACCCCCAGCAAGACCCCCTACACTGCCCGAACACCACTGCCCTAAACCCTGAAACACCACCCCCAGCAAGACCCCCTACACTGCCCGTACACCACTGAACTGCCCTAAACCCTGAAACACCACCCCCAGCATGACCCCCTACACTGCCCGAACACCACTGCACTGCTCTAAACCCTGAAACACCACCCCCAGCACGACCCCCTACACTGCCCGAACACCACTGCACTGCCCTAAACCATGAAACACCAGCCCCAGCACGACCCCCTACACTGCCCGAACACCACTGCACTGCCCTAAACCCTGAAACACCACCCCAGCACGACCCCCTACACTGCCCGAACACCACTGCACTGCCCTAAACCCTGAAACACCACCCCCAGCATGACCCCCTACACTGCCCGAACACCACTGCACTGCCCTAAACCCTGAATCACCACCCCAGCACGACCCCCTACACTGCCCGAACACCACTGCACTGCCCTAAACCCTGAAACATCAACCCCAGCAAGACCCCCTACACTGCCTGAACACCACTGCCCTAAACCCTGAAACACCACCCCCTACACTGCCCGAACACCACTGCACTAAATCCTGAAACACTAGCCCCAGCAAGACCCCCTACACTGCCCAAACACCACTGCACTGCCCTAAACCCTGAAACACCACCCCCAGCACGACTCCCTACACTGCCCGAACACCACTGCACTGCCCTAAACCCTGAAACACCAGCCCCAGCAAGACCCCTACACTGCCCGAACACCACTGCACTGCCCTAAACCCTGAAACACCAGCCCCAGCATGACCCCTACACTGCCCGAACACCACTGCACTGCCCTAAACCCTCAAACACCAGCCCCAGCACGACCACCTAAACAGCCCGTACACCACTGCACTGCCCTAACTCCTGAAACACCAGCCCCAGCATGACCCCCTACACTGCCCTGCCCTAAACCCTGAAACACCAGCCCCAGCACGACCCCCTACACTGCCCGAACACCACTATACTGCCCTAAACCCTGAAACACCAGCCCCAGCACGACCCCCTACACTGCCCGAACACCACTGCACTGCCCTAAACCCTGAAACACCACCCCCTGCATGACCCCCTACACTGCCCGAACACCACTGCACTGCCCTAAACCCTGAAACACCACCCCTGCAGCACCCCCTACACTGCCCGAACACCACTGCACTGCCCTAAACCCTGAAACACCACCCCTGCACCGCCCCCTACACTGCCCGAACACCACTGCACTGCCCTAAACCCTGAAACACCACCCCCAGCACGACCCCCTTTACTGCCCGAACACCACTGCACTGCCCCAAACCCTGAAACACCACCCCCAGCACGACCCCCTACACTGCCTGAACACCACTGCCCTAAACCCTGAAACACCACCCCCTGCACGACCCCCTACACTGCCCGAACACCACGGCACTGCCCTAAACCCTGAAACACCACCCCTACACTGCCCGAACACCACTGCACTGCCCTAAACCCTGAAACACCACCCCCAGCACGACCCCCTACACTGCCCGAACACCACTGCACTGCCCTAAACCCTGAAACACCACCCCCTACACTGCCCGAACACCACTGCACTGCCCTAAACCCTGAAACACCACCCCCAGCACGACCCCCTACACTGCCCGAACACCACTGCACTGCCCTAAACCCTAAAACACCACCCCAAGCATTACCCCTACACTGCCCAAACACCACTGCACTGCCCTAAACCCTAAAATACTACCCACAGCACAACCCCCTACACTACCCGAACACGACTGCACTGCCCTAAACCCTCAAACACTACCCCAGCACGACCCCTACACTACCCGAACACCACTGCACTGCCCTAAACCCTAAAACACTCCCCCAGCACGACCCCCTACACTACCCGAACACCACTGCACTGCCCTAAACCCTAAAACACTCCCCCCAGCACGACCCCCTACACTACCCAAACACCACTGCACTGCCCTAAACCCTAAAACACTACCCCCCGCATGACCCCCTACACTACCCAAACACCAATGCACTACCCTAATCCCTAAAACACTACCCCCGCATGACCCCCTACACTACCCTAAACCCTAAAACACTACCCCCGCACGACTCCCTACACTACCCAAAGACCACTGCACTACCCTAAACCCTAAAACATGACCTCCTACACTACACAAACACCACTGCACTACCCTAAACCTAAAACACTACCCCCTACACTACACAAACACCACTGCACTACCCTAAACCCTAAAACACTACCCCAGCAGTACCCCTACACTACCCAAACACCACTGCACTAACCTAAACCATAAAACACTACCCCCAGCAGTACCCCCTACACTACCCAAACACCACTGCACTACCCTAAATCACTACCCCCAGCACGACCCCCTACACTACCCAAACACCACTGCACTACCCTAAACCCTAAAACACTACCCCCAGCACGACCCCCTACACTACCCAAACACCACTGCACTACCCTAAACCCTAAAACACTCCCCCAGCACGACTCCCTACACTACCCAAACACCACTGCACTACCCTAAACCCTAAATCTACCCCCAGCATGACCCCCTACACTACACAAACACCACTGCACTACCCTAAACCCTAAAACACTACCCCCAGCTCGACCCTCTTCACTACCTAAACACAACTGCACAATTTGTTACAGGCGTTGCAACGCAGGCCTGTGGTGCTTACTGGAAGTACCTAGTGGGCTAGTTGGGCCCCAGGGACCCTCAGGATTCAAGGTGACCTAATCCCCCAACCTAAAACGCACCACGGGGCGCGTTTGCACAGTGGTGAAGGGAGGGCGGGGCCTCAGGTGACATGTGCGCAAACACGCCCTGTGGTGCGTTTTAAGTTGGGGAATTAATTCCCTTTGAATCCTGAGGGACCCTGGGGGCCAACTAGCCCACCAGGTACCTTCAGTAAGCACAACAGAGTTGCGTTGCAGAGAGGTGAAAAAAGGTGCGTGGCCTCGGAACGCCTCTCTGCAACTCAGCTCTGTGGTCCTAACTGTAGGTACCTGGGGGCTAGTTGGGCCCCAGGGACCCTCAGAATTCAAGGGGACTTAATCCCGCAACCTAAAACGCGCCACGGGGTGCGTTTGCACACATGTCACCTCAGGCCCCCTCCTTCACCACTGTGCATACGCGCCCTGTAGCGCGTTTTAAGAGGTAGTTTTAATCCCCCTGCCCTATTATGTACTAGGGACTTGCAGAGGAGGTCATGCTAATCACAGGGGTACCCCAACGCATAGTGTTCCCTAGTGTATGTAGGTGTTTTCACTGTATTCTAAGTGTCTTTTAGCATAGCACTGGCTCTGGTTAGTCAGAGTCAGTTACCACCAGTACCCGTCTGAAAAAGTTGTGGGCACAGGATGATTTTGTAACAAGGCCTCTTTCTGCTCCTCTGTTGGTTCTTTCTGCACATCTTTTGCTTCTTTCTGTGCGTTTTTTCTTCTTTCTTCACATGTCCTACCTCTGTAGGCATAGTTAGAAACTAGCATTTAAAAAAACCTTTGAAATTCACTTAAAAAATCATAGGTTTGAGGCACGTTATAGTTAGAAATTAGCATTTAAAAAACCTTTGAAATTCACTGAAAAAACCATAGGTTTCAGACACGTTATAGTTAGAAATTAGCATTTAAAAAACCTTTGAAATTCACTGAAAAAACCATAGGTTTTAGGGACAGTTATAGTTAGTTGGACATTTCACTCGTACAAAACCATAGAAATTCCCCCGTTATAGTTAGTTCAGCTAACTATAACTCGCGCCCGCAATGCACTGCTGATGACGTCACATATTACATCACTCATGACATGGTCAGTGACATCACTGATGACATCACTGATGACATCTCAAATGACATCACTGATGACATCATCCATGTGATAATTTCATGCATCTTCTCACACCCTAATATAACTTTTGATACACCCACTCTAAATTACAGACTGCCATTCTCAAAACCATAGACACTCCAACACCAAAAACTACATACCCACTCACTGATTCTTAGGTCTACACATACATCCACTCACTCACCCGTACAGTCACTCATACTTAGTCACTCAGTACAGGACTATCATATGCACTCATATACCTATATAAACACTCACACACCGCCACTCATCCATAGAGGTACTCACACACCTAGTCAGTCATGCAAAAACTTAATCACACACCCATTTACTCACCTATACAGTTATACACACACCAGCTCACTTACTCATACAAATACTAGCACATTCTTACGCTCTTATACAATCACTGATACAAGTACACACTCATCCATACAGCCACTCACACAATCACACACTCTCACTTATAGCCATTTAAATACTCCAACACACATATATACTGCCTTTCACATATGAAGTTACTCACACATATACCACTGAGATATACATTCAATCACTAACACACCCATACACACACTCACCCACCCATACACAACATCACAGATGCACTCTTGAAACCATGCACCCAGTGATTCGCCAACTCACACATCTATGCACAGAGTCACACACACCCCACCCACACAAACACTCAGGCACCCATACAGATACTCAGACAATCAATCAATAACCCATGTAGACACTCATGTAGCTATTCAGAAAGCCATGCAGCCGCTTACAAACCAACAGACAGACGGATACAGACATTCACACAGTTTAGTCACTAACCCATGCATTCAGTAAGATACATTTAATCACTCACTTGTAGAGTCAGTCACTCACGTACTAAATCATCCATTCAGACACTTATACACCCACTCATTCTTCAATACACCTTTCCCTATATATATTAAGCATATTTAAACTTTACAGAAACACACAGTCACTGGATGATGTCATCAGTGATGTCATCAGTGATGTCATTTGAGATGTCATCAGTGATGTCATCAGTGATGTCACTGACCATGTCATGAGTGATGTAATATGTGACGTCATCAGCAGTGCATTGCGGGGGCGCGAGTTATAGTTAGCTGAACTAACTATAACGGGGGAATTTCTATGGTTTTGTACGAGTGAAATGTCCAACTAACTATAACTGTCCCTAAAACCTATGGTTTTTTCAGTGAATTTCAAAGGTTTTTTAAATGCTAATTTCTAACTATAACGTGTCTGAAACCTATGGTTTTTTCAGTGAATATATATATATATATATATATATATATATATCAGCTTCTGGTGGTGGCCATTAGTTAGTTATAGTTAGGACCATGTAGAGAATTTTTTTTGACTTGCCTATATCTTTGGCGCAGTTTGACAAATTTTCGAAATAAAAGTGTCATAGTGAGTCTTGTTGTGCATGGTAAGTTTCGGGGTGATCCGCCAAGCAGGGGCAGAGAAAAATAGGGGTTGAAAAAAAATGCAATTTCTCATGTTAATTCCCATAGAAGCTTTGAACACGACTACAGCCCGAACCACTGGACGGAATTACATCAAATTTGTCAGGAAGGTAGATTTTGGTCAGCAGATCATGCTTTTAGTTATCCGGTGTAAATCCGTTCAGTAGTTGTTGAGAAATCGAAGGGAAAGCAAATAAGGATAACTAGGCGGAGCCTAACCACACATCTCATGTTGAGAGATGATTGGCTTGCAACGCTTCAACCAGAAAGTGTTGGCAGCAATCTTGGGACTTGGCTTCAGTCGAGTTCCACAAAAAACATTTTTTTTAAAGAAATGGGTGCAGGGTAGGAATACCCTTTCTCCCAAGCTGTGGTGGTGGGGTCCCCCTGTGACCCCAACAGAGCCACAAATCACTTTTTTAAGAAATATTTTGCAGCAAAAACACGAATCAGCATAAAAAATTGAAAAACAAAAACAAGTGTGGACTCATGCACTTGTTTTGAATACAGCCCCAGGGTGGGCTAGGTATTGGGGGCATTTTTTTAAAAAAAGGAGCAGGGATCAAAGGCCCCAACCCCTAAGGCTTCCCCCAGGGACCACCACATCCCAGGGGCTTTGTTGATAAAAAGGAGGGGGATGCACAGGCCCCCCTCCATGGGCTCTATAAAGACCACCACCTCCCCGGGGCTAAAGAAAGAATGATGGGGGTGCGTGGACCCCCTGAGCCCCGGGTACCACCATCAGCCTGTGGCAAATTAACAACTAACGGGGGGCCAGGAGGACCACCACCTCCCAGGGGCAAAACATATATTTTTTTTTAAATGGGAGAGGAGCCATGCGGAACCCCTCCAATGCTATATACAGCCCTGGAGAGCACCACCTCCCTGGGACCAGCCCGTTCAGATCAAAGGAGGGAGCCCCCACTCCTGTAGCCAAAAATAACCATTGGGAACGCCACCATACAGGGTCGGCTCCTGCTATGTCCCGTGGTGCCCAACCCTGGGACAAAGCTGCTTGCTCTAACTTGTCAGGAGTTTTGACGGCTTCCGCCAAGTCAGAGCAAACACTACGCTTCCAGCAAGCGAGAACTGATAAATGCTCTTGCCTACTGGAAGCAGAGTTTTCGTCTGTTTCCCTGCCCACTGTCAAGCGAACAGGGAAACAGACCGAAAGGATTGCTTTCATGCTGTGCAAGTTTAGCAGCTCCTTGTCTATGAGAGCAATGCCGGCTCCTGCAGAAGTCGGGGAGCTGGCTGGGACTGTGAGGGCCTTGAGCCTTACCCTGCAGTCCCAGGGGAGAAGACAAGAAAAAGGCAAAATAAAGGTCAGAAAGAGGCAGAATAAAGGTCAGAAATGAGCAGAAAGAGGCAGAATAAAGGTCAGCAACGAGCAGAAAGAGGAAAAATAAAGGTGAGAAATGAGCAGAAAGAGGCAGAATAAAGGTCAGCAATAAGCAGAAAGAGGCAAAATAAAGCTCAGCAGCGAGCAGAAAGAGGCAAAATAAAAGTGAAAATCGAGCCTAAAGAGGCGGAATAAAGGTCAGCAATGAGCAGAAAGTGGCAAAATAAAGGTGAGAAACGAGCAGAAAGAGGCAGAATAAAGTTCAGAAACGAGCAGAAAAAAGGCAGAATAAAGGTCAGCAATGAGCAGAAAGAGACAAACTAAAGGTCAGAAACGAGCAGAAAGAGGCAAAATAGAGATTAGAAATGAGCAGAAAGAGGCAAAACAAAGGTCAGAAACAAGCAGAAAGAGGCAAAATAAATGTCAGAAACGAGCAGAAAGAGGCAAAATACAGGTCAGAAACAAGCAGAAAGAGTAAAAATAAAGGTCAGCAACGAGCAGAAAGAGGCAAAATAAAGGTCAGAAGCGAGCAGAAAAAGGGAGATTACTGGGGTGGGTGGTAAACTGCACTCTGCCAGTGGAGTTTCCAGAAATTTTCTAGTCCACACTCCACTTGAAACGCAGAGTTCAGCATAAATTCTGCCTACCGTCATCGTAGTTGAATTCACAGGCGTGCTGACCCCTAGACTTCATCCTCCAACTAGTAGTGCACCAGGAGGTGCGTTAGCAGAGTGGTTGAGAAAGGGGGCGGAGCCTATGATGAGGGCTTAGCAATCCCACCGTGGAAGACTTATGAGTGGCAACAATAGGGGTTTTTGGCTCCCAACAACCCTCAGTAGCCAAGGGGAGTTTATCCCCCAATCAGTAGTGCACCTAGAGGCTTGTTTGCAGAGTGGTTGAGAAAGGGGGCAGGGCCTCTGTTGCGGTCTCAGCAATCCCTCTGTGGGGGACTTTCTTTTGACAACAATTGGGGTTTTTGGCCCCCAACTACCCTCAATAGCCAAGGAGAGTTCATCCCCCAACCGATAGTGCACCAAGAGGCACGTTTGCAGACTGGTTGAGAAAGGGGGCAGGGCCTCTGATGAGGTCTCAGCAATCCTGCTGTGGGGGCCTTACTTATGACGCAATAGGGGTTCTTGGCCCCATCGACCCTCAGCAGCCAAGGGGAGTTCATACTCCAACCAGTGGTGTGCCAGGTGGCGTGTTTGCAGAGTGGTTGAGAAAGGGGGTGGGGCCTCCAACAAGGTGTCAGCAATCCCGCTGTGGGGGACTTGTGGCAACAGTAGGGGTTCTTGGCCCCCAACAAACCTCAGCAGCCAAGGGGACTTCATCTCCCAACCAGTAGTGCGCCAGGAGGTGCATTTGCAGAGTGATTGAGAAAGGGGGCATGGCCTCCGTTGTGGTATAAGCGTTCCCACTGTGGGGGACTTACTTCTGGTAACAATAGCGCTTCTTGGCCCCCAACGACAATCTGCAGCCAAGGGGACTTCATCCCCGACTGGTAGTGTGCCAGGAAGTCCCTTTGCAGAGTGGTTGGGAAAGGGGGCATGGCCTCTGATGAGGTTCCAGCAATCCCGCGGTGGGGGACTTAATTGTGGCAACTGTAGGAAAGTGGGATCTGCTTCTTATGGTTACCCCCACTTTTTGCTTGATGTTGCACTGTTTTTGACTAGTCTGATTGGGATCCTGCTAATCAGGACCCCAGTCTATCTGCCTTCTCCTTTAAATTGACATGCATGTACTTTGGTACACTCCGGATTGGATACTGGGGTACCCTTATAAGTCCCTAGTATATGGTACCCATGTACCCAAGGCATAGGTACCCCAGAGGCCTCCCATGGGCTGAAGCATGTATTATGGCACCCATGACAGGCCATGCAAAATGGAACTACAGGTCTGCTACTGCAAGCTGTGTAAGCTGGTGCTTGCACCACTTACTTTAGATATAGGTTCACTATATTTATTGGTCACTACACTTAAAACTTATAAGTCACCCCTATAGCAGGCCTTATCAATCCTGAAGGCAGGGTGCTGAGTTTTAGGTGAGAGGGTGCCCCTGCATGAGCAGAGCCTCTCTGCAGCCTTCGGAGACCATTCTCCCGGGTTGTCTGTGACTCAGCCGGACATATAGGTAGAGGTGCATTATAACCTCGCGGTAAATGCTATCTCGAAAACAGCTGCATAAAGAAACATATTGTGTTTGGTATAAAACACCTTGGAATCATACCTCCACACCGGTAAACGGTGTGGGAGGTATGATTCCACCCTTCTGAAGCGAGCTTCGTGGGGTCACTGGTCTATCCGGTGCCAGCCTTCTCGACCCGGACAGCACAAAATGGATGCTGCCGACCAGAGACACATTTCTGCCCTCCTGCTGCTGAGCCAAGCTCGAGCAGAGGAAGGCAGCACAATAGGCATCCTGTCACAGGGAGGTGTGGCCACCTCCCAGACAGGATTTAGTGTATTGGGGATGGGTGGGTGCACTCTGAGAGTGCCTGAAAGTCTGCACCTGGGGCACATTTGGTGTCCCTGTGCATAGTCCAGTTCAAACCAGTTCTGGGAGCCATTGGCTCCTGCTCTGGCGCGAAACTGGACAAAGGACATGGGAGTAACCTCCCCTCTGTCCTTCCCCTCCCCTAGGAGGGTCCCTTGAATCTGTCCAAACCTCTCCCGTGGGTACAAAAGGGCTTACTTGGCTGTAAGACTTTAGATTTTATGTGGACAAGATTCTACAAGAAGAAACCACTGACCTTCGACCGTCTGGACACTCTGGACTTTGCTGGACTTCGACTGGGCCCGACATCATCTCCCTCTCTGTCCAAAGCTTTGTCTGTGCCCTTGCTCCATACAGGCTCCGTGCAGGACCTGTGGTGCACTAAGGACAACTAAATAATCTCCCTTGGGGTGAAGGAGTCACTCCCCTGCATTCACAGGCACCACAACGCAACTGACTGGTCTGCTGCTCCTGAGCTCCTGCGGACTCCAAAGATTTCAGCAACACAGGAGGTGGGTTACGAAGGTCCCTGAGATTGTTCTGCCCTCTCAATCAATCAATCAATTAGTACATTTGTAGAGCGCACTACTCACCCGTGAGGGTCTCAAGGCGCTGGGGGGGCGGGGGTGCTGCTACTGCTCGAACAGCCAGGTCTTGAGGAGTCTCCTGAAGGCCAGCAGGTCCTGGGTCTGTTGCAGGCGGATGGGGAGGGTGTTCCAGGTTTTTGCGGCGAGGTGGGAGAATGATCTGCCGCCGGCGGTCGCTCGTCGGATGCGGGGGACGGTGGTGAGGGCGAGGTCAGCAGAGCGAAGCTGGCAGTTCGGGGTGTAGAAGGTGAGTCGTTTGTTGAGGTATGCTGGTCCGGTGTTGTGGAGTGCTTGTGAGCGTGGGTGAGGAGCTTGAAGGTGATCCTCTTGTTGACGGGGAGCCAGTGCAGGTCTTTCAGGTGGGCTGTGATGTGGCTGTGGTGGGGGATGTCGAGGATGAGGCGTGCAGAGGCGTTCTGTATGCGTTGTAGTCGTTTCTGGAGTTTGGCTGAGGTTCCTGCATAGAGAGCGTTGCCGTAGTCCAGCCTGCTGCTGACGAGAGCCTGGGTGACCGTCCTTCTGGTTCCGGTGGGGATCCATCTGTAGATCTTGCGGAGCATGCGGAGGGTGTTGAAGCAGGAGGAGGAGACGGCGTTTACTTGCTGGGTTGCGTGCGTGGTCAGTGGGCGTCGGTGCAGCTCCCAGTGCGGCCGGCCACCATGAGTCGTCCCAGGCGGAGGGGGTGGATCCGATGATGAGGACCTCTGTCTTGTCCGAGTTCAGTTTCAGTCGGCTGTTCATCATCCATTTGGCGATGGCCTTCATTCCTTCGTGGAGGTTGGATTTGGCGGTGGTGTGGGCCTTGGTGAGGAAGAGGATCAGCTGGGTGTCGTCGGCGTATGAGATGATGTTGAGGTCGTGCGATCGGACGATGTTGGCGAGCGGTGCCATGTAGACGTTGAAGAGTGTCGGGCTGAGGGACGATCCTTGGGGTACGCCGCAGATGATCTTGGTGTCTTTAGAATGGAATGGGGGGAGGCGGACACTCTGGGTTCTGCCGGTGAGGAAGGAGGTGGTCCAGTCCAGGGCTTTGTCACGGATCCCTGCGTTGTGGAGGCGTGTGCGGAGGGTGTGGTGGCAGACGGTGTCGAAGGCGGCCGAAAGGTCCAGGAGGATGAGGGCCGCAGATCTCCGTTGTCCAGCATGGCCCTGATGTCGTCGGTGGCGGTGATGAGGGCTGTTTCGGTGCTGTGGTTGCTGCGGAATCCAGATTGGGACGGGTCCAGGATATTGTTCTCTTCGAGGAAGGAGGTCAGATGCCTGTTGACAATCTTCTCGATGACTTTCGCTGGGAACGGGAGTAGGGAGATGGGCCGGAGGTTCTTGAGGTCCTTGGGGTCTGCCTTGGGTTTCTTGAGTAAGGCGTTGATCTCGGCGTGCTTCCAGCTCTACAGGAAGGTGGCGGTCTCGAAGGAGCTGTTGATGATCTTGCGGAGATGGGGTGCGATGGTGGAGCTTGCTTTGTTGAAGATGTGGTGCGGGCAGGGGTCGGATGGTGAGCCGGAGTGGATGGTGTTCATGGTTTTGATGGTGTCGTCGTCGTTGACGTGGGTCCAGGAAAGCAGGGGGTCGATGTGGCTGGGGGGCGGTGAGTCTGAGGTGTCGGTGTCTGTCGGGGGGGCCTGGGTGTTGAAGCTGTCGTGGATGTCTGCGATCTTGCGGTGGAAGAAGGTGGCTAGGGAGTCACAGAGGTCTTGTGATGGCGGGATGTCGTTGGAGTTGGAACTGGGTTGGAGAGTTCCTTCACAATGTTGAAGAGCTCTTTGCTGTTGTGTGCATTGTTGTCGATGCGCTCTTTGAAGGAGGTCCTTTTGGCGGTTCGGATGAGTTGGTGGTGTCTGCGGATGGCACTCTTGTAGGCTGTGTTGCTGTCCGGTGTCATTTCATGGTGCCACTTCTTCTCGAGCCTACGGCAGGCCTGCTTGGATGCCTGGAGGTCGGCGGTGAACCAGATGGCTTTTCTGTCGGTGCGTCTGTTCGAGGGTTTCTTGGTCGGGGCGAGAGTGTTGGCGCAGTTGTCGATCCATTGCCTGAGGTTGCGGGCAGCGGAGTCGGTGTCGGTAGTGTCCGTTGGTGGGTTTCGGTCGAGGGTGGTGACTAGCTGGTCTTCGGTGACTTTGCTCCAGCTGTGGCGGGGGGCCCGTTGTGTGCGGTGGTGCGTGGTCGGCTTCTCGAAGATGAAATGGACGCAGCGATGGTCGGTCCAGTGGAGTTCGGGGGTGTGGCTGAAGGTGACGTGGTTGCTGGCGGAGAAGATGGGGTCGAGCGTGTGTCCGGCGGAGTGGGTGGGAGTCATGATGAGCTGTTTGAGTCCAAGGTTGGCGAGGTTGTTGAGCAGGGTGGTGGAGTTGCTGTCGTTGGTGTTCTCGAGGTGGAAGTTCAGGTCTCCGAGGAGGATGTAGTCCGTGGATGCAAGGGCGTGCGTGCTGATGAAGTCGGCGATGGAGTCGCTGAACTGCGGCCGGGGGGTCTGTAGATGAGGGTTCCTCTGAGGGTGGTGTTGGGGTCGGTGTGGACCTGGAAGTGCAGGTGTTCGGCGGCGCTGAGGGTGTCGTCGGTGCTGGTCGAGATTCTGAGGGTGTTTCTGTGAACGATGGCGATTCCTCCTCCTGTTCCGTTGGTGCGGTCCCTGCGGGTGATCTTGTAGCCGTCAGGGATGACTATGGTGATGTCGGGTGCAGAGGAGGGGTTCATCCAGGTCTCCGTCAGGAAGGCGACGTCTGGGGAGGAGGAGTCGAGAAGGTCCCAGAGTTCGATGGCGTGTTTGTGGGCGGAGCGGGTGTTGAGTAGAATGCATCGGAGGTAGTTGCGTCCTACCCCGGTGGACGTGGTGGTGGTTTGGAGGCTGGTGTAGCTGCAGTTCCGGCAGGAGAAGGGTCCTTGGGTGTGCTTCGGGGTGGCCCGGAAGCAGGTGTGTGATCGGCCTGTGTTGAGTGCGTGGAGGGTGCTGGCCTCATAGCGGCGTCGGGTGTCATGGTATTCGCGGGGGACAGGGGGGTCTGGCGCTGGGCGTGGTCCAGGCGCGGACGGGCGCACCCTCGGCATGTCCGCTGCGCGGCCACGCAGCAGCCGCCATAAGAAGGGGAGGTGGGAGGGAGGAGCAGCTGGGAGGCGGGAGCGGGACGAATGGGCGAGCGGGGGGGCGGGCCGCAGGGGACGCAGCAGCGGGAAACAGGAGAGAAGAGCGGGCGGAATTAACAGAAGGGCACAATAACAATACAAAAAGGAATAAGGAGGAATAAACAGATTACAATACAAAAACAGAATGCAACTTTGAGGCCAGTATCCCTCGTGGGGACTGCATAACCCGAACCCCTGTGCAGAGCGTCCATTTGCAGTTGCATATGCTTGTTGGCAATTCCCGAGCTTGTGCATTAGACTCCGTGTAGTCCTGACCCTGAGCAGTATTTTCACCAAAGAACTCTGGCCTCCTCACACCGAGTGCTCCGTGGGCTGGTACTTTGCAATCTTGCTTGAGGTCCCCTCGCGACTCCTGGTCATTCGGCCTCTGTGTCCTCCTGAGGGTCATCTTGATTTCTGTTGGGATTTCCTGGTTGCTCCAGATGTGCCCTGACTCCCCATTGCTTGGTGAGTCACCTGGACCTTGCTGGTCCACACCGTAACCTGCTTGACCGTCCTGCGTGGGTTTATTTATTTGAGAGGTTTTATATAGCGCTGGCTGGACCCGTGGGTATCAGAGCGCTTTACATGAGCGTTGATTGTTACAGAGAAGACAGTTGTTCAGTAGAATAAAAACATAGACTACAGGATAGAACAGAAAACATTACAAATAAGTAGAAAGCGTTGAATTGTTACAGCACAAACAGTTTTTCAATAGGATACAGCCATAGACGTCAGGATAAAAAAAAAAAAACATTATTAAATTAACAAGTGGGTAACAAAGCTATTTAAATAGTGGCAGGGTTATCAAGAAATGCTTTTTGGCATAGGAACGGTATAGAACTGACAGGAGATAAATTACATGAGTCAAGGCTATCAAGCGAAACTGATTTGGAGCGTTGACAAATACACAGAATACAGCTCATGGTTGAGAGCAGGGGGAGCGTCAAAGTTCTAGGCTGGTTGGTGAGGAAGAAGGAAAAGATAGATAAGTAACAGTTAGGGGAGAAAGGAAGTGACGTTTCAGGGAGATTCGGGGGGGAGTTGGGAGGGCAGAAGAGTGAAACCAGATTGGGGGCTTGTAAGAGGGGGCAGAGGCGAGGATTAAGAACCCCAATATTTGTTGAGAAGGTGCGATTTGAGGTCTTTTTTGAAGCTGAGGTAGGAGGGGTTACAGCGCAAATCCCTAGGGAGAGCATTCCAGATCATTGGTGCATTCCCAGAGAAAGACCGAAATTGTGTGGTTTTCTTTTTTAACAGAGGGGGGACAAGGAGTAGGGCATTAGTGCTTCTCATCGTACAGGAGCAGCCTGCTTTTTTTAGTTTGTTTGTAAGGTACAGGGGGGTTTGTTGGTGAAGAGCTTTGTGTGTAATGCATGCAGTCTTGTAGGAGACTCTTCCTTCAACAGGTAAGCCAATTGAGGGCTTTGAGGGAAGGGGAGATGTGATCAAAATGTTTGCAGTCAGTGATTAGCCTGGCAGCAAGGTTGAGCACAGATCTAAGGGGGGCAAGATGTACTTTCGGAGTACCGGAGAGGATAGCGTTGCCGTAGTCAATTTTGGAGAGAACAAGTGATTGTACGACCCCTTTGAAGTCGTCAGCTGGAGTGAAGGGTTTGATTTTTTTAAGATGTCGGAGAGTGAAGAGAGCTCCTTTAGCCGCGTTTTTTATGTGGTCATTAAGAGTAAGTTTGTTGTCAATAGTGAAACCAAGTGATTTTGCTGAGTTTGATAAGGAGAGCGAGCAGTTAAGAGCATTTAGGTCAGAGAGCCAGCTTTGGATGGGGAGCTGGTTGCCATTGGGAGAGAAGAGAATGATTTCTGTTTTTTTGGGGTTAAGTTTGAGGTGGTTAGAGAAAAACCAGGATTGGATCTTCTTCAAGGAATTGTTAAGATGGAGAACATCCGAGTGTGATCTAATCTTGTAGTAAAGTTGTGTGTCATCGGCATAGAGGTGGTAGTTGATTCCTGCTTGTTTCAGAATAAGGGTAAGGGGTTCCATGAAGAGGTTAAAGAGAGAGGGGGAGAGAATGGAGCCCTGAGGGACGCCTAGGGAGACCGGAGTAGGTTTCGAGAGGCAGTCAAGGATTTTGATTTTCTGAGTTCTGTGTTGGAGATAAGAAGAGAACCATTTGAGGACAAGACCATTAAGGCCAAATCAAGCTTTTAGTGAGTTAAGTAAGGCAGAATGGTTAACTGTATCAAATGCAGCAGAGAGGTCAAGGAGAATAAGTAGGCAGGACTCCCCATTGTCGAGTGACCGGTGGAGGTCATCGACGATATTGAGCAGGGCGGTTTCCGTGCTGCTTCCTTTCCTGAAGCCAGATTGTAAGGAGTCAAGAAGGTTAAAATTGTAGATGTGATTGTCCAATTGTTGGAAAGCACATTTTTCAAGGACTTTGGATAGAAGTGGTAGGTTTGAAATAGAGCGGAGATTATTGAGGTCATTTAGATCGGCAGAGGGGTTTTTAAGAATGGGAGTGATTTGCCCTAATTGGAGAGAGTTGGGGACACAACCGGTGATAAAGGAGGTGTTGATGATAGTAGTCCAGGACGGGGCAATGATGTGCTTAAGATCTTGTACAAGGTTAGAGGGGAGGGGGTCTTTGGTGTGTGATGATGGCTTGAGTTTGGAAATGATGTTCAGGACTTCGTATTCAGTCACGGGGTTGAAATTTTGCCAGGAGGCATTGTTTTTCAGCTGAACGTTGGATAGGTTGAAATCAGGAAACGTTGAGGTGGGTCGGTGAGTTGAAGGATTAGGAGGAAGGGGCAGGGGCAGCAGGGGAGTCAATGGGAACGTCAGTAGTAAGTCTGGGGGAGGGAGGGGGTAGGGTATGGTGGAAAGACTGATCAATTTTGGAAATTTTATCCAAGAGGAAGTTAGCCATTTCCTCACATCTCTCTGTTGAGGCCATCAGTTCAGGGGGAGTAGACGATGTTTGTTTCCTTACAATATTAAACAGTTCTCTAGGCCTATTTTTGGCACGCTCAAGTTGTGATCGAAAGAAGGTTGCCTTTTCATTGAAGATGTGCTTCTTGTAAGTAGCTCTGGCTACTTACAAGATGGGAGGGAGAGGGGTGTTGTCTCAAAGTTCTTTCAGTCAGTCTGAGAGAACGTCTTTCGTTGTTGAGATCTGAGTTGAACCAAGATTTGGATGGAATATTTCGTTGTTTTTTTAGTTTTGGAGGGGCTAAATTATACAAGACATCTTTGACGGTCTTGTTGAAATGTTCAGTGAGCTCATTGGCATTTTGTGAGAGGGGGTGAGAAGGAGTTGGGCTTGGAGTTTAGACTCAAGTACATCCGGAGTGATTTGACTCAAATTTCTAGTCCATTTCAGGGGTTTGGCGATTTGTGAGGAGGGGGAGGGGAATTGTTAACGATCTTAAACAGAATGAGGTGATGGTCAGACCAGTCAATGGGGATGATGTGAGAAAGGGAGGAAGTGTCCTGATTGGAAATGATGGCGTCGAGAGTGGCTCCTTTGATATGGGTTGGACTCTGGCATATTTGTTTGAGGTCATTTATCTCAAGGAGGTTTAAGAGGCGCATGACTGTGGGATCCTCAACATTATTCCAGTGAATGTTAAAATCTCCTAGGAAGATATTTTTGCGGCAGACAAAGCAGATTGTGAAAGAAAGTCGGAAAATTCATCGGCGAAGAGAAGAGGTTCACCCGGGGGGTGGTAGATATTATGAAGTCGGATCGGGGGAGCACCCTGGGCAGTGAGTTTGGCGCCAAGGTATTCAAAGGTTAGGTGATCTGAGTCTTTTAAAAGGGAGAGTTGCAGTTCGTTTTCATAGATTATAGCTAGACCACCCCCTATTCTGACAGGTCTGTCTTTCTTAAGGATAGAAAAGCCGGGGGGGGGGTGAGAAGGTCAAGAAAAGCCGTCGAGTGGACATTGAGCCAGGTTTCCGTGAGACAGGCGATGTCAATATCTTCACTGAGGATGGTTTCGGATATTTCAATCGCATGACGAACAGCTGAACGGCAATTGACGAGCATGCAAGAGAGGGGTTTAATGTTATCATTGGCAGGATTGCAAGGGAGTATGGAGGTAAGTTGAGCTGGGGTCTAGGTGAGATGGGTGAGGTAGGGATTCTGTTAGTTCCTACAATCACTGGGATCTTGGTGTGTGAGAGGGGAGGGTCAGAACTCATAGGTGGAGGAAGGTAGGAGTTGCAAAGGTCAATGAGGTCAGAAGAGGATAGATAGCTCACTGCGCGGAGAGGCCTATGAGAACGGTTGAATAGGGGTGTAGTTCTCCATAGGATGTATCGTGGGAAGTTTAGAGAGCAAGGACAGAGGGAGTGAGTATGGTTCAGGAAGGACATGGCACTGAGTGATTAGAAATCATTTCTTAGTCGGGTGAGTTCCGTCATCAAGGATGAGAGATTTTGTTCGATGTTAGTTAATGATTGAGTAAGAAGATTGAGGGGGACCTCAATTGTAAGAGAGGGGGGATGCATTAGGATTGGCATTAGTCGGGGAGGGGAGTCTGGCATGCAGGGGTGTGGAGAGGCCAGAGGGGGGGAAAGAGGAGTGTTCTGGCTGATTGGTGAGGTGTGAAGTGTGGGGAGAGGAGGGTCAGTCGTAGAGTCAGTTGAGGTGGAAGGGGAAATTAGGTGGGTGAGAGGGATGTCAGGATAGGCCAATGCGGGTTGAGGGTGGAAAGCAGTTATGGGGGAGGGATTGAAATTGACAAATGGGGGAAAACAAGGAGATTCAAGTTGTGGAGGCAGGGAAGTAGGAGGGGTTAGAGCTAGGGAAAGGGGTAGGGGGGTTGGTCATTGGGAGGCGGGAGGGTTGGCGTGACAGCATTTGCCGGAGAGATATGAAAGGGAGGATGGGATGGACCGGGTGGGGATCGTAGACATCATAGAGGTGTCAGGCAGATAGGTTGGGGGAGGATTGGGGACAACTAGAGAGAGTTGGTAGGACAAGGTGCTAAAATGGTTCTCAAAGAGGTTAAGGTGGTAATCAGGTGCTTGGATGAGGATATTGTCAGATTTGATATGGAGATGTCAATTTCCCCGAGGAAGGCTGGGGATGGTGTGGTAGTCAATTTGAAACCATAAGGAATGTTACCGGATTTGGAGATTGTAAGATGGTGAAGGAAAATGTTTTTCCATTTGGAGGGGCGTTTGGAGAAGAAGATGCAGTTAGATTTGATGGGAGAGGAGAGACTGAGGTAGGTGTCAGCTATTAATGTTTCAGGGTGACGAATCAGTAATTTATGTTTAAAATGTTTCTTTGCGTTTTTGGAAAGGTTAGAGGGGTATAAGATGTTCCATGAGTTGGGGCCATGTCTGGTGAGAGTAGGGTCCGGAGGGGTGAGGTGTGGATAAGGGGGGACATGATTGTATCTTAAGGTGAGGAAAAGGCGGAGAGAAGGATGGGGGATGATAAGAGGAGAAAGTTCAGAGGGGAGGGGCGTAGTACACCTGGAGGAACAATAGTGAGACAGGTGTGGAGGGGGAAGAGGAACCACGGTAGAGGACGATCAAGAGTGAGAGCGGAGAAAGGTGAGACACCTAATTATAATGAACAATATACCAATTAATTAAATTTAACATGGATTGGTTGACAGCAGTCCAAGGTGTTAAGAGGGGGTCCAAGAACGACATAGACTTTATGGAGACGACATAGACCTGGGCCTAAACTTTGGTAAAAGGGGGGAAAATGGCAAAAAAAGGGAGAGAGCGGAGAAGGGTGAAGCACCTAGTCACATAAACAATAAACAATTTAACACAGATTATTTGACAGCAGTCCAAAGTGTTAAGAGGCGGTACATGACGGCACAGACCAAGGCCTGAACTTTGGTAGATGGAGGAAATGGGTGGCGGCATCAGGTGAACTAAGGTTTGTATAGAACGAAATAGTCGGGCAAAAAGGGGGAGCCTTAGCCAGTCAGTTCTGTCCCCAGAAGGTAGTTGTCTCACTAGGGAGGGCCAGGGGTCAAGCACATCAGGGATGTGTTGTGATAATGGAGGAGAAACCAGGTGAGGACCTCAGCATTATGCAGCCGAAGGCCTAGATCCTGCCTTCCGGACAGTGGGAAGATGGGAAATAGACGGCTCCTGAGAGATAAAAGCAATAATGTCAGACGGGCAGCAAGGAGCACGGCCAGGGGGCCCAGACACAGGCATCTGTGGTATCAGGGACAAAATGGTAGTCACCGGGTCTGAACCAGGATGTCAGAGCGAAGGAAATAGGGCCCTAGGGCGCCACTAGTCAGTGGCAATACAGGTATCCCCCATTCAGAAGCGCAGAGGATTATAAGTTTACAAAAACACTCAAGCACCTCCTCAGGGTTATCAACATTTGGAGGTTGATACCAAAGATAGACAAATTTGTCATGACCACTGTTTGTGGCCCAGTCATTGAGGATCAAGGGGCACAGTGATGAGGGAGGATCCAACAGCCCGCAAAATCAGACTCTCACCATTCACCATCTTAGTAGACAGTCACCATTCGCCATCTTAGTAGCCAGTTATGCCGGCATGTCGACATTTTGAGGAGTAAAGAACTGTTTTAAAGGCGAGTGTGAAGGCAGCACACACAACGCCAGAGAGCAGCGCAACCGGGGGCACACCACAACAGCACCGAACTAGGCGCAGCCGGTCTGGTAGGCTCAGACCGGTCCAGTGGAAAGCTGCGCAGCACGTCGCTTCAGGGGGCATAAAACAGCCCGAGAACAGAGCAAATCAGCCAGAAAACAGAGCAAATCAGGGGCGGACCAAAATGGCACCGGGGCGCCTGGAGGCCCAGACGTTAAGTCGTCAAGTCGTCAAGTCGTCCGACCGAGCCGTTGAGCTACCGGTACGGAGAACGATTGAGCGGCATGCCCGTTACAGAGGGCACACAAAGCATAGAGAGCAGCGCGGACCAGAATGGCACCGGGGCGCCTTGTCATGGAGTCATGGCCGCTATGTAGTTGTTCCAGTGGGCTCGATCTAGGCGTGGCCGGTCTGGTAAGCTCCAACCAAGCCCGTAGACCAGAGAGCCGTTGAGCAGCGGGTCCCGGTGGGCTCACTCCAAGGTTCGGCCGGTCAGGTAGGCTCAGACCTAGCCCGCCCACCTGAGAGCCGCAGTGCAATCCTTCTGGTGAGCTCGACCGTGGTGCGGCCCGTCAGGTAGGACCACAACAGTAGGGGACCCAAAGTCTAGAGAGCAGCTCATCCGGGGGTGACCCGGAATGGCACCGGGGCACCTGGTGGGGACGAAACCGCTGTGTAGTTGGTCCGGTGGGCTCGATCTGGGCGTGGCCAGTCAGGAAGGCTCAGACCAGGCCCGCAGTCGAGAGAGCTGTTGAGCCGCAAATCCAGAGGGCTTGATCCAAGGTGCGGCTGGTCAAGTAGGCTCCGACCTAGCCCACTCACCGGAGAGCAGCTGTGCGATCCATCTGGTCAGCTGGACCTTGGCGTGGCCAGATAGGCAGGACCACAACATCAGCAAGGGCCCCCACAGTGCCGGCAAGGAGAACGACGTGGAGCCCACTCAATCGGAGGGGGACAACTCAGCCGGAGAGCGGTGCGATTCGCAGACGACAAGATGTGGAAGTGATATCTCTGGAGATTGCTGAGTCGTAGGACGATCGGTCCGGAGGGCTCCACCCTGGGGTTGAGCAGCCAGGCAGAAGCCGGGCAGGACGTCCGATCCTTCAGAGGTCGTTGAGAGGTAAGCCACGGTGGGTTGACAAATAAGATGCTTGCAGGAGTTACAATTGCGAGGATTTGCGGGTGGATGGACGGGTAAACAGAGGGATTTTTACCAATATGGTAATCCCAACCCGTGAGCTCTAGGGGAGAGCTCCTACATGGTGGCCATCTTGGCTCATCTTCCATGGGTTGCCTTTGCCAAGGCTTGTTGGTGCTCCAGCCGGACACCGACCCCTCAGCACTCGACATCCTTCGTGTGACAGCTCGCATCTTGCTCCTGGTCATCATCGACGTCTCCTGGTCCTCGTGGCTGCAGAGTCAAGCATCCCTTCTTCGCACCTGAAGCACCCGACATTGATGGGCATTCTTCTACCGAGCCCCTGGTCACTCTGAAGTGACCCAGACTCTGTCCCCTCTGCTTTCAGATTCCTTCCTTCCAGAATCCAGGCTTGGATTCCACCGGACCCTTTTCACCTTCACAGCAGCAGTACTTCTTCACAGCCCTCCATTGAGAACGACAGCGGTTTCCGACACCATTCCAGACCTCTGCACCCGGCTCCTCTGGGATAGGTAACTCAGGTTCTATGGTATCCATGGGTGGGGTGGCTCTCCAACCTCTTAAGTTCCAAAGGGATTGCTTGAAGTCCTCCTAGAAGGGTCCTTAAACTTTAAAATTGCAACCGCGACTTCCCCATAGAATTGTACGGAGCCCGCGGTCGTGTTAGCACACTGCACCCGTCCTCCGTGGGGTCCCTATCTACTCACCTTGGGTGGTTCCTTGGGGTCCCAGCGATTCTACGTGCTCCAGACCTTGTCTTGACTCAAGTCGTGAGTGTTATACCACTATTTTAGTATATGGCTTGGTCTCCCCCTGGAGTCCACTGTGTATTGTGCTACTTACAACTGTTCTATTGATCTCGTATTGTGTGCTTTGTGTTCTATCCTCATGTAGAGGATAATAGAGAGTGTTATAATAATAAATACATATTTTTATATAACTACTGTGTGGTTCTCCTTTTATTTGGTCAATTCAGGAGGTGATATTCTGGTAAAACAAGCTGCTTTACATTCCTTCAAGATTAAGCCTGAAGGCTGCTCTCCACAGCTACCACTAGGATAGCTTTCTAAAGGTTATCTTTGACCTCATACATCATAAGGGTCATTTGGACTGGTGCAAGGTGCCCACTTTAATTAGTGGACATAATATACCAAGCCAACTTCTCACATTGGATTACATTGGATTCAAGCCTGCATTGTTTTATCAGATAAATCTCTTTGTATTGATTAACTGAAAACCACTAAAGTATTAAGCACATATAATACTTAAAGATTAGAATCCGAAAGTTCTACTGATCTTAGGGTTGGGTAAGTTAAGGGTCTAGCACACCCTTTCTCCAACCTAAGAAAGTTTAGTTCCCACTAGGTTAGGTAGGTGCATACACCACACCACACTTAGGG